>CM052436.1:197258089-197329439 GCA_028533085.1 Varecia variegata | reverse complement strand
GACCAGCCTGAGCAAGAGCGAGACCCCCGTCTCTACTAAAAATAGAAAGAAATGATCTGGCCAACTAAAAATATATATAGAAAAAATTAGCCGGGCATGGTGGCGCATGCCTGTAGTCCCAGCTACTCGGGAGGCTGAGGCAGTAGGATCGCTTAAGCCCAGGAGTTTGAGGTTGCTGTGAGCTAGGCTGACGCCACGGTACTCACTCTAGCCCGGGCAACAAAAGCGAGACTCTGTCTCAAAAAAAAAAAAAAAAAAAAGAGTAGTCCCAAGACCGGAATCAACCGAAGCCCCTGGAAACTTGTTAGAAACTTGAATCCTGTCTACGGCCATACCACCCTGAACGCACCTGATCTCATCTGATCTCAGAAGCTAAGTAGGGTTGGGCCTGGTTACTACCTGGATGGGAGAAACCTGAATCCTCTCACCTGCTCCCCACCCCAGCACTACTGAATCAGCGACGCTAGGGAGGGGCCCAGCAATCTTTGTCTTAACAAGCCAGCCAAGTGATTCTGAGGCTTGCTCAAGTCTGACACTTCTGCTTTGGTGCAGCTTCTTCACCCTACACCGAGAGGGAGGGCTTTTGACCCCACTTCCAGATGTGAAAACTGAGGCTCAGAGAGATGAAGCCACTTGTCCAAAGTCACACTGTGAGTACCAAAATGAGGTCTTTCTGACTACAAAGCTGATGCTCCTCACCACAATAGTATAGCTGGGGGTGATGTTCAAAGATTTAACAACTGGGACCTCAGGAGCCCTCACAAATCAGAACTGATTTGGTCCAGGGGTCTTGGGGGGTAGGATGGGGGCAGATGGTGCTGGGACACTAGGGTGCTTATAAAGTTCAAAGCGGGACCTGTTAGAAATGGATAGGGAACTATTGCAATATTTTTACAACTGACCCTGTTGTATCAGTGCATAACAGCTGCTCATCAATCCTGACTGTATCCCCTTCCTGGAAGGAGAGTCTCCTGAAGTTTGCATGGGGTGGTGGGCCTGGAGCTCAATATAGCCCCAAAGAGAGCCCGAGTATAGCAAGTGTCCTACCAGAATATCTATTTAGCAAGACCTCTCAACTTGGCTGCACGTTGGAATCACCTGGAATGTTTTTTGACTACTGATGCCTGGGTTTCACCCTCTCTCTCCCTTTAGATTCTGACTTAATTGGCCTAGGTGGGTGCAGCCTGAGCACTGGGGTTTTTTTTTAAAGCCCTAGTGACTCTAATATGTAGCCAGAGCTAATAAGACTGCTGCTGTACAGGGCTCACTGGAACATGTAGGAGACTCCAAATTAAGAACCCCTGGTTTGCATCAGTGTTTCCCCAGGCTGGGGACTTTTAGAAAAATAAAGATTCTCAAGGGATTCTGATCCAGTAATCAGTGGGGTCTGGAAGTGGCTGTTAGCAAGCTCCCTTAGTTTAGAAATCACTGATGGGGACAGCCCCTGCTGGCTGTGTTGACTGAGAGAAGTTCAGAGATTCCTCCCCCTCTCCCCCACCCACCCCCAACATAGTTGAAGCAATTGAGAACACTTTGTCAGGAAGTATCCAGAACCAATTTCCGCAGCTCTTCCTTCCCCTGTGCTGCAGAGACATTGCTTCAAAGAACAGGCTCTGAAAGAGAGTCCAAGACACCCTCCCCGGAGAGCCATTTCCAACTGCGCCGCTGCAGAGCCCCAGGGCTGCGGGCTGGGCCGGGCCTGCTCTGATTGCCTGTTTTTCCCATTAATCCTGCGACACCCTCATTTAGATGCGATCTGCATACATTTGCATATTGAATTCCAGTGTCCCCTCCCTTTCCCTCACCCCTGTGGCATGTTAGGGGAAAATAAAACTAATGTATTCACAAAGCCTGCTGAGATGTGTTCGAACCTGAACTTCACGCAGCGCTGGGGCTTTGATACACCTGGAGCCCGGGGCGCTGGGATGAAGGGAAGATGGCACGGGCTCAGCGAGGATGCAGCAGGGTTGCACTAGAAGCCTCCCAGGGCCTCGGAGCAGCAGTTCCAGCCCAGTTCCTGATGAGAGGCGATGGAGTATCTGACGGGGAGTATCTGTAGAGGAGTGGGTGAGATTCCTTCCCAGCCTCAGAGGGGCCTGGCTCGGAGACCACCCATAAGTATCTCCCAGCTCCCGTGGGGGCTCCACGGAGAGGCTGACCAGGAGACAGCTGGTGCAGTGGGAGGAGCTGGATGCTGGAATCTGACAGACCTGGATTTGAACTGTGTGACCTTGGCTAAATGACTTTCCCTCCCTGAACCTCAGTTTCCTCATCTTTATAATGGGGGTAAAAAGCTCATTACACGTTGACAGGAGTCGTCTTTAACCAGTAATGGAATATATTTCCCAGGTCCCTTCTCAGGCTGGGAAGGAATCTGCTAATGGGTGAGTCGTTCGGGGGTGAGGGGGAGTTTCCAGAAATCTATACCTGCTTGACAAATGGCCTCAAAACTTAATGGTTCTAAAATAACAATTTCCTGTGACTGTATCTCACCATTCTGCGGGTCAGGAAGGTGGACAGAACACAGCAGGACTGCTCCTCTCTGCTGCATGAGGCTTGGGGCAGAGTCAGCTGGTGGCAGAGGGTAGACTGGAGGGTCCAAGATGGTTTCACTCACATTTCTGGGTATATTATATTTTTTAATTTTGTGTATTTTCTGATGCTTTGACATCTTGGGGCCTTGCAGACCCGGGGAGGGACTGTCCCTCCCAGGGCTAGTTCATTCCTAGAGATAGCAAACAACTTGACTGTGAGCACCCCCTTGATAGGCAAACCAATCCTGAGTCCCTAACCACCATCGTCCACCTCCTTGTATCAGCTCCTACGGGCCAGGATACTGTCTCTGTGTTCTAAATCATCCCACCCATGTACTGGACAGCTAAGGACCACCCCTATGGCTCAGAACCCAGTGAAATCGATCAAACCAGCCAATCCTAACCCTGTTCAGCTTGTCTGCCCTATCTTGCTTTTTCCTTTCTGCCAAAACCACAGCAAAGCCTGTGCCCCGGCTTTGCCCTCCCTGCCTCTGCCTCCTGACTGACCAGGGGCTTCCCCATGTGGCCCTGCGTGGCATGGCGCGCCCCCTCCTCCTGGGAACTGTGAGTAACCAACTGTCTTTTCAGTGACAGTCATCTCCTGACCTGTTGGCCTCACCATGCCTGAATAAAAGCAAAATCCCACGTCTGTTCTAAAACACTGGGGTCTTGGCAGGGCCGGCTGGAAGGCTGGGCTGTACTGGGCCCTTCTCCCTTTTCCAAGTAACCTCAGGGCCTCTCCACGCAGTCTCTCTCGTCAGTCTTCTTACAGAGTGGCTCAGGGCTCCCAGAGACCAAGGCACAAGCTGCCAGTTCTCTTAAAGTCTGGGCCCGGAGCTGGCATGGTGTCACTTCCACTGTATCCTATGCGCCAAAGCAGTCACAGCCCGGCCTCTGTTCAAGGGAAGAGAAATAGAGCCCAATTCTGCATCTGCATGGAAGGAGTATCGAGGAGCATGCTGCCACCTTTAACCTTCCAGGGAAGGAGAGGCACCTCCCACTGGAAACTTCCCCCGGGGGCGAGGATGCAGACAAGTGACCAGGCTTGGGCCAGAGGATGCTCCCCCAGGACTGCAATTCTCAGGAGACTGCTGCATTGACTCATGAGCAGGAGGTGGCATTGGGAGCCCCGCAGTCCTGAGAGTCCTCACAGGCAGCCCCTGCAGCACATTCCTGCTGACCAGTGTCCCTTGCCCCCCCACCCCGTTCACTTTCCAAGTCTGGCCTGGAGCCTTCACATCGCTGCTCTGAGCCTCCAGAAACCTTTGCAATACAGTCCTTTCAGCTTAAGTTAGGCCGAGCCAGCTTTGATTGTTTAAAATGAAGGGCCCCGATTGACACAGGACCATTCTCTTCCTTCTCAACCCCCGAGCGCCCGGTTTTGAACCCAAGCACCACCAGCCTTATTTCCTAAAGCCTCCTGGGTAGCACCTCCCGAGGGCCCAGTGTCACTTCCCAGGTAACGTGGTCCAACCCCCTCCTCCCCAGCCCTGCTCCTCCCTCTGCCCCAGCTCCTGTTTCTATTCTTGGCACTTTCTCTTCCCAGGCCTTCCCACTTTCCAAATCATCTGTACGTAATCCTATAGTCCCCCTCCCATGCCATCCAAATAATTGACAACCTGGATAATCCTCTTAAATCCATCCCTTCTGTATTTATTAGTTTGCTCAGGCCGCTGTAGCAAAGTCCCACACAGTGGGTGACTTAAACAACAGCAATGTATTTTCTCACAGTTCTGGAGGCTAGAAGGTTTTGACAGAGTTAGTTTCTTCTAAAATCTCCCTCCTTGGTTTGTAGATGGCCGTCTCCTCCCTGCGTCTTCACGTGGTCTTCCCTCTGTGCGTCTGTCTGTGTCCTGATTTCCTCTTCTTAAGGACACCAGTCATATTGGATTAGGGCCCACTCTAGTGACCTCCTTTTAACTTGATTACCTCTTTAAATACCCTATCTCCAAATACAGTCACATTCTGAAGTGCTGGGAGTTAGGACTTCGACATGTGAACAGGACAGGTGGGGACACAGTTCAGCCCAGGACACCCTCCACCCTCTGCATTCTCACTGCCCTGGCCTGAGCTTCAGCCCTAGCACCTCTCACCTGTTCCCACAACAGCGCAGCGCCCCCCAGCACCCAGAAACCCGTGCTCCTGGGTTCATCTCCTGATCAGCTCTCCCTGACCGTGCTCAGAAATCTTCTATAGCTTCCTGGTGCCTCCAGAATAAAGCCTGGACTCCTTAACCTGGCATCCAAGGCCCTTCAGAAGCTGACCCCAACCTGCTTTTGTAATCATCATTGCAATTAGGGCCAGGAAAAAGGGTGATGTTGTCCAGCGTCTTGCTGTTCAAAGTGCAAGTCATCTGCAGCATTGGCACCACCTGGGAGCTTGTTAGAAATGCAGAATCTCGGGCCAGACCTGCTGAATCAGAATCTGCATCACCCGCCTCAGATGATCCATCCATACGCACACTGAAGGCTGAAAGTTTGCAGACACCAGTGGTACCCAGAGATGGACTCACAAGAGCAGGATTCACCTTATTGGACCAGAAACTTGATTGGCCCAGACGGAACCATCTCATTCATGGGAGTCTGGATTCATGGCAGATGACAATTCTGAACAGACAGATGAACTTGGCTGTTAAGAATACCCAAGAGGATTAAGAATTCTCAACGCATAGGTATAAGCAAATGAAAAGACCGCCCAAGATGGCTCCCTCATGGGTTCTCTTTTCTCATTTCCATTTGGCAAACATGGATTGAGCCCCTGCTGAGTGCCTAACTGGGTGCTGGGTGTGTGGAATTAAAGGCGATGTGAGCTTTGCCCATAGGAGCTCACAAACCAGGAAGGGAGACTGCAAGGAGATGCACTGAGCAACTGGTGTAGGCGCCAAGGGCTCCTACCCACCCGCACTCAACACTCCATTCCCTGAGCCTCAGTTCTTGGAACACGCCGAGAGCTCTGGCCTCTTAGATTTGCATTCTCCATGCCCCTGCTTCAAACCCTTCCCACGCCTCCCCTTCCTGCCCTCCCCCTGTGCCTGGCTGAATCTTATTCATCTCTTAGATTTCAGCTGAGATGTCATTTCTTCCAGGAAAATGCTGCTGACCACCCCAACCTGGGAAGTGGGCCTCTTCCGTGCTCCCATGACCACCCTCAACCCACCACTTCCCTTATTGAGGCATTTTTCATAATTCAGGGTGAATTTCCTGTTTATTTGTCTATCTCTCCCCACAGCCTGAGAACATGGTGAGGGCAGGACCCTTATCTGCTGTGTTCACCATATCCTCAGGTATTTCTTAAATATAGAAACATAATAGTAATACTAGTCAGCTTTCTTTGCACTTATGCTATGTGCCAGGCATTGTCCTAAATATTTATATGTAATAACTAATTTAATCCTCACAACTACCCAGTCAGGTGGGTGCTATAAATTTCCACCTTTCCCAGATGTAGCAATAGAGGCACAGAGAGGTTAAGGAACTTGCCCAAGGTCACACAGCTAGTTAGTGGCAGACTAGTGATTCAAACCCAAGCATCTGGCTCCAGAGTGCTTAATGGCAGAGGGGGTGATTGATTCCATGAGGGACAGGTCAGAGGTCAGGGAAGGCTTTAACATGAACAAAGGTTGAGCCTGATTTGAAGCGTGAATAGGAGTCTGCCGAGTGGAAAAGGAGGAGCAGGGCTTTGCAGATTTAGCAACCTCCAATCTGGGCCCCACCTGTCAGTGTAACAGCATTTTCCTGAAGGGCAAATGGAAGGCAATTGATAGCGCCCCAGACACTAACCGAGGAGGCTTGGACAGGGCAAATGCAGGGGTCCAGTTTCAGCCCGAGTCACCCACTGGTGGGCAGGGCAGGTTACACACATCCTGCAAGGGGTGAGAAGTACACTGTCCCTCCCTCTTGCCCCAAGGTCAGGCTCGCTCCTGAAGCACCACTCCTTCCTTGTGAGATTGGCTCGTCCCCTTAGCAAGGAAGGCCCCAGCAAACACACCTTCAGGCAGGTGTGGGCTTGGAGCAGACCTGGAGTCTGTGAGGCAAGCGGGGGTCCTACAAAGCTCCCCAGAACCCCACTCAGACTGTCAGCCTGACCTGACAGACTCTGGGAGTCTCTTCTGCCTGAGGAGTCCAACTTCTAATGCCCCAGAACCCCTTAAGGAAACTGGATCTGGGCCAGGCACTGTGGCTCAGGCCTGTAATCCCAGCACTTTGGGAGGCCGAGGCAGGAGGATCCCTTGAGGCCAGGAGTTCAAGACCAGCCTGGACAACATGGTGAGACCCCTGCCTCCACACATAAAAAAAAATTAGCTGGGCATGGTGGTGTGCTCCTACAGTCCTAGCTACACCAGAAGCTTGGGCAGGAGGATTCTGTGAGCCCAGGAGTTTGAGGTTACAGTGAGCTAAGATAGGGCCACTGCACTCCAGCCTGGGTGACGGAGGGAGACCCTGTTGCTACAAAAAAAAAAAAAGAAAGAAAGAAAAGAAAGTGGATCTCAAGGGAACCCAAGTATATAAGACTGATTCAAAGGAGGTGCTGCTCTGTTCCCCATCTCCACTGCCCCATCCCTGGAGGCCTGATCTAGCCCAGCCACCTCATTTTACCACTGGGAGAACGAAGCTCAGAGAAGAAAAAGGACTTGCCAAGAACACAGAGCAAGGCAGGGCAAGACTTTCCTGAATCAGACCAGTACTTTCCTCACTAAACGGCACCCTCACCATCAATAAGCAGTCCCCTCTGTCCTGTCCTCTCAAATGCAACCCGAAAGATTCTCCCTCTAATTTATCCACTCATGTAGCAAACCTTTCCTAGGCTCCTTCCGAGTGTCAGGCGCTGAGCTGGGCCCCTGAACTCAGGAGGTGGCAAACTGAAGTGTAAGACAAACATATTTGCAGACATTGACAATCCGCTCCGACAAAGTCTGGCTTGTTCATCACCATATTCCCGGGCCTAGTACATAGCAGGCACTCGATAAATACGTGTGAGCACTGAGGGAGGAATAAGGCAGGGAAGGTGGGCAGAAAAGGTGGAGGGGCCATGCTAACTCTAGAGCCCCTCCTTGTCCCTCCAGCACTCAGCACCCCCTCGGGGAGTGAGCTGAGGGCTCAAGAAAAGAGACCTCAGACCCAGGCTCTGCCAGAGCTCCCAGCCTTGTCCTGTGATCCATCTAGACCTAGGCTGTCCCATTCAGTGGCCATGAGACACAAGTGGCTATTTCAATTTAAACTAATGAAAATTAACTAAAATTAAAAATTCAGTTCCCCAGTCCCACTTGTCACATTTCAAGTGCTCAGAAGCCGCATGTGGCTAGTGGTGACCCTATCGAACGGCATAGGTTATGAAATATTTGCATTATTGCAGAAAGGTCTTTGAACAGAGCTGCTAGTCTAGAACAGCAGCTCCCAGATCTTGAACTTCAGGAACCAGCACATTTTCAAAGTATTTGGGAATTGATATAAGGTTGCCAACTCTTCATTTTGCCAGGAAATTTTAAGAGGCATAATAATGGCCAAAAGAAAGAAAACATTAACATTAAAAGTAATATGAAATTTTTGATTGGGCCCCGGGTTTTTTTTTCTTTTTTTTTTTTATCTTATTTTTTTGAGACAGAGTCTCACTCTGTTGCCCTGGCTAGAGTGCCGTGGCATCAGCCTAGCTCACAGCAACCTCAAACTCCTGGGCTCAAGCAATCCTCCTGCCTCAGCCTCCCGAGTAGCTGGGACTACAGGCATGCGCCACCATGCCCGGCTAATTTTTTCTATATATATTTTTAGCTGTCCATATAATTTCTTTCTATTTTTTAGTAGAGACGGGGTCTCGCTCTTGCTCAGGCTGGTCTCGAACTCCTGAGCTCAAACAATCCTCCCGCCTCGGCCTCCCAAGTGCTAGGATTACAGGCGTGAGCCACCGCGCCCGGCCGGGCCCCGGGTTTTTTAAAAAAATTAGCCCACATTAAGGGATGTTAGAACAATTGGAGAAATTTGAATATAGGTGGTATATTGGATAATTGCACTGTGGTTCTGTGGGAGACTGCCCTTATTCTTTGGAATTTTAAGGGTGCAGTGTGAGGATGTCTGCAACTAACTTCCCTGTGGTTCAGAAAAAATATATATATAAATATAAATAGAAAGAAGAAATAAATATGGCAATATGTTAACAACTGGTAAATCAAGGCGAAGGTTATAACAGTGCTCACTGTACAATTCCTACAACTTCTCTGAAGGTTTGAGAATTTTTCAAAATAAAAAGTTGGAAGAAAAATAAGAAGTCAAGATAGGGATCACTCCACTTCTGGGCAGAGCATGAGGGAGTCTTCTAGGGATGTGTGATCAGTTAGTGAAAATTCATCTGTACACTTATGATCTGTGCACATTTCTCTATGCCTGTTATGCTCTTTTAATGATGTATTTAAAATAAATAAACTACGGCCGGGTGGGTGGCTCACGCCTCTAATCCTAGCACTCTGGGAGGCTGAGGCGGGAGGATCGCTCGAGGTCAGGAGTTTGAGACCAGCCTGAGCAAGAGTGAGACCCCGTCTCTACTAAAAATAGAAAGAAATGATCTGGACAGCTAAAAATATATATGAAAAAAAATTAGCCGGGCATGGTGGCACATGCCTGTAGTCCCAGCTACTCGGGAAGCTGAGGCAGAAGGATCGCTTGAACCCAGGAGTTTGAGGTTGCTGTGAGCTAGGCTGATGCCATGGCACTCTAGCCTGGGCAACAGAGTGAGACTCTGTCTCAAAAATAAATAAATAAATAAATAAAAATAAACTATTACAGAATGACCACCTAGTATCAACATTAGCTTATTTAAAAATCTTAAAATAATGATAGTAAGTATCTAATCACAAAATAAAAGATGGGCCCTTAAAGTGAAATTTAACTTTATGATACTCTTTCTTTTTTCCTTCATTGCTAAGAATCCACAAAAATATCTCATCATAGATAAGCACCATCTGCAGACTGGCTGTATCAGAATCACCTGGGAGCTTTAAAAAATACAGAATCCCAGACAGAGAGATCACCAGGACAGAATAGGGAGTCCAGAAATAGACCCAAGTACATGTGGGAACGTAGCGTGTGCTAAAGGTGGCATTTCAAATCAGTAGGGGGAGGACAGATTATTCAATATAGTGTTGGTTCAACTGGCCAGCCACTCGGAAAAAAATAAAGCTGTATCTCTGCCTCATTCCAATCACCAAAATAAATTCCAGATGGATGAATTAAGGGGGAAAAAAACTCTAAAAGGACTACAAAAGAATATGAGATGCTTTCCTTTTATAATCTTGGGGTAGGAACTGCCTTTACCCAACATTTATTGAGTACTTACTTTCTACCTAAATTTGTGCTGGGAGCTTCAGATGGGAACAAATGGAGATCCCTCCAGAAACTCATATTCTAGTGAGGGTGATCTGCAACCATTGTTCCCAGGTTCTAAGATTTCACTAACTGTTCGTAATAACTTGAAAATCCTTTTTAGAGAAGGGGTCCTCTCACCTTGGCCTTCCGAGTAGCTGGGACTACAGGTTCACAACATTTGCTTTTTAATAATCTTAGAGTGAGGAAAGCATTTCTATGCACAATACAAAATCTCAAAGCCATTATGAAAAATATCAGTAAGTTTGGCTATATAAAAACAAATGACAAAAAAACCAAAACAAATGGCCCTGGTGGGAGGGGGAAATAGAGATAGGTTGCTTAATAGATATGAAGTTTTCTTTTGGGGTGATAAAAGTATTTTGAAACTAGATAGAGGTTGTGGTTGCACAACATTATGAACACACTAAATACCACCGAATTGTAAACTTTAAAATAGTTAATTTTATGTTATGTGAATTTCAATTAAAAAATATATGAGGCGGGGTGCAGTGGCTCATGCCTGTAATCCAAACATTTTGGGAGGCCGAGGCAAGAGGATCACTTGAACCCAGGATATCGAGAGCAGCCTGGGCAACATAGCAATGCCCCTTCTCTACAAAACATTTAAAAATTAGCCAGGCATGGTGGCATACACCTGTAGTCCTAGCTACTCAGGAGGCTGAGGCAGGAGAATGACTTGAGCACAGGACTTGGAGGCTGCCGTGAGCTATGATAGCACCACTGCACTCCAGCCTGAGTGGTAGAGCAAGACCCTGTCTCTAAAAAGGAAAAAAAAAAAAAAGGAATAAGAAGAATGAGATGTATCTCTATGTAACATGAAAAACTATCCAAGACACAAGATAAGAACAATTAAATTGGGGGAGGGTGAAGCAATGTCCATAATAGTCCTATGATCCAGTGTGTGCATATTATTAAAACAGTTCCGGAGGGTACACAAGGAACCAATAACCACAGTTACCTTTAGGGAGTGGCACTGAGATTGGGGGACAGGAGGAGAGATTTATACCTGGATTTTACACCTTTTCATACTTCTTGAATTTTTTAACCATGAAATAATTTTTCATTACTTTTTAAGATTTATTTTTAAATTATGAAATAGAATAGCTTAGGCATAGGAAAAGTATAGATAATAATGAAGCACACCTGGGTTCCCACCATCTAGAGTCATTTGACATGGCAGGCACAATTTGAAAAACCCTGTGCACTATTCTATGACCCCACTTCTCTCCTCCCTCCCTAGAAGCAACACCATTCTGAATTTTGTGTTCTCGGATATGCATATTTTTATTCCCATGCATTTTAAAAAGTTCTTATTACTTCTGTTTGTATCAATAAACAGTATACCGTTTTGTATGTTTTATCCCTTACATAAAAAGCGTTAATCTATGCAGTGTAGCTCTTAGACTGTGCCACGTTCTGCCTTGGACCCTGGAGCTTTAGAGGGGTCCCCTCTGGCCCTCTGCTGTCTGTGCCCCTCTCCATGGGGCAAGGAATTCAGGGGATGAAAGGAATGTGCACACTTGAGCCAGTGAGCCTCCCAGAGACCACACCCAGGATACCAGGGACAGAGAACTCCTAGCCCAAACAGCCTGCAGCCTGCCCTAGCGCCTAAGCACGACTCCTTCCAAGGTCCATGCTCCTGACAGTGGACCATCTACCTACATGTGCACCTCCATTCGCATTCCTGCCTTGGATCCTCCCTTCACACGTGTTAAATTCTGTGCATTTGGCAACTTCCTTTTCCACCCAACATTACATTTTTAAGCGTTATCTGTAACTCCAGCTTGTCGATTTTCAATCCCATTTATTTCCTTCAAGTTTTAAAAGTGTCAGATCCCTGGCCTGCATCCAGAAGATTCTGGGGGGAGGGGGAGGGGGTAGATGAGCTTCAGCATCTTTCTCTTTTGGAACGTCTTTGTGAGGCAGTCCGGCAGCTGGGCGGGGAAACACGGGGAGACAAACCCCTCTTGGCGTGCCCCCGGCTCTGCACAGGCTAACACTGCCACTGTGCTGCCCCTCCGCGTGGGCCCCAAGGTCGGCCCGGAGGGACATCTGCTCGGGTCTGCAGCCCGGCTTCCTGGTCCAGGTCTGGGAGGCCTGGCGGAGGCAGCCGGCGCCCCCTGCTGGCAGCGAAGGCCCGCTGAGCAGACCGGTTCCTCCATCCCGTCTCTCCTCAGCCCCCCTGCACCCCACCCTTTAGGGCTCGCTTAAGGCCTGCTCCACTTGGACACCAATAATTGCCATCTCTTCTGGCTCCAAAGCACGTTCACACATAACGTATCTATTCTAATGGCCCCTATTTCTGGAGCCTTTATTAGGGATGAAGCAGTGGCTGAGTCTGCGGGGCTCAAGTCCTGGTCTGTCCACACTGATCACTGTGTGACCTCTGGCAAGTCGCTGGTCCTCTGAATAACTCAGTTCCTCATGAATAAAAGGGGGACAGTAATATCACCTACCTCAGGATGGCTCTGAAGATTAGAGTCAAAGTGTGAAGTGTTTAAAGCAGTGCCCAGCATGCAGCACACATTAGCTACCATTAGCTGCCAGACCTGGGGCTAATAATTTCAGTGACAGACCACTCACTTGTGCCGGATGCTGTTCTACATTTTTTTCTGTGGATTGTATCATTTAATATCGCAGCCCCATGAGGGGAGTGAGCTTATATTCACTCCTACTTTACAGGGGAGGAAACTGAGGCATAGAAAAAGATTTGTGGTGGTGGAGCAAGATTTGAACCCAAGGAAACCTCCTCCAGAGCCCATACTTTAGTCACTACATCTTCACAGTGATCTGGTGAGACAGGTACTATCCCCATTATATAGATGGGGAAACTGAGGCTCAGAGAGGTGAAGTGACTTGCCTCAGATCATACAACTAATTAGTATTTGAGCCATGGCCTGGACTTGACCCAGTTCTGTCTCCCTGCATTGTCTCCTATAATACCATGACAACTCCACAGGCGTGGTGACCCTGTGTGACAAGTGAGGATGCTGAACTGAGATGGCTGAGTGACTTGCTCAAGGTCACAGAACAAGTAAGTAGGGAGCTTTTCTGTTGGAGGTGGGGCCCAAGGACATTCTGTTTTGGGCTCGGCACCTCCTCAGTGCCCTGCTGCAGCCCCCAGCCATCTCTTGTCTTTGTGATCACAGCTCGTCTTCCCAGTATCTGACTTCAGCACTACTTGCTTCGGGGCCAGCCCCAGCACAGCTGTCAAAGTCATGGACTCAAGTTGTCACCCAGCCTGGGCCTGACCTAGGCGTTTGCTCCTAGGCCTCTTGCATGGCTTGGAGCTCAGCTTCCATTCCTCTGACCTCAGGAGACAGCTGATACAGTGGAAAGAATGGAGGGCCAGAGCCAGACAGTCCAGAGTTCAAATCCAGCCATTCTCCTTCATTTTCTGCACAACCTTGGGTGAATTTCCTCACCCCCAACCCCAGAACTCCCATTTCATCACCTCTGAAATGGGGGTAATGAGCCAAGCTTTGCAGGCTGTTGTGAGAATAAAATGCAATGAAGTGTGCAGCATTGGGTACACAATAGGGGCCCAATAAATATTAGATACCTTTGCTAGTCCTTTGCTCCAGACCCTTGTCTCTTGCTGTGCACGCCCCCTCCCCACAGGCCCAGAAGTCCCCACCTTCACTTCAAAGACGCTCCCTGGGCCTGTGTAGACTGTCTGAGCACCAGGGTTGGGCTGGTGTTACAGGCCGCACATCCTCTGTGGGGCCTGGAGCAGAGGGGAAAGTCACAGAAGCACTGGACTCATGGGCAGAACAATGTTCTCAAACATAACTCAGTCATTGTTCAATGGCCCAACAAAGATTGATTGAGCAGCTATTATGTGCCAGTGACTATGCTTGGTAACGCAGCTCCAGTGGTGAACAAGAAAGATACACATCATTGCGCGCTTACCTGTTTAATGTTCAGCCACACAAATGATACAAGGTGCATTTATGGAGCACTTGCACTGTTTCCTGCACACTGTTTCATACCACATGAAGTATTACATCATCCCTAATTTGTAGGTGAGGAAATAGAGGAGTAGAGAATTAAGTAACTCAGAGTGGAGCTGGGGGTTGACTGCAGAGCCCATGAGCTTACCTGCGCTGCCACACATTCTCCCTTTTGCTCCTCAGGTTCCCTGTGAGTACTGTTATCTTCCCAGAAACTGAGATTCACAGGGAATGCAGCCTAAGTTCACATAGCACACAAATGTGGGTGCTGGGATATGCAGACCTTCAGTTGGTCTGACTCTACGGTTCTTTGCCCGTTATCCTACTCAGAGCTGACTCATTCAAAAACAATTTTCTGCCAAGGAGAGAAACAAATCAGACTCGGGTCTGGCTTTGGGAGGCACAGGCCATTGAGGTGGCTGGGGAGTAATGGGCAGCATCCCACTATGGTGCGCGTTCTGACAGCGGCAGGTAGGGCATGCTAGAGGAACTCAACGGAGGGAGACGGCAATTCTACTGGGAAGGAGGCTTCCTGAAAAAGATGATGCTTAGGCTGGACATGGAAAAGAGAAGAGCCTAGAAAGATCACATGGACTTGGGGGAGGGGCATCGCCTGACCATGCATACACGATCTGATCCCTTCCTAGGTATGGGATTATTTGGGCCAGTTAATTTTTCTATTTATCTCAAATCTATTCTCTGCCCTTCTCCTGCTCTGCTCTGTATGGCAGAGGCTGAGGACTGCAAACCATGTTTCCTGGGCTCCCTTGACAGCTGGCCTTTGGCAGTGGGAAATGGATCAGCCAGCAGGAAGCCCTGGTGAGAGATGAAAGAGGAAGAGGAAGGGAGAAGCCAGTGTCTGCCCCCCTTCTCCGCCTTGGGAAGGATGGGGTGGGGGATGCTTCAGTAGTTGCAGGGACTCCTCTCTGGTCTTAGCTCCAGCTAGTCTGTCCCACTGTGGTCTCGGCTTCTCTCTGGGCGGCCCCAGTTTCTGGTCTCTAGTAATACCATCTCCTCCCTTTATACATCCAGCCCTGGGGGAGGTAGCAGCTTCCCGAGGTTGCCAATCTCAGGTTTGCCTCAACTTCCTCTGGTTGCTATTTCTGCTCATCAAACAACTCTGTATTAAATTCCCTCTTTTGAATCATCTGGCATGGGTGTTTCTCTGGCTAGACCCCTGATATTCTGTGTCTCTTTCCTTGTCTCTAGAATGAGGGTTCATTCGTTCATTCATACAACAGATAGCTATTACCTGTGTCTGCAAAACTGTGCTAAATGTTGATGATAACATAAGAAACAAGACAGATTAAAGGAGACGGAAATCCAGGCCCTGCCTACCCCTTATGCCTTTGGAATGATCAGATGAGATGTTTGCATACATGTCACCTGCTGCCTGGTGTCAGAAATTATACCATTGTATACAAACAGGCAAACACTATTTGGACTTCAGCCTATTTCCTGACTCCAAGTATGCTGGTCCTACAGACATTTCCCCACTACCCCATTCCCTCCAATCCTGAAAGAGAAATATTTAGGACAAATAAAAGGAAGTCTTCATTTACACCATGGGGAGTCAAGGGACCCATTATCCCAAGTGGTGGTACAGTTTTAAGCTATAAATAGGTTTTTAAAAACAGGTTTAGCTAAATAAACCTGCAGATGGCAGTGGCCTGGACAGAGAAGGTACAGATGAGCCCCAGAACACCCACCTGCTGACTGCCTCCTCTCAGCTCGGCTGCCCTCCTGGGGGATCGAGTACAATAGGAGCACTAGACTGGGAGTCAGGAAGCAAGGGTTTGAACCCCAGCTCTGCTGACCATCAAACACATGACTTTGGACAAGTCATTTAACTGCTCTTGAGCCTCAATTTCCTCATCTGTAACATAGGAATAACAAGAGTATCTAGTTTCTCTGGTTGTTTTGATTATAGTTTAAAATGCAGGCTGGGGCCAGGCACAGTGGCTCACGCCTGTAATCCTAGCACTCTGGGAGGCTGAGGGGGAGGATCACTTGATGTCAGGAGTTCGAGACCAGCCTGAGCAAGAGTGAGACCCCGTCTCTACTAAAAGTAGAAAAATTAGCTGGGTGTGGTGGCACGGGCCTGTAGTCCCAGCTACTCAGGAGGCTGAGGCAGGAGGATCGTTTAAGCCTGGGAGTTTGAGGTTGCTGTGAGCTATAATGATGCCACTGCGCTCTGGCCTGGGCAATGGAGCAAGACTTTCTAAAAACAAAACAAAACAAAATGCATATAAAGCACCTAATGCAACACCTAGTACTTTGTAAGTGCTCAGTTCAATAAATATTTGCCAGTATGATTGTTATCTACTGCAGGAAATCTGGCCTGGACACTCAGCCATTATCTATTAGATCAGGAAACTTGCTGTGTGATCTTGAGCAAGTCACTTCCTCTTGGCTTCAATTTCCTCATCTGTAAAATGGGAAAATAGTAACCACCCTGCCTGACTCAGAAAAGATAAAGTATTATCTAAGAACCTTAAAAGTATGAACTCTGCAGCCTGATAGCTTAGTTTTCAATTCCAGCTCCACCCCTTACTTAGGTAGATTCCTTTACTGTCCTGTGCCTAAGTTTTCTCATATGTAAAATGGAGATAATAATTACCTCATAGGTTGTGAGGATCAAATAAATTAATGTAGATAAAGCACTGTGAACAGTGACTGTCTCAGAGTATTTTAAGTGTTATGATTGCTAAGCGTACTTCACATGCTACCTAAATTGCTTTGGGCTTTGGAATCAGACAGACCTGGTTCCATATCCCAGCTCCATCCTCTTGGCTGTGTGACCTTGGACAAGTCACTTCTCTCTGAGCCTCAGCTTTGTCCTCTCTGCAAGGAAGATGATAACCACCCCTGCTTCCTTAAGACACCATGATGCAGCAAAGCACACACACAGTGCCTGGCACATTCCCTCCTCTTTCCCTCTTGGCTCCTGTCCTCTACATTTTTTTTCTCAATGGTCCACTTTAATGTCCTTGTGACCCAGAGTCCCTCACTGCTTCCAGAAGTCTCCCTGACAAAGCTGAGGCCACAACTACAGGCTGCATGCTCTGGTGGGAAGAACCCTGGATTAGCAGTCACAAAACCAGGGTTTGCTTGTTTGTCTTTGTAATGGAAGGATTCTGATATGCTGTTTCCAAAGAGCCATGAGACCTTGGGCCATGAGCTTTCCTTCTCTGGGCCTTGGGCTTCACTTCTGTTTCATGATGAGGCTGTACCTTCCGTACCATGACATTTTACAGTCTGGTGATGTGGTGGGAAAGACCAAGGTTAGGGTTGAGTCTTAGTGGGGATGGGAATGGGTGCTGTGGGGCTACTCCTGAGTACCTTAGCCTTGGGGGACATGACTTGGGCAGAGACAGGATGCATCCTACTGGCACGTGGGGCAGAGTCCCTCTGGATGGCTGAGGAATGGGGTCTATGTTGGGAAGCTGCCTGGGGAGTGCAAAACAAACCTGCCATCATGCCAGGGTTGACCTAGGTCTCCAGGGCTATTCTGGGGGCCTGGTCCTGATGGATGGGGAGGAGCGGGGTGAGGGGCCTAACCCACCCAGAGGCCTCCTGCTCTATTCCACCTAACAAAGAGGGAAACCTAGGAAAGGAAAACTTTACCCAGGAGACGACCATACTCATACTCAGATGCACACAAATAACAGCTCAAAGCAGCCTTTGTCCTTTTTAATAAGTTTGTCTATAGGAGTTTTTTGAGATTCTTTTCCCCCAAATTTGTATTTTTCTCTTTTTTTTGGGGGGGGGGTGTAGCTTAAAACAACAGAAATTTATTCTCTCAGAGTTCTAGAGCCCAGAATTCCAAAGCCAAGGTGTCTACAGGGCCATACTCCCTCTGAAGGCTCTGGGGTATATCCTGCCTTGCTGATTCCAGCTTCTGGTAGCTCCAGGCATTCCTTGGCCTATGGCAGCATAACTCCAATCTCTGCCTACCTGGTTATTCACCGTCTTCACATGGCTTTCTCTATGTTCAAATCCGTATTTTTCAATTGAGCAAAATAACTTGTGCAACACACAGACTTAGGGACAAAACCAAGGCACCTAACTCCCTCTCTAGTCTCTTCCACTGCAAATACTAGAAAAGGCTTAAACAGAAGGTGGCATTTTGGGCGTCCAGGAGGAAAGGCATAACCTTTCTTACGGCTTTTTTTTTTTTTTGAGACAGAATCTCACTCTGTTGCCCGGGCTAGAGTGCTGTGGCGTCAGCCTAGCTCACAGCAACCTCAAACTCCTGGGCTCAAGCAATCTCCTGCCTCAGCCTCCCAAGTAGCTGGGACTACAGGCATGCACCACCATGCCCGGCTAATTTTTTCTATATATTTTTAGTTGTTCGGTTAATTTCTTTCTATCTTTTAGTAGAGACGGGGGTCTCGCTCTTGCTCAGGCTGGTCTCGAACTCCTGACCTTGAGCGATCCTCCCGCCTCGGCCTCCCAGAGTGCTAGGATTACAGGCGTGAGCCACCGCGCCCGGCCTCTTAAGGCTTTTAAATACACTTACACCATCTACATTGAGGACAGCTGTGTGGGATGTCTTGCCGTCCAGTTCTACTCATGTTAACAAATACGTATACAAAGGTCAGGGCGAGGCATTAACTCCTCTCCATTTCCCCGACCCTGGCCACCCGAACTTGCCTCCCGAGTCTCCTTGATGTGATTTTGGGCCAGCCCTTCCCATTTCCGGGCCTCAGTTTTCCCATCTGTACAAGGATTGTAGGCTCCCCTCCCGCCAGGACACATCAAGCCTAATGGGCCAGGATTCGATTAGGTTCGAGAAGGGAGTTACGTAATCGGCAACGAGCCAGGCAAAACGACTGATAACATTAACGCCTCCTGCGCCAGGCCTAGGCCTCCGGTGGCCGCACGCTTTGCTAAGCCGTTCCGGGGGGCGTGACCAGGCCACCCAGAGCCACGCCCCAACAGAGCAGGGCCCGCCTCTGCCGCACCCAGCCCGGCGGCCCAGGGAAGGGACCCAGCAATGACGTCACGTACCACTCCCTATGTAACCCTCCGCCAAGGGAGAAAGTAGTCCCCAACCCATAGCGGATTTGGTTGCCCATACCGGGCGACATATCAAACCCTAGAGTCTCTTCGGACCTGATTTTGGTTTTGAGGCCTCGGATAGACCTTCCAGAACACTGGAAATCTGTCTTTCCTCGGGCCAGCGGAGGAAGTAGTTCCGGCCTACGGTAGGCCGATGGGTTCCTCCGCAGCGGGGGATAGAGGATGGCGACCTCGTCGATGCCGGAGTCGGAGAGGAACGTGGCTACGAAAGCCTCAGGTGAGCTTCAGGTAGAGTCAGGCTGCCCCACTGTATCCTGCCGTGGAGTGAGGTCACACTGCGGGGTTACCCGGCGGCGAGGTCCCGGGCCGGCGGGGCTGTCCGAACAGGGCCCCGGGGTCCCAGGCCCTTTAGTCGCTCTCGCACTTGCCTGAGCGGAAACCGGGCGCCGCCACAAGATGGCGTCGGGCCTGGAGCACAGGCAGCGCCGGGGACAGCCCCGAGTCGCCAGGCCCCGAGACCGTCGCTGTCAGCCCCCTCCGCAGGGGAACCAGGGGAGGGGGGAGCGAACCACTGACCCAGGGGGCCTGCGGGCTGTACCACCGACCCTACATCCGGGGGGACTCGAGCACCGAGCCCGCACGGGCCCACAGAGCAAACTACTCCACAGGAATCGTGGGAGCGAGGGAAAGGGTCAAGATTACCGGTCATTGACCACCCTCCCGGGAAAGGGCCAGAGCCCGGGAGACAAGGCGTCTCCGTCTAGTTTTCCCAGAGTTCCCCTTTCGATACTGGAGAAAACCCCGCCCCGTCGGAGACTCAATCATCTGCAAAATGGGCGCAAGGGTGCAGCTGGGTTGGCCGTGGGGGCCGGGGCCGGGGAGGTGGCCGGCTTGTTCCAGCCCAGGTCACCTCTTCTTACAGAGTGAAGGCCCTAGACCCTGCACCCCCCTGTCAGGCGGCCCCCTGAGCCGATGGAGGAGAACGAGGTGGAGAGCAGTAGCGACGCGGCCCCTCGGCCTGGCCGGCCCGAGGAGCCTTCTGAGAGCGGCCTGGGTGTGGAGACCTCGGAAGCCGTGTCCGCCGACAGCAGCGACGCGGCGGCCGCCCCGGGGCAGGCAGAGGCTGACGACTCCGGTGTAGGGCAAAGCTCGGACCGCGGCAGCCGCTCTCAGGTATGCACCTGGCTGGACGGCGTGGGTGGAGCCCGGGACCGCGAGGAGCAGTGCGTGGCAATCAAGAGGAAGCAGCCAGCAAGGCTTGTTTGTAGCTATTATTTGTTGTTTCTGGTTTACTTAGAGCCAGGCACCATGCCAAGCCCCTAACATGGATTTTCTCATTTATTCTCTACACCTGGTAGCTACCTACCACTTTTCCCCACATCTTACAGAAAAGGACACTGAGGCACAGAGTGCAGACAGAGCCAGGGTTCAAATCTAGGCGGTGGTCTTAGCTACTATGCTACCCACTGTCCTCACACAGGGGCAGGTTCAAGTCTTGGCCCTGCCTCCAGTTCACTGGTGACTTCTTTGAGCCTCAGCCTTTCTGTCTGTAAAGTGGAGCTGGAATACCTGGGTTGTGAGCTCCTGCCACACATTCTCTTGGACACACTTTGTAAACCATCTCCTCCTGGCTCTGCCACTTCCTGCCTCTGTGATCTTGAGCAGGCCACCCAACTTCTAGCTCTTAGTTTTCTCTTCTGTGAAGTGGGAATGATAAATTTACCTGCCTCATAGAGTTTTCTTAACGATTAAATGAATTAATAAATGCAAAGCAATTAAAGCAGTGTTCAGCGCATAGGAAGCGCTCAGGAAGTAACAGCCATTATTATTATCTGCAAGGTAATGATCATATTTAAGACATCACCTGATAGAGGTAGACAGCAGTGGCCCTTACTTTGGGGTCTGGCAGGGATGGGTCTACTATGTGCCCAGTATGTGATGGACCCTGGGGATACAGCAGGGGGTAGGTTTGGTCCAGGCCCATGTGGAGCATACAGTTTGGCATGGGGGGTGGGCATTACGATGCAGAGTGAACACAGGTGTGATGGGGGGAATACCAGCAGCTGCAGCACTGAGGATGAAGAAGTCCTAACTTGGCCGTGGGGTCAGGGTTGGCTTCCTAGAAGAGATATCAGCTAAGTGGTAGTGAGTTAGCCATGGGGTGATGCTGGGAAGAGTTTCGGAGTGAACAATTGATGCAAAAGTCCAGTGAAAATAGCTCTCCCTGGGTGTAGCTTGGGGGCGTGGGGGTCCCTTCTCTTATTCTAGAGTAGCCCCTGACCAGAACCAGGTCTCTGGGGCTTTTTCTTGGGGGATTCTGTGGCTGGAAGGTGTCTCCCATGGGTCATCAGTGGGGCTGACAGTGTGGGTGGCTCCACTTACCACGTCCTTGGACCAGACAGCTCTATCTGGTGAGTGCGACCTGGCAAGCTGCCTTCCCTGGCCCTTGAACTCCCTTCCTCCCTGTTGCCTGTCCCCAGGAGGAGGTGTCCGAGAGCAGCTCAAGCACGGACCCCCTGCCTCATGGCTACCTCCCTGATTCATCGTCTGTGTCCCATGGGCCAGTGGCGGGGGTGACAGGCGGCCCCCCAGCTCTAGTGCACTCCAGCGCACTCCCAGACCCCAACATGCTGGTGTCTGACTGCACGGCTTCCTCCTCGGACTTGGGTTCGGCCATCGACAAGATCATCGAGTCCACCATCGGCCCTGACCTCATCCAGAGTGAGTCAGGCAGAGAGCCCCACAGGGCTCCCCTGCAGTCCAGCAGCCAGCTGTGTGGACTCAGGCATATCACCTTACCACGCTGAACGTGTGAAGTGGGAACAGTAACATTGCCTGTCTCATAGTGGTAAATGACATGAGGATTTCATGAGACAATGCAGCTAACTTCTTAGCATAGTACCATAAATAACAGAAACAGTTGTTGCTTGCTTTGTGCTGGGTACTGTTGTCAACTTTACATACAGCAGCTCATTTAATCCTCCCAGTAACCCCAAAAGGTAGACGATGTTATTATCCTCACAGCCCAGACAGATCTGAGGCACAGAGGACACAAAACAGTTTAACCACTGTCACCAGGATGCAGTGATTGGTGTTGAGCTTTGAGTCTGAGTCCAGAGCACGTGCTCTTAAGTACCATCCTGTACCTACTATGGTTAATGACGGGTATAGAGGCTGTAGCACCTCAAAAAGCCCTGGGACAGGCTGGGGAGCCAACCCTAAGAGAAAGTGGTGTGGGAGTTGGGCCTTGACCCTGAGGAAGTTTGGAGAGAAAGAAGGAGGACTTTCCAGGTTTAGTGGTCAAAGTCCAGGCAGCTGGAGTAGCCCTGGCCTCCTGTGTCACTATGGGCCAGTTACTAAGCCAGCCTGTCACTCAAACCAGACCTCCCAACAGCCCTGCCAAGGGAGGCAGCTGAGGCTCAGGGCGACACAGCTGATTTGCATTCGCACAGGTGAGCCAGAACAAGTATGGGCCAGGCCCGTCATAGGCCCAAGTAGGGCCTGTGGGGTGGGCCTGTAGCTGGGAACCCCCCTGCCCAGGCGGTGTGACCTCCCTCCATGTCTGCCCAGGCTGCATCACTGTGACGAGTGCTGAGGATGGTGGGGCTGAGACCACGCGGTACCTAATCCTGCAGGGTCCAGATGACGGTAAGACCCCAGGCACTAGACCCAGGGAGGCCTGCAGTGGGCAGGGGAGCAGAGGAGGACAGGTTCTGCCACACACGCTGTGTGATCGTGGCAGGTTATTCACTGCTCTGGGCCTCAGTTTTCCTATAGGCAAGGTGGCCTGTGGTGGGGAATTTGATTCTAGGCCCCCTGGGCCTGCCTGGGAGGGGTAGCTATAGCTTGAGGCCAGCCCTGCCCTCCACTTAACCTCCCCTCTAATCTCCTCACCCACCGTCAGGCGCCCCTCTGACATCGCCGATGTCCAGTTCCACCCTGGCCCACAGCCTGGGAGCCATTGAGGCCCTGGCTGATGGCCCCACATCCACATCCACGTGCCTGGAGCCACCCGAGGAGGCACAGGGTGGGCCCAGCTCCCCAGCACAGCCACCCCTGGCCTCTGATGCTGAGGAACTGGACCTGCAGAGCCTAGAGGCCATGATGGAGGTGGTAGTGGTACAGCAGTTCAAATGTAAGATGTGCCAGTACCGGAGCAGCACCAAGGCCACACTGCTGCGCCACATGCGGGAGCGGCACTTCCGTCCAGGTGCGTCAGTAGCAGCCTACCCAGCCTGTACTGCATGGGTTGGGGAGGGGGGCTGGGAGCCAGACACGGCAAGCTTATCTTACCCTCCGCTCACCCCCCAGCAGCAACAGCAGCAGCTGGCAAAAAGGGGCGTCTGCGGAAGTGGGGCACCTCGACCAAGACCCAGGAGGAAGAGGGGCCAGAGGAGGAAGACGATGATGACATTGTAGATGCTGGCGCCATTGACGACCTGGAGGGTAGGCCACCATGGTTCCTAGGCCTGCCGTCCTCACTCCCATCTACAAATACGCACTGAGCTCTTCCCCGCCCACATGGAGGGCCAGGAAGGAGGAATTGGCACAGACACACCCACGGGTGCCTCCAGTATTAGACAGGGGAGGTTGGGCTCTGGGACCAGGACCTCTGTGCAGTTGTGCAGGCTGCACACTGAAAAAGACCACAAGGGGGCCTTATTTACACTTGTCCAACAGAAGTATAATGCGGGCACAAGAACATGTGTACTTTTTTTGGTAGCCATATTTTAAAAAGTAAAAAGAAAGGTGAAATTAAGTTTATTAATACATTTTACTTGTGTAATATATCTAAAATATTTTCAATATTGAGCCATAAAAAAAATTTTGTTTTTTTCTTTTTTTATACTATTTGAAATTCATTGTGTATTAATTATATCTCAGTTTGGACTAGGCATATTTCAAGTGCTCAATTGCCACCTGTGGCTAGTAGCTGCTGTTTTGGATAGGGCAGTCATAGAATTTGTAGGCTTGAATGTTTCTTCAAACTGTTTTCTATCAGTGGCTGTAAAGTGTCTTGAGGGAGGGGCGCCTTTGTCTAATTCACATGAAGGTGCCATATGAGCTGGCAGTAGGTGCTCGGTGGAGGGGTGCTCATAATCTGGAGGGGGCATCGCTCTGGGCTTGAAGGAGGAGTGGGCAGGGGGTAGGGAAGTGGGCCTCTTCCCAGAGGAGCTGGGCCAGGGGTCAGGGCTGAAAGGGCAGGTTCCAGCCACTGTCCACCTTCTCTTACTGTCTCCACAGAGGACAGCGACTATAATCCAGCTGAGGATGAGCCCCGGGGCCGGCAGCTACGGCTCCAGCGCCCCTCCCCCAGTACCCCAAGACCCCGAAGGAGGCCTGGCCGGCCCAGGAAGCTGCCTCGCCTGGAGACCTCAGACCTCCCAGATGGTGAGACTTGGTCATGGGAGGGGCCCGTGTGGGTGAGTCAGGGGTGGCCTCACCTGCTGTGTGCTGTGGAGCTCTGGGGACCAAGTGTGCCCTGCAGAACTACAGTCTGAAAGTGGGGTGACCTGCAGTCTTCCTTGTAAAGGAGAGCCCTCCCAGACCAAAGCTTAGGAAACCTTAACTCAAGAAATGATATCTCAGCTTTATCAAAATGCCTTGCATTGGTAAATTGTCACAGTAAAAGAGAAATTTGGGTCTTTATAACTGAACCAATAAGATATGTTTTAAATATTACTGAAAAGGACAGAGGAATAAATGTGAGGCCTGAGGCTACATCATTGGAATCCTGGCTTAGAGCATCACAGGCTGGAACAGAAAGGCCCAGCTGTGAGTCTGAGTGCCAGCTCTGCCCCCCACAATCTCTGGGACTTGGAGCAGATCACTTTGTCTCGTGAATCTCCTATTTCCTTCTTTATGAATGAAGGTGACAGCAGCCACTTGCCTTTTAGGATTGCTTTAAGAGTTAAACGTACACAGAAAAGTATGTGGTAGCTGTTGTGTACATGCAATTTGGAGGGGTTCTTATATTTTTCAGTCTTTTTCTCAAAATAACTTTTTACTGAGGTATGTACGTGGAAAATCACATGTATCCTGCACAGGTCAAGGAGTTTTCACGTGGTGAATGCATCTGTATAACCAAGCACCCATCAAGAAATAGGGGCCGGGCACGGTGGCTCATGCCTGTAATCCTAGCACTCTGGGAGGCCGAGGTGGGTGGATCACTTGAGGTCAGGAGTTCGAGATCAGCCTGAGCAAGAGCGAGACCCCGTCTCTACTAAAAATAGAAAGAAATGATCTGGCCAACTAAAAATATATATAGAAAAAATTAGCCGGGCATGGTGGCGCATGCCTGTAGTCCCAGCTACTCGGGAGGCTGAGGCAGGAGGATCGCTTGAGCCCAGGAGTTTGAGGTTGCTGTGAGCTAGGCTGACACCACGGCACTCACTCTAGCCCGGGCAACAAAGTGAGACTGTCTCAAAAAAAAAAAAAAAAAAGAAAGAAAAGAAATAGGGTGTTACCACCATTGTCTGTATCTTTGTTAATTTTTAAAGTGCAGTATTATATATTTAAATACTGTGGATTTTTTTTAAAGAGGTAACCCATTCAGATTGTTCAGACTTCAAAAGGTTTGCAAGTATGTAAGCGAAGTCTTCGCCCTCCCCTCAATCCTCCAGCCACCCAGTCTCCCTAAGAAACACCAATGTCCAAGCCTCACTATTGCTCCCAAGCCTTAGACTGTTCCTCTGAAGACACTAAGGATTGTGGCCTCCATGTGACAGATGGGGCAAACGAGACTCGGGGAGGGGGTGGCTTTGTCTGAGAATGCATAGCAAGTCACTGACAGCCATGTCTGGAACCCAGGGCTCCTGATGGGGAGGTCCCCAGCTCTTGTTGCACCAGACAGCATCTGTCAGCTGTAGGAGGGGGTGTGGTATCCACGCTGCCCTCTGTCCAGGGGCTGTTTGTGTCTGTCCTGCAACCTGATGGGCCCATCAGCGGTCTGTGGCTGGCGGCTGGCTGGTCTCTGGCCCACCTGTCCGTGTCTGTGGCTGATTTGTGACCTAGCATATCTGTGGCAGGTGTGGAAGGAGAGCCTCTAGTGAGTTCACAGAGTGGACAGATCTCTCTGGAGCCACAGGATCCCGAAGCTCCTAGCTCCTCAGGCCCAGGACAGCTAGTGGCCCTGGGCAAGGCTAGCAGGGCCCCGGCGGAACCTGGTGTCAGCCAGTCAGATGCAGAGAATGCAGCACCCTCCTGCCAGGATGAGCCTGACGCCCCGCCCCGCCGCCGTGGTCGACCCTCTAGGCACTTCTTAGGCAAGAAATACCGCAAGTACGTGGAGCATGCATGGGGTGGGCGGTCAGGCCACTGGTGGCCCCTTGGGGCCCCCAACCCAGCCAGATGTCTCCCGACACTCTCCTGGCAGGTACTATTACAAGTCACCCAAACCACTTCTGAGGCCCTTCCTGTGCCGCATCTGTGGCTCTCGCTTCCTGTCCCACGAGGACCTGCGCTTCCACGTCAGCTCCCACGAGGCCGGTGACCCCCAGCTCTTCAAGTGCCTGCAGTGCAGCTATCGTTCCCGCCGCTGGTCCTCGCTCAAGGTGCGGCAGCCTGGAGGCCTGGGTCACCAGGGAGGAGGAGGAAGGCGGGCAAAGCCAACCGGTGGTGCTGAGGGAGGATGGAGTTGCTGGAGCGTCCGGGGTCACCCCCTCCGCAGGGCACGTGTCTGGCCCACTAGCAACTGAAGAATGCTTAGCTCACCAGGCCCTGCAGGAATATGCAGAGGGGCTCTATGAAGGGCTGCCATGCACGATGCCACTGCATCGTGGACATCATAGATCTGCTTGTTCACCACCGCAGACTGCCAGATGGCTGTAAAACTCTGGTTTCCTCTGATTCAGTATGTCCGAAAGCTTTCCAGCAGATGGCAGTAATGTGTCTCCAGAACGGGGCTCCTTCTCCTTAACTCAGAGGTGCTGTGGGGTCCTGCAGCAGCCCTGAGCGTGTCTCTTATCCAGTATCTGGATAATTGCATCCTGCAGCCCAGTGAGGTTGTAGGTATTTATTGTCCCATTTTAGTGACCCAAGAAACTGCAGCTTGGCCTGGCTAATGTGCAACTTGTTGGTTGTGGGAGGGGGTCAGAGCCCTGTGCTTTGTGCGCACTTCTCTGGGTTCTCTGGGTTCCACAGGGAGGATGCCCCTTAGCGCAGTGAGGGGGTGTAGGCTGTGGAGCCAGCTCCAAGCTCTGCCATCCGCAAGGTCCCTTTACGCTGAGCCTCAGTTTCCTTTGTCAAATGGTGAGCCCAGCAGAGAGCCTGGCAGAGTGGGTGCCCTTGCTGGGGAGAGTCCCCGCCCTTCATAGGCCTCAGCCCTTGCCCCAGGGTCTGCCGTCCACTCCTCCGTTCTGTGAGCCTGCTCCTGCAGCAAGCCTGAGGCTGTGGGCACAGGCGGGGGAGGGGCGCCAGGGGAAGCCAAGCCCCAGCCTACTCTCCTTTTGCCTTTCTCCCAGGAGCACATGTTCAACCACGTGGGCAGCAAGCCCTACAAGTGTGATGAGTGCAGCTACACCAGTGTCTACCGGAAGGACGTCATCCGGCACGCGGCCGTACACAGCCGGGACCGGTCAGTGGGTGGGTGGGATGGGGCAGGGAAGGCCCGGAATAACCATGATTCCTTCTTCCTGAGCACCTGCTCTGGGCAAGCTCCCTTCGCTGCACTTTGCAGACATGATCAGAAGAGCAAGGTGATTCATCCCAGATCACGTGGCTCAGAACAGGCAGTAGCAGGGCTTTGAGGTCCCCAAATCTTTGTCTTCCCTGGTGTGAACTTTAGTTCTCGTCTGTAAAGTGGGGGCAGTTGAGGAGATTGAAGGAAATTGTATACCGAAAGGTGCTCAGTAAATGACCCAAAGATCTTCCTCACTCCAGGTCCATCTGCTCTTCTCAGTTGGTGCTGAGAGAGCAGACTTAGGACAAAGAGAAAGAAAAAACCTTAGGGGCCTAAGCATTGCTCACTGAATTATGCTTAGATCTATAGCTTCAGGAAGGAGTTAGCTTTACAGGGGGTGGTGTGTGAGCAGAGGTTGGATTCAGAGATCCTCTAGGACAATGACTCAAACTGTGTTTGTGGAAAATCCAACTCTCCAAGATGTTTATAGGGTTTCTTTCCTCTCCTCTTTCCTCTTCTCTCTTTTCTTTTCCTTTCCTCTCCTCCTTCTCCTCCTTCTTTTCTTTTCTTTTCTTTTCAAGAAGTTCTGTGGTCAAATAAGATTAGGGTTACCAGGGTGAGTACCTGTTAAACAGCTGTTTTTCCTGCAAGAGTTCTTAGAGCTTTCAATATGCAAATATGTTTTGTGATTGAGAGAGAGAAGGAATGCACCCCTTCCCAAATGTAGTTGAGTGCAGAATGTTACTTACGGCCTTAGTGTTTTCCCCAGTTGACTCCAGCTGGGAAACACGGTTCTAAGAGAGAGGGCCTTAGGCAAGGAGTAGGGGTGCTCAGGGCTGAGACTGGGCCTGGTCAGCATGAGAGGGTCTGGGGTGGGCTTGGGGAAGCTGCGGTCTAATTCCTGGGCCTTTTTTCCCCAGGAAGAAGAGGCCAGATCCGGTGAGTCTGGGGTGCTGGCCTGGGAAGGGAGCCTGTCTGGGGCCTACCTACGGGGGTGGGGCAGGAGGGGAGGACTTACTTTCCCTCCCCCCTTCTCACTCCATCTGACCCCTTCTGTACCTTACCAGACCCCAAAGCTGAGCTCTTTCCCCTGCCCCGTGTGTGGCCGTGTATACCCCATGCAGAAGAGACTCACACAGCACATGAAGACGCACAGCACTGAGAAGCCCCACATGTGTGACAAGGTGGGTGGGGGTCGAGAGCCAGGCTTGGGGGGGTGGGTAAAGGCCCTGGGTGACCCCCCCATCTAACTGCACCCCACCCCTCACAGTGTGGAAAGTCCTTTAAGAAGCGCTACACCTTCAAAATGCACCTGCTCACGCACATCCAGGCTGTCGCCAACCGCAGGTACATCCCCTAGGAGGCCTCTGGGTATGGGAGCACCCCCTGCCCATCACTGAGCTTCCCTCCTTCTGACTGCCTCCAGGTTCAAGTGTGAGTTCTGCGAGTTTGTTTGTGAGGACAAGAAGGCACTGCTGAACCACCAGCTGTCCCATGTCAGTGATAAGCCCTTCAAATGCAGCTTCTGTCCCTACCGCACCTTCCGAGAGGACTTCCTGCTGTCCCACGTGGCTGTCAAGCACACGGGTCAGGCTCGGCACACCCAGCCCCACCCCACTGCCCTTCAACTCCCTGCACCCCCCACTGGAGGCTCAGCTCTTGCCCCGTCCTTCCCCCTCAGCAGCCCCAGCCATGGGAACAGCCCAAGTCCTTCATATGTAAAGAGCATTTCCCATGTGTGTTCACTCTGACTGGAGCTCAGATTCCCGCTCAGCTGGCTACTCTCTGGATGGCTCTGGGCCAGTCTCTTGCCCTCTCTGAGCCTTCCATACTTGTGAAATGGGGAAATCAGAAGTGCCTGTCCTGTGGTTATTATGAAAGTGAGCTCTGTTTGTTCGCTAAGCCCCGTGTGTGCTGGGCGCTGGGGCTCATGTGCCCTTGGCAGCTGGAGCAGCAGCAGCAGCGTGTGCTCGGCCCACAGAAGCTGCACAGCAAAAGCTGGTTCTTTGTCCTCCTTGGTGCCTCACCCTCTGGTAGGCACACTAGAGGAGAACAGAGAAAGGGACCAAGGGGTTCCTTAGCCGTATCCCTGTCTACCTGGGGGAGATGATTCACAAGAGGAGCGTGTAGTCACGTGACCTTGAAAATAGGCACTTGGCTGGGAACAGTGGCTCATGCCTGTAGTCTCAGTACTTTGGGAGTCCAAGCCGGGAGGATTGCTTGAGCCCAGGTGTTCGAGACCAGTCTGGGCAACATAGCGAAACCGTATCTTTACAAAAAATTTAAAAATTAGTCGAATGTGGTGGTGCATGCCTCTGGTCCCAGCCACTCAGGAGGATGAGGCAGGAGGATCACTTAAGCCCAGGAGTTTGAGGCTATAGTGAGCTATGATTGCACCACTGCACCCAGCCTGGATGACAGAGTGAGACCTTGTCTCTCAAAAAAAATAATAAAAACCGAAAAAGAAAATAGGCACTCGCAGGAAGGTTGTGGGTGCAGAGGGTGGCTCTGATTCATTTCTGTCCTGGCCCGCCAGAGTGGACAGTGGCACGTGTTTCCCTAAGCATGGGAATGAATCATTGCAAGTGAGTCAGTCGCAGTGGTCCTTGGGGTCAGGGAAGACTTCCTGGAGGGGGTGGGTAGATGCCAGCATCTCCTGACATGTGTCTACAGGGGCCAAGCCCTTTGCCTGTGAGTACTGCCACTTCAGCACACGGCACAAGAAGAATCTACGCTTGCACGTACGGTGCAGACATGCAAGCAGCTTCGAGGAATGGGGGCGGCGCCACCCCGAGGAGCCCCCCTCCCGCCGCCGCCCTTTCTTCTCTCTGCAGCAGATCGAGGAGCTGAAGCAGCAGCACAGTGCGGCCCCTGTGCTACCTCCCAGCTCTCCAGGACCTCCTGAGGTAGGGTCAGCCGCGCAGGCAGCAGACAGAAGGCGTTGAGGGCTTGAGCCAGGGTGACAGTGTGATACCACCTCTCCCAGCCCCAGCGTCCTCATTTGCACATTGAGGTCCAACAAAGTGATCCCTGCCTCTCTAGGCTGTGGGAACGACTAGCTGAGTCACAGATATGCCAGCCCTAATAGAGTAGGGGTGGCTTTCCAGTGCTGGTAATAGAGAATGGAAACACCAGTGGCTTAATTGTGATAGTAGTTTATTATTGCCTACAGAAGAATTCCAGAGGTCAGTGGTCCAGGGCCAGTGTGGCAGTTCCATAATCATCAGGGACCAAGCTCTCTCAGTAGTTTTGTCCAGCCATCCTGGGCACATGACTTCCATCTTTATAGTTGTCTCATGGTCTGGTACAGCTGCAGGAGCACTAGCCTTTCTAGCCACATCCCAGGCAGGAAGCAGGAAGAAGGGGTGGGGAAAGGACAGAAAGGATACCTGCCATCTGTCCATTTGTATTCGTTGTGAACTTGCTTAGCCACATAGCCACACTTTAGCTGCAAGGGAGGCTGAAAAATGTAGTCTTGTAGCTGGGGTACATTGCCTCCCTGATGAAAGTCAGAGTTCTGTTAGCAAGAAAGAATGGGAGGATGGATTCAGGATAGATGGCTAGCTGTCTCTGCCACGTGAGCTGACACATTAGTCCCAGAAAGACGGACCACAGTGTGCTGGTAGAACTGAGGCTCTGGAGTCAGGCAGTCTTGAGTTCAAGTCATAGCCCGCCCTGCTACTTACTAGGAGTGGGATCTTAGGCCAGCCACTTCACCTCTCTGAGCCTCAGTTGGTTCACCTGTAGCATTGAGCTGGTATATCTTGAAAAATGAAAACAAAGATGAAACAAACCAAACATGTGAGATGCCCGACACATCAGAGGTGCTTGGTAAATGGCACTGGAATCTAGGCCAACCTGTCTCAGGCGTGGCCACATTCTTACCCCAGATACCCCCAGAGGCACCACCTTTCCAGTCACCTGAGACCCCCCCACTGCTCTGTTCTGACACCCTGGGCGGCACCACCATCATCTACCAGCAAGGTGAGTTCTGAGCAAGGGCGGGAGCTCCAGGAGTGGGGCAGGGGCAGGGTCATGCTGGTGGGTGCCGGAAGATGGCGGAGGCGGTGTTGGGTGCCAGTTTTCCAGCCCTTTGTCAGGATCATATCCCACCCTACCCAGGAGCTGAGGAGTCAGCTGCGATGGCCACACAGACAGCCTTGGATCTGCTGCTGAACATGAGTGCTCAGCGGGCCCTGGGAGGCACAGCCTTGCAGGTGAGCTGCGTGGGCACCTCCTCCCCCACCCCTGCTACCTTGGGTGCGCAGCTCTGCGCTGGACCCTGGGAATAGAGGAGAGCGATGAATCAGAGCTTCCTGCTCTCAGCGAGCTCCCTGTTAGCAGGAGAGAGAGCGCCACTGAAACCCAGTGGGCAAACGCAGGGGAGACCGGCTGTGCCACAGAGACCCCAGGAGGCCAGGGATGCTGTATGTACTGCTCCCCGTGGCTTTGGGGGCCCTGTCCTTGTTCGGTTTTCCTCCCAGCTCTGTGATCACCCTGTGCCTGTGGGTGCTCCCACAGGGGTCTGAACTAGCTTCCCATCTAGCGGAGTACCCTCATTGCGTGACACCTCTGACAGCCTGAAGACACCCAAGGATTAATCTGTCTTGGCCCTCTCTCTTGAGCTCCAGTGGCCTTGGCACGTGCACCTCAAGCCTGACATGTCCTCCTCCCTAGTTCATCCCCTTACTTCTCCTGTCCTCACCCAAGTGCCTGGGGTCACCTTCACACCTCCCTGCACATCCAGCCTGTCTCCAAGTCTTGCCTATGTCCCAGCCTCTTGAAAAGATGGAGAGTGTGTGTTTGAGAATATAAATTCCAAAAACTTGGAGCAGTAACCTGCTGCCAGGGGCCAGGGACAGAGAAAACTCCACAAAGGAGCAGGGCTGGCATCAGACCTGGAAATCTTCATATAATTCAGTTCATAGCTATAGGGAGGTATATAGAAGTTTTACATTTTTATTTATTTTATTTTTTATTTTTTGAGACAGAGTCTCCCCCTGTCGTCCAGGCTAGAGCGCAGTGGCGTCAGCCTAGCTCACAGCAACCTCAAATGCCTGTGCTCAAGTGATCCTCCTGCCTCAGCCTCCCGAGTAGCTGGGACTACAGGCGTGCGCCACTATGCCTGGCTAATTTTTTTCTATTTTTAGTAGAGACGGGGTCTTGCTCTTGCTCAGGCTGGTCTCAAACTCCCGACCTTAAGTGATCCTCCCACCTCGGCCTGCCAGGGTGCTAGGATTACAGGCGTGAGCCACTGCGCCCGGCCTGCCCTATTCTTATTGGTCTATTTCCAGTTGCCGAGTGGGATTTGGAAAGCCAGAGTGTATTTTAGAAAAAGCTAGGATTGTGTGAATGAGTGGTGGTGGCACTGGGTCTGGCCATTGTGGGTGAGTTTCAAGGATGGAGAGAAGGGTCTTGCACACCAGCTCCTCTGCCACAGACCCTGCCCATTGTGCCCACTGGTGCCGTTGCAGGTGGCCATGGTGAAGTCAGAGGATGTGGAAGCAGGGTTAGCATCCCCTAGTGGGCAGCCCTCCCCCGAAGATGCCACACCACAGGTGGTAACCCTCCACGTGGCAGAGCCCGGGGGCAGCGTGGCAGCTGAAAGCCAGCTAGGCGCCCCTGAACTACCGCAGATCACCCTGGCACCAGGTCCATTTGGTGGGGCTGGCTACAGTGTCATCACAGCACCTCCTATGGAGGAGGGGACATCAGCTCCTGGCACACCTTACAGGTGAGACGTGCTCCCCGCAAGGCCCCTTTCAGCCTCATACGGGTGTGCCGGGGCAGTCAGATTTGAGCCCTAACCACCAAACCTAGTTGGCAAGAGGCAAAAATCCTGATACATATCAAGGGATTGGGGGGGTGGTAGAGTCTGTCCTCAGGAGGTAATGAGCCACTATTTTGGGGCCACTTAGATGTTCCAGGCACTTGAGCTCCTGATCTCACCTAAATCATTCCCATGAGACCCTCATTTCCCTCATTTTACAAATGAGGAAACAGGCCAGGGAAGTTAAGTAACTGGCCCAAGGTCAGACCTGCAGCAGAGGAGGATTTGAACTCTGGTCCCTTTGGTTCCCACGCCCAAGTGCTCGTTGTCGCAGATGATCCCAAGTGTTTCCTGGTTCTAACATTTGGAGCAAGCTCAGGCTTCTTTGCTGACACTTGAGACCTGGCACCTGCATTTGACTTCCCTACAATGAGCCACTTTTGGGCAGGAGGAATATTTATATGTTTGGTGAACCTTAGGCCATCTAAGGGAGCCCTGAATCCAAGTCCCAAATTGTTCAGCTGGGACAGGAGTCAGGATTCCTGGGCCCATTCCCTTGGCTAGCACCTGGGCAGGTAGATCTCTCAGCATCTGCCCTCTGCTCTTGGGCAGCAGGTCCTTGCTAGCCCTGCCCAGGGACCAGGCTCATGGTCAGGGCTCCACCTCTGCTACTTGTTAGCCTGGCCTTCTCCTGCCCCACTTGGCCAGATCTGGGCTGGACCACTGAGGCCCTTGGCCTCCCTGCCCACCCCCCTGCAATGCCATGCTTACCAAGGAGGCAGGATGCTGTGCCGGACACTTGGTAACCATTTACAGGAGAGCTAGTGGAGGGTCAGCTGACAGGGCAGAGCAAGGGTCATCCCTGGGTCCTTCCAGCTCGAGTCCATCTGTGGTGGCAGGCACCCCTCAGTTGATGCGTGTTGTCCAGGGAGTGGGCTCCTGTAGCCCTCCATCCTGTCCTAGACTCTTGCCTCATCCTGCCCCTTCTCTGTGCTCACAGCGAGGAGCCCCCAGGGGAGGCAGCCCAGACCGTGGTTGTGAGCGACACCCTCAAGGAAGCTGGCACCCACTACATAATGGCTGCCGACGGGACCCAGCTGCACCACATCGAGGTGAGGCTGGGGGTAGCCACCACTGCCCTGTCCCCCCGGCTCCCTCCCCTCCCCAGCACCTCATGCTCCCTGGGCTCTCCACAGCTGACTACAGATGGCTCCATCTCCTTCCCGAGTCCGGATGCTCTGGCCTCTGGAGCCAAGTGGCCCCTGCTGCAGTGTGGAGGGCTGCCCAGAGATGGCCCTGAGCCCCCATCTCCAGCCAAGACCCACCAGGTGGGGGACCCCCCGAGCTCTGCCTCCCCACCTCCTGCAGCCAGCAAAGCCTTGGGCCTGGTCGTGCCCTCCTCACCACCATCTGCAGCCACTGCAGCATCAAAGAAGTTTTCCTGCAAGATCTGTGCCGAGGCCTTCTCTGGCCGAGCAGAGATGGAGAGTCACAAACGGGCCCACGCCGGGGCCAGTGCCTTCAAGTGCCCTGACTGCCCCTTCAGTGCTCGCCAGTGGCCTGAAGTCCGGGTAGGTGTCCCCCACCCCCTTTCTTCTGCTGTCATTCATTGGGCCACTCATTTGTATTACAAACCTTTATTGAGCGCCCCTGAAGCCAGGTCCTCTGCTCCCCTCTAGGGTCAGAGATGACTCAGCAAGGTCCCAGCTCTCAGGGAGCTTGGTCTGGTGGAGAGGCAAACCAGACGTTACGTGACTAATGCAGACAGTATCCCCAGCGTGAACCAAGTGCGCAGGGCAGGGAGCACAGACACATGGAGAGCAAGTCACTTGGACATGGGTTGCTGGGGAAGACGTCACAGAGGAGGGATGGCTGAGCTGGGCCTGCAGCAGCAAAGGCACAGAGATGTGATGGCGTGAGGCTTGGCTGGGACACCTCGAGCTTTCTAGAACTGAGGGCAGAGGGTCAAGGTGGGTGGAGCGCTTGTGTGGAGAAGCTGAGTGAGGCAGGTGCTGGGGGAGGTCCACAGTCCATTTCCATTTGCCCAAGATTTCCAGTTTTCAGATGTGGCCATCCTCCCAGAGCTCAGTGGGGGAGCAGGGCCCAGAACACCACCGTCCCCGAGGGGGGACTGAGGCCCCATTAGGCCGGACTAAGCCCTAGAATATGGGGCTGGATGGGACCTTCAGAGATCCCCTCATCCGACTCTGCTAAGTTACACATGGATAAACTGAGTCTGTGAGCTGGGAGAGAATTTGCCCAGGTCCTGATGGTGGAGCCCATGGCGTTTCATACAACACAACACAGCTGCACCACAGCTGGGTCTGGTTTGTGCTGTTTACCCAGCTCCTCATTAGTGCACAGGGTTTGGGTTTTCCTGGGCCTGCTTCACCTGGTTCCCTGGCCAGCTGTCTGCAGGGACCGGGGGATTTGTTGCCATCTGTCCTGACCCAGCTGGTGGCCTCCCTGCAGGCCCACATGGCACAGCACTCAAGCCTGCGGCCCCACCAGTGCAGCCAGTGCAGCTTTGCCTCCAAGAACAAGAAGGACCTGCGGCGGCACGTGCTGACCCACACCAAGGAGAAGCCTTTCGCATGCCACCTCTGCGGGCAGCGGTGAGGCTGGGTGCTGGTGGGCAGGGGCCACCGGGCATGCGTGGTGGAGCCGCCCCGAGCCTTCTTCCGTCCCCCTCAGTTTCAACCGTAACGGGCACCTCAAGTTTCACATCCAGCGGCTGCACAGTCCTGATGGGAGGAAGTCAGGGACCCCTACAGCCCGGGCCCCAACCCGGACTCCCACCCAGACCATCATCCTGAACAGTGATGACGAGACACTGGCCACACTACACAGTGAGCTGCCCCTGGGGCCATGGGGTGTGGGCACCAGGGTGGATCCAGAGGCACCTCTGGGCCAGAGTGTGAGCCCTGGGTGAGCATCCTCCCCTCTGCCCAGCTGCGCTCCAGTCCAGTCACGGAGTCCTGGGCCCAGAGCGGCTACAGCAGGCACTGGGCCAGGAACACATCATCGTGGCCCAGGAACAGACAGTGACCAATCAGGTAAGAGCCAGGACTGGGTGGCCCTGCTGGCAGGCTGTGGGCAGGGGTCAGGGCAGACAGAGAACCAACACTAGAGCTGATTTGGCCCTGGCAGGAGGAAGCCACCTACATCCAAGAGATCACCACAGCAGATGGCCAGACAGTACAGCACCTGGTGACCTCTGACAACCAGGTGAGCTGCTGCTGACCCCTCCTCAGCCATGAGTTTCTGCCCTCCCTCTTGCTGCCCACCAAGGCTCCTCTTGGGGAGGAACAGTACCTTCAAACCACCCCTCCCAGGGTCTATGTTTGCCAGTGACAACTGCCATTATTGGTACTGGGTGTCTCTGGTCCTCCATTCCACCTGCTTAGCTGAGCCCCTGGTGGGGGCGGGCTCAGCACCTGCCTACGCCCCACCCTTCCTCAGGTACAGTACATCATCTCCCAGGACGGTGTCCAGCACCTGCTCCCCCAGGAATACGTCGTCGTCCCCGAGGGCCATCACATCCAGGTAGGTGAGGCCTAGAAGTAGGGTGGGGCTGGGGGAGGGCTGCACAGCCTGCTCCCAGGAAGGATCACGGGTTGGCTTCCTCTCTCCAGGTTCAGGAGGGCCAGATCACACACATCCAGTATGAACAAGGGGCCCCATTCCTTCAGGAATCCCAGGTAGGGCCCGGGGAGACCGGGTAGAGCTGGGGCACGGGCAGGGCTCTTCCAGGCCCACATCTCATCATCATCCCCCCTCCAGATCCAGTATGTGCCTGTGTCCCCAGGCCAGCAGATTGTCACACAGGCTCAGCTGGAGGCTGCAGCACACTCAGCTGTCACAGGTATGGGGCTGGACCCTGAGGACCACGGGGGCCGGCCCAGCTCCTGGGCCTCAGGCTCACCATGCTTTCCCCTCCCTGGCAGCAGTGGCTGACGCTGCCATGGCCCAAGCCCAGGGCCTGTTTGGCACAGAGGAGGCAGTGCCTGAACACATTCAGCAGCTGCAGCACCAGGGCATCGAGTACGACGTCATCACGCTGACCGATGACTGAGCCCCAAGGGCCCAACGCAGATCGTGGATATTGGGGCCAGCCCTCCTGGGGGTTGGGGGGGGGACCCACCAGGACTCACCTCCCTCTTCCACTTAGGGTCTCCAGATACGGGGCAGCCAGGATCCTGTCACTCCAAGGGAGCCAGACCTGTGCTGCTGGGGTTGGGGGGGCAGCCGTGGGCCCTGACCAGGACATGCTGGGTGCCCCAGCCTGCAGGCAGGCTTGGGAGAGAAATCTATTTTTGTTTGGCTGGACCCACTGGCCTCTCAGTCTCAATAAAGGGACCAGAGTCCAGCCCTGGCCAGCTTGCTTTGTCTACTTGCTGCTGCAGCCTGAACCAGAAGGGAGGGAGGAGCCTGTTCGCAGCCCCCGCACGTGGGCTGTGAGACGGAGGCTGCTTGGCTCCGTGGAGCATCCGGCCCTGCCTCTGTAAGTACAGCAGTCCAGCAGCAGGGCAGACCCTTGGTGCAGACGCCCGGCAGTAAGAGGTGGCTGAGCTGGGGAGAGCCCGCCACGTACCTTCAGACCCTGATCCCTGCTGGCCTCAGGGAGCAGGAGCTCTGTGCCTGACCCTTGTGGCTCTCAGGCTACTCTTCTCCTGAGCCTCAGCTATGGAACAACACTCCCTGTGGGGGCTTTGGGCACGGCTGCCAGTCCCCTGTTCCCCAGAGGCCTCCGTGCAGGCCCAGCTGTGGGAGTCTGGAGCTAGGTGATGCAGGGCCCTGGACTCTTCAGACCTGCTGGGCACAGGCCACAGGGACCCTGGGATGGGGTGTGAAGGTCCAGGGGTCATGAGAAGGAGAGCCTGGATGTAGAGGGGTGTGGTCCCGGAAGTAGCCCCAGGTTCCTCAGCCTCCTCTGCCCTCAACACCCTCACACGTTGTTGGAGGGGTTTCTGTATTTCCTTTTACAAATGAAACAAGGTGGGAACAGGGTGGGGCTGGGGCATGGGGCCTATTTACAGGGGACTTGGAGTGAGTTTGAGGTGGGGGGGGTTGGGGGATAAAGGCAGGGAGGGAGAGCCCTAGCAGAGCCGCCATCTTCCTATGTCAGCGGCAGCTGAGGTCCTGCTGCCACCCAGGAGGGCCCTGGGGTCCACTCAGTTCCCACAGGCCCAAGTCCCAGCAGTCCATACCAGCACCCCTGGGGCTCCTCCTCCCCGCAGGATGTGTTAAGTGGGGTGAGGCTCGCGGCTAGGGCCCTGCTCACGGCCAGAGTCCCGGTCCTTGGCCTCCGAGGAGGACGATGAGGAAGAGCCAGAGCCATGGCTGCGGCCTGACTGCCGGTAGGCGGCGCTCAGCTCCTGCAGCCGCTCAGGCGTCGGCCCCCACTTGGCAAAGCCAGGGTCGTTCTGCAGGAAGAGCACGGCTGTGTTGTGGACAGCCTTGTAGTGCATTTCCTCCCTGCGGGCAAAGGCAGCTGCTCAGGGTGGGGCTTGGCCTGGCCTGACCAGCCCTGCCTGGTCATCCCGGCCCTCCTTCCCCTGCCCTCCCCGGCACCCACTTCTTGCAGATGTGCTGGGAGCCACTTCGGTACTCGTGCTCGAAGGCAGGCAGGACCAGCTGGTGGCGTTTGAAGCGGCTCTGCTCCATGCGGGTGAGCGCTGGTGTGGGCGGTTCCCGCCACTCGGGGATGAACACGATGAAGGACAGTGGCTCCAGTGAGCCCTCGAGCAGTTTCTGTGGGAGAGCGCACAGGGTGACATCAAGGGCTGCCCCAGGGTGGCTGGCCATCCTGCCTGCCCCACCCCCACCCCAGCAGCAGCACCAGCACACCCACCTCGAAGTGAGAGACCATAGCATCCATGAGCTCCTCGCAGAATGGAGGGTTGGCCTCAAAGGAACCACTCAGGGGGGCGAAGTCTAGACAGGGCCTGGGAACAGGGGTGAGCATTTAAAGTCCCATCAGGACTCAGCCCCTCAACCAGACACTGGTGCCACCCCTACCCCAGGCAGCCATGCTAGAGATAGCCCTGGTCAGGCCAGAGGCCAGCGCCCACCCTTAATTTACCCTAGGACAAGGTCTAACCATCTCCATGGAAGGAATGAGGACAGGCTCAGGCTTGTATGCCTATGCCCACCAAGCTGGAGGAGCTGGAGTTCAAATCCAGTTCTGAGCACACTGCCACCACAGAATATGCCACACCCAGGAACTCCCCAGGGAGCTGAGCTTTGGATCTCTTGATTGCTTGGCCATTTCTTCCTCCTGGAGAAAGCACTATCTTCCGTCTGCTCCCCCTCTGCATTCCCCCGTCCTAGTTTATAAGGTCTCTGAGGTCTGTGTCATCACTTCTCATTCCTCTCAGGGCCTGGAACCACATGTTCCTATTCCAACCCTGAGCTGAGGAACCCACAGGCCAGGTTAGGACGGATGTGTCACATGCCTGCCACAGGGCCAGAAAAGCTGAGGCTCGCAGAGGTTAAGTTCACACAGCTGGTAAGTGGTGGAGGCAGGGGCTACACTCAGGACTGTCTGACTCCGAAGCCCTAAAGCATCAGGAAGCAGCTGGCCGGGACAGGACCTGCGCTCTGGAGGACAGCTTCCCAGGCCTGGGCGCTGGGGGCTTGGCAGCCCCTGGCTCTTACCCTCGGGAGCCAAAGTAGCCGTCTGTGTCAGGGAAGGCAGAACAATACTGACGGAAGTAGCAGTTGAGGGGTGAGGCAAAGCACTCAAAGCTGACGCCGAAGAGCCGGTGGAGGGCCTCAAAGACGTGCACAGGCAGTGATCCCTGCAGGCCAGTCCCCTCATACAGGCCTACACCAAACATCATCTGCAGAGGGGCCACGGTCAGCATCTGGGGTTTGGCCTCCCAGCTCCCTCCAGGGGAGCCCGCCCCCGGCTGTCCCAGGCCTATACCTGGTACCGTCGGAGAAGACACCAGACCCGGGGCAGGAACCTCTCAAAGGCAGAGTCATCAATGCAGCTGTAGCGGTAAAGGAGCCACTGTGGGACAAAGTGGTGGGCTTCAGAAGGAGTCCCTCATGCCCTTGTCACTGGTCTCCTGCTAGGACTCTGGTCAAAAAGGACCCCAGGCCCTAACTCATGCCATCAGCTGCAGCCCTCCTCCCCACCCCTGCTCTTACCAGCTTGCTGAAGTAGTTGCGGCTGACCTTGACCATCTCTCCCTTATACCGGATGCAGACCACGTTGTTCTCCATGTGCATCTCCACGCTAGGCATGGGGGGTGCAGACACAGCCAGCCGCACTGGGTAGCAGTACACCAGGCGGGGCTCCACCTCGGGGGCTTCCACCTCCTCTGTGGGTAGAGCAAGCAGTAAGGGGCTGCCCTGTCCCCACTCTGCTCAGTCTCACCCTGGCAGCCTCGGTGCCTGCTGTGTGCTGCGTGCTTTACACACTTGCTTCATACCAACGGGGGGAAAGTCTCGTTCCATGGTTCAGTAAACTGGTTCAGTTTCAGTAGAAAGGGAACAAAAACCCATTCAAAACAAAAAACAACCAGACAGTTGGCAGGGCCAGAAACCAGTGGTCTGTGTCAAACACACACGGTACTGAAGCAGGCCCCAGTTGGCCGCGCTCGGGGCCCGGCAGGCAGGCTCAGGTCTGTGGGTCTTGCTGCCAGGTAGAAGTATGAGCACTGCATCCCCTTTGTCATGATAGTCATGATACCTTACTTGGGGATCTTTTTGGGCCAGGTGGTTTACTTGAGTTACCTATGAATACTCTCACAATGCCGTGGCCAGGTGTGATGCCTCAGTCTGGGGAAAACGAGGCTTGCAGAGGATGGACGTAAACCCAGGTCACCTCACGACCTATCCCCGGCCCATCTTTCTCCACCAACTTCTGGCTCCCCTTTCTCATCACTTCTCCGTTTGCCAGAGGAGTGCAGAAACCCCCACGCCAGAGGACAGCAGGTTCTGCCCCAAACCCGTCCCTGGCCTGAGGCTTGGCCTCACTTGTTACTTCCATCAGGGTGTCAGGGATAGAGTTGATGGCATCACACGTGGCTCCCCACCTTGCTCACCTGGGATGTTGTTTTCCTTGAGGATGGCAAGGTGCTTCTCTCGGATCCGTTTGACGTACTCCAGGGAGATGTGGTAGATCTTGCTGCAGATGCCTTCCACGGAGTCCTTGGCTGCAGCTGAGACATGGGGACCACACTGCCTCCGAAGGTGCTCCAGGCGATCCTGGAGGAGACACTTCTGATCAGGGCACCAGTGGAGGCCGGAGGGCCTCAGCTGGGCTGGCAGGTAACTGAAGGGGTGTTGGATTCCAGCAGTCCTCGTCTGAGACCAGCTCTGCTACTCGCTAGCTCTGCTACTTGGACAAATCCCTTGGTTTCCCTGAATCTTATTCCGCAGTGTCAAGGGAACACAAAATACCTAAACAGGGCAGTTTGAATATTACATGTGATCATTCCCCTTAGGGCTTACCAAGCCCCTACCATACAGTAAGTGTCCAATAAATGCCAGAAGCTTTTCTTGGGGTTACACTGTGCTACTTCCCATAATTACTGGAGAAACAGACAAACCACAAACCAGCACGTCCCAGCTTATAGCATTTGCAGTCTATCGGGGAAAGAACTGATTACAAAACGGGGTGCTTGGTTGTTGCAGGTTTGAAATTTGAGCTTTTAGCTACTTGCAAGGATGACTGTAGGCATTTACAATTTTGCTGAATCACACGTGTAAAACTGAAGAGTGAAATGAGTCACTCTGGCTAGTGAGCACACCTACCTTTGTCACTCTCTACGTGTCAAGTACACAGTTACTATCGTGAAGTGCGAAACCTTGTCTCTTGTGAAAAATGGTCCTGAAAAGAAAGCCCATTGCTAGTGCTGGTGGAGAGGTTTAAGAAGTGATAGGTTTTGGCCAGAAAACAGAATTGCTTTGGACACATTAAAAGTAGGGAACTGAATCTGATGGTAGCTCTTATTATGATATGGACACATACATACAGAAAAAGTTTGTCAATCTCTTTCCAAAAATCTACTCAAGGGAGATGCTGAACGTTCATTAAGTTGAAAAGGCAGCTACTGGTGGTGTGTGGCCAAGCATGGGATTCCATTAAGAATGTTAACGGGAACGTTATTTGGGAGAAAGCCAGGAGCCTAGAGAAACATCTCCATAGTCAAGAGTTTGGGGACTGAGGAGTGTCAATGGTCTGTACTGCACAAGGATAGGCAGCTGGGGGAGGCCCTGCACAGCATGGACAGGCAGAGTAGACTTCCTGGAGGAAGTGGCCACAGAGCCCTAAAATTGGCCTCTTCAGCCTGGGGCCCACTCACCATGTAGTCCTCCTTGGAGGCTGAGTGGTCCTTCCGGAGCCAACTGAAGGTGTCTTCCACGTTCCACTTGACCACCTTCCTGCTGTCGGGAGATGCACTCCTGCCAGTCAAGGGCGGGAGAAGGGTGGCTCAGCTCTGCACAGCGGCCAGCTGTTAAGTTGTCTGCTCCACCCTCCTCACTCCTCCTATCCCCCTTTTACGGGCTTCTCGGGCACCACCCCCTAGGCTTACATTGCAGCCCTTGTTCTGCCTTTGGGAGCCGGCCCCCACTTCTGCAACCAAGAGCAATGACAAGAGCCCTGTGTGAGAGTGGCTGGAGCGCCTACAACCTCCCCATCTGATCACAGACCCATCTTGCTTGGGGCAGGAGATGGAGCCAAACCTGGACTCGATGAGCCGCCTGGCAGCCTCTGCATATTTAAAGAGCAGGCGTTTGGCTTCCTCCCGGAACTTGATTCGGGATAACCTGGGTTAGAGAGCAGGCAGAGTCAGCACTTCTACACATGACTGGGCACAGAAATCAAAGGGCCCAGGGTCATCCCTGTGGGGCTGTACCTGATAGGAATGTCATTCATGATTTCACGAAACATGGAAGGTGACACGACTGGTTCACAGTTGCTCGGCAACAGAGGGTCAGAGCCTTTGTCCACCACCTTGCGTTCCAGCATCCAGCGGTTGAAAGATTCTCGGGGCGGCTCGATGCCTGTAGGACAGGAGAGGTACTGAAAGCCTGGATTTAATCAACAGGTTCCACTCGGGGCCTGGCACACAGGAGGCACCACATTGGGCAGTTAAGCAAGACACAGTCCCTGTTAGTTTAGAAGCTTACATTCTAGGCCACATTTTCCAAAGAATATTCTGAGAATCACTAGTTTTTTGTTTTTGTTTTTTGAGACAGAGTCTTACTCTGACATCCAGGCTGGAGTGCAGTGGCGTCATCATAGCTCACTGCACTGCAAACGCCTACGCTCAAGCAATCCTCCTGCCTCAGCCTCCTGAGTAGCTTGGACTATAGGTGTGTGCCACCACGCCAGGCTGACTTTTTTCTATTTTTAGTAGAGTCAGGGTCTCACTGTTGCTCAAGCTGGTCTTAAACTCCAGTCCTCAAGCAATCTTCCTGTCTTGGCCTCCCAGAGTGCTAGGATTACAGGTGTGAGCCACTGAGCCCAGCCGAATCACTAGTTTTATAAAGAATGCTAAAAAGTATTACATAGGGTAAAAAAAAAAAAAAATGGGGTTGGGGGAGATTCTGTATTTGAGCAAAGTTAAGTAGGTTTATGCTCTTTTACAGATACAGGTTGAGCATCCCTAATCTGAAAATCCAAAATTCAAACTTTTTTTCCCTGAGATAGGGTCTCACTCTGTTGTCCAGGCTAGAGTGCAGTGGCGTCATCATAGCTCACTGTAACCTCAAACTCCTGGGCTCAAGTGATCCTCCTGCCTCAGCCTTCCAAGTAGCCGGGGCTATAGGCACACGCCACCACACCTGGGTAATTTTTCTATTTTTTGTACAGATGGAGGTCTCCCTGTGTTAACCAAACTGGTCTCAAACTCCTGGCCTCAAGCAATCCTCCCACCTTAGCTTCCCAAAGTGCTAGGATTACAGACATAAGCCACCATGCCTGACCCAAAATCCAAAACCTTTTGAGTGCCAACATGACACCACAAGTGGAAAACTCCACACTTGATCTCATGTGATGGGTCACCATTAAAATGCAGTCAAAACCGTTTCTTGTAAAATTATTTTCAGGCTATGCATGTAGAGTATATGTGAAAGATAAATGAGTTTCGTAGTTAGACTTGGGTCTCATCCCCAATATATTTCATTTTGTAAAATATTCCAAAATTCAAAAAAGAAAAACCCAAATCTGAAACAATCCTGGTCCTAAGCATTTCAGATAAGCGATACTCAGCCTGTATATAGTAAGGCATTGAGCAGTGCCGGGCAAATACGAGCACTCTGGAAGTGTTCGTGATGATCTTTGTTACTGATTCCAGCCATCCTCTCTGCAGTCAGACAAGGAAACTAAAGTGCAGAGGGGTTAAGCGATGAGCCCAAGGTGACAGAGCCAGCGGTTAGTGGAGCCAGGATTCCAACAGGTCTGCGCCCTCCACAGCACACTGGGCTCTGCTGTGCCACCCCAGCCTGTCTGGCCAAGCTGGCTCTCACTAGAGGGATGAGAACAAAGGAGGCTGCGGCCCGAGGCAGTTACCCTCTCGCTGCTGACACAGCTCCCGGTAGTGCTGCCGAAGCTTCAGGATGAGCTGAGAGCGGAGCAGCTCCACTTCGGGATGGGGGGGCAGCACCTCCGAGGGCCCCCGGTGCTTGATGACAGCATTGGTCTGGATGTCCAGGTCCCAGTAGACCCTTGGGGCAGAGACAGGAGCAATGAGGATGCCATGCCTGCCACTACCATACCCCACCCCACAGTCCTGGGCGGGCGGGCTGCCTGGCAGCAGCGGGTGCCCCCAAGCCAAACAGCAGGGACTCACTCAGTGGGTCGGAGGAGAGCTGCCTGCTGTTTATCTTCAGGAGATGTACCCCACATCTTCAGTGTTGGGGTTCCTGGGACGCTGGGGGAGCTGGGCACTGACTGGCCCGTGGGTGTCACAGGAATTTCAATCTAGAGCAAAAGAGTCACAGAGGCATCAGTTCAGGAGATACGGTAAACAGTCTCCATTGAACACTGTGTACACCTGGTGAGCTGCGTCCCGGGCCCCCCTCCTGGCCAGCCTGCAGATGCCCGTCCCCTGCGGGAAGCCTGCTGGCTGCCTAAGCTGGCCACTCACCAGCCAGTTGCTGAGAGCCCGTAGACACTCACCTTGGGCTTCTTCACACCATTGCCGCTTGGCTGCTCTTCCGAGAGCTGCCGCTTTCTGGGCTTGTTCTCAGGCGGGGGGGTTTCCACCAAGCTTGAGTCTTGGGGCAGTGGGGTCGCATTCAGCCCCAAAGGGTCCGACTGGTGGAGGGAGACCAGCAGAGTTGCAACCAGGGCCAGAGGCCTAGGAGCCCCAGTACTTTACAATCCTCATGCCCTCCTGCCCCTGCTCCTACTCTTCAAAGAGCAGAGGAGCTGGGACGCAGGGAGAGAACACCAGGCTCCACTCCTGCCTGCTACTTGCAACTGTGTGACCTGGGCGAGTTACTTCCCTTCCAGTCCCTCACCTTCGGAATGGCCATGCTGAGCCTTACCTTGCCACTGAGAAGGTTATTAAATGAATCAGTGAGTATGTCTTAACATGGCATCTGGCATGAGATAAGTGCTCAGAGCATGTTAATGTATTTTCCTTAAGAACAGAATGAAAATCAGGGCCGGGCGCGGTGGCTCACGCCTGTAATCCTAGCACTCTGGGAGGCCGAGGCGGGTGGATCGTTTGAGCTCAGGAGTTCGAGACCAGCCTGAGCAAGAGCGAGACCCCGTCTCTACTAAAAATAGAAAGAAATGATCTAGACAGCTAAAAATATATAGAAAAAATTAGCTGGGCATGGTGGCGCGTGCCTGTAGTCCCAGCTACTTGGGAGGCTGAGGCAGGAGGATCGCTTGAGCCCAGGAGTTTGAGGTTGCTGTGAGCTAGGCTGACGCCACGGCACTCTAGCCAGGACAACAGAGTGAGACTCTGTCTCAAAAAAAAAAAAAAAAAAAAAAAAGGAAATCAGGAATAAAGGAAAAACTCAAGAAATGCTCATTTTTAAGAAAGCAAGACCCTGTGGATGGAATGTCTTTGGTGACACCAAAGTATGTGTGTGTTTAGCAGTGTAGCCCTGAAGTCATATCAAGGTGCGAGTGCTCTGCCTAATTGCTAACTGTGAGGTCTTGGGCCAATCAATTCCCCTCTCTGAACCTCATGTCTTCACTTGCAAAATGAAGTTGCCAACTGGCTTGACTGTGCCCCATAAAGAAAGGCTGCCCTGAGAGGGACCAAAAAGCCCACGTTCCCACCAAATAGCTCATGCCTGTACTTCCCGTCACACTGCCGTTTCAGTTCCTAGAACACTCTTCTCCTCCCCTTTTGCCACTCTCAGCTAAACTCCTCACCTTAAACACTAATTCTCAGAGTTAGTGTTTTCCTGTCCCCTCCCCTTCCCCAAACCAGGCCAGGACCCTGATGCACTCTAACAGTATTCTTCATCCAAGTACCACAACTGTAATCCTACCGTCCCCCTCTAGTAGACGTGGGCGCTCTGCAAGGGCAGGCAGCACATCTGTCTTGTTGGTCCCTGCATTGCTGTGCAGCGCCCAGCCTGCAGCAGCAGCTCAGTATCCTACCCTATTCTAATCATCTGTTTGTCAGTCTCCCCTATTTGAGTGTAGGTTGTATGAGGGTAGGGAACGTGTCTGTCTTGCTTGTCGTTGTATCTGCAGGTGCCAGAACAGCGCTAGGCCATAACAGCTGCTCAGGGTACATTTGGGGAAGGTCAGGTGCCAGAGGCTGCTCTGAGACCCCCACCCCAGGCTGGTACTCACAATCACATCATGTTGGCCCAGCACGGGCATCTCCCACAGGGACTGGTTGGTGAATCGGTTGAAGTAGTAGGGGCGGTTCTCCCTCCGGCTCCAGCACTTCTCCCAGCCCGCATGCACCAGCTCTTCTGCAAACAGGCGGGGGGACCAGCCAGGGTCAGGACTGCTCCCAGGGTACCTTTCCTACCCTGCCACCCACCACTGCTCCCCACCAGTACCTGGGAGGTCCTGTACCAGGCGGATTGGCTTTGGAGAACAAGGCTGGCTCTGATTGGAAGTGCCCGGGGAGTGACTCAGCAGGGACGCTTCTTCCCGGGGGCTGCCGTGATTCTCATTGGCCATCTCAGCACCCACACGGGACCTGTCACACACAGGATGGAAGACTGTCAGCTCCACCCCTCCACCCACCAATTATAATCCACTGAGGGCCCCGGTGACCACCCCTAGACATGGAGAAATCCAATCCTGTCCTGGAGGGCCGGTGTGGTGCCACAGGAATCCTGGGATCTAAGCTGCAGATCCCTCAACTATAAAATGGGTACACTCCTTCTGTTCCTTCTGCCTGAAATACCTGTCCCCCAAACCCCTGCCTGGCTTGCTGCTGGGTTCACATCTTCCAGGAAGCCTTCCTTGACTCTCCCCTCTCCGGGCTAAGTGGTCAGAGTCCCTCCTCAGGGCCAGGAACACCTCCATCATAGCACTCAGATGCCTTGGTCTATCAACTGGGCTTGTTTCCCCATTAGACTGTCAGAACTTTCAGGAATAGGAATTGGGTCCAATTCAGCTCTCTCCAGAGCTCAGCTATTAATTCTGCAAATATTTACAAAGTACCAAGAGTCACAAACAATCAGAAGAATGTCTACTCTTGAGAAGCCATTCCTACAAGAAGGAAGAGTGACAACTCCTCTTGGGAGATGGGATTTTACTGCTCCCATGTAGTCAAATCTAAATGGAACAAAGCACAGCTGGGGAGGAGCATGGAACTGAATCAGTCGCCTCATTTTACACTGTGGGGCAGGAAGCAATCTGTCACTGAAAGAACCAGTGCAACCAAGAAGGACTAATTCAGTCCTTCGTAATGCCCAGGTGAAAATTTACTTGCAGCAAGAAGGCCAGTTTCTTCAGATTTGTATTCCCTACTCGCCCCACCGAAGCACACTCAGCACAAGCCTCAGTGGCCAAAGTGGTTCTTGGCCTGGAGCTGTCAGACTCCTAGGGGCCGACTGTGATCGGACTGGTGATGCTAATGCTGTTTTCAGTATGTCACAACACCCAAAAGAAATCAAACCTTTACCCCCAATAAGACCACAAAGGCAAGTTTAAACATCAATTATGTCTGCATGCTGAAATTTTATCAACTCATTGTGGTCACGCTGTTTATCTCACGCTGATCAGAAGCTCTAATTGGTTAACGACATCATAGGAATCATTGGGACATTGATTTTATTGTACACTCAGTCATAGACGTCTTTGTTAATTTGGAAAGGGAAAAATGAATGGTTACTCTATCAGTACAGTTTGGCAGAGAAAAATGCAGGGGGCAACAGAACATATATACAACAAAATAGGGCTTGATAACAAAAAGGTTTAGAACCACTAACCAAGGGAAGAAAAAGCCAGAGCTGCCTTGCTTCTCCTTGGTTCTCTGGGGAGGAGGAATTCCTGGTGCCTTGGGGGCCAGGCCCATACGTTTCAAGGTTGAATGAGATCCCCCTTTCTCTCACCCTCTGGGGTCTGCAACGCTAGCATGAGAGGGTTTTCTTCTCCAGCTGGATGGACCCCCACGTCACAGGGTCCCACAGAGGCAGAGGGGGGGCCTGCAGGAAGGCTCAGCACGGGTGGGTGGGCCGGTCAGCAGTGGAGTGGACGGGGGCCCAGGGGATTCCTTGCATCAGCAGCTGGAGAGCAAATAGAAGAAAAGAGTGTCACAGTCCTGTGAAATGCTGCAGGGCACGGACAGCAGCAAGAGGGGCAAGGACACACTGGAGGGCAGGGGTCCTGGAGATTCAGGGTATGAAACTGTTACTTCTCAAGCTTCCCAGCCAATAGGTTCGCCTTCATGGGCTTGTGATCTGCATGGTTGCACAGGGCCCCAAGTTTGAGAAAGCCCTGAGCTTGGTTTAATGCTCTGTTGTCACCGTCTTAAAACTTTTAATACTTTTCCAATGAGGGGCCCACACTGTCATTTTGTACACTGGGTCCTGCCAACTAAAGTGCCTTTAGACCAGAGAAAAGTGAACAAATATACATCTCATGGATCTGGGGCACAATCCCAAACCACCCACGGTAAGTAAAAGACACACTTCTTTGAATAATGCCTTGAAAAAAATAAAAACATGCAAACACATTATGTAAAGTATCTTGTTTGTCTTTATTGAAAAATTATTTTTCCCAAGAAATATCCTGTGATATTGACGCACCAGGTAGATGAACTCTGCAGAAGAGGCAAAACGAGCATAGCTTATTTAATGAGAGGCCAAACAGGGACACTGCAGTATTTCCACACGGAAACGGGCTGTGCATCAAAATTATCTGGGGGTTTGTAAAAAAAAAAACAAAAAAACAAAAAAACAAAATTCAGATTCCTGTACCTCACTCCACATATTAGGAGCCAGAAATGGCGAGGGGAGGTACACAAGAATTTTCTAAACGCACCCTAAGAATGACCGGGAGACAGCATGGCCAATTTTTTCACCTCACACCATTTGAAAACTTTACCAATTTTTTTTACGATTAACAAAAATTTAGCTTTTTGCCCTTCCTTTTGCTTGCCCTGCTGCGACAATGGGTCCGGTTGTCGTCACCTGTGGCGTATGTACCATGCTCTGTAAACCTATATCCTGCTCTTGCCCTATAATCCTATCTTTCTCTCCTCAATAAACTGAATTTTCGTGCTTGCCTTAAAAAAAAAAAAAAAAAAGAGAGAAAACTAAAAATGTAATTCCCTATGGAATCTGGGTGCAGCAGCTCTGTGGCCTTGGTACCGCGTTCCGGGCCCTTCTGCAGCTTTCTGGCTTAAAAACGGGAACCACTCGACCTCTATGAGCACAGTCTAGCTAGCATATTGTACGCTCTCAGTAAGACACAGCTGTTCCTGTTAAGATAACATTTTTATTTATCCTGTGACTTCCCGACTCCCACGCACACCGCAGTCTGAGAAGCTTTGCTTAAGGATAAACAACCCTTATACATACTTTTTGGGTTAAATATAAAACAAAAGAAAAAAAAAAAAAAAAAAAAGGATAAACAACCCTGTAGGCGAACCCGGTGGAAAGCACCAGAAAGAAAAGAGTCCGACTCCAGGATTGGAGGAAGAAGGGGCGGGAGCATCCTAGTAATGTACCAATCAGAATTCTCCGGCCCAGTAGGGAGGAGTCAAAGGGCTTGCAAAGTGCGCAGGCGCACAGGCGCGCGCAGCCGGTGGCGAGCCCGGCGCGCGTGCACCTTCCCCTCCCCCAACCCCAGCAGGGGCGGGCTGTTTGGCGCGCGCGCGCGCGCCGGCCCATCTCCCGGGCTCCGCCCCCCGCCCCGCCGCGCGCTCCCGCCCCCGGGCTCAGGCGACTCAGAGTCTGAGCCCGACACAAAGGCGGTGGCGGCGGCAGCAGCGGAGGGGCCTTAGAGGCCGCTCCGCCCGCGCTCTCCGGGCCCACCTCGCTCACCTCGGCCACCGACCCGGCTGCCCACCCGCGGGTCTAAGATGGCGGCGGCGACAGAAACAGGGCAAGCGGCAGCCCCGAGCGGAAAGCGCCGGAGGGGCCACTGCCGTCCGGCTTCGGATCCCCAGGCCCTGGCGCGGCTCGCGGCGGGACCATGGCTTCCTGGGACTCTTACCTGCCCGGAGCGGAGTCGAGGGGACGGGGCTACACGTTCTGCTCGACCGCCCGTTTTGCCGCCTCCGCCTCGCCCTCCCCAGCGCCGCTGCCGCCATCTTGTGTCCCGGGCAGGGACTCCGCGCTGCGCATGCGCTGGTACCGCCTCTGAGGGACCTCGCCACGGCAGGGCCGCCATCTTGAGTGTGGCAGGGTCGGCCGGTTCATCAGACCCCACTTGCTTTCGGCCCCCTCCCCTTCCTCCCGTCCTTCCCTGCTGCTCCATCCACCTCTGTAGAGGGGGAGACAGCTTTGTCGGCCTTAGGGGTTGCACCGACGAAGGAATGAACTCACAAGCGCGCCCCCGCCTTAGTTTCCGCCGCCAGCACGCCCGCTGCAGCCCGAGGATCTGGGTGGGCGGTGCGCCGGCAGGGTTGAACTGAGTGTGCGCACTAGGGGGCGCGGGGCAGGTTTGAAACCTGTTGGGTGCTCTTGCTGCTTCAGGCTCCTCCGCCGACTCGGGGGCGGAGTCCTGGTGACGTAGGCGCTGGACGTAGGGGGGAGCTGGGTCCTTGCCCCTGGGCGCTCTGTCACGTCTAGCTAGTCTATTACCCTCTCTGGGCCTCTGTCCTGTGTCGTGCTAGAATGTTTTCCAGCCTTGCCCCGTGTCCAGGGTACATGCAAATCGACCATTTTCTCATAATGAGCCTGCCCAAGTGGTACTTAAAACAACCGTGGGGGGACATGTAATAAAGATGGCTTTTGGCAAAGTTTGGTAATTCTAAATGAAGTACATCGAAGAAGCTTTCCAACATTGACGTATCTGTGGCCATTAGTTGCAGTTCAAAGCCTCACTGAGACCTCAAGCCGGCTACAAAGGTTAACCTAGAAGACTGGCCATTGCTCGGTGCTGCTTGCCCGCTTCCCTGCGGGATTCTTTGGTAGGGACCTGCAGGTGTCTCAGAATAGTAGCTCCACCCACCCTTGGCCTTCCAAGTTAAGCAGCCTTTCTAGTGCTAGCTTGAGAAGAGGACAAGCTTGCCACCTGCTGTTAGTCTGGTGTTTGTGTGGAGCTAGAGCTTTCAGATGCCCTAGCTGTGCGGCCTCTGATGTCCCTGGTCCTGGCTGCATGGCTTGGGGGCGGGAGCGGGGTGTCAAGAAAAACCGAGGCAGTGGTATGAACAGTAATGAAGAACTAAGGTTCTCTAGTTTCTTATCTAGTTTCTTTTTTCTGTTTCTTTTTCTTTTTGAAGCAGGAGTCTCGCTCTGTTGCCTGGACTAGAGTGCCGTGGCGTCAGCCTAGCTTCACAGCAACCTCCATCTCTTGGCCTCAAGCGATCGTCCTGCCTCAGCTCCCGAGTAGCTGGGACTAAACACGCCAGCACACCCGGTTAATTTTTTCTATTTTCAGTAAAGATGAGTCTCACTCTTGCTCAGGCTGGTCTCAAACTCCTGAGCTCAAGCGATCCTCCTGCCTTGGCCTCCCAAAGTGCTAGGATTAAAGGCGTGAGCCTCCGCACCTGGCCTAGCCTAGTTTCAAATCCCTGTTCCTCCACCCTAGATGTGTGGCCTTGAAGGTGTTAACCTCTTTAGTTTCATCAGTGGAAGATAATCTACCTACCTCATAAAGATTTGGTGAGAATTAACTGGGCTGATGCATGTAAAGTACTCCCCAAGGTACCTGGCACTTCGTAAGTGCTTAATAAATGTTAGCTCTTAGCACCTCTCAGTGTTGTGAGGTTGCTCCAAGTAGGTATGAGCCCTCCAGAAATAAGCCACCTCTGTGTAGACACACTAGGTGCAGCAGTTCCTTCCCTCACAGAGCTTACAGTTCAGATGGGAGGCTTGATAGGAAACGGCTTGCCTGGACCCTCTCTCAGACCCGCATATGGGGACCACATGTCCTTCACTTGGGACAATCTTGGTTTATGACTGCTGTCCTGGCACAGTTATGAATATTGCCTCCTTTCTCAAAAGCGCCCTGCTTTGCTTATTTCCTAGGCTAGGAGTACTAGCTCTTCCCTCTCAGTGGACAGGCTGGTGAAGCATCTCAGCTTGGAATAAGCTTTTCTGTTAAATAAAGCAAGAGGCTTAAAGAGGATCTTGACTTTCTACCCATTCTTCCTTTATACTCAGATTCCTAGGCTGACTGATTTCTATTATTAATAACTACAATTTGGCCAGGCTTGGTGGCTCACGCCTGTAATCCTAGTACCCTGGGAGACTGAGGCGGGAGGATCACTGGAGCTCAGGAGTTCGAGACCAGCCTGAGCAAGACTGAGACCCATCTCTACTAAAAATAAAAAAAATTAACCGGGCATGGTGGCGTGTGCCTGTAGTCCCAGCTACTTGGGAGGCTGAGGCAGAAGGATCACTTGAGCCCAAGAGTTAGAGGTTGCTGTGAGCAAGGCTGACGCCATGGCACTCTCTACTCAGGGCAACAGAGTGAGAATCTTGTTTCAAAAAAAAAACACCAAAACTGGGATTTCAAGCCCAGGATCCCAATACCAAAACCCAAAGCTGGTTCCATTAAACCACACTGGCTGCCCTCTTGTGTGGAGAAGGGAATCTGGATTCAGGGGAAGTGACTTGTCTGAGTTGACACAGGGGTCCTGGACATTTCCACTTCAATATCGCACAGGCTTCTCTACTGCGGAGTGCTGCACACTGCTCCACACCTTCTCATGCGCCTTCCCAAGCTTGTGTGTCCCGATATGCGCCTCATGCCCCTCTCTGCTTGCCTTCCACATATGGTCAAAACCAGCCTCTCCTCTCCACCCTCATTTCTGCTACCCAGTATTTTTAAACTTTTTTATTTTTAAGAATAGCACAGGTCCAGAAAAGTGTACAAAACATAAATGTAAAGCCTAATGATTTATCCCAAAGTGAACACTTGGGTTAGCATCACTCAGGCTGAGGTACCGAATAGCCAAGCAGAAGCCCCCTGCGGGGAAGTTGCTGTTCCGAGTACTTTCGTGATAATCACGTCCTTGCTTTTATAGTTATGCCACCAGAGAATGCATCCCTAAACACTATGGTTTAGTTTTGCCTCTTCCTTGAACTTTATATAAATAAAATTATATGAAATTGTTTTGTGTCTGGTCTCTTTTGCAAAACTCATCCATGATGTTGCATGTAGCTATAGTAAGTTCATTTCATTGCTGTCTTCTGTCTTTCACTGTACATGTAACTATTCTATTGTTGAGGGGTAATCGAAGCCTCCCATCGACCCTCTCAGTCTCCAAACTGGCCTTTGGGTCCTCCAGCCTTGCTTCTCTTCTAGCCCATAATCCTCCCCACAGCCACAGGGATCTCTTTAAGTCTGGCCATATTGCAAATCTCATCAAGTCACCCTGGGCTTAAAACCCTTGAACGCCTCCCCATTGACTGCAGGATAAAGTCCCAAACCCTTAGTTTGGCTCACGAGACCATAATTATAATGAGCAGAGCATTCATCGTGGACTGTGCCAAGCGCGTTACATACATTCATTTTATTCCATGATCTCGACCTTCAAACCATCTCTTCTTGATCTGGTCTCAGTCACCTTGAACTTAAAATTTCCCTAAATGTGCCAGGTTGTCTCCTGACCCTAGGCTTTTGCATATGCTCTTTGCACTCACTCTTCCTCCCCTTCTCGCCTAATTCAGCCTTCAAGTCTTAGCCTAGATGTCACCTCCACCAGGCAGCCTTCCCTGAACTCCTATCCACCCAGGCTGGGTCAGGTTCCCTCCTCTGTATTCCCACAGTGGCCTGCTCTCATGGCATATGTCCATTTTCTTCATCCCCTAGGCTGTGGGCTACTTGTTCACCATAGCCCAGCACTGTGCCTGACCCTCTGTAAATACTTGTTGACCATGGGCAGACCTCACTAGGTTGAAGTCTGGGTGACTTTTTCAGGTATCCCTGTTTCTATTCCAGGCTCTGGTTTCTGTGGTGGGAACACCAAGGCAGAGCCCATTAGGATGCCAAGGAAAGCATGAGCTGCCCGCTCTGGCAGAGTCTCCGCCAGCAGCCTGGAGTCCTGTACTCCCGAGAGAGGAATGAGCAGTTGAGCAAAGCTCCTGTGGCTTTCAAGTACTCCAGCAGCTTTTCTGGACTACGAAGTCTCGTTAGACAGCAGATCTGGGCAGGGAGAGGTGATTGGCATAAGCTAGGCTCCTCCAGCCGGGACCAAGGCTGGCTTCATAGGTTTAGAGAGGCCCATGCATGCTTTAATATTCTGCTGTCACTGTCTTAAAAATCTTAATAATTTTTGAACAAAGTTCCCACATTTTCATTTTGCACTGAGCCCTGAAAATTATGTTTCCATTCCTGGCTGGGTAGTAGCTGCCAGGGCCTCTGAGGGGCCCGGCTTCCACTCAGGCTTCTAGCCCAGCCTCCACATTAAAGCAGAGACATGAACACATTGGCTCAGATTGCCACACCTCTTAACCCCCTTATTCTCTGCCACTGCAGCAAGAAGCCGCTGAAAGGGAACCACACGTCTCCTCCTCTGAGGTCCTGGCAGGTGGGGAAGGGAAACCCCAGTAGGATCCCGCTGTGAGTTGCCCCCACCAAGGCTGGGCTTCAACTGCTCATAAACCCTGTTCTGCGGTTTAAATTCCGCTAAAGCAGTTTCCAAGGCAAGTGGGCCTGGCCCCAGGAAAGCTGTGGAAGGGACGTTTTCATCCCAAGCTGTGGTTCCTGCAGGGAGTGGCTCCCTGGCCATTCTGGACCAGATGAGAGAAGCCATTTAGGCCAAGAATAGATGAGAGGAATGGGGTGTCTCCTTCAGTCTTCCTGGCCCTGCAAGTGTCTGATGTGGTGTACTGTTCCCTCTAGTTCTTCACTCGGCTTGGCCCCGTATGCGTTGAGTCCTGTCCTAGGGCCTTGAGAGCAAGCGATAAATGAGACCGGCTGTCTTCAGGGAGCAGTGGGGAAGGCAGACACATAAACAAACCCTCTGCCTCAGGGAGATAAGGGCTCAGTCGGGATGGCTGGCCAGGGGGTGGGTGGACACAAAAAGGAGAAAACTTTAGAGGAGATTAACTGAATCTTGTTGGAAGATCAGGATTTCTTGTAGGCAGGGAAAGAGGAAGGGTATAGCCAATGCCAAACCCTGGCGGTATGGAAAGGTATGGTGTGTTTGGAGAACTGGTCAACTTGGGCACTGCAGGGGACTGGGGAGGTGCAGGTCTTACCAGGGCCTTGGAGTCCAGGTTCAGTCCCTGTTCGGGGTTAGCGCTCAGCATCCCTTGGTGGTGTCTGGTCATAGCACAATAGGGGTGAGGGGGAACCTGTGGTGGTCCCCTCTGCCTCCCACTCATTCCCTACGATGCCTGTTTTTCTGCTTTGGGTAAAGTGGCCAAGAGTCAGGATGTTTACCCCCATAGGAGCTGAGTCTGCAGAATTAATTCCAGACTTCTCCAAAAAAGAAGCCGGGGTGACAGCTGGCAGCTTCCTGAAAGCCTAAGATCAGAGGAAACTCTGACTTAGAGAGGAGGGAGAGAAGGACACCCAACTGAGCCTGGGTCCTGGGACACTTCTAACCCACAGATCTCCACCCTAGCCAGCAAAAACTTTTTTAACAGCTTAGGGTAAAATTTATATACTATGAGATTCACCTATTTTAAAAATACAATTCAGTGATTTTTAGTAAATTTACAGAGTTCCACAACCATTACCACGATTCAGTTTTAGAACATTTCTGTCACCCCAAAAAGGGTTTGTTCACAGTCAATCTCTGTTCCCACCTCCAGACCCCACTGAACACTGGTCTGCTTTCTATTTCTATAGATCTGCCTTTTATGGACATTTTATATAAATATAGCCACCTGAAATGTAGTATTTTATAACTTGCTTCTTTCACTTTGCATTATGTCTTTAAGATTCATCCACATTGAAGCATGTATTGGTATTTTCATTCTTTTTTATTGCTGAGTAGCATCACATTGTACAGATATACCACATTTTTATTTGTTTACCAATTGATAGACACTGGATCATTTCTACTTTTTGGCTATTATGAATAATGCTACTATGAACATTCATGTATAAATATTTGTATGAACATACATTTTCCTTTTTGTTGGGTAGATGCTTAGAAGTGAAATTGCTGTATAGTAAATGTATGTTCAACTTTTTAAGAAACTGTCAAAACAGTTTTCCAAAGCAGTTATATCCTTTTTACATTCCTACCTACAAAGTATGAGGGTGCTAGTTTCTCTATGTCCTTGTCAGCACTTGTTATTGTCAGGCTTTTTATATTATCCTGCTGCAGGAACTTTTAAAAAACACCCACCGATGCCTGGACTCCATCCCAAACCAATCAAATTAGAATCTTGAGGTTTGGGATCCAGGCATAGGCATTCAAAACAAAACCTCCCTACTTTCAAAGTTGCTAATGTGCAGCAAAGTTGGGACCCAGTGATCTAACCTCAGGTCTGAAGTTCTGTCCTGCAGGACACCGAGAAGGAGCTCATGCTGGCCAGCAGCCTCTCCCACAGCAGGAAACACATGGGTTTGGAGTGGGAGAGAAGACAACCCCTAAGAAGGCACATGCCAGTCCCAGAGCAGACCAGCCTTGCTGGGAAGCGAGGTGAAGGGGCCTGGGAGGGGGTGAGATCATGGAGTTCCAGTTTCTGCACAGCCAGCTGAGGTCCCACGACCTCAGGATCGCTCAACCCTCTGAAGAGATTAGGAAAGTATGACATTCCTGGCTGCAGACCAGCTCCAGATAACCCAGGACAAATGCAAGGAGATGGGTGGTACCAGCAGGAAGCACAGAGTTTAGAGGCTCAGAGAGGATTATGGCTGCACAGTCTGCCATAAAAGCTCCTCCTTTCTAAGGGTCTGTGGATGATAATTACCACCCATTCTGGAATTCAACAAATGTTTATCGAACACTCTCTATGTGCCAGAACCTGTGCCGGGCACTGAATATACAGCCATGAATAAGAGTGTCAGGCTCCTGCCCCCGCCCCCGTGGAGCTTACAGTCTACTGGAAGAAACAGGCAATAAAGAATTAAACAAACAGAATGACAGGTAATGATGGAGAGGGGGCCTCTCAGCGGGGGTGAAGATCGGAGTAACTATGCAAGGGTCTGTGTGTGAAGATGTGTCTGGTCCGGGGAAGAGTTAAGGAAAGCCCAAGGCTGAAGGAGCTTGGAATGTTTTCAACAGTGGCAGACGATGGGGTCGGAGAGGAAGGTAGGCAGGAACTAGATCACCTGGAGTGTTTCAGGGATCATGGCCAGAGCGTGGGTTTTAGTTTGTGTGCGATGGAGAGGATTTTGAACAAGGCAGAAAAATATTATAATTTTCATTTTTTAAAAGATCACTTTGGTTGATGCAGGGAGCCTAGACCTACAGGGGAATGGTGAGGCAGGGAGACAAGGTGAGTTGTCCAGGTGAACAATGAAAGTGGCTTGGACTACTGTTGGTATGACGGAGAGGGGTGTGTAGATGGGGGACGTCTTTGGAGTTAGAGATACCAGGATTTTCTGAGCACGGGTATAAGAAAAAGAAGGAGTCAAGGATGCCCCCAATATCACTGATGTGAGTAGTGGGGCGAAAGCTGGTGCCATGATCTAAGATGGAGAAGATTGGGAGAGAAACAGAACCTGGCACTGGTGTGGGGGTAGGGGGGTGCTCAAATATGGATCTAACAGGGAGGAAGCGAGGAAGAAGGCCAGAGGGCTGTGACGTCCTCATGATTCCTGGCTAGGGGTTGACAATCCTTGCTGGAATTATGTTGAAATCTCAGAGATGGCAATATTAGGGCACCTTGGAAAAATTCAAGAGTTAGAGTGTATTGGCTGCTGCTTGTAACCTTTAGGAAGACCCTGCAAAAAAAGAGACAAGCTTAGGCTGAAGATGGTGGTCCGTCCTAATTACAAAAGGAAAAAGTCACTATCTCTTGTGGCCTCCTCCCTTCAGTTACTTTGAAATGTTATCATTGGCTTATGAAATCCAAACATCTAGATGGCACCACCATGGCTCCCCCCGCCCCACTTTCTCAAAACAATAGAGGCTGGGAGGCCCCTACGAAGTGTAATGAAAGCGTAGGCAGTTATGTGGCTCAGAAGACCACAGAGAAAAAGGCCATCATGAGTCAGAGTCAGCTAGCAGGCTGCAAGGGGCATAGAAACTAGAAAGGAGGGTGGAACAGGAAGGAAAAAAATAGAGGGAAATGGGAGAGAAAGAGTGAGCTGCCCAAGGTTAACATTGAAGCCGAGATGGAGAGGCACCAGGAGTGGGGGTGCAAATGACCCTAGGACCCTGGGGATGCAATGCTTTGTAGGAAACCTTAGAATCCTTGAGTCGCAAACCTAGATGTGACTTTAGGGACCAGGTGGCTGGCTCTTTCCCCAGAAAAAGGAACTGGTCTTCAGGGAGGAAATGGGAAAGAAAAAGAGAAAGCAAAGACCAAGTCTCCAAGCTTTAGAAGCCACAGAAGGTCAGTCAACAGCTTTGCTCTGGCGGAACTCAGAGGTCCCCAGTCCTTTATTGCCCTTCTCCCCATTTCGTTAAGTGTCCAGCCCCCGTGGGGACCGTTGTGTCCAGCTGCGTTCTGGAAACGTGTGGTCATTGTGTCTATTTGGGGAGGTGTCATCAGGGTCTTCTGGCCTGACATCTGTCCTCCTTGTACACCTCTCCCCGCATTCCATGGGTTCTCTGTCATGGGTTCCCAGGCACACGAGCTGCAGTGCTCACGGACTCAGGCAGAGTGAGAAAGCAGGGGGTCATTTCCTGAGGGATAGCTCGGGTGGGCCCTGGGGGTTGGGGAGTGGTCAGGAGGGGCAATGGGCTCAGCTTCTCCAAGCCACGCAGGGATCCAAAGAAAACACAGCTGGAGACAGGGAGTGAGAAGAGGGGGCCAAGGCTACCCATATTGACACCTTGGGCAGAAACCCAGCTTGGTATCATGTGGCCAGTGAAGTCTGTGTTTACTGACTTGGACCAGTTATGTCCTCCTACTGTACCTCAGTTTTCCAATCTGCAAAACAGGAGCAATAATAGCTATCTCAAGGCATTGCTGTGAGGATTTCACGGGATAATAAAATAAGAGAGACAACAGAGTGTAGTAGTTCAGAACATGGGCTCTGGAGCCAGACCGACTCAAGCTAATCCCTTAACCTCCCTGGGCTTCAGTTTTCTCATCTGTAAAATGGGGATAATGATATTTATATTACAGGATATTATAAGGTTTAAGTGAGTCAATATTTGCAAAACACTTTCTTTGTCAAACAACTAGTTAATGCCAATAACCAGAGCCATTCACTGAGCCTTTTGGTGTGCCAAGTACCAGGTTCAGCACTTTATGTACTTCACCATTTTAAATCCTCACTGCCACCCAGGAACATAGGCAGGTACTAGATCATCCTGATTTTACAGATGTGGAAACTGAGGTTCAGAAAAATTTACTTTTTTATTTCCTCTAGAACTGTGGTTGGCAAACTATGGCCCGTTTGCTAAATCCAGTGAGCAGCCTGTTCGTTTAGGTGTTATTTGCGGCTGCTTTCATGCTATGGTGGTAGAGTTGAGCAGCTGCACTAGAGACCACAGGGCCTGCAAGGCCTAAACTATGTACTATATGGTCCTTTACGGGAAAAGCTTGTTGACATCTGCTCTAGAAAAAGGCAGAAGCAGGATTTGCACCAGGTTGGTCTGGATCCAAAACACTTAACTGCTTTGCTATCTTGGTTTTTTGCAATATTGCTGTGCTGGGTACACCACTGATGCTAGAAAGCATTTTTTCCCTGTCCCTTTGGGTGCTGGGAAGCTCCCCCTTCCCTCTTCAAAGCCAGGAGTGAAAATGGGATTTGGGAATTCTGATACCTCCATCCCTCAAGACAGGTGGTGAGGACTCGGGGAGGCTGTCAAAGCCCATCTTGGGCTGCACACCTGCCAGCATTGCTTTGAAGTGTGAAGGTTGAGGGCATAATGTTTCTGGGGACAGGGGAAACCCATGCAACGGAGAGGGGCAGGCTGAGTGGGCAAGTCCCTGCAATCAAGGCCAGTGACTTATCGTCTCCTCCCCCAGCCCAGTTCAGGGCTGAATTGAGTCAGTTGAATTGAGGCTAACAAGGTGCAGGAGTTGAGGAAGGATCCTGGGAGGTGTAGGTAGCACCTGCTCCCCAGGGACATTAGAGGGGGCCAAACCAATTCAACCACTCAGCAAATATTCAGTACCTACTGTATGCCATGCACTGTTCTAGGCACTAGGGCCACAGTGTTAAACAAAATTCCAGCTCTCACGGAGACAGACAATAAACAAGAAAGAAAAATATTAAATCGTAATAAGATCTATAAAGAAAATAAACAAGGGAGGGAGAGCCTCTCTGAACAAGTGCCATTTAGGCTGAGGCCAGAACGACAAGGCAGATCAGGTGGAAAAGCATTCCAGGGAGAGGGAACAGCAAATCAAAGGCTCTGAACAAGAATTTGCATGTTCAAGGAAAAGAAAGGCCAGTGTGGCTGGAGCTGAATGAAAAGAGGTGAGTGACGAGATGGAGAGAGGCCCTATCACACACCTGGGAACCAGGGCATGGTGGCAGGAGTGATGAAAAGCCACGTATAGCTTATAATGCTAATGACTGTAGCTAACATTTTTTGAGCCCTTACTAAATGCGAACTGCTTATTAAACCCTTTCAATGCACTAACTCATTTAAACCTCACAATCAATCCTAAGAGGCAGGTACTTTGATCATACTCATTTTATAGGTGAGGAAACTGAGGCCCAGAGAGGTTAAACACTGGCCCAAGGTCACACAGCTACATTTAGAACTCACTGGGGCTATTGTGGGGACAGTGAATTGCAGAGGACAAGACCTCGTAAGAGATAAAAATGATACACAGATGAAGCTTGCATTTCTGTTAAGAAAATCAGAGGAGGACAGGCGCGGTGGCTTATACCTATAATCCTAGCACTCTGGGAGGCTGGGGTGGGAGGATCGCTTGAGGTCAATGGAAAAATTAGCCAGGCACAGTGGCATAGGCCCGTAGTCCCAGCTACTCGGGAGGCTGAGGCAGGAGGATCCTCTTCAGCCCAGGAGTTTGGGTTGCTGTGAGCTATGATGATGCCACTGCACTCTAGCCCGGGTGACCAAGAGAGACTGTGTCTGGAAAATGAGAGGAAAGAAAACTAACATCCATCCGGTTTCCTATTTGAGCCATGCTCCGGAAGGTTACTAGAGTTCAAAGGCACATAAGCACTTCCTCCTCTGGATACCCTTAGCACTTTCTCTGTTCCCCTCATACACTCTTTCTGCCTTGTTTGTTTGTGGTATGCACCCCTAATTATAATAGCTAGCATTTATTTGGCACTAGTGGTGTGCCATATACCATCCCAGCACATGCATTATGCCCATTTAGTTTTTTCTTGGAATAACCTTAAATTAGACCAGGCATGGGGTGGCTCATGCTTGTAATCCCAGCACTTTGAGGGACCAAGATGGGAAGATCACTTGAGGCCAGGAGTTTGAGACCAGCTTGGGCAACACAGCAAGACCCCATCTCTACAAAAAATTAAAAAATTAGCTGGAGAGTTCAAGGTTACAGTAAGCTATGATCTGGCCAATGCCCTCTAACCTGGGCAACACAGCAAGAGTCTGTCTCTAAAAAGAAAGAAAGAAAGAAAAAACCCAAAACCTTATGTTATTGTTTCCATTCTAGGATGAGGAAATCGAGGCTCAGAGTGCTTAAGTGAGGGTCCGAGGTCATACACCTAAGAATTGACAGCCTACGATGTGAACTCTGGTCTGACACAGAGTCTAAGCACTTAACAATGGGCTATAAAACCCACCTTCCACTCTTCCATGAACAGTCTATGGGTTCCCCAACAGCAGCCCCAGAATGGCCTCAACCCCCAGTTTCCTGCTAAACAGGGGTCATAATAGGGCTCACAGGTTATCAAGGTTAAATAAGTTAACCTAGAACTAGGGCAACTAACCATCCTGGTTTGCCTGGGACCGAGTGGGTTCCCAGCAACAGTTTCAAAATGGGGAAATTCCCAGGCAAATCAGGACAAGTAGATCATCCTACCCAGGTAAGTGCATGGTGCTAGGTACATGCTCAGTGGACATCACTATCGCTTCCTCTCTCCTCTTCCTTCCATCTGACAACAAAAAGGTAGCAAGTGCCTACTCTGTGCCCTGTCCTGGGAGCTGGGAACCCGTAAGCAGCAGATGGAGGCAGGGAGGGGGGACTGTGCAGAGAATCTTGCTCCAAGAGTTCACAAAAAGATCCACAGTCCTGGAGAAAGGCAAACCTCCCTGGGGGTGATTGCAGTTGCCAGCGTGGTGCTTCCTGGGTTGACACCATTTGCTTGGACTTGCTTTCCCAAATAGGAAAGGTTTCCAGACCCTTACGGTCCTCAGATAGTGACACAAACAGGGGGGAGACCCGTAGCAAAGCCAGGCAAGGAGAGGTCTTGAGATGATTGTAGGTGGAAGGAAAGAGAAAAGATGTGCCTTGGGCATTGACATCGTGCCTGGCCCTGCGTTGCAATAAAGGCCCAAGAGGTAGTTCCTATCACGCACATTTTGCTGGAAGAGGAATCTGAGGCTCAGTGACCCAAGTGAAGTGACTGGCCCAAGACCACGCGGGAAGAGATGAGTAACTGTAATTTGAAACATGGCCCCAGCGAAGCAGGATGGTTGGGGCTGAGCGGACTGACTCCTGCATTTCCCTCCCTGTTGCTGGGCTTGGGTCCCCCACTTGTCTAGACAGCGGCCGGGCTTGTCACGGGGCTCTGTACAGCCCTTTCTACCCTCCCGGCTGCCAGCGTCCCGCCCCGTCCCCTCCCAGCCCCGGAGGGAGGAGGGGAGAGCGGAGAGAGGAGGGGGGTCGGGGAGGCCTGGCTTTATAAAGGCGGCTGGAACAGCCCTGCCCGCCAGACCCCGTCGCCGTCGCCGGATCCCCTGCGCTGCCCGCCACCCCACGTGACTGCGCCGCCCCCTAGCTCCATCGCTGAGTGAGTTGGGGCGCGTCCCCATCCCATCCCCAGACCCTCGCCGAGCCGCGTGGTGCACTGAGGCCGGGGTGGGAGGACAGCCGAAGAAGGAGGGCGCTGAGATGGGGGGGATCAGGCAGAATCTCTAATGGGAAGGATTTAGGACCCGGGGGAGCCAGGAGACCGAGAGCCCGCGGTCCGCGGGCTAACCCCTCTTCCCCCGGCGCAGGGCCTAGGGAACCGCAAGCCACCCCCTAGGAATGCGCGTGCAGTCGTTGCCATGGCGACGTGCAAGCCTGCGCCGGCCCACAGCTAAAGGAAAGGGGAGGTTGTTAGGGGTGTGGGGGGCTGGTCCCCTGGATGTCCAAAGTCGTCACGCGGCGGTTGCACGGGAGAACCGAGGACATTCCCTCCTCCGTGCCCCAAGTCCTCTGGGAGCCAGAGTGCAAGTCGCATCACCTCTCTGAGCCTCAGTTTCCGCACCTGCCAAATGGAGGCAAGATTACTGGTTCCAAGTTCGCCGAAGAGTTATTTGGAGGGTGACGATCTGGGCCAGCCCCCTCTTTTGGTTGGACATCCAAGGAGGGTTTTAGTGGCCCGGATAACTCCTGCGACCCCACCCCACCCCCAGGCCCGCTCGCTATGGCCCTACTCCGGGCCCTGTTCCTAGCGCTGCTGGCAGGCGCTCATGCGGAGCTCCCGGGCTGCAAGATCCGCGTCACCTCCAAGGCGCTGGAGCTGGGTAAGGCGCAGGGGCGGGCGGGGACGGGCGGCGGCGGGTGGGAGTGGGGTCGCCCCAGCAGCGGGCGCGGGAGCTAAGGGTCTCGCTGCTGCCTCAGTGAAGCAGGAGGGGCTGCGCTTTCTGGAGCAAGAGCTGGAGAACATCACCATTCCGGACCTGCGGGGCAGAGAAGGTCACTTCTACTACAACATCTCGGAGTAAGTGGGGGCCCGGGGGCGGGGCCTCGGTTTCCGGGGCGGAGCCTCGGAGGTGGAGGTGGGGTCTAGGAAATGCGTTTGGGGTCTCGGGAGACAGGATGGCTGAATGGAATGGGGGCGTGGCCAAATCGATGAGGCGGGACTTAAGAAACTGGATGGGACCAAAAAGATAAAGGCCAAGCCAACACGGGCGGAACCAGGCGGGTGGGCGTGGCCTAGAAAATGTAGGTGGGACAAGAAGAAGGAAGCAGGACCAGCGGATGTGAGGCGTGGCCAGACAGTACCAGAAAGGTGGAGTCAAGGAACCTGCTGATGGATGAGGGTGGAGTCTAAGGCGCGGGTGGAGTTAATGGGAGGGGTGGGGGAACTAAACCTGTGGTTTAGAATGGGGGAGATCTACAGAAGTGAGTTTGGCAATAAATAGAAAGGAACAAAAAAAAAATAGAATGGGGGAGACAGGGGAATTGGAATATGGGGCGAAGCTTAGGTGATGGAAGCAAAGTCAAGTGACTGTTAAAAGACCAGGTCTAGCAACCCCAGGGTGTGGGAGGGGAAGGGGTGCAAACAAGACTTCTGAGAGATGGGGTGAAGCTCACTTTTCACACCTGGGTCAGGAGGAGCTAATCTCTGAGCCTCCTAAGTCCCAAATGGGCACTTGAGGGGCAACAGAAGAATTCATTCCACCCACCCCAGCTTCCCTAGGGCTGGACTGGAGGAGGAGGGAATGAATTTCCCATGGTTAGGTGAGGCCCCCTCTTCTTGGCCCTGTATCTGACCCGAGGGCCTCCCACAGGGTGAAAGTCACAGAGCTGCAGCTGACATCTTCTGAGCTCCATTTCCAGCCAGAGCAGGAGCTGACGCTACAAATCGCCAATGCCTCCTTGGGGCTGCGCTTCCGGAGACAGCTGCTCTACTGGTTCTTGTGAGGACCCAGCACCCTTGCGGGCGGCGGGTGGGTCAGAAGGGCTGGGGGTGCTGTGGGGCCGTGGGCAATCTCTTAGCCTTTCTGAGTTTCAGTTTCCTCATCTATACAATAGGAACAATCATACCCACTTCGTAAGGGTTGATACAATTTGGTAGTATATCTGATAAACTGCATAAGAGAAGCCTTATTAAGAGGTATCATGATGTGTGGGGGCAGTGAAGACTCAATTAAGCTCCCAGCTGGGATGAACATTAACCCCCCTCGGCAGCTATGATGGGGGCTACATCAATGCCTCGGCTGAGGGTGTGTCCATCCGCACCACCCTGGAGCTCTCTCGGGATCCCACTGGTCGGATGAAAGTATCCAACGTCTCCTGCCAAGCCTCCGTCTCCAGAATGCACGCAGCCTTCGGGGGAACCTTCAAGTAAGCCCTGTCCCCAACCCCAGTGCCCCCACTTTGAGTTCCACAGCCCATCTGCATAGTGCAATGCAAAGTGCATAGGCTTGGGGGTCAGAACAGCCGGGTCCAAATCTCAGCTCCACCGTTTCCTGGCTGTGTGAACTTGGGCAGGTCACTGAAGCTTGGTGCCTCAGTTTCCTCAGTGGTGAAATGGGGATGATAATAGAACCTGTTTTATACGATCGTTGTGAGGATTATTTGTGTTAATATATGTAAAAATATTTAGAACATCTTACTCTTGGTCTGTTTGGCAAAAAAAATAAAAAAAAAAGAAAAAAAATATTTAGAACAGTGCCGGGCATATGATAAGTGCCAGCCACTTAGAGTAATGTGAGGATTAATATGCACAGTTGGGTGTGCACTGGGTTCTCAATAATTGGTAGCTCTAAATAACAACAAAAATAACAACATAGTTCCAGGTTCTGGGCTGAGAAGGGGACATTGGTCTGATTCTGGAAGAGGGTGGGGGAGAGAAGATGGTGGATTTATCATCCGGTGTTAGTACACTGTCAGTTTTATTTGCTCAGCAAACAGTGTGCATGCCAGGCCCTGAGGATACAGAAAGGAGCTCGAGCCTAGCTGGAGGGATAAAACATTTGTTATCCGGGCCTGGAGAGAAAGAGAGACCAAAAAAGTACTTTGAGGATTCAGAAGAGAGTGATCTGGGAAGACTGCTGGGAAGAGGAAGCATCTGAGCCCTGACAGGGGGAAATGCAGGGTGGGAGCAAGAGGGTGGAAAGGAAGGGTATCAGTAAGTGTATGCATGTGAAGATGCTCAGAGCAGATTTGAGGAACTGTGGGTGGATTCATTTGGCTGGTGGGGGGAGAGGGTAGGTCAGGAGGTCTTGAGAATTAGGCTGGAGAGGGGACTTGGGCCCAGATCTTGGCAGAACTCCATGGAGGACCTGGTAGTTCAGGCTGAAGCTGAACTATCACTATTTCTCTGGTCACTGTGATTTCTCCTGGACCTGGATTGGGGCAGGGCAGGGTCTGGGCTCACCTGGCTCTCCTCAACTCACAGGAAGGTGTATGATTTTCTCTCCACGTTCATCACTTCAGGGATGCGCTTCCTCCTCAACCAGCAGGTATGGGCAGTGGCAGGTTGGGGGGTGGCAGGGTGGGAGTGCCCTCTCTTTGAGAAGGGCCTGACTCCAGCCCCCACCTCCCAGATCTGCCCCGTACTCTACCATGCAGGGATGGTCCTGCTCAATTCCCTCCTGGACACCGTGCCTGGTGAGTTGGCGAGGCTGGGCGCTCTGGGCCAGGCCCGGAGTTGGTGTGGGGGTAAGGCTGGGTGTGTAGCTGTCATGCAGCATAGGTCCCTGCGCTTGAACAGTCCTGGGTTCAAATGTGGCCTCTGCTGCTGACTTGCTGTGTGACCTTAGGTAAGTACTCATTTCTCTCTGGGCCTTGGTTTCCTCACTTGGCTGGCAATGCCTCCCCCTGGGGTTGCTGTGAGGATTGTCTGAGGGGATGGCTGTCAAGGTCCTCAATATGTGTTTGCTGATCGTTGGGTGCCCATTTGTCTTAGCACTTAATAGTTGCTCAGTTAATGTGAATTTCCTTTTCCTAACCTGTGACCTCTGTCTACTGTGGGGTAGAGACCTTGTCCCATCATGTCCAACACACAGGGCATGGGAAGAGAAAGAGGAGGCAGGAGAAACCAACAAGGGAAAGGAATCCTGTGCCATCTTGTTTAGTGATTTGATGAAACTCCTGTAGTAATAGTAGTAAAAATAAAAATAATAATAGCTAACGTTATTGAGCACTTTCTACACACTGGACACTAAGTGTTTTTCGTACAAAACTAGTCTGATCCTCATAAAAACCCTATGAGGGAAGCATCACCAGTATCTCTGAGATAGAGGCCCAGAGAGGTTAAGCACCTTGCCCACATCACACAGCTTTGAATGACTTGAGCCCCTCCCTGCAGTACGCAGTTCTGTGGATGAGCTCGTTGGCATCGACTACTCCCTCCTAAAGGACCCTGTGGCTTCCAGCAATCTGGACATGGACTTCCGGGTGAGCTGCCTGGGCTGGTATGCGTGTGACCTCTGACCTCCTCACCAGACTCCCTCCCTGTCCCCTAAGTTGCTGGTTTTATCTTCCCAAAGCACAGCTCAGATGAGCCATGCTTAACACTGGGAATGCTGTGGCTCCCGCTGCTGCAGAATTAGGTTCAGCCTCCAGGTCTGGCATTTGACCTGGTTGATCTTACCTGGCCCCACCTTTCTAACTTCATCCTGCTTCTCTGCGACTATTCTTCCCACACACGGCCTCGCTCCCCACCTCCGGGCCTGTGCTCGCGCACTGCCTTTCCTACCTCCCCCGAAGGAGCTGGACACACAGCTCTGTGCACACAATCTCATTTCATCCTCCCACAACCCTGTGAGTCAGGTGCGAACATTACTCTCATTGCAGGGACGTGGAGACTTACTCCTAGAGGTGACATCACTCACCCAAGGCCATATAGCTAGTGTGTAGCCATTACCTTTGCTCCTCACAGGGCAGTGTAGCAGGGAGTTCCAGAGCCTGAAATTCAAACGCTGGCTCTGCCGCTGACTAGCTGCATGAACATAACTAAGGAAGTGGCTTCACTTTTCTGTGCCTGTTTCCTCATATGTAAATGAAAATAATAGAAACATAAGAAAACACACGTTGTTATGTGGGTTAAAGGAGTTGATCTACATAAAGGGCTTAAAGAGTACCTTGCACAGCATAATTACTATGTACAGTATACACACACAATAGCTATTACTGCCTCTAGCCTTCAAAGCCCACTCAAATGCCAGGAAGCCCTTCCTGACCTTCCCTTCTTCAGTCTGATGGGATCACCCCCTGGCAGCACTCCAGCTGGCCTCCTTCCAATGCATGTTAACAGATGTGCTTGTGAGTCCCCCAAGAACAGCTGCTGGGTCCGACTCCCCACCATCACCAGACAGTGCCTGGCGTAGGGCTGGGAGATACCTGCTGTCAGTCTGGGTGCTAGGCCAGTCTGCCTTGACCCTGACCCTGAGCCCCCAACCCCAGGGGGCCTTCTTTCCCCTGGCCGAGGGGAACTGGAGCCTCCCCAACCAGGCAGTGGAGCCCCAGCTGCAGGAGGAGGAGCGGATGGTGTATGTGGCCTTCTCTGAGTTCTTCTTTGACTCTGCCATGGAGAGCTACTTCCGGGCAGGGGCCCTGCAGCTGTCGCTGGTGGGGGACGAGGTATGTTCGGGCCTGTCTGTGGGACAGGTGAGAGGGAGCCCGTGATGGAGGTCCTGGTGACCCTGCCTCACCCCCAACTCCCCTGTTCAGGTACCCCATGATCTGGACATGCTGCTGAGGGCCTCCTACTTTGGGAGCATTGTCCTGCTGGTGAGTGTTGGCCGGACTGGGGCATGCCACCTTCACGCCAATGAGGGACCGGGGAGGGCTGCCGGTGGAGGTCCCCAGAGGCAGCCATGGGGGAGACAGAAGGCCAGGCCTCTTGCCTGTGGCCAAGTCCCCTCACTTTGTCAATCCTGTTTCCAAGTCCTATGGAAGGGGACTGCTGCTTCCTGCCCTGTCTCCTTCACAGAGCTTTTGTGAGGGTTGGCAAGAACCCAAGCTTTGCAAGTGTAGGCGCTTTAATAGTGATTAACACTGGGTGTGCACAGTGGCTCACGCCTGTAATCCCAGCATTTTGGGAGGCTGAGGAGGGAGGATTGCTTGAGCCTAGGAGTTCGAGGCTGCAGTGAGCTATGACTGGGCCACTGCATTCCAGCCTGAGCAACAGGCTAAAAAATAATAATAAGAAGAAGAAAAATTTTTGTAAATAAATAAATAAAAAGAGAAGGAAGACCTCTTGGTGTGGGCCAACGCACAGAGGCTGGAGGCAGGGCTGGAGGGTTTTAGAAACCAGACCAGTCTTCCTCTTTGTAATCTTGGGGACCCCAGAGGGCAGAAGCTCCGTCCAGGTTGCTTCCTCTTCCTTTGTGGGGGCTCTCAAGGGAACAGAGCAGAGGGGACTTGACACCCCTCCCCCCTCTGTCCCCAGAGCCCTACAGTGATCGACTCCCCACTGAAGCTGGAGCTGCGGGTCACGGCCCCACCGCGCTGCACCATTAAGCCCTCAGGCACCACCATCGCTGTCACTGCCAGCGTCACCATTGCCATGGTCCCGCCCAACCAGCCTGAGGTCCAGCTGTCCAGCATGATCATGGTGGGAGCCCCAGAGTGGGTGCTACCAGCTAGGTGTCAGGGAGAAGTGGGCTGCAGCCCTGTTGGGTCGGTAACAGCCACCTCCCCGCTTTCCCGCAGGACGCCCGTCTTAGTGCCAAGATGGCCCTCCGGGGGAAGGCGCTGCGCACGCAGCTGGACCTGCGCAGGTAGGCAGATGCAGGGGATCCTGGGCAAGCCCCTAGCCTCTTTGTGCCTCGGTTATCTTCAGGAGAATCACACCCCCCCCACAGGACAGTGGAGCCTAGATTCAGTCACAGCTATAAGCCACTGGAGAGCTGGGGTCTCTTGTGAATGCACACAGAAGTGCTTTATTAAAGTGTCATTTCCCCTGCCCCTCTCACAAGGGGCAGGCAGAGCAGGTACTATGAGAGTTCAGCAAACTGGCCCAGCAAGGTTAAGTAAAAAACCCACCACCACACAGCAAAGATGGTAAGAACCTAGGTTTTGACAAACCTCAGCACAACATAGCTTTGTGACATTGACGCGAATGATTGTATCTTTCTAAATCTCACTTTCTTTGTGTGTTAAATACAGGGAAAAGTAGCATCTACCTTCTAGGGCTGTGCGGTCCAGTATGGTAGACATTAGCCACATGTGACTGTTGACATTTAATTATAATTAGATATTTCCTCAGTTGTACTAAGCCATGTTTCATTAGCCACATGTGGCCAGTGGCTACCACAGTGGACAGTGCAGACACCAAACATTTCACAGAAAATTCTACTGGACAGTGCTGTTCTACAGGGTTAAATGAGATAATGCAGGGTAGTGGTTAAAAGCCTGGATTCTAGAGGCAGTTTCTGACACTCACCAGCTGTGTGACCGACCTTAGGCAAATTACTTAACTTCTCTGGACCTCATTTTCCTTATCTATAAAGTGCAAATCCTAATTGTGCCCACTCTTAGGGTTGTTATGAGGATTAATCAGTTGGTGCTGTATTTTAAGATATTTTAATATTTAATTTTTTAAACATGCTTAGTATCTGACAGGGAGTAAGTACTTCAAGTTTTTTTTTTTT
>CM052436.1:197229464-197257589 GCA_028533085.1 Varecia variegata | reverse complement strand
AAGTTTTTTTTTTTTAATAAAATAAATAATACCAGCAAAGCTATTGGCAGAAGTCTGGCATATAGAAATGCTCAACAAATGGAAAGCAGCAGACCTGGAGAAATGGAGACCCCAAGAGGGAGAAATGACTCGCTCAAGGACTCCCACCTGGTGGGACGTCTGCGACTGAAACTCAGGGACCTCTGGTGGGCCTGAGGAAGGAGCTTCCAGGCTTCCTACCCACTGGGCTCACTGTGCTCATTTCTCTCCAACAGGTTCCGAATCTACTCGAACCAGTCTGCACTGGAGTCGCTGGCAGTGAGTTGGGAATGACGGGTGGGCCGGGGCAGGGGCCAGGGCTGCAGCCAAGGCAAGCCCCACCCACTTGCTGTTCTGTCTTCACCCCTTCTCCCTCGCAGCTGATCCCACTCCAGGCCCCTCTGAAGGCCATGCTGCAGATCGGGGTGATGCCCATGCTTAATGGTAGGGTTGGGGTTGTGAGGGAGAGGAGGGAAGGAGGTGTCAGCTGGGTGGGCCCAGACTGAGCCAGCTGTTCCCACCCACAGAGCGGACCTGGCGTGGGGTGCAGATCCCACTCCCCGAGGGTATCAACTTTGTGCGCGAGGTGGTGACGAACCATGCGGTGAGTGGGGGAATGATGGAGATGGAGGGCAGAGCCTTCCCCTCTCTCTGCAGCGCCCCAGTGCCCTCCCCAACCTGACCCCAGCTTCTCCCTTACCAACTGTTCCTTCCATTTTAATCTTACATCGCACTCCTCCAGCCCTTTGCATAGGCCATGCCTTCCCTTTGGAACACTCTTTCCCGAAACCACTCCAATGCCTACTAATCTTTCAGGTCTTAGCTAAGAGGGCGCCTCTTCCAGGAAGCCCTCCTTGATGCCCAGTCCATGTTCCTGGAGCCTCCATTTTAGCACTCTTTACACAGAGTTATGGGAAGTGCCTTGTTGCTTTGCCTCTCCCACTAGATCGAGAACCCCCGAAGGCCAAGAACTCTGTCTCTTTATCTCTAAACTCTAGCCTCAGTAACTGAATGACTAAAGGAGACTCCCCTCTCTGTCCTACTGCACAGGGCTTCCTCACCATCGGGGCTGACCTCCACTTTGCCAAAGGGCTGCGAGAGGTGATTGAGAAGAACCGGCCTGCCAATGCCAGGGACACCCAGGCACCCAGTGCCCCGCCAGCCTCCACCCCAGCCTCCACAGCAGCTGTCTGAGCCCTCAAGCCCGACCCTGGTGGCTGCATGCAGGACTCTGATCCCTCTCAGCCCCTCCCGCCCCACATTCACTGCCTGTGGTGCCCGCCCTAACCCCCAGTGCCACAGAGAAGACGGGGTTTGAAGCTGTGCTCAATTTAATCCCATAATCAGTCAATCCATCAATTACAGTCCGTCCACCCCCTCCCCCTGGGCTGTCCTGAGCTCTGTTGGGTTCCTGGGATGGGATCAGTGCATCAAAAAGGGCATTATTTAAGCAGGGAGGGGGCCAGGCCACTCCAGTCGGGGACTGCTGCAGGAATAAAGTGCTAACTTGCCCCGGGTGATCTACGGGAGGCTCAGGCTGCCCCTGTGCGTAAAGGAGGACCTCTCCTAGTGGGAGAGGCTGGGAGGGGCCGGATCAGGCAGTAGGGAGCTGGTCCCCGTGGTCATCAGTACGGCTGCTTGTTCAGGAACCGGGAGAACATGGTAAAGGCAGCCAGGGGCTTGTCAGTGGGGACCATGTGTCCGGCGCCCTGAGAAGCAAAGCTCTGCGAGAGTCTGGCCCCCACCATGCCCTCCTCGTGTAATTCCTCCTCCCAGGGCACTTTATTCTTCCCAGCCCCTCTCCTCCCCTCAAAACTTGCCCTTACAGGGGCCAGAGGGTCACCCAGCATAAAGGAAAACAGGGGAAAGGGGGTGGGTTCTGCTCCTTCCCCTCCAGCCCGGTTTCCCTCGCCAGGCCTGGCCAGGCTGGGCCTACCTTGATGGTGAGAAAGGCAATGTGGGAGAACTCCTTCACGAAGCCAGCGATTTGCTCCCCGCTCTCCCCGTAGTTCACTAACCAGGGCCGGCGCTGCACCTCCATCTGCCCCAGCGGGAAATGCATCAGCCTACAGCAGCCCCGGCAGCCCTGCGCACACCTGCCAGCAAGACCTCGGGGCGGGAACTACCTCCAGGTTTGCGCTGTCGGCCAGCCACTCCCAGGCACATCCGCCCCCTGCCTCTACACCCAACCTCATCCCGGGGCCAGGAACCCCTACCTTACCTTCTGGTTGAGGGAATCCACAAACCACTCATCCCCCATGAAATTGCAGGCCATGTCTACATCTCCGTTGTATAACAGTATCTTGTATTTCTGGAGTAGAACGAGGAAAAATGACGGCTCTGGAATGAGCCCAGGCCCCAGCCCATCCCTGGTTCAATCACTACCCACAAGGGAATTCAGACGGCTCAGCTAAATGGCATGAACCAGGACAGGCTCATGTATTTTGACTGCTTACTACATGTCCAGAGCTCTACTAAACACTTTATCTATGAAGGTAGATACCATTAGTATACCATTTTACAGATGGGGAAACTGAGGCTCAAGATATTTAAGACACTTGCCCATGGCTAGTAAAGAGACTTGCACCCAGGCCACCTGACTCCAGAGCCCCTGCTCTTAACCACTGTGTGGAACAGAACAGGTCCTAGCCTGGCTGTGCTACAGCCTTGGACAAGGTCCTCTCCCGCACTGGACCTCTGTTTGCCATTTGTGACATGATCCAACTAGCTCTTCTCACCCTAAAGGCTCCTTGACTGAGGCAGACCTGTTGGCCTACAGCAGAGCAGCATGGGGTGGGAACAAACCCTGCCAACCACAGGACCTTGGGCAAGTGACTTCACCTCTCAGAGTTCTGGCTTCCCCTGTCCTTGAGGGAACTCTAAAAGGGCCTCCAGCTTGCCAGGCTGCTAGTGGATCCAGCTGTGCTGTCCGCACTCACCTGTGCGTTGAGCAGCTTCAGGTATTGGGAGTTCATGCTTTGGTAGAGACGGCGGTACTGCAGATTAACCAGGAAGCTGCCGGAGCACAGGTGCAAGGACCGACCGGTCGGGGGAAGAAAGAGTCAACAGATCAGACCATCTCTCCTACCCCAGCCCCGACCCAGCGGGCAGACAACTGGGTTTCACTTCCCTTTTTGGGTGTGTTACCTCTCTAGGGCTGACCTAGATGGGGGGCTGGGATTCAGAAAGCCTCAGCCCACTCCCATTTAGAAAGGTACAGGGATACTTTTTGGTTGTTACAATGACTAGGATGCGATGGCATTTAGTGCCTAGGGGCTGGCAGGTGTGACAGTCACAGCATATAACAGGGCAGAGCATGAGCACTGACTAGTCAGAATGGACTGGAGTGGCCCCTACTCTGCCAGGCATCACCCTTTAACATGAGGTCCCAGGAGATCTGAGCGGCTGGGGATGGGATCAGAGTGGGCGTTCAGATGGCACCTATTTACTAAATACCACGGAAGTAATAGCTATTAACAACCGGTGTGGCCACTTAGGGATGCACTGGCTGAGTATCAGTCATCTTAGGGGTCGGGGATGTTAAACATCCTGCACAACAACTACTTTCACTGAGAAATCCTAAATAGACGATCCCTGCAACAGCCTGCCACACCATGCCACACCACAAGTGGCCACAGAACCTCACTTGCACATGTCCCAGCGGGGCAGCTGCTCGGGGATGTGGAGGGCCTTCCGCACATACGGGTCATTGAGGTAGGTAGAGGCGGCTGTGGTGTTGGTGCAGGGGGGGTCCATGCGCACCCTATTCCCAGTACGCAGCAGTGCCTGGGGGGACACAGACACAGCATCGGGGTATTCGCTTCCCTGCCCCTCCCCAGCCCTCTGGAAAGAAGCCCATGCCCTTGCACACCTGATGCCATGTCCGCTTGAGTGGCAGGCGAGTGAAGATGTTACCCAAATCCTGGACCACAACAGTGTCATCCTCATATCTGCACGTAAAGTCAGGGTACGGGGTTGAGCCTCCAGATGGGGCTGGGGTTGGCCCAAGGGGCACTATGGCAGTACCTACCTTAAATGGCTGGGCACCCCCCCAGCGCATGGGGCATAGAGGTTGTAGATGTTGAGGCCAGAGCTGCTCACGATGCGGGACACTTCCTGAAGCTGCAATGACACACCAAGCCACCATGCTTTGTGACCCCTGGCTTCTCCATGACCTCACCAACTTGTCCCAAGATTTAATATCACCCTTCACCCACTGTTTTCATAGGTAGGGAAACTGAGAGCGACTGGAAGGAATCTTTCAGACCTGGGTCCAAATCCTAACACCACTATTTCATAGCACTGTGACTTCAGGCAGTGACTTCAAAATTCATGATCTCAGTTTCCTCATCTGAAAAATGTGGACAATACGATCTCCTTTGAAGGAGAATACTGAGGATTAAAAATTGGCATAAAGGGAGTTCAGCACAATGCCTGGTACTTCACAGATGTTACGTGAAGAAGTCCTTGCCCTGAAAGTCGCAGGAGGTGGTGGTGGTGGGAATACACACGCAGATGCATGTCCCAGAGAACATGAAACTGCTGAAAGGTGCAGGATAGATAGCAATGGGGATGGGGGACAGGGAGTACCCAGGGAGGGGATGTGGTCCTATTCTCAGGATTAGGGGTGGCAGGGCTGATGCAAAGTAGGGGCAGAAACTCACATTGGTCACGCATTCTGGGTCTTTGTTGTCATAGAAGTTACACTTGTTTTGAGAGCAGCAGTGAGTCTGGAGGGAAGACCAGAGCCTGTAGGAGATTGGGGTGGAAAGTGTGTCAGCCCATGGTGGGCAGGGGGTGAGCACCCTCTCCTCATTCTGCCAACTTCCCATCAGGACCTGACCCTGGGGGGCTAGGAAAGATAGCACAGGGTGTGGTGTGGGGGGTGCCAAACTTGGTTCCCAAAGCTGGCCCAGGGCCATACAGGCAGCCCTCGCAGTCCCTCTAAATTCTGATCTCTACTCTTAGGGCTGTTAGCACCAAGCCCTTCCAGCAATCCTAGTCCCCACCTCTGCTCATAAACCACACCAGGACCTGGGATATCTTGTGCCTGAAGGATAGACCTGAGATCTCCTGCCTGCCCCACCTTAGAGGTTGCCCAACTGCCCCTGTTTCATACCTGTTCCCCAAAAGGCCATGGTAGTAGGCAAAGTAGACCAAGGAGTTGTCATTCTGCTCATAGGAGGAGAGCCCGTTGCCCACGGCGAGCCCCTGTGAAACACCCAGGGTGCTCAGCTCATCTGGAGGGTGAAGAAGAGGAGCCTCCCTTGATCTACACCTAGACCTTCAGCAGTCTGGAAGCTGAAATCCAGGGTGGCTGGGTGGGGCAGGCCACTCCATGTAAAGAACAGAGCTGGCAGCCTGACAGGTGAGCTTCCTGTTGTGGGAGGTGTGCAAGCAGATATAGGGCAGGGAGGTTCTGAAGGAGGCTGGGGTGGATGGGGACCCTGACCAGTCTGACCTTGCTAACTGCAAAGCTATGGCCACAAGGTGCCCCCTTCCCTCCTGCAGCTGCTCTGCACCTGGAGGTTCATGCTGGGGTCCTGCATGACCAACACAGCCAGAGTGGGGATGTAGATGCCAGCATAGCTCTCTCCAGTCAGGAAAAGCGGGTTGTCCTTGTACTCCGGGAAGAGGGAGAAGAAATCTTTAAGGGCCTCAAAGTTGCTCTGGGCGACCTGGAGATGGGAGTATGGAGAGAATCAAGAGGCTCTGGTATTTGAGCTGGAAAGAACCTCAGAGATAATGACACCAGCCCACCCTGTTGTGCAAGAGGAAGTAACTTGGCCACAGCCACATTACATAGCATGTGACAGAGCCAGAAATGGACTCTGAGGCCATGCTGTCTTTCCCCACATCATACCACCTTTGGAGAACCAAGCAGTCTGGGCCAGATGGGCAGGCACCTCACCTCAGTGTCATTGGTTGCATAACCCTTGTCATCAGAGTAGGAGAAGCCCACCCCAGCTGGGGACTCGAGGTACAACACGTTGGCAATCTAGAAAGGAGGAGGAAATGAGCTGAAGAGGGTCCCCCACCCCATCCAGGTGCCAGACGCACAATAGGACCCACAGCTGCGGCTATACCAGGTTCCAAGAATAGGGGTTGTACTCCAGGGTGACACCATCTGGCTGGACCTGAGGAGGAAAGAGATGGTCCAGTAAGTTCCAAGGGCCATGAGGGTGGAGGGGCAGGGCCACCATGCTAGGCTCTTTACTAGTGGGCAAACCCCCCTAAGAAGCACAGGTGGTCAAGCCAACGGGATAGATGAAAAAACAGGCTCAGGAGAAAGAAAACATTTTCAGAAAATTGCAGTCCTCATTCCCAGCCTTTCTCTTCGGGGCCTGTTCCTTCCCTCTCTCTTTCTTGGGTTATGGAAGGAGAGGGCTGCTGTCCACTCACCAGGAAGGGGCCGTGCTCGGTGAGCAACCCATCTAGGGAGCTGCAGCCGGGACCCCCGTTGAGCCAAAGCACCACAGGGCTGTTCTCGGGATCCTTCTGGGACTCCACAAACCTGGGAGGGGGATCAGGACAGGGTTGGCACGGGTGGAGGGGCCCCTTCCAGCCCCGCCAGCTCCCAGGCGCCCTCAGGGGACTTCGGAACTCCCCACCATCCGCCATCCCCCCAGGCGGGCTAAGCAGCGCGCCGCTCCCAACCCCGCCCCAGGAGGCAGGGCGACAGACCAGTAGTGGAGACGCTTGGAGCCGGAGCCCTTGAGGTAGCCGGAGAACTGGCGGAAAGACGGCTGCTTGGCCAGCCCAGGGAGGAACTGGATCTCGTCCTGCTCGGGGGCAGCCTCGCCTCGGGGCGCCGAGGATCCGAGCAGCAGCAGCAGGAACAGCGGCGATAGCGCGGTTCGGACCATCTGCGGGAGGCATCCCCGGGGCCAGCAGTTTACTCGCTCCTCAGCGCTTCGGCGAAGCCGCCCCGGGGAGGAGCTGGCGGCGCAGCGGCGCGGGAAGTCCCCGCTCCATCCCCAGGTCCCACCCGCTGAGCCTCCTCCGCCGCGCACAGACCCAGGGCTCAGGGATCCCTCCCTTCCAGCCTCCGGAGTCCTCTCACCTCGGCTCCTCTGCGTCCTAGCTCTCCCGGAGGCGCCCGGGGACTGGAAGTCATGTGTACTCCAAGTCACGTGGGCGCCGGCGTCACGTGACAGTTTTCCTTGGCCCCACTTTAGTCCCGGCGGGGCGGGGCGGTCAATGCTGGGTCAAGGACCCGGGGCCTCGCAGGTCGTAGTCCCGGCGCCCGCGATCAGATGATCCTGGTGTGGACTGCCAAGTTCCCCCAGCCTCCCGGGGGCCCGCTCTAGGCGGGATGACTGAGCAAGCGGCGCTAGGACCCCTGGGCAGAGCCTTGGGGAAGGGAATTGGGGTGGGAGAAATGCCTTACAAGGTCCCCTAGTGGTCACCGTCTGAGCCCGCCGCCCAAAATAGCTCCTGGCGCCTGCTGGCCGGCCTCATGGCTGGGAGATGGCTGCTGCCTCCGGCCCCGTGGAGTTGGGTGCACCCCGGGGACCCGCACGCCCGGAACCCCCTCCCACCCGCTTCCACCGGGTGCACGGTGCCAACATCCGCGTGGACCCCACTGGGACGCGGGCCACACGCGTGGAGAGCTTCGCCCACGGCTTGTGCTTCAGTAGCGAGCCGCTGGCCCCGGGCCAGTTGTTCCTGGTGGAGATCGAGGAGAAAGAGCTGGGCTGGTGCGGGCATCTGCGCCTCGGTCTGACTGCGCTGGACCCCGCCAGTCTGGCCGCCGTGCCCGAGTTTTCGCTACCCGACCTGGTCAGCCTCGGCCACACCTGGGTCTTCGCCATCACGCGCCACCACAACCGCGTGCCCCAGGAGGGACACCCGGAGACAGAGGCAGCGGCCCCCAGCCGACCCCCGACCCTCCTGGTGGAACCATATCTGTGCATTGAGCAGTTTCGCATTCCCCGGGACCGCCTGGTGGGCCGCAGCCGGCCAGGGCTCTACAGCCACCTCTTGGACCAGCTCTACGAACTGAACGTGCTGCCTCCGACCGCGCGCCGTAGCCGCCTGGGCGTCCTCTTCTGTCCGCTCCCGGATGGCACGGCCGACATGCACATCGTCATCAACGGCGAGGACATGGGCCCGAGCGCGAAGGGGCTACCAGCTGCCCAGTCCCTCTACGCGGTGGTGGATGTGTTTGCCTCCACCAAGAGCGTGCGCCTGGTCCAGCTCGAGTATGGCTGTAGGTATCCCGCCCCGTGGGCAGCGACCCCACCTGGCCCAGTGTGGGCACAGGCAGGGTGGGGACAGGAACCTGCTAGGACTCCCTGAACAGCTAGATAGGCCTTGGTCTGTCCAGCACTAGTTTAGAAGTGGAAGAATCTGGCTTCAATTTGCACCGGTGATCTTGCACAAGTCACTACCTGGCTCTGGGCCACCTTGGCTACCCACCTTGGCTGATTAAGATGCCCTACAAGTTCTCTCTTTTCATTTTGACAATGTTTTCTGTATTATCCTAGGGCAGGGATTCTAAGTCAATTTTATTTTTTATTTTTTATAACTTTTTTTTATTTCAGCATATTATGGGGGTACAAAAGTTTAGGTTAGGTATTTTGCTCTTGCCCCCCCATCCCTCCCATCCCCCCAATCAGAGCTTCAAGCGTGTCCATCCCCTAGATGGTGCGCATCGCACTCATTATGTATGTATACACCCATCCCCTCCCTCCTCCACATCTGCCCGACACCCGATTAATGTTATTCCTAAATGTGCTCTTAGGTGATGATCAGTGAAACCAATTTGATGGTGAGTACATGTGGTGCTTATTTTTCCATTCTTGGGATACTTCACTTAGTAGAATGGGTTCCAGCTCTATCCAGGAAAATACAAGAGGTGCTATATCACCATTGTTTCTTATAGCTGAGTGGTTCTAAGTCAATTTTAGCTTGGGCCTCTTTGAGAACTGTATGCTTTTTACACTTGATCTTAGCGAAAAGGCCAAGAAGTGATTTTTTTTTTTTTTTTTAATTTGTTTCTCAGAGCCAAATGTCAGTACAAGAAGTGATTTTTTTTTTTTTTTTTTGAGACAGAGTCTCGCTCTGTCGCCCTGGCTAGAGTGCCGTGGCATCAGCCTAGCTCACAGCAACTTCAAACTCCTGGGTTCAAATGATTCTCCTGCCTCAGCCTCCGGAGTAGCTGGGACTACAGGCATGTGCCACCACACCAGGCTAATTTCTCTATTTTTAGTAGAGATGGGGTCTCTTGCTCAGGCTGGTCTCATACTCCTAAGCTCAAGCAATCTTCCGGCCTTGGCCTCCCAGAGTGCTAGGATTATAGGCGTGAGCCACTGCACCCGGCCTTGTGTGCTCTTTCATTAGAAAAATGCTCATAGATTTGGGCGTATCAATTTAGAGGCATCATACACCCCAGATTGAGAGCTTCTTAATCCTGAGGTCTGGTTCATTATAGCCCCTTTAAGCATTTTATTTATAATTCTGCTCATGTTTCATGAATTCAGTGAACTAGAACCCACTCTGCCAGGCCTGTGCTGGAGGCTGTGGTTGACACAGGCAAATCAGACATTAACCTTCCCCCCAGAAGCAAGTGAAAGGAGAAAGGTTTATGCTGAGTGTAAAGACAGAAACAGCGCTGTGGCACTGTGATAGTTCTCAGGGAGAGGTGCTGCTTTCACAACATGAACAGCCCCATGAAGCAGGCTGGGCCCAGGGGGAAAAAGGACTTGCCCACGTTAATGGGCAAGACCTAGATCTTCTGGGTCTCGGCCTCAGACCCACCCTCCCATTCCGTTTGCCTTTGACAACCATCTTCCCACAGTGCCGTCCCTGCAGACTCTGTGCCGCCTAGTGATCCAGAGGAGCGTGGTGCACCGGCTGGCCATTGATGGGCTCCACCTGCCCAAAGGACTTAAGGATTTCTGCAAGTACGAGTGAAGGCCTGCAACCCCCTGGAGAGGGCCACAGGAGCGCATCCTGGCCCCAGAGCTGTGGCTGGTCTGAAGTTGGCCACACTGCTGCCAGGCAGGGCCAGAAATAAACACGGCTAATGCTGACACTCTGATCATTGGAGAGTTTCCTTGCCCCTACAGCCTGTGAGAGGCACTTGTTTTAGAATCACTCTGGGTCAGCAGGTGAGAGCATTTTAGATGTCATCTAGACCAGTGGTCCCTAGCCTGGCTACTCGTCAGAGTCACTGGGATACAGAGTGCTGATGTCCCGCACCCCATCTCTAGAGATTCTCATTTGATTTGTTGGGGGATTATGCCCAGCATTGTTTTTGGTAAAAGCTCCCCTGGAGATTCTAATGTACAGCCAGGGTTGAGAAGCATTTTCATAGAATAGCGGTACCAACTTTGGCACATATTATAATCACTGGAGGAACTTTGAAAAATACTGATATCCAGGCCTGACCCTAGGTCTCACGCTGCAGGGCACAAAGCACTTGTCTCCTTTATTTCCATCTCTGATCATTTGCTGTCATACAAATGACCTCGTTTCATCCTCACAACTCCTACTGAGGTAGTGGGCAGTTATCATCCCCACTTTACAGATGAGGATATCAAGGAACAAAACTGCCCAGGTGACTTGCCCAAGGTAAGGGCAAGAACCTAGAACACCCAGGTCCTGGTCCAGTGCTCTTTTAACCCCATCCCATTGTCATGTATGGATTCTAGAATGAACAGGTCAATGCTGTGAGGTGGGTTTGAGGTGTAAAGGGGAGGGACTATGAGGTGACATTCTGGAAGGGTGGAGAGGCTAGGACAGGAGGCAGATGACTATTCCCTCACAAACAGGGGCTTTGGGGCAGCCATGTCCTACTTTGTGTCTCCACAGACTCATCCAGGTCTTCTGCCTTCTGGTCAAGGTGAGAGGGGGGCACCTGGGACTTCCCCCTGAGAATTTGCTTTCTGGCTCTGGGGAGGTGGAGGTTCTGCTGGGCATTTGGGGGCTGGCCCTAGAGTCAATCCTCTTAGAGGAAAAGCCATTCCAAAAGTCCTTGCCAATCAATAACTTGCCCACTCATTCATTCAACAAACACTTCTCTATCACCTACTCAGTGCTGGGGACTGGAGTATGGATATGAGTAACCCCTTGTTCCCAATCTCTAGACAGTCTTTGTGGGCCGGTCTTAACTGCTTCTGTTCCCATGCCCATAGGAGCTCTGCTCCTGTGCCCTGCCCTTCAGGGCCTCCTCCTCAAAGAGACCAAGAATAACATTCCATCTCATTCTCTGCAGGTGGGGCTGCTTCTCCAGGCTCATCCCTTGGCCTCTATAGTCCTGTAGAGTCAGTGATGGTGGCCTCTGGTGGAATAGGCCAGAAAGCTGAGCAGGTGGCACCTGCCGCCCGGGCCTGGGGCCCAGCCCTGGCAATGCCGGACACCAGGGGCTGCCCTGGGGGGGCTAGCTGGGAGACGCTGCGGAGGAAGGAGTACAGCCGATACTGCCACAAATTCCCCCACGTGAGGCAGCCGGAGAGCTTGGGCTGGGAGGACAGCTGCTCCAGAAGCAGAGCTCCCCACCTGGGTGGCCCCAGCAGGCCTGGGCCCCTGCTGCTGTGTGGGCTGTCACCAGGGGTTCTGCCGACACCCTCTGAAGCAGGGAGGAAGGAGGCCGGCTCCCAGCCTGACATCTGCATCCTTACCCTGGCTATGATGATCGCTGGCATCCCCACTGTGCCCGTCCCAGGCCTGCGGGAAGAGGACCTGATCCGGGCTGCTCAAGCTTTCATGACGGCTCATCCGGAGCCAGAGGGAGCTGGGGAGGCGGCGCGGTGGGAGCAGGCACATGCCTACAGAGCCTCTGGGCACGTGCCGCTAGTGAGATCCAGGAGGGGCCAGCCTCCTGGCCCCTGCTTGTAGCTGGATGAAATAGCACCAGACACAGAGGGTGGCTTTTCCGTATGGTTCTTGGGCAGACAGGGTTGGGGGCCTATGGCAAGGAGGGCGATAGGGTGGGTGGTTGAGCCATTTTGACAAATTCCAGTCCTTCAGTAGGGACTTCCTTACCCCAGCTAGTTTCTCCAGATACCACTAAGACAGGAGATAGGTCTTGTCAGATAGATACGATTAAAATTATCTGAGGTAGGGGGCCTTGCTTGAAGAGTCAAGGCTTCTTTTTATTGTTTTGAGGACTTGATCAAAATTTCTGGTATAAAGTCCTAGGCAATGTGAACTCCCCTCTTGCCTTAAATTTCCCAGCATGTTGAAGGCAGGTCGTAGGAACATAGGCAAGCAAGGAATATTAACACTTAGTTGAACACCCACTAGGTATGTCCACTCTTTAATCTTACTGACTTTGTGGCCCCATTTTTACAGATAATCAAATTGAAGTTTAGAAAGGTGACTTGCCCAAAGTCCCATAGCTAGTAAAAAGTAGAACCAGGCTCAAAAATCAGACACAGAAAGAATCAGGATTCACATGTAGTATCATACTCCAAAGTCTATTTTTTCCATGATATACCCTAAACTGCCTTCTACAGAACAAGAAAAACTAGACAAGTGCTAGAATATGCTGCACTAGATTTTATTGACCCCAGGATGGGGCAGGGGGAAAAATAGTGGAAGCCTGGCTAAGCCAACTCCCCTGAGGGGCCTCTTCCTCTGTGGGAAGGCTCCGAGGCTCCGAGGTCAGCTCACTCAAGGGAGATAGGTCAGGTGAATCATCTCATGACTGGGGCGGCTGTTACCAAGCCCCAGGCCTCCATCTCACCACCCAATCTCTTATCTCTTAGATCACAAGTTGCCTACTTTTGTATGACCCTTGAGCTAAGAATGGTTTTTACCTTAGGAAAAGGTTATCAAAACAAAAACAAGAATACACAACAGAGACTGTATGTGGCCAAGAATGTAAAGTATTTATAAAACTATTGGGCCCTTTAGGGGGCTAGACACCTTCTAGGTAGCAGGCTATGGTAGATTAAAAGACCCTTGTCCTTCTTATTCTGGAAGGAGGGCCCATGGAAGTACAATAGTGTGAGAGTGTGAGTGTGTGTGTGTGTAGGGGTGGATGTGAGCGTGTGCACATGCATGAGCATCTCTGGGCATCGAGAGTAATCAGAGTTGGACCTGCTCATAAGGGCCAATCCAGCTGTCCGCCAGTTCCCGCAGGGTGCTGTACCTCCGCTCAAACTCCTCCTTACTGCAGTGCTGCAAGAGCCGACCTACCTCCTCGGTGAGGTGAGTCACTGCCAAGTGCTTATCCAGGGTCTCATTCCACTTGCTGCCCAGGATGCTGTCTAAACTGGTGGCACAGTCTGCTGTCCACTGAGCAGGGAGCATGTCAGGCTGGAGGACCTGGCGGCGGGCACTGAGCATGGCTAGGATGTGGCGACAGGGCAGGTGGAAGGCTTGGTTAAAGTAGCAGCTGCAGCTGGCAGGCGGCTGGGGTTGCACCTTGTGAATGTCTTCCAGGATCTGTACGTTCATCTTTTCTGAGCCAGAGCCGATGAGGTGTGTGGATTTCTGGACCACAGCAAGCTCGCCCAGGCAGAGCTGGGCCGCTGGCGCTGTGCAGATGGCATTGAGGGAGTGCTGGATGCGGGATTCCACTTCCTGCTCCACTTTGGGGATTTCAGGGCTGATGTCTGAAGGGGCAAGATTGTTCTGGGGACTCAGGCCCAGGTGGAGGCTTCCCTTGTCTCCAGAGTTCTGCTGCATGTATCGGAACAGAGAGGCCATGCCCTGTTTCGCAGATGGGGTGGTGCCAAAGAATTGGCTGAGGATGCGGGTGGTGACCTCGAGGCTCTGGAAGTAGCGGCTGCTCTCAGCTCGGCTTCTCCAGCGGTGGGCCAGCCAGATACGGTCGTTGAGCAGCCAGTGGGAGTGGAGCTCAGGCAGCTTAGCTGGGGGGATGCAGTTGCTCATGAGTGCATACAACTTTCTCAGGTTGCCTGCTGTGGCTGAGCACATCGTGCTCTGCAGGGAGGTCAGGAGCACCCTTTCCACAGGCCTTTCAAGGGACAGCTGATAGAACTTGCCTTGGAGGAACTTACAGATGTGGAAGGCTGAGAGCAGGACCTCAGCTGTGGGGAACTCCATGGCTAGGGTGGGCAGTGAGACGAAGTGGGGATCCACCAGGATAGTACAGACTCTTTCCCATGCTGGGTTAAACTTCTTGAATACCTGGAACATCTGGGCCAGGCCTTCAGCATCCTCCTTTGCAGGGATGGCAAAGTAGACTGCCCGGGCAAGATGACCTTCCAGCTGTACCTGAGGTCCATCCACCAGGAAGGTGTATAACACTTTGCCCCTTGGGTTATAGGTCCGGTGGATAAATAAGATCTCAGGAAAATGGGCAAAGACACCCTGCATAAAACAGCTCTGGTAGTTGAAAGTATCTAACTGGGCAGTCTTGCTAACCTGGTGCAGCAGCATAGGTGGGCTTAAGTCATTAACCAGAAGTCCATTCAGCATTGTCAGGGCCATGGGGGAGATGGGAGATGGCTAAATGCTGAGATCAAAATACTTTCTCTGTGGGGCTGCTGTCCATGAGGCTCTGAGTCTGTCAAGCTCCAAGTAAGCCGAGGCCTGAGGCTAGACTGTAGTTCCCAGATCTTTTCCCAAGGCTGGGCCTGTGGAGAGGAACAGAAGCTTAAAGGGACAGTAGGGAGTTGCCTCTTCAATTATTCATCCAGATAACATTTACTGAACACTTACTATGTGTCAGCACCATTCTGGGGGGGAGATACACAATAAATATGTGAACAAATAAGCAAGGATATATTGGATAATGAAGGTTACAAAGACCACAAACTAACACATCAGAGAGCAAATTGGGAAAGGGAGGGATACTTTAGTTAAGGTGGTAAGGGAAGGCCTTTCTGAGGGGATGGAGGATACACTGGAGCTGACACCTAAATGGTAAGAAGCCAGCCACGGGAAGATACGGTTCCAGGGGATTTAAATAGCTGTGAAGGCCAGAGCTGCATGTGGCCTGTTTTTTTTTTTCCTTAAAAAATAGCATTCTAAATATGTGTATAGCACTTTATATTTACAAATTACTTCTTGGCATCCATTCTTTCCTTTGGTCCTGGTATATATAAAAGAACTGCAATTGCCCTAAACTTGCTGTGTGATTGGGCAATTCAGTGACCCTTTCTGAGCCTCAATCCTTTCCACCATAAAATGGGGCTAACAAATGTGCATAGCTTCTCCTGCCTCTACTTATATCCCTCCACTAATTGCAATGCTCTATTCCAGTGTTTCCTCCATTTGGCCCTAAACTGGGCTATTGTCCCCATTTTACAGGTGAGAAACTAAGGCTCAAAAAAGTTAAGTGACTTGCCCACCATTACTCTGCAAGTAGCTGGAAGCCAAGTCTTGGGCTCGGGATCCTGACCGCTTCCCACAGTACCTTGGGTCCAAAAACCAGGAATGGAGAAGGAATACGGCCTTTGACCTCTCACCTCTAACCTAGGTGGGAGATGTGGATAGCTGACATGCCCGTTCGGAGTACGGCTGGAGCCAGATGGGAAGTCACCCTCCCACCCCTTTGGGAGCTGTGTGATAGCTTACCGCGGTGAACAGCTGCCTCACACCTCCACCCCCTCAGAAATCACTCACTCACCCACAGCCTGGCTCCGTCGCCATTTCTCCCTATTTGACCCTGCCTCCGACTCTGACTGACGTCCAGGCTCTCCAACCATAGCGTCAGCTTCTCAGTGACTCAGGCCAATGGCCTGAGGAGTTCGCTTTCGGGCTTTAGTGCCACGGGCCAATCGTAGCCCGGCGATTCGTGGGCGGGTGGGGTTGCCAGGGTTACGAGGGGCTCGGCTGGCGATAACCAATGAAAGTCCGAGGACACGTGCACCTAGGCGAGTCTGAGCCCTGAGGCTGGAACTCAGGAGCCTCCCTTCGGGCTAGACGACGGAAAGGACATGTTACTATGGAAACTCCCTCAAAGGCCGAAAATGAAAAGGAAAATAAATAGCAGTATTTTACAGAAACCTTTTTTTGTGTGCGTCAAATTCCAAAGCCGCAGAGGGTTAGGAAAGGGTGCATATGTAGTTGTACTGTGTATTCCACCTTATGCAAGAACTGAGGCTCAGGTCTCAAGTTCTGCCTCTCCCTCAAGGGCAGGGAGCCCAACCCTTGGAGTTGAGGAAATCCAGATCCCCTTGAGCAAGCCGAACCTTGCTATTCCAGCCCAACCTCCTTCAGAACTTCACAGAAGAAACAGGTGCAGAATGGCGCTGTGACTTGTTTAAGGTCCTAGTGAACTAGTGCAAGAGCTGACTGCCATCTTTCGTCCTCAGTTCCCCTGAAGATGGCAGACCTAGAAAGCTGGGTGGCTATCAGGCCTTAGATGATTAAGATTACCAACTAGCAACACCAAGTCAGTGTTGGCAGTTATTACTGCATCAAAAACGTTTATATAAATCTAGAGGAGAAATTAGAGATTAGAACAGGCCAACATGCTAATTTTTACAGATGAGGAAACTGGGGTCAAAGAAATTAGAGACTTGCCCACAGTCCCCCAGCAAGTTGCTGGCAGTCAAGTCTAGGATTGAAGTTTCTTACCTCCCAGTCTCTTTGGCCTCCTCCTGCTAGAATATAAGGCAACCTGAAACCAACCTTGAAGGCTTGGCTGGTAAAAAGAGGGCAAAGCAATCCTTGAATTTGAGACATCTGGTTTTCTATTTGGCTCCACAACCCCTTTAGGTTGATAATACTCAATTTCCTTTAAAATCAATAAATCTGGCCAGGCGCCATGGCTCACATCTGTTATCCCAGCACTTTGGGAGGCTGAGGTGGGAGGATCACTTGAGCCCAGGAGTTTGAGACCAGCCTGGGCAACATAGCAAAACCCTGTCTCTAGAAAAAAATTTAAAAAATTAGCCAGATGTGGTGGCACGTGCCTGCAATCCCAGCTACTGGAGAGGCTGAGACAGGACGATCCCTTGAGCCCAAGAGTTGAGATTACAGTGGACTTTGATCGTGCCACTGCACTCCAGCCTGGGTAACAGAGCGAGACCTTGGCTCATGAATGAACCCACCCCAGATCACCCACTTCCTGACAGTAAAGTCAGGAGTCCCACTGCTATGCAATTCTGCTTCCTTCCCAGATCAAGCAGGACACACTTCCCCTGCTTATTCGATTTTATTTAAAAAACAAAACAAAACAAAACAAAGCTTTAATGAATAAAAATAGTTACAAATAACAGATTCTTCATAAAGAGCAGCAACAGCCAAAGATCACTCCCCTCCTTCCCTTTGTCCCTGACAATAGGCCCTTTTTTTTACCAGACCCATTTTGTCTCACCCTATCCTCAGGCAGGGGGTTATCTCTGTAGGGTGAAAAAGATGTGATCTCAGAGGCTGAGGGAGACAGAGAGGAGTGACCTTTTAGCATGGAGATAACTTTGGCCTTGAACAATGAATGAGGCTCTCAAGGAATGCAAAGGTAGGGCTGAAAAAGGGTAGACTCAAAGGACTGTCACACAGTGGGGTTCTTCTCCCTATTGTAACAATCTTTCCAACCTTACCTAGGAAGACAATGGTTAAAATGCTGACCCTTAGCATGTCCTGCCCACTTTGAACTCTCAGACTTCTAAGGAGAGAGGTTTTGGTCCCATGTGTTAGTGCATGTGCTTCAGTCATGAATCATGGCTGCAGCAGGAGGGAGTTCCTCCCCTTCCTCTTGCTTTCCCCAAAGGAAAGGGAGACGGCCCACGTCCTTGAAGTCTCCTGGCTGCTGATTGGACTCAGGCAGCTGACAGGGGTCAGCCCAGATGTCCACGATCTTGCGCAGGGTGGAATAGCGTTCCTCCAGCTCTGGCCCCTCAGTCTGCATTAGCAGGTTTGCCAGCTCCCTGCTTAGGTCCTGAATCATGTTGTTTTGTCCTTGCCTCTCAGGCTGGCCTGTGTTTGGGACCACACCCTGGCCCTGGAGTTCCCCATTGGGCCCAAGGAGGTGCTGGTACTTCTTCTGCCACCGGGGGCACACCATGGCTTCACCAACGGGCTGCTGGCTGGTGTGCAGAAGGGCCAAAATGTGCCGGCATGGCAGGTGGTACCACTGTTGAAAGGAACAGCTGCAGCTACAGCCATCTTTGCTAACCTGGTGAGAGTCCTCTAGCAGCTGAACGTCCACTGAGGAGCCAGCCATGTCCACCAGGTGGGTGGAGTTCTGTACCACCTCCCACTCATTTTGGCACAGCTTGTAAGCTAGTTCAGAGCCACTCTGGTGCAAGGTGTCTAGCATGCCACCCTGGGAGGGCTGCACCTGTGGCTGCTGCTCCAGCTGCATCTGCTGTGAGTCTGGTTTTGTCTCCTCCACAGGGAGTCTGGTGAGTCTCCCACCACAAATTCTAAAAGCCTTCTTAGACTTCGGTGGCATGCTTGCCGGCCGGGCTCTCTTTAACTTGGGAGGAGCAGTGGGCAAGTTCTTCAAGCCTTTGGTATTAAAGAAGTCTATGTAATCCACAAAGCAGAGGATGCAGTCCAGCAGGGACTGCTGTTCCCGAAAGAGGCTTGACACTTTGCTGGTGACGATGTCTAGGCTGTCCATGTAGGTGTTACACGCGTGCAGGCCTTTCCTGACATGCATGTACCACAGCAGTTCACAGGTGAACCAGTGGGCCTGTAGGAAGTTGAAGAGATTCTCATCTAGTAGGGCCTGGGACATCTGACAAAGATTTTTCAGGCTGGCATCAGAAGTGACAAAGACAGCCTCCCGAAGGGCTTCCTTCATGAGCCTTTTAAAAGATGCATTTGCTGAACTACGATGCAACTTCTTCTCCAAGAGTCGGGTTGTGTGGTAGATGGAGAGGAGGATGCGGGCAGCAGGGAAGATCTCCTGCAGGACGGCCCGGTGAGGGAATGAAGGGTCCACAAAGACCACCTTGACCTTAGGCCAATCAGAGTTGAACTCTGTGAAGATGCTCAACATCTTGGCCACAGAGGTGGCTGTCTCGGCTTTGAGCACAGCAAAGTGTACCACCCGACCTTCTCGTTCCTTGTTCTCCACCAAGAAAGCATAGAGGATGTGGCCTTGGGCGTTCTCCACCCGGTGCAGCAAGAGATTCTCTGGGAAGCGGATGAACAGGTCACTCATTTTGCTGCTCTGGAAGCTGAGGCGGTCCAGGTCTTGGCTGTCACCCACACTGAAGGAAGCCATGGAACCCTTATCTACCTTAAGAAAGTTCTTCATCACTTTTGCTATCTTGGCCAGGTCAGAAGGAGTGATGCCTTCCTGCTCTGGCTTTGAGGGCACTTGTACCTTATCTAGGCAAAACAATGTTTCAACCGGGGACTTTTCAGCGTCAAGGTCTTTATTGATTGTTGGTTGCACAGGCTGGAGTTTCTGTAGGCACATTGTCTTTTGAGATTTGCCAGTGGTGTCTCCTCCAACAGCAGCAGTTTTGGCATCACCATGTACATGCTGGGTGTTTAGCTCACTGATGAATAGTCTATCTAGTCTCTCGTTGTACCTCAGGAGCAAGTATGCTGGGCACATGTCTGTCTCCCGTGTTCTCTTCCTGTTTGACTGGGTCCGAATACAGACAAATTTCACCTGCATATATCTAGGGAAGGTAGAGGTGACAATGAGAAAGGTGCTGACCGCCGCCCCCCCCTTATAAAGATAAGATCCTGTAGGGATTTATAGTGGCTGATATGTCTCTTGGAAACCACAATGTAGTATAGAATTAAGGATGGAAGATTTACATTATCTTTCCAATCCCAAAGTATTCAGCTCTTTCGCCAAGACCCTCTCCAACTACAACCCCCCTTCGTGTTCTTCCACGGCAGTTCTTAGCCCCAACTCCTTTCGTTCTCTCTGTTGCCTTCTGTAGCTGCCAACAATTCAATCTGAGGCAGTACAAGAGAAAACAGACAAGAGGCAGCAGCAGAGTGACCAGCTGGTTACTGTCATTCCTGTCCTTTGGGAGCTATGGCCTTCTCTTCCTCCTCCAGACTGCAAAGATAAAATGAGGCTCTAAGGACACTGGACTAGATCAGTAGTTATCAGCTGAGCTCTTCAGGGCCCTCCAGGGTTAAGGTGCGTTTGGGAAGATTTCTCTTTATCTTTAATTTAAAGGAAAATGTCCACATTCTAAGAAAGTTTGATAACCACTGGGCTAGACGATCTTTAGGGTCCTTTCTAGCTTTGCCATTCTAGGCTGAAAGTGATGATTTAAAGGTGAGGAGTACTTAAATTTAATATTTCTTCTTTTTCTTTTCCTATCCCCATTCAATCCATGTTTCAAGGCCCAAATCAGGTCCCACCTCTGGAAAGCCACAGTGATCGCTCCTGTCTCTGAATTCATAGCATTCACCTAAAAGGCTTAGCAGATTCTCTGGGTGGCAGTATTTAGTGGTTAAACAGGGGGACACTGCTGGCTGACTGTCTCTGGATTTGAATCCCAGCTCTGCCACTCAGAAGCTGTTCAACCTTGGGCAAGTCACTTCACCTCTTTGTGTACAGTTTCCTCATCATAAAATGAGGTGATCTCATTAGGGTTGTTAATGAGGATTAAATGAGCCACCCGCAAAATATTTAGCCCAGAGCCTGGTTCGGCCTTATATTTATACTAAATAAAAGTTAGCTATTGTTATTATTATAGTACCCATGCCTTGTGACATTCTCTTGAATGTTTATACGGTGCCTTTCCAGTTGGATAGGGATGTCTTCAGGTGTCAGGACTAAGTTATTCCTCAGTTTATCCCAAGCACCTAACACAATGCTATTCCTTCAGCAGATGCTTATCAATGTATGCTTATCGATGAATGAGTCGTGGATCACCAAAGGGTGGGAGAGGTCATACCCCTGCCTCCTTAGGGAGTGTCCCAGCCCAAAGACCAGTGGAGGGGAAAGAAAATCTCAGCCCCTGGCTTGACTTGGCATAGCCTGGAAGCCTTACCCACACTTTTCCAAATACTCTAATCCAGCTGGTCCTGTTTGCTCACCCTGTGGGGCAAGTTTAGGAAAACAGGATATGACAATCTCATAATAACAGGGTGGAGGGGGCTGGGGCTGAGAATGTCTGTACCTGTTGTGTGCACAGTGCAGGGGCGGCACCGTCTCCAGCTCCATGCTAGGAAGGGCTGGAGCAGTCCAATAGCATGGCCAGGCAGTGAGGGGTGACCACTGTGTGGCCTCTGCCTTATCTCTCCAGTCCTGTTTTTCACCCTTCACCATCTTTTTTTTTGTGTCCTAGAAAGACAGAATGCCTACTTCTGTGTCCACTATGCTGTGTCTCACCTGTGGGCCTTTGCGCACAATGGTCCCTTCATCTGGAATGCCCTTCCCATCTTTCTTCATCTCAAAGCTTACTCATCCTTCAGGACTATGTGCAACCATCGTCTTTTCTAGGAAGCTTTCCTCAGCCCTTAGATAGGGCCCTATCCTTCTGCTGGCTCAACATCTTAGCCTAACTCTAGCTCATCAAATTATATTGACTTTATGTGCATTCAGTGAATGTTTGTTGAGCTATTCCAAAGCTATTCCAATGTTTGTTGAGCTATTCACTGCCAACCATAAAGCTCTTTCTACTATTCCTGGCTCCATTAATGTCTGCACTTTCCAGGGTGGGAACCTGGACATTCTTTTCAATTCCCCCTTCTCATCTATATCCAGTATATTAAGTCTTTTTAATTCTTCCCTACCATTGTTACACGTATTGAGGATTTATGATATACCAGGCTATAGTAAGCCCATAATATGCATCATTTTATACTAGGAAAAAGGTTCTATTTTCACCTACATTTTACAGTTAGAGAAACAGGCTTAAAGAAGTTCTTAAGGATAAGAATCTGGGATTTAATCCTCCAGCTAAGACCTGAGGATCTGAGATTTGCACTGAGTTTGCTCGTCTACAGTCTGACTAGTTAACCATTTACTGCCTGTTTTCCTTCAAAGTATTTCTACTTTCTCCAAATTCCCATTTTTACTCTCCTCATCTTGGCCCCCAACGCATTGCTTAGTTCAATCTTCCTTAAAGATCTCTAAACATACCATCCTTGCTAGCATCATGAATTTCAAACTTTTTTTTTTTTTTTTTTTGAGACAGAGTCTCACTCTGTTGCCCGGGCTACAGTGAGTGCCGTGGCGTCAGCCTAGCTCACAGCAACCTCAAACTCCTGGGCTTAAGCGATCCTACTGCCTCAGCCTCCCGAGTAGCTGGGACTACAGGCATGCGCCACCATGCCCGGCTAATTTTTTCCATATATATTTTTAGTTGGCCAGATAATTTCTTTCTATTTTTAGTAGAGATGGGGTCTCGCTCTTGCTCAGGCTGGTCTTGAACTCCTGAGCTCAAACAATCCACCCGCCTCGGCCTCCCAAGTGCTAGGATTACAGGCGTGAGCCACCGCGCCTGGCCTATGAATTTCAAACTTAATGGGTACTAGGTTGAGGTTATCTTTTTCTGCTTCCTTTAATCTTTTATATTGAGATATAACTTGCAGTGAAGCACACAAATCTTTTGTAAAAATTCATTGTGCACCATGGTTATTTTAGTTAACTGAATGATTAAATAGGTATACAAGTAATATAACTGAATGAAGAGTGATTCACTCTAACTGTAGGGATTGGTAGAGATTAAAGCTTTTCAGTTACTGTACATAAGATTTGTGTCCTTGTGGTATGTAAATTGCACCTTGAACAATGAATAGGATTTTCATTCAATAGGTGGAGAATGAGTACAGCCATTTTGGACAATATAACTTGAGTTAGGAAGAAGAAGGTGGGAGTCAGAATTTAAATTTAATGAGTTTAAATTTCACTTATTAGCTATGTGACCTTGGACAAGTCACTTTGCTTCCTTTAACTAAGCCTCCAATTTCTTATCTATAAATATGGAAATAACAATGATAGAGTGCTGATCTATGAATAATCAGTATCACTTAAAGTGAATTCATTAAAAAGGCTGTGACAGGAAATTTGGATGCCAATCCAGCATCCTTTTGTCCCTTTCTGCCTTCCTAACAGAGGGTCAATTTCATTCAGCTTGCCATTCCTCCCCCACATAGCTACGTGCTTCAGGGCTAGTCTAAGCCAATTAAAGTAATCTCATTAGGAATGGGCATGGATACTAGCCCAATTCTGGACAAAGAAACATGATAGGAAATCTGCAGGAAACCAAGGAAGGCTTTTTCTTCTGGATGTGATTCCTGCATTTGTGCCATGTGGAGAAGCCATCCTCAGGGCAAAGCTGAAACCTGAAGATGGCAGAATGGAAAGATGTAAAGAGCCCGGGCCACTGAGACAATCACCTCTGGAGGCCCACCTCTGGGCTTCTAAATATTGGCAACTAATAAGCCATTTTGAGTCTGGGTCTCCAGTTAATTACAGCCAACAACATTCCCAGAAACACTTCACAGGAAATAGTAGAAAATAAGATTTGGGGTGGAACTTTACCTTTAAAAATAGGACTAAAATTATGAAGTTATTATTATATTCAGCAAAAGTAGGTTACAATGGCAGCTATATGCCAATTCTTAGAATAATGAAAGAACGACTTGGCATCAACTGTTTTTTTTTTCCCTAGTATAGTTTTCTCAAACACTTAGATACATTTCCTGTTTCCCTTTTGCAACGTACAAAGGTCAGTTTTGCCAAAATATTCCTGAGCTTTATCAAGTTTCCCAAGGGCTTAATTTCTTTGCTATACAAATCCTCTGCTTTTCAAGTTTCTATCATCTCATCACCCTTGTTGATTTCCCTTCTCCATTTGTTAACTGGTATAAGTCTGGAAGTTCTCTATCATTACTTTCAAGGAATTCACCCAGTCCTACAACTCTTAGGAAACGTGCAATTTCGGTTTTCAATTGGTTTTATTTGCACTGTATTACCCCGATGTTTGCCACATCTATTCATCAGCCAGAAACTGACTACCAAACATATTGACTGGCAGGGATAAGCAGGAAGGAATGGTTCAATAGTGACTAACTTAGTAACTAGTTTATTAGCATGATTTTTGCTTTTCCACATGGCCTTGCAAGCTGATAATCAGGGTATAGCCAAAAGGTGTGGTAAGGATTAAATGAGACAATGCCTGTAAAGTTCCTGGAATGTTTATGGAATGAGTTCCAAATAAATGTTTGGGTTTTTCTTTCTTTCTTTCTTTTTTTTTTTTTTTCTTTTATTTTTTTTTCTTCACAGCTGATCCAGCCACTGTAGTTTCTTCTTTTTTTTAGCCAAAACTAAAAGAAGCTACAAACAAGTGTTATAAAAAAGTGATAACTGCTAAACTGAACAGCAATGGAGAGGGACATCAGAGTACTTACTTCATAAACTATTTGAAGAACACCAATCCCCAAAAAGGCATAACAAAAACACAACAGCCATAAAAATATGAGAGGGGAAACTGGGCATAAAATCATAGACACTTCCCATTTGATCGGGGTGTTAAAGAACAATAAAAATGGAGGCCACAGTTTAGATATATCCCAAGGCAAACTGCCGATAGCCACATTAGCCAAACTTTAAGGTATCCCGATTTCCCGGAAATGCTAGCTCTAATCATAAACAAAACACAAAATAGGCTTTTCGCCCTTGTCAGCAGGATTCAGTGAAATTAAACAAATCAGTTAAAGACAAAACAGTTTAAATAGCTCTACTTGTAAACAGAATGTTAATGTATAACAGCCAATCACAAAAAAGGTCAAAATACTTCTTCCCTTAGGCTTTTTAAACTGCTATGACTGGGGCTTCCTACTATGTTCAGTTTGAAGTCTCTCTGTTCTCAAACTGTTCTTTTGTACACACAATAAACTTTTTAAGAGTTTCTAACTTGATCCGATTTATTTGGTCATTTAGTGGTAATTCCCACAGCACATTTCTTTGATCATTTTTAAAGTACCAACCACTTTCTATCATGTGGTATAGTTACAGCTTCAGTAAATATTTACTGAGCACTATTTTAGAGGCTACAAGCATTTTCTTATTTAATCATCACCACACCCTCCTCATTTTATAAAGGATGAAATTTGTCACAGAAGTTAAAAGTCTTGCCCAAGGTCAAGGGTAAGGCTGTCTCTATTACTCCAAAGCTCTTACTTTTAACCATCATGCACGCTAGATTTTCCCAAACTTTAAAGAATCGCCAACTACCTTTACATTTGCCATAACCATCCATATAACATTTGCACTGTATTTTCAAATGGTTTTCTTTTTTTAAATTTTTTTTAATCAAATGGTTTTCTTTAAATTAGCTCACTTACTTTACTATGACAAGGAACTTTAAGTATTGACGTAAGAACTTACTATTAAAATAATCTAGGGCTGGGCATGGTGGCTCACACCTGTTTAATACTAGCACTCTGGAAGGCCCAGGCAGGAGGATTGCATGAGCTCAGGAGTTCGAGACCAGCCTGAGCAACAGTGAGACCCTGTCTCTACTAAAAAATAGAAAAATTACCCAAGTGCCTTCTACTAACTTACCTCCTAAAAACACTTCCCCCATCTTCCCTCCAGTTCCCAAGAGTGGGAATCATACCAAAACATCCACCTATCACTCAAAAAGCCCAACACATTGTGCAATAAATGACCCAAGAATATCCTTTACAATATCCCAACCACCAGCCAGGTTGTCTCTGCTAAAGGCCTGTACTGCTCAGGAACTTACCACCTCCTAAACTAGCTTAGTCCACTGCTGGCCTCAAGGGCAGAACTCACAATTTATTCATCTTTGTACCTCAGCTCAATGCTTGGCCCATCGTAAACACTTAGCCAAGTCTTACTACAAGTTCACTGAAGAGATAAATTAACAAATGACATTAAAAGCTATCAAAGCCCTGTGGTTAAATACAACAGTTAAAAGCTCTGGCAATGAATAGGCTGGGTATGATCTTCAGCTCTGACACCTAAGAGCTTTCTTATAGTTTCTTAAAATCTTACCCTACTTCCTGTTCTGACCTACCCCTTCCTTTCTGCCCCTTCTCATTTCTCTTGGCTTTGACTGTACCAAATTCAGACTTCCCTGGCTCACACTCAGGTAGTTTTGGGCGTGTGTGTGCTTTTTATCACAGGTTCTCTTCTAGCTAAGCAGGTCTCTTTACTGCTTTCTTGTTTGTATGTGCAAACATACATCACTGCTTTCTAATAGAAGCACATCATGTTAACATCTGCACTGACTCCCACGATTTCTTTCTCCAGGATGTTAATCCTCCTCTGGTAGGCAAAATGACCCCTCAAAGATGTCTTTGTTCTAACCCTAGGACCTGTGAATATGTTAGGTTACACAGCAAAGGGGAATTAAGGCTGCAGATGGAATTAAGGTTACTATCAGCTGACTTGAAAATAGGGCATTTATCCTGGATTATCTGAGTGGGCACAATATAATCACAAGGATCCTTAAAAGTAGAAGAGAGAGGCAGCAGACAGGAGTCAGAGAAAAAGATGTGATGACGGAAGCAAGGTCTGAGTGATGTGATGTGAGGACTCAACCTGCCATTGCTGGCTTTGAAGATGGGGGAAGGGCGCTTTAAATCAATGAACATCGGCAGCCTCTAGAAGCTGGAAAAGACAAGGCAAGGAATTCTTTCCTAGGGACTCCGGAAAGAAATGTAGTCCTGAAGACCCCTTAATTTTATCGGGAATTCGAGAACCATTTACAAAATGAATGAATGAATGAAGGAACGAACTAACCAACAGATGGCCATATTACTGCTTTGTAAAGAGGAGACTGATGAAGGAGATTATCGCCAAGGCGTTTTTAACCATTGGTGAAGGCCGGACTTGTGCCAGGGTTACTGCAGGTGCTCAAAAAAAAAAAAAAGGTGGGGGGAGAAATGACAGTAAAGCTTGTGAATGGAGTGAGTGAAAGTGACGTGGGTAGTCAATACACAAGGCACACAGCAGGTGCTAAATGACTGCCTGTTGAATGAATGGCTACGTCGACAGAGAGCAGGGCCCAGGTGCATTCCCTCCTCCTCTACGCCGCCCTCCGGAAGACTCTCAGGCCTCCTCCCCACCCCCCTGCCCCTCCCCGCCCCGCCCTTACAGGATGTCCTCGCGGATGGAGGTGCCATGGTTGAGGTTGTGGAACCGTACAGAGACGCAGTCCCTGAGAATGAAGGAGCACCTGTTCTCCTTCTTGTAGGCGCTGAAGCACTCCTTGAAGTCCTCATAGGTCTTGAAGCAGCTGCCCAGTTCCATGGCCGCCCCCACAGCCCACACTAGAGGCTGGTCCCAGTCCACCCTCAAGATCACACCAGGGGTCAGAGGTCACACCATGAGGGTTTACAGGCTGGCGTGGGCCCAGAACGCCTTAAAGGCTCGCCCCAGTTAGGTGGCCCATTACGGAGTTGAGGAAGAGCCCTAGGCCTTACATGATTACACGAGGCAGGGGGCGTCTTTGCTATCTAATAGAAGGGAAATGACACTCAATCCTTATTATCCAGTCCCGAGGTTCCGCCCCTCACTGTCATGTCCAATCACACACGGTATGCCCAAACTGGCACTCCTGTTCTCCAATTGCTAGAGAAAGGTGGTCACACCCACCAAGAGACTGACAGGAATACTGGCCAATCATAACCTGAATCCAGCTTTCTCAGGCGTCCGCAGACTTCCGGTTACTAGGGCAATTTACCGGAAGCGCAGGGTTCCGTGTAGGTTTCTCGGTGTCCTGTCCTGCCCTGCTCAGTGTCCCCGGCCTGCAGCGAGTGAATGAGATGTCGTCCCCGCAGGCCCCAGAAGATAAGCAGGGCGGCGGCAACCGCGGCGATCCCCCCGGGGACCTCCGTAGCGTCCTGGTCACCAGCGTGCTCAATCTGGAGCCGCTGGACGAGGATCTCTTCAGGTAGCCGGCTGCACCTGGTCCGCACTCCCCTTTTGGACAGAGACGCCTAATTTTTTTTTCTCTTTTTTTATTTTCTGTACCTGATTAATCTTTGAGAGAGTCCTAATCTTTATTGCCGCCGCCCTAGGCCACCAGCTTCGGGGCTAGGATGACTGCGTGGAATGCAAGCTCTGCCATTAAGAGAAATCTTGTTCTTGACAGAGCTGTCCTCGCTGCCCGGGCTTCCTTCCTCTCGGCGCGGGGTCTGCACAGCCCCACGCCTAGGAGGTGCAGGCGACCTGGGCAAATATTAATAAAATGGTGACCTGAGATACTCTATCGGCAGCCTGCCCTTAGTCTCCCTTGGGGGAGCCATCCCAGAGAGGACGGTGATTTGCCC
>CM052436.1:197200303-197228964 GCA_028533085.1 Varecia variegata | reverse complement strand
GAGAAATCTTGTTCTTGACAGAGCTGTCCTCGCTGCCCGGGCTTCCTTCCTCTCGGCGCGGGGTCTGCACAGCCCCACGCCTAGGAGGTGCAGGCGACCTGGGCAAATATTAATAAAATGGTGACCTGAGATACTCTATCGGCAGCCTGCCCTTAGTCTCCCTTGGGGGAGCCATCCCAGAGAGGACGGTGATTTGCCCAAGAGCACACAACTGATCAGCCTCGAAACTTCTACGCAGTTCCTTGCATCTTCAGTATCGTATCCTTTTCCTCTCACAATACCGCATCCCCAGCATTATTTGGTGGGTCTGGTGCTCATTCTCATCCTCAGGCCTGAGCCAGTTTCATTCCCAGCATCACCTAAATTCTTGACTAGCTGAAGGGGTTTGTAACAGCTTTGACCTCCAAGGCTTCTACTGACTTTATTGGAAGTTATTTTACTTTGACCTCCCTTCCTTCCACTTAAGGAATTATAAATAACTTTCAGGAGGGCTATTTGCAATAAGTTGTTATGTAAAATGCTAAATGGCTGGGCGGTGGGAGGCTGGAGACATAAATCCTTCAGCTTTCACATGCACAGGTAAGCATTCTCACCTCTGGGGCCAGGCCGCATCTGTACGCCAAAGGAGTAAGGCTTGCTGTCTGAGGGCCCTTCCTTCTAGCTCTGAATCTAGTTCTTGGAAGAATTGGGCTGTGGATGAGCAGTGTAAGTGGCAGGCCTTAATGCAGTCCACCCCCCAGCTCAGCTCTTGGGGTTCATCTTGGTCCATTCAAGGCCTTGCCCTGGTATAAGGTGGAAGAAACACTGGACTTGACGTTAAAAGACCCAGAGACTGCCCAGGATTGGCAATGTTTAAGCCATGTGACCTTGCTCAAGTCACTGTTTATCTCTGATCCCTGTTTTCTTAGTAAAATAAGGAGGTTAGCTCGTTATCCTTAACCACAATCCACAGACAGGTTCGTACAGTCAAGGCTGTGAAATTTTATGCAGAGTGATGTAAAGATATCTGCCTGGAGAAAGGGTCCATGGCTTTCACCATATTCTCAAAAATATCTCAAACCCCAATCAGGTTAAGAGATCAGGCACTAGAGGCTCACTGAGGGTAGTAGAATTTGGCCCAGCCCCCAAGTCTTTCCCTCTTTCCCCCTCTCCCCACAGAGGAAGGCATTACTGGGTGCCCGTCACCAAGCGGCTGTTTGGGGGTCAGATCGTGGGCCAGGCCCTGGTGGCTGCAGCCAAGTCTGTGAGTGAAGACGTCCACGTGCACTCCCTGCACTGCTATTTTGTTCGGGCAGGTAAATCCCCACTTGCTGTCCCCAACCCAGCCTTAGTGGCCCAGAAGCCACTTCTGGCTTTGGGGGATAACTGAGGAGAAAGGGGTAGAGAGGGAGACCCAAAGGGAAGGGAAGGCAGGGGAGGGAGACTGCCCTAAGAGGTGCCTGGAGAGGAACAAGGTCGGGGCCAACGTAGAGCCTTGGACTTTGCACCTGTTGAGACTCAGCTGGCCCCTAATGATGCCAGACTTGGTTGCTTAACTGCTTCCAATGGGCCTTTTGTTATTCATTCTTCACACAACTTTGGGTGGCCAGCACTGTGCTAGATACTCAGAGGGGTGCTGTAACCTCTGCTTGGGGTTTGGAGGTGGGCAGCTTGGGTTAGAGGAGAGAGCACACAGCCTGAGAATCAAGAGACCTAGGGCTTAGTTCCAGCTTTGTCAACAGTTTGCCCTGCGACCTTGAGTGAGGTTACCTCCCTGCCCTGAGGCTTGATTTCATCTGTAAAATGGAGGAGGGGTGGGACTAGGGGTATTTTGGCGAGATGATCTTTACAGCTACTAACAGCTCTGAGGTCAAATAATTTGAAACCAATGCTTTTTAAAAAAAAATAAGAAAAATCTCATTTGCTTTCTCTTCTTCCCTCTCAGTCTTAGGGCAGATGCCCCCAATTTTAAGATTTACTGTCTTCTGCATATACCCACCAGCTGAGAAGAGTTTGTGAGACTTTACAATATGTGATATGTATTAAGCAACATTAGTGGGGGTTTCCCTTTATTTTACCAATATAGAAGTTATACCTGTAATAGTAAATGCACTTTTTTATACTATCCCATGTCCCTCACTCCTCATCCTTCTATTGCTCCTCTCTCCCTGACTGTTCTTGCTATAAAGTATTTGAATACTTACTGTGAGCCCAGCCAGGTTCTTATTTATGTTAGTTGGGAGTAAATATGTGCTTTATTTCTTTAATTTGGTTGTAAGCTCCAAAAGTGCTAGCCTTTTGATACTGTAATCTTTCTAGACTAGTAAGATACCTGGCTGTTTTGTTTTGTTTTGTAGGGGTGGGGGCATTACTTGATCCCTCTGAATCTCTTTCTTCATCCTGTGATGAAAGAATTTTATGAGTCCTTGCAGGTAAAGTATCTAATGCAGGGCCTGGCATGTTGCTGGTTTTCCATACATGATAACTATCACTACTTTTTGATGATGAATTTATGGGAATAATTAAAATTTGCATGATACAGAGCACAGCCATGTACATTATTCTTAAGTAAACAGGAGCGGTGGGCATTCCTGCCACCATTCTTACCTAAGGAAACTGGGACCTGAAGAGGTATTGTAACCAGCTCTCACAGTGCTCAAGGAGGCGGAGCCAGGATTTGAACGTGGTTTATGTGTATCCAAGTGCTGAACTCTTTCCTGTTTCTTTGCTTCTAACACTCTTGGGAGATAATTCCAAACCATGGGAGAGATGCCAGGGTACCCACCCCAGATTCTGGGGGAAAGATCCTGTCTCTTGGAAATTCTCCATCCAGGAGCAGCATGAAATAAGCCGTGCCCAAGCTACCAGTTCAAAACTAATCATCAATGATTTATGCCCCTACCTGCTTCTGCTTCCTCTTCTTCTTTTTTTTTTTTTTTTAGTATTGATAAGGTATCCAGGCTGGAGTGTAGTGGTGTGATCATAGCTCACTGCAACCTTGAACTCCTGGCCTCAAGCCATCCTCCTGACTTGACCTCTCAAAGTGCTGGGATTACAGGTGTGAGCCATCATGCCTGGCCTCTACTTGCTTCTTGAAAGTCTGCAAAATAGCTTAAAATAATTGGCAGCCATTATAGGACTATTAAAATAAAAGTCAAAGGACAGCAGGCTAGTAGTAATGGGATTTAGGGAAAATGATTATGTCAAAAAACTAGGCTAAAGATGCAGTATTATACAAAATTTAGTTCCGAGCTTCCGGGCAGCAAAGCAAAAAGGGAAACTCTTATCAGTTTGTGATGTGACTCTCCATGGGATACATCATATATTATAACCAACAATGATATTTCAATGATCTTTTTAAATGAAAGATGATGATGGTCCTTGGCCATTTATCATATCAATTCTTTTTCTAAAAGTCCAGGAAAGAATGTTGTTTTGTCACTAAAACCAACTATAGACAACATGTAAACAAATGAGCACAATTGTATTACAGAAAATTTTATTTTAAGGCATCAGCTTCCTCATCTATACAATTGGGATAAGACCCACTCTATATAGTTATTGTGAGACCAACATGGGAAAACATACCCTGGTATCTAATACTGTCTGGCACCCACCACTTACCCCATACCATTAGCTCCTTCCCTCCAACATGCTTCAGGGCCTACCTTCTCCGTTCCAATAAAAATTTCCAGCAATAGGTTTGGAACTCATTCACACTGAAAGGTAAATCATAGTACTGAAAGTTCTGTGATTCTCCTCAGGGAATTTGCATTTTAGCAGCTCAAGGATTGAATTAGAGTTTTGGTTTTTTTCCCCGTCCCCAAGTCTGGTGGTAGGAAGGGCAGGCTTCCTTCCCAGTCCCTGAAATCAGACTTCACAAGTAGCGATCTCCAGTCTCTGGACTCTCAGTAAGACTTCCTCAAAGACTTTTGACCTTGAGAGGCTCCCATTCTGATAAGAGTATTTCTTGTGGCAGTGCCTGATAACAGACAGCTGAGCTACCCAGCTGGCTTCAGAAAGTGCTGTTCATTGCTGTTGAATGAGCCCTCGGTGCCTGGTTGGCTCCCATTTGGATCAGGGTGGAGGAGGCAACACTTCTCTAGATCTGCTTCTTAATATGAAAGTTGAGGCTCGCTCTCCCTGAAATTCCTCCCTCATCTGCTTGTTGATGGCTGATAATCCTTAACCAGGGCCAATGCCTTCCACTCTGCTTTGGAGCACAGACACTGGAAACCAAAGGACCAAGCGATTTCTCTTTACATCAGGGATGAAATGACTCACTGACAAGCCTTTCCTGAGAGAGACAATGGCCAGGCCATATATAAAAATAGAACTCTGATCCACAGTTAGCAGCAACCAGCACAGGAAGCCAGCCTGCTGTCTATAAGTCAGACTCGTGGGAAGTCAGACCACTATCTCCAGCAACCCGTTCAGGAAGTCAAATAATTACCCCTGTAACAATAAGCCCCAAACAGCTAGGGTTTAATTAATAACTGACAGTTTCCCTAATTTTTGCCCCTGCTTCCAGCTTAGGGCCAACTAAAGACAGCTAAATAAGTACCCCTAACCAACTATATAGGATTTCCCAGTTCTAGTTAGCCCACCTACAGCTTCCCCAGGCCAACAATCTCCAATCGGGCACAGCTGAAGCTTTCTTTTCCTTCTTTTTTTCCACTGTAGAGCTTTTCCACTCCCATGCCTGCCTTTGAGTCTCTGCCAAAAGCAAGTGGTCAAGTGCAGTGGCTCATACCTGTAATCCCAGCACTTTGGGAGGCTGAGGCAGAAGGATCACTTGAGGCCAGGGTTTTGAGACCAGCCTGGACAACATAGTGAGACTCCCCTGTGCCTTAACAAAAATAAAAAATTAGCAGGGCATTATTGTGCATTATCTGTAATCCCAGCTACTTGCGAGGCTGAGGTGGGAGGCTCGCTTGAGCCCAGGAATTCAAGGCTGCAGCAAACTATGATGCACTCCAGCCTGGGTGACAGAGTGAGATTCTGTCAGTTTACAAAAAAAAAAAAAGCAAATAATGGTGGCCAACTCCCTGCTATAGCAGCTCTGAATAAATCTGTTCTTAACAACAACAAAAAAAAGACAATAAAGAAAAAGTAGGTGGCACGCCATATTTGCTGACCCCTTATCTAAAGACAAGATCCCAAGCACACATGTAGCAAGACAAAAGCTTGCTAAATATTTATTTTATTTAACAATCACTTATAGAGCACTATGTGCCAGATATTCCAAATACTTTGCAATATGAACTCATTTGATTCTCATTAAAATCCTTCTTTTCCCCCCACCCCCCCACACTTCCCACTTCAAGAAACTCACTAAAATCCTATATGGTATGAGTACTCTGATGATCCCCATTTTACAAATGAGTGCACTGCTTAGAGAAGTTAAGTGACTTTCCCAGGGTCACACAGCTGGGTCACACAGCAGCAGCAGGATTTGAATGCATGGAATCTGGCAGTGTCCCTGCTGTTCTGTGCTGTTAGAGAGAAGCTCCACCCCCACTGGAAGCAGTCTGAGGACAGGGCCTGGTGTTCTCTCGGAATCCCTAGTACCTGGGGCTCAGTGGGCCTCTGTCAGTAGCTACTGAGCAGAAATGGTATGGAGCACTGTGTGCAGGCACTGTGATGATGTCAGGGCCCATGGGGCTCACTCAGGTTGTGTCCCTTGTGTCCACTGCAGGGGACCCGAAGGTGCCAGTGCTGTACCAGGTGGAGCGGACACGAACAGGATCAAGCTTCTTGGTGCGCTCCGTGAAGGCCGTGCAACATGGCAAGCCCATCTTCATCTGCCAGGCCTCCTTTCAGCACACCCAGCCCAGCCCCGTGCAGCACCAGTTCTCCATGCCCACTGTGCCACCCCCGGAAAAGCTGCTTGACTACGAGGCCTTCATTGACCAGTGTCTAAGGTGAGAGACCTGGCAGCTCCAGGGCAGTGTTTCCAAGCTGCGGTTGCTATCTGTTTGTGGGTCATAGAATCCTTCAGTGGGTCTTGACCCGCATTTAAAAGATAGACTAGAAAAGAAGATACTAGAGTGTATTGTATGTAATAAGGGTAAGAATCCCTTTGTGAAATTTCATTTTCAGCTGTGTGTGTGAGCAGGCGTGCATGGGTGTGTGTTGGGTCATGGTGTAAAATGCAGGGCTTAGATTCAGCCAGTACTGGCACTGGTACAGCTTTACTGGTTGTTAAAATATTGAACTATTTCTAAACTAATTCTGTAACCACTTGGTGAAAAGCCACCTCCCCAGCCCCCCGAAGGATCCCTGCTCCTCCTTCAGGCCCACAGTCCAGCAGCTTAGGAGTTAATGCGTGGCAGGGGTGAGGGTCCAGCAGGCTGCAGAGCTATGGTCCATGTTTGATTGGTCACTGACTTAGTGTATGTTAAATAATTTGAATATCATCTAGTAAATAAAATATATTTCTTATTTGGATCACAGCTAATAAAATTTGAAAAATGCTGTGATGGGGGAAAGAGCTCTGGGTCCAGGCACATGGATTCTGGCCAGGGCTGTGTCTCTATTAGTGCTCACCTGCTGTGTGACTTTGCCCAACTCCCCAGCCTCTCAGGGCCCTAGTTTCTTCATCTGAAAAGTGGGAATGGTCATTTCTGCCCTGCCTAATTCCCAGCTGTATCATAAGGTGAGAGCTTCTCTATCTTGTGGGGAGGCAGCAGGGTGTGATGGGATGGATGTGGGTTTGGGAGCCCGAAAGGCCTGGGTTCAAATCTAGACTCTGTCCTTACTAGCTGTGTGAGTTTGGGCAAGTTGCTTTCCCACTCTGAGCCTATACCCTATTATAAACTGGTGCTAATCATAATTCCTACCTCATAAGGCTGCTGTGAGGATTAAATGAGATAAGAAATATAAGGCACTTAGTAGGTGCTCAGTAAATTGTAGTTATACCACTGTTAACAGAGAGGAAAAAGCATGGGACCTGGTGTGTAGTTGCAACTCAACAAATGTTTGCTGAAATGAAAGGAAGACAGTGTTGTTAAAGGACCATGAATTTAAAGCTGGGCTGTTCAGTAAGGTAGTCACTAGCCACATGTGGCTATATTAATTAAAATTAAATAGAATTCACAATTCTGTTCCTCAGTTGCATTAGCCACATTTCAAGCACCCAATGGTCACATGTGTCTAGTGGCTCCCATTGCACAGTGCAGATAAACATTCCATTTTCACAGAAGGTTCTACTGTACAGCACCTAGAGGATAGGGGGTGAAAATGGCAGTACCAGTGAAGAGCACTATGGGTGGTTGTTACCATGTTGAAGGGTCTTCCCTGGAAATGCGCTCCTCCCCTGGGGGAGCGGGCACAATGTTCCCTACTGCTTAGGATTAGGTAACTCAGTCCAAGTCAGCCAGCCTGTTTCTTGATTGTTTAGAATAACAAAGTGGTTAAGAGTATGAACCGTGGAGCCGATAGCCCGAGTCTAAATCCTGCCTTCTCCAATTTCTGAGCAAGCTATTTGGATTCTGTGTGCTTATTCCACATATCAGACGGGGTTGATAACAGCACCTATCTCACAGGGTTGTTATGAGAAATGTTATTGTACATGCAATGCTTAGAACAGTACCTATTATAGGGTATGCCTTATTACTATGATGTATTGGTTTTATAGCATTATATTGTTTTCTCCAGTGTTTTGAGGTTACTACCATTATCTACACTTCGCCAACAGGAAAGTAGGCTCAGAGAAATTCTAAACTAGCACAGGGCCACATGGCCCATAGGTGGCAAAGAAGGGATTCAGACACTGTACTATCCTGCCTGCCACGAAGGGAAGAGAGTTTTGGGGATAAGTTAGAAATCCCCATGGAAGAATGGGGGGGGGTCAGAAGAGACAGTGCAGATGAGAGGCTCCCCTTCTCCTTGGGTCTCCCCATCCCTCTCCCTTTTCCTTTCAGGGACCCTAACCTCCAAGAGAAGTATTCAGTGGTGCTGAACAGAATTGCTGCCCAGGAGGTACCCATTGAAATCAAGCCAGTAAACCCATCCACCTTGAGCCAGCTGCAGAGATTGGAGCCTAAACAGATGTTCTGGGTGCGAGCCCGGGGCTATATTGGTAAGAGGACCCCACGGAATGGAGGAAAACACTCTCTAGGGGTCTAGGCCTGCCACTCATTTGCCTTGTGGACTTGGGCACATTACTTCCCCTCTCGGGGCCTGTTTCCTTATCTGCATGATGGGCAAGTTGGCTCAGCTTCTCACCAGGGCCCTCTCAGTCCTTTGCATGGGGAGGACGGGTAGGTGACTATAATCCCAATGTGGGACCTTCCTGGGGAAGGCAAGGCACCTCGCTGAGGTTCTTATCCAGGTCTGCGGCTAACCTTAAGGTGCCTTTGTGCAAATTGGAAGATAACCCTTTCAGGGGCCCAGTGTGGGAGACTGGGGAGTGAAGACTGGATTTCAGTCCTCACTCACCTTTGCCCTCCCCACCTCCCTTATCCCGTCACTCACACACACACCTTGGGCCAGGTGTCCTTGTGCAATGACTGGTCTGCACATCCATGCTTGGGAGCCCCTTTTTCCTCCACTTCCCTGCAGGTCCTGAGCTGGAAAGCCCAGGAGCCCAGGGCTGATGGGGGCCGGGACCTGTTGCAGGGGAGGGCGACATCAAGATGCACTGCTGCGTAGCCGCCTATATCTCGGACTATGCCTTCCTGGGTACCGCACTGCTGCCCCACCTGTGGGAGTATAAGGCGCACTTCATGGTCTCGCTGGACCACTCTATGTGGTTCCACGCCCCCTTCCGAGCTGACCACTGGATGCTGTATGAGTGCGAGAGCCCCTGGGCTGGTGAGTGTGGGGTTGTGTGGGACAAGGGCACTGACTTTGGGGTGGCAGGGGGCCTGCTTTCTTGGGTAATGTCTCCCTCTAGCCTCCTGTGCTCTGGGGCACTGCACCGGTACTTCCTCTCCTGCCCCCAGGCTCTGGCATCTTCATCTTCAGGAGGACAGGGTGAGGCTTGAGGCTCGAGGCTGGAGGCTAGGACACCTGCTCAGCTCTAAATTTCTATAACATGCTAGGAATATGATTCACTTTATCTCAGAGACCCCATTCTAGTCCCAGAACCACTTTGGATTCTCTGTATGAACTTAGGCAAATCCTGTCTCCTGTCTGAGGCTGTTTCCCCACATACATAGACAGGGTTACACTAGAGCAGTAGTATCCAAACCTAGCAGCCCCTCAGACTGCCACTTAGGGGAGGTTTTTCAAAGTAGATTCTGACTCCACCCTCAAGATTCTGACTCAGCAGGTCTTGGATGAGGCCCAGGAAACTGTATTTTTTATTTTTTTTGAGACAGAGTCTCACTCTGTTGCCCGGGCTAAAGTACCGTGGTGTCAGCCTAGCTCACAGCAACCTCAAACTCCTGGGCTCAAGCGATCCTCCTGCCTCAGCCTCCTGAGTAGCTGGGACTACAGGCATGCGCCACCATGCCCGGCTAACTTTTTCTATATATTTTTAGTTGTCTGGTTAATTTCTTTCTATTTTTAGTAGAGATGTGGTCTTGCTCTTGCTCAGGCTGGTTTCGAACTCCTAACCTTGAGCGATCCTCCTGCCTCGGCCTCCAAGAGTGCTAGGATTACAGGTGTGAGCTACCGTGCCCGGGCAAGAAACTGTATTTTTAAGCAGCTCTCTAAATGACTCTGCTGATAACCTGGTTGGGGATCAGGGCACCAAGGGCCTCACTATTTGGACTCTCCTCATAGGGGATAGAGGAAACTCCGACTCAATCCTCAGTGCCTCGTGTCTCGCTCTAGAACTCTGGCTTCCTTTCTAAGGAAGTACATCTCAAATGAAGCAAGGCCTTACTTTATAAAACAGGGACAAAACTTAAGGACTCTTAGTACTCAGATAAGGGGTACTCTCAAGTACTAATAGCATCACAATAAAAGATGAACAACCTTGAAGTCAGGACACTTGGGTTCAGGTTTAGCCTGATCCTGGGGCCAAGTTCCTGAGCCTCTCTGGACTACAGTGTCATTGTTCGGAAACTGGGACAACAAATGCCTGCTTCATTTGGCTACTGTGAGAACTAAGTGAGCTCTGCTATGCGTAAGGCAAATCGGCAGTACTCTTTATAAACATCAAACTCAGGCCCAAAGCCAGCAAGGAAGAAAGGATCTCCAGGTGGGAAAGGTGGAGAGGCCAAACCTCATGGCCTCAGGTCCTCTCCCCTGGGCCCTTCTTGCCCTTTTGGTGGCAGTGGTGGTATGTTTTTTGATGAATTACCACTTGGAGGACTGAGCTCGATTTATTATATAGGGAACTGATTGGGTTTCCTAACACAAGTGGCCAGAGTGCAGCAGATCTTAGCCAAGCTATCGAAGGAGAGTATTCTGAGAGCTCCTCCTTCTGTGATCTTTTTGAGGAAGCCAGCAGATATGTGAAAGTGCTTTTAAACTGTCAAGTGGTATTCCTGTAGGAGTTACCCCCCAACAACTGTCTGTAACACAGGCTCAGAAAGGGGCGCTTGGAGATTTGGAGCAGCTACAACACTCTGTGCCCTTGTGTGGGGCAGCCCTGCCCTGGGCCAAACCCTTTTCAAGAAGCGCCTTTGGCTGTGCTGAAGCAGAGAGAAGGCCATTCTCACCCTTCTCCTCACCCACAGGTGGTTCTCGGGGGCTGGTCCATGGACGGCTGTGGCGTCGGGATGGAGTCCTGGCTGTGTCCTGTGCCCAGGAGGGCGTGATCCGAGTAAAGCCTCGGGTCTCAAAGAGCAAGTTATAACCAGAGGCACCACTTGGCCTGGAGCTTCAAGGACCTCTCTTCCATCACCGCTCCTAAGGCAGGAGTTACAGTCCTTCCGGCCCTCAAATCCAATAAAGAGACTGATACCACTGGAGTGGCTGGCCTTTAATTCCCCTGGGCTAGAACTGCAGCCCTCCTTTCCTTCCTCAACTGCAGGACTCCAGGGGCAGAGTCTCCGGCCCTTCAGCCAGGCTGCCTCGCTGGCTTGGAGGCTCACAGACAAGGTAACACTGACCCTGACCTGTGCCACGGCCCTGTGCTGTTTATCAGCCCGTATCAGACTTCCCTCTACCATCCCAGGGCAACCACAGCCGTAGCTCGCCCTGAGCCCAGCTCAACAGAAGTAAGTTTCCTTAGTCTGCTGCGTGTTCTCTTTGTGGAACTTCTAGGGGCTCCCAGCACCCCCTGCAGCCTTCTAGCTGCTCTCCATGTCCTCATCAGGGCCTTCCCCTCCCAATCCTGGGGCAGCCCCTCCCCCTATAGTGGTCTTAAGTTGAGGCAAGGGTTAATCCAGCACCTCCTTGATGAGCAATTCCTTGAGACTGGGGGGTGGTGTGGGGGTAAGACCTGCCTCCTGCAGGGCCTGAAGTCGGGCCTCTGACTGGCGTTTGTCCAGGCCCAGGCGCCAGGAGAGCCGGACATGGGCCTCCAGAAAGGGTGCCAGCAAAGGGTGGGGACTCTTGTCCCCCAGCAGCTGCAGGGCCCTTTCACAGCATGCCCGGGCCTCCCTGGGGTCCTCCAGCTCTTGGTGGCACACAGCCAGCCCCGCCAGGGTCAGCAGGGGGCGGTCTGGGCCACAGGGGGTGCCCAGCTGGGCCTGCAGCTGCCAGGCGTTGGCCCAGAGTGCCAGAGCCTCACGATAGAGGCCAGTACAGGTGAGGCTCTGTGCCCGTCGTAGCTCTGGCAGCACAAAGAAGTCCTGCAGGTCTGAGGCATGTTGCAGCTCAGGTACTGTGTGTAGGTGGCCCAAATACTGCTCAAAGGCCTGGCTACGGCGGGCAATGGTCTCCGCAGTAAAATTCCGGCGCAGGCGCTTACGGGGAAAGGAGATGCCAGCCATGGGGCCCCGGAACTGGCGCTGCAGGTTACGGTGCAGCCGTTCAAAGTCAGAGTAGCGGCGAGAGATCTGGGCTGGCTGGCGATCTGGTGGCCCCGGGCCCATCACGGCGAGGGTGTAGAGCTGCAGGGAGGGTGGGTGTCAGGGCAGGTGTGAGGTATCCATGGGCCCCTTCCCTCCCCACCCCCACACTCCCAACTCTGCTCCCCCACCTCTTCCCTTCATCCCTGGGACTGGGCCCAGGAGGGCAGGAGCTGCTGGGGCAGCAGCTAGGGAGCCCAGTCCCATCTTACCTGAGGCTTGTCTGAAATGACCCAGGCCCAAGGCAGCACAGGGAAAGAAAGACAGAGAGGAGCTTCAGTGCTTGGGCTGCTGCCCTTTTACCCCTCCGGGATGCCCCCTTCCAGTAGGGCGGTCAGTTCTTCTGACAGCCCCTCTGGAAAACGAGGTGTGAAACCCAGGCCGATCTCCAGGCCTCTGAGCCAACGTTTAGGACCAGCTTGGAGCTGTGCTCCGCTCTGGACACCGGAGGACAGGTCTTCAGACAGCCCCAACTACCATAACTGTGACAAGTATACTGAACTAGGTCTCAGGCTCTAACCCCAGGTCATTACTCCCTCCCTGTCTGACCTCAGGCAAGGCAGTCCCCCTCTGGGTCCACTTCCATCTCTAATGAATGAAATGCTGGTTCACGTCAGTAGACTCAAGAATGGGATGTGCGCAAGTGTTGGCACCTGAGGTTTCCAGGTGGTACACACTAGAGTAAATAACACTGCATCAGAGACAGGAGGCGGTTCCCCCTTAATTCTTCTTTAATCTTTCTGATTACAAATTGAGAAGCTCTCAGTTTGGTTTTAAAAAAGCAATTCTCTAACACTTCTCACATCCATTTTTAGAAAAGAGCCAGAAAGTGAATCTCAGGTCAGGGCCTTATTCAGACAACAGCATCTAGGCAAGATTTAATGACACTGTTTCATTTTCTCTACTTTTCTTTTTATGGCTAGCTCATCTCTATGGCAAGTGAGGCTTTCCACATACAGTAATGCTGTAAAGTTGGCTTTTAAACTTATTTAAGAAAAAAAGATAAGTTCATTTAAAGAAAAATGGTAAGCAAAGAATGGTACAAGTAGCATTTTAGAACAAGAATCATGAAGGCGGTACTGGAATGACTGAGGTTTGGGAAACACTGAACAAGATGACTACTAAGCTCCTCCTGCTACCCCCGGGCTCTGAGAACCTAAGTATGGATTAATCTATAATAATGCTGAGCCAACAGGTTTAAAAGGGGAGTTAGAAAGCATTAGATGCTGGAGGCATACTAACACCAAACAGATTTTTCTCTCGAGTTTGTTCTGTGTAGCTGACAGTATTCTAGCCACCCCTGATCAGTTAGGTTTGTCTACTCTTCCTTCTCTTGAAGATTCACTGGGTACACTAATATTAAGGATTAAAAAATTTAACAGTAAAGAAACCTATTTTACTCTTATTCAGCTCTGCATTCCCAAAACATATTGCCTGCAAAGCCTATTATTTATTTATTTAGGAACAGTTATTAACATTCTAGGGAACGAATTTTCTGCAGGACACACTTCAGGACAACAATTTTCTTCTAGACTCACTGGTCTATAAATAACCCCTTATGTTCATTTAGCTTTTATTTTTATTGTTAATTTTTTTGGCCAAAAAACTCCATCTTATATCCATTATCTCATCTGATCCTTGTCCAACCAAGATGGGTAGTAATGACAGTAGTTCCATTAACCGAGCACTTACCCTGTGCCTCGTGCTGTACCAAGCACTTTTACTTCTGTGATTTCGTTTAATCATCACAACAGCCCTGCAAGGAAGATGTCTTTATCTCTGGTTGACAGCTGAGGAAGTAGGCTCAAAGTGAAAGGGCTCAAAGACTTGCCCTAAGTCACATAGCTGGTAATGGCCTAGCCAAGATTCAAACCCAGGTCGATCTGGTTCCAAAGCCTGTGCTCTCGACCTCCAAAAGTTATATGAAGACTTAGGGTTTCCATTGTATAGAGGAGGTAACTTGCTTCTCCAGACATTAGCCGGGGCCATCCTGCTCTATCTTGTTATTCTCGTCCCATCTGGGTACCCAGAGTCACCCCCATTCCTCCCTGCCTCTGAGCTGCTCCCTGGTGACTGATCCTTGGTGTCCCCTTCCTGCATATGACCCCTTGTCTGCCCCAGAGCTCTGGGACCTTTGCCACTTAAGTCTTAATCACCGGAGTCAGCCCCTGCTCAAATCAGAACAGTCACCCCATGGGTGTGGCTCTCATTTACTAACAGCAATAGAGAGGGATGCAGAGGCCCAGATGTGGGACAGGGCTCCAGGCCCCCTTCCTGCTGAGTCAGAGGTGGAGGAGGGTGGTGAAGACGAGGCGAGTGTGAGGCAGAGAGCTGCCACTGCCAGGAGTGGCCAGCTCAGCTGGGTTTCAGGACTGGCCGGGTGCAGGACCTGGCAAGGTCCTCATTCTCCATGTCAGTCCCTCCTTCCCACAGCAAGGAAAACAAGGACTCTAAGGCTGTCCCCTACCCTGCTCTTCACCCCAACCCCCCAAAACCCGCTAAGTCTAGCCCTTAGTACAAGATTATTCTGTGCAGGATGGTGCTTGAGAATTGGTTCACCTGGGTTACAAGGAGGCTACAGCAGGCCCTAGATGCCAGACATTTTCAATCCAAAGTTAAATAATAAAAAATAATAGCTACCGTTTTATTGAGCACCCCCTAATGTCATGCACAATGCTAAAGGCTTTTTGTGCACCGTCTCACTTAACTGCTGCTGTAATCCTGTGTGTTATCCCCACTGCTCAGATGAGGACACAAGGGTCATCAAGGTTATACATCTCACCCAAAGTCAACAACTTGTTATAAGTGGGATGTGAATCAAGGATGGTCTGGACCCAAAGCCCATTTCTTTAACCACTAACACATGCAACTTCTGTGTCACGTCTGACCCAGATAATATACTTCCCTTTGTATCTTGCATCTTGCTACAGTTTGCAAAAACCCTGTGGGTGGGGTCAGGGAGAACACACACCAGTTCTCTCAGTCTCAAAACCAGGATAAAAGGCAGGTCCTTAATCTCCACTTTACTGTTTCAAGAAAACTCAGCCATTTGCTTGAGAACTTGCTAGAGTTACCTCCCCTTTCTGGCCTCAGTTTCCCCATCTGTAAAATGGGGCAGCCATTTATAACTACACAGTCAGATCCCTCAGGAAGTTGGAGTCTTCCCTACTCTCTCTTAGCCACACTTCTAGCCCACGGGTTCCTGCACCTTCACTCACCACGTACTTGGAGGGCGGGTCCTTGACAACGTTGGCGCTGGTCACCTCGAAAAGCAGCCGCTGGGGTACCAGGGTGTTCCGGGACTTCTTCCAGAAATCCTGCAGCTGGCGCGCCAGGAGCTGACTGCCCCGCTGCCCATCAGGTGGGGGGCTCCGTTCTGCACAAGCACATGACCAGTCATATCTACGGGCCTGGGCCCAGGGTCGACATAAACTACGTGTCAGGACCTCACTCATCCTCCCAACGTGAGGTGGGCGTTATCCCCATTTTACAGAAATGGAAACCGAGGGCCAGAGAGGGCTCGGGTGCCAGGCACCGTGCTCGCAGATAATAGGGGCTACACAAATACCTCCGTCCCCAAACTTCGCCAACACATCATTATCATGTGTATCCCAGGCCCTGTACGTCTGATGCCTGCAATAACTCTGATATGGGAGTGATTTCTTCCATTTGACAGAAGGGAAAACTTGGCTTAGAGAGGTGCTGTGACTCTCTCAAGTCACATAGCCAAGAGGTGACTGGGGACTCTTTAAGAAGTGTGGGAGTTTCCGCTGGATTAACTCAGGGCGCCCAAGATGCTCTCGCCAACGCGGCTGGGATGGAGGCCTAAACGAGCCCCAGGGTTCCCGCCTCCGTCCTCCCGCACTCGCCTGCGTCTTCTCCTGACGCCCCGTCTCCGGGGGGCAGCAGGTCGGGGCCAGCCTCCTCGTCGTCCTCGTCCTCGTCGTCCTCTTCGTCCTCGGCGCTGGTGAAGCTGAGGGTGCCGCTGAGTCGGGAGGACAGGCCCTCGGCGTCGTCGTCCTCCAGCTCTGAGCTCTCCGGGAACTGCTCGGCCTCCGGCCCGACTGTCGCCTCCCCGGGGCCGTCGCCGGCCAAGGCGTGCCGCAGCCTGTGCAGGAGCCTTGAGGCCATGGCACCCTGGGGGGAGCGCGGACGCTGAGTCCCGGGCTCCGGCGGAGGAGGACCCCCGGCCCGCGCTGGAGGGGAGGGACCGAGGGGAGGGACGGAGGGGGAGGGGCGCGGCGGAGGCTCCGCCCCTGCCTCCTAGGGGTCCTGCGAGCCGGGAACCCAGCCTGGGACTCAGCCCGCGTCGCGGTCCCCCCCCGTACCCCCACGCACACACAGCCTAGGGCCGCGTTCTTCCCAGGAGAAGCCTGGGGCCCTCCCCACGCCTCTTTGTCCCCGCTGCGCGCCTCTACCTCCTGTGTCCCGCGGTGCATTCAGGGGCGCGCCGCTCCCCTGGGGGTCCCAGCGCAGCCCGCCGCGGCTCACCAAGGCCGGCGGGGCTCTGCCCGGCTCCGCCGAGCCCAGGCAGCTGGGAGCGCCGCTCAGGCCTCTTCCTGCCGCCGCCCCGCCTCCGGCCCCGCCCGCTCCCCGAGCCGCCCAGAATCCCGGGCCCTTCGCGGCAGGAGGGACTCGGGAATCCTGGCTCCGCCGGAGGGAGCCCCAGGCCTCCTGCGGAATCCTGCACAATCCCGCCCGGCGCGTGCCCTCCTTGACTCCTCCCACCCCGCCCGGAGACCCAGGTCTGCCCAATCTACCCCCCTGATTTCCACCCAGCGCTCTTCAACTTTACAAAGTGATTATGTGACATCAGGGAGACCTTTTCTCCGGTGAAAAAGAAAACTGAGGCCAAGAGAAGATGCGTGATTTGAGTTGGAATCTGACCTCGCCAAGCCTAGTTTTCTCATCTGTAAAACAGGGACCATGATACTAAAACTAATTTTGCCACTCTTGTAAGAACCCTAGCCCAGGCTGGGCGTGATGGCTCACGCCTGTCATCCTAGCACTTTGGGAGGCTGAGGCGGGAGGATCGCTTGAGGTCAGGAGTTCGAGACCAGCCTGAGCAAGAGCGAGACCCCGTCTCTACTAAAATTGAAAAAATTAGCGTGCGTGGTGGTGTGCCTGTAGTCCCAGCTACTCGGGAGGCTGAGGCCAGAGGATCACTTGAACCTAGGAGTTTGAGTTGCTGTGAGCTAGGCTGGTGGGACGGCACTTTAGCCAGGACGACAGAGCGAGACTCCGTCTCAAACAAAAACCTAGTCCAGTGCCTGGCATAGAACAGGGGCTGATGAAATGATCAGTGACATAATGATTATTGTTTCTACAGTGTGCACAGGTTTTCACAATCTCATTTGAGCCTCACACATGGGAAGTAGGCAAATGGGAAAACTGAGACCCAGAGAGGCTGAGTTACTTGGCCAAAGTCACACAGCTTGCCAGAGGTCCTGAATCTGGCGCTTTGGAGCCCAGGTGCCCTGGGTTCCGCATACTGTTCCTTTCGCATGCGGCAGGCCTGGTCATTTCAGCAGCTCTCTGGAGCTCTGTGTTTCATCTTTTATCCTCAGAGCAGCAGTAGGTCAAGAAGAGTTTATTGTGGTTTCCCGTCAGAAGGCCTGGATATCAGTCCTTAGCAGGGCAGATTTTGATAGTTGGACGGTAAAACAAAACCAAAATCTCTCTGATAGTAGCTCCTCCCCTTTTTGAGTGGCGCAGGAGAGAGGGGTGGGGGACATAGTTTTGAATGAACAGAAGGTATTTCTGCTCCCTGCCCTCCCTATGAGCGGAAGGGCCGGGCCTCTCATTTTTCGAGGCTCCAATGTGTCCTACATCCTGTTATAGACATTTTACATATTGTCACATCTCACCCTCACAACATCCTGAGGAAGAGACTGTTCCTCGGCAATAATGGGCCATTTTCAAGATGAGGAAACTGAGGCAAATTGACTTCCTCAGAATCCATATCTGGGAAATAGGTGAGCTGGGATTTAAACCCAAATCTGTGTAATTTCAAAGCTCTAATTACTTTTCATTTGGCTCACAGGCAGGGCGTTGGGGCAAAAAAGACACCATTCATTAATTCACCACTCACTCATTCACCAATCACTGGCTGAATTTGACTTGTCCTTTGGTATATGCCTTGCGAGTCTCGGTACAAAGCTGGTCTTCATAAAACCATGGATTGTCAGAGCAGGAGGGTCCCTCAGAAATCTGATTAGCACTTCCATTTTACAGATAGGTAGCCTGAGGCTTAGCGAGGGGAAGGGGCTTATGCTGGGTCACACAAACAGGGGCAGAACTAGGAGATCTCTTGATGTCCTGTATTCTCCACCCCTCTTAAACTCTGCATGGATATTTCCCTATGGCCTACCTGAAAGATGGTCATCTGTCTCCTGCGTGTGTATACCCAGCGACAGGAAGCTCATTACCATATGAGGCCACCTGTTCCCATTATTGTTCAACTGTGCCTACTAGGAAGTTCCTCCTTATATTGAACTAAATGCCATTGGGTTCAGTTATTCTTACATAGAATACAATATTTATTGAACACCTGCTTAGTGCCAATTGCTGGGTGCTGGGAAATTCAATGGTGAACAGGAAACGGTCTCTGGTCGGTGGAACTCAGAACAGATGGTGATCATACGTAAGGCATGCTCAGTGCTATGACTGGAGACCTCCCTGGACGCACCTGGACTGGGCAGAGGGGAGGAGGGATCCTGGAAGAAGTGATGTTAAAGCTGAGAAAGATGATAGGGAAGTAGGAAGGTGAAGAGAGGGAAGATGGGAGTTTCTGGCAGAAAAAGCAGCATGTGCAAAAGCCTGGATATTTACAAAGGGTAGTGTTTGGGACAGTATTTAGGTATTTACGTCTGACCAGAGCAGAGCAGCATACAAGGTGGGGAGGGGAGGGGAGTGAGATTAAAGGGGCTGGTGGGACCTTGCTTGGCCACACAAGGAGTTTGGACCTTGTCTATTTCCCTAAATAAACAAAACAAATTAATGAACAAGGGAACACATCCTCTGTTCCAAAGGGACCAAGTGGTTCCAGTGCTTGTGTCCAAATTGGAAACCCCTGGGTATCGCCCCTTGGCCCTCCGCCTGGCTGGGCAGGCCTTACTTAGCCTGGCCTGGCCCTGCCGAGCTTTCCTTGGGAATGTCTATATATAGGGGATGGGGGCAGCCCAGTTGCCACTGTCCATCTGCCTTCCTTGGTGTCCAGCTCCCCTTTCCTGGCCCCAGATGCTGTTTTCAGTTGTCTCAGTGCTCTTTCTGTCACTTACCCACTGTCCATGAGCCTTGCCTACTCCCCGGAGCCCAGCCCGGACCTTCTAGATGCTCAGGGTGGGCTCCGGGCTCCCTTTGGACTTGGTCTTCCCACCCTTTACCCTCCAGATGACCAGCTGAGCTCCTCCAGATTTCCTCACTGAGCTCTGTCTAGGCAGGGGCCGGTCGCCCCTTTACCACTTACAGAACCTTCCCCTGCTGGGTCCCCACCCCCTCAAAAATGAATCTCAAATACCCTTTCCCTGGAGAAGGTAACTTTGGGAGATGCTGTCATTGACTATTTCTCCTCCAAATACACACCCTCTCCCTCCATCCATCCATATGCTTCTTCTTCTGGACAGGTCCCCCAAGGACTCTGTCCCTACTTCCCCCCAGTCAGGATTCGTAGTAAGAATCGCCATCATGACTTTATTTATTTTTTATTTTATTTTATTTTATTTTTTGAGACAGAGTCTCGCCCTGTTGCCTGGGCTAGAGTGCCGTGGTGTCAGCCTAGCTCACAGCAACCTCAAACTCCTGGGCTCAAGCAATCCTTCTGCCTCAACCTCCCAAGTAGCTGGGATTACAGGCATGCACCACCATGCCCAGCTAATGTTTTCTATATATTTTTAGTTGTTCAGCTAATTTCTTTCTATTTTTAGTAGAGACAGAGTCTTGCTCTTGCTCAGGCTGCTTTCGAACTCCTGAGCTCAAATGATCCACCCACCTCGGCCTCCCAGAGTGCTAGGATTACAGGTGTGAGCCACGGCGCCCAGCGGCCATCATGACTTTAGACTTTTATGATTTACAAAGCTCTTCAGTCAAATGGGGGTGATAACAGTTGCTATCTCATAGGATGAGTACTAGATGAGATCATGTGGTTAAAATGCTTAGCACAGTGTGTGACACATCATAGAGGTTCAATAAATGGTGGCCTAGCTATCATTTCCTACCACTTCTGTCCTTTGCCCCTTATCATGGTTCAAAGACAAGACATTCCGTGTGCCAAGCACCAATGCCATGTACCTGGCACAAGCTAGGTGACTTATACTGGGTTCCTATTTCTATGGTCTGTCTGTGAAGGAGACCCCACAGAGAGGTCCATCTCACATGCGAGGAAGCTAGGCTCTGAGCAGCATCACCACCTGCCCAAAGTCACATAGCTCGCTGAGGCAGGCCGGGGATCCTGGGTTTTGGACTTCAGGGCTGTGCTCTTCCCATTCCACCATGCTGCTATTCTGATCGTCCTTACCCATCTTGCAGCCAGTGTGCTTCCTTGATGGGGAGGGGGGGTGGTGGCTCTCTAAGGGAGTGGAGCAGGGCAGGCCCTCCTCACAAGAATCTAGGACATCAAGTCCTGCCACCTGCTCAGAGGCTTAAATTTCTCTGCAAGGGCCCTTGGCTAAATTAGGTAATGGGCCAGGACTCTGGGAGGGGTGGGGCTCGCTGACCCCAGGATCTGATTGGGCAGGGTATCCAGGGCTGGGGAGCAGGAAGGTGGGAGGAGAGGGTGACCCTATAAATCCTGGGGGGCTGGGGTGGGCCAGGGCATCTTTGGGTGCTGGAGTGCAGAGGAGGTGGACCACAGCAGAGGAGTCCCAGTGAGCAGCAACCATGGTAAGGACAAGAAAGGACTCGGCTCCTTCACTTGCTGGAGCGAGCATTCAGGGCTTCTTTCAAGCCAGACTCGGATGCTCTGTAGGGCAGCATCTTGGATGTTTGAAGTTGGAATATGAAGGTTCCTGGAACCCAGGTGTCTTGGAGGAGGCCTGGGAAGAAGGCCTTTGACTTCTCTTGCAAGGGGAGGGCTGGGTGTTCCAGGGATCGAACCTCAAGTCTTGCAGATTCCCTGCCCACCTCCTGAGACTTCCAGCAATGTCATTCATAGAGCTGTGAGGGGCTCTTAGCTTGTCTGCTTCATAGTAGAAATGGAGACCCTGAGGGCCGCCAGTGGCAGGGGTGGGCTAGAAGCCCAGCCAAACCTTCTTGCTGTCACTGAGCGAGGAAAAGCTCCTCCAGAAGGTGAGAGACCTGCAGGTCCTGGAGCCAGCCTGCGTGCAGGGCTCCAAGAGCCTGAGGGTGACTGGGAAGGGGCAGAAGAGGACAGACCAGAGTTAAAGACCCCAGCCTCCCAGAGAGGGGTCTGATGTGCCGCTGTTCCTTTGAGATCCCCCCCTCCCTACTTTACTTCAAGGAGTAACTAGACCCTGGAGGCAGCTGCTGTTGTCCATGCCTGACTAAAAATAGCCCACCCTCCTGGCATGCAGAAGGGGAGGGGAGGAGGGAGGGGGAGAAGGAGAAGGGCTGGCTGCCAGTCCGCTGAAGAACTCTTTGGACGCCTGACCCCTTCCTCACCGACAGCCTTGGTCCAAAGCTGTCAACCCAGATGGCCTGGCTGGGATGCGACCTGGAAACCGCCCCAGAAATCTTATTTTCATGCCAAGGCCTCTATCACATTCTACCCAGCACGAGGTCTTTACTCCAATGACTGAATCATAAGAAAGAAGCTTAAAATCTCCAACTATGCAAATTCTCTGTGCCAAGGGATGATGTATCCGTCTCTTCCTGGTGGTCCCAGTGCCTGGTCCATGGCCTGACACTTAGCAGGTGCTCAGTAACTTTGCATTGCATTATTATTTACTTGAGAACGACCATTTATTGGGCAACTATTGAAGTACCAGGCACCACTGGGAGCCAGGGAAAACCGGAAAGTCATGCTGGAATGGCCCTTTCACATCCCGACTTCATCTTGTCGCTGAAAAGCTGCGAAGAGATGCAAGCACACTAAGTGACTTGCCCAGTGTCACTGGGGGGTTCCTGACTTGCCCTCTAATTGACAAGTGGGAAGGGTTGGGCATAATTTGCTCCAGGGCTGCCCCTTCAGCTCTGACTCTGTGTGTCTCCTGCAGCCGACACAGACGGACCAGCAGGTCGAGGCCCGGTCCTACCTCAGCGAGGAGATGATCGCTGGTGCGTGAGGCGGGGGCAGGCCTGGTGTCAGGGTGAGGCGGGTGGCAGGGTGGGGGAGTAGGTGTGAGGCTGACCGGTCGGTGGGCCTCACCTCAGCCCTCTGCTCTCCCCCTCCACCCCCTGCAGAGTTCAAGGCTGCCTTCGACATGTTTGACGCTGATGGTGGTGGCGACATCAGCGTTAAGGAGTTGGGCACTGTGATGAGGATGCTGGGCCAGACGCCCACCAAGGAGGAGCTGGACGCCATCATCGAGGAGGTGGATGAGGACGGTGAGCGGGGGGCCCGCCGAGGCAGGGAGTCGTGGGGAGAGGCGGGGTCTGGGTTCGGGCTCAGTACCCCGCCTGTGCCCCTCAGGCAGCGGCACCATCGACTTCGAGGAGTTCTTGGTCATGATGGTGCGCCAGATGAAAGAGGACGCGAAGGGGAAGAGCGAGGAGGAGCTGGCCGAGTGTTTCCGCATCTTCGACAAGTGCGTCGGGGCCTGGGAGCCGAAGAGGGGGCTGAGCGGTCCGAGCCGGGCGGGCAGGGCAGGGGGGTTCCGGGCTGGGAGTGCGGGAGGGGGCGTCAAGCGCGACCAGGGCAGCTCGCCCCGGCCCTGAGCCCTCCCTGTCCTTGGGCCCGAAGGAACGCAGACGGCTACATCGACGCCGAGGAGCTGGCTGAGATTTTCAGGGCCTCTGGGGAGCACGTGACGGACGAGGAGCTCGAATCTCTGATGAAAGACGGGGACAAGAACAACGACGGCCGCATCGACTTCGACGGTGAGGGCCGTGGGAGCTCAGGGACAGGGAGCTGCAGCCCTGCGGGAGCGTCGGGGGCGGGCCACCCCGGCGCTGGCTAGGGCGTAGGTGTCCTTGGCCTTGCCGGTGGGGCTGGGTGTGACCTGACCAAGTTCCTCCCTCTCGCCCTCTACGGGCGGGTGCAACTTTTCAGTTAATGACTAGGCACCCCCTGTGCGAGGCTGGAGCCCTGGCCAGGTCTCTGCGTCCTGAGTTTACCGCTGACTCCCTGCCCCTGCCCTTCTCCGCAGAGTTCCTGAAGATGATGGAGGGTGTCCAGTAAAGAGCGCACCGTCGCCTCCACCGAGATCGCGTGCCCCTCGAGCGCGGGCGGCTCCGTCCCGGGGTCGGTTCCCGGTTCCCGCTTCACCAGGGAGCGCGGTCCCTTCTGGGTCTGTGTCTGGAAGGAATAAAAGTAAACCTTGCAAAGCTCTTGGCCTGAGTGAGGGGAGGACCGAGGGCAGCGGGTCTCAGGGCCGCCTGGCTGGGCCCCTTTCCAGGGCGCCACCCTGGTGGGCGCCACCCGGGGCTCCCTGGGTGGGGGGGGGGTCCGGGGAGAGGCGCCCGAGCTTTGGGATGCGGAAGGCAGCGGGCCGCGGGAGGCCGAGGTGGCGGCCCCCGAGTGCAGGTTTGCAGCCCGCGACGGGCAGCTGGCGCGGGGCACCGCAGCTCCGCGGACACGTGGCGGTGGCGCCTGGCGCTGGAGGCTGCTGGGGCTTCGAGCTGAATCATCCTGACCCTGCGGCCCTCCAGGGGGGACTCGGGACGGCAGGAAGCTAGAACCCAGGGCAGAGGGGTGAAGCTCCTTCACTTCCCCACCGTCCTTCTTTTCTGGAACCTTTGGGTCTTGGGGGCCGCAGTTGCCACCTTCCGTAGGCTACTGGGCGGGGGAGACGAGGAGCGGGTGTCCATCCACGCCAGGCAGCACTGTTTCTGCTGACCTACTTTGTTCTTCCCAGCGCGCACTAGGCGCTCGGTACTGGCGACGGTAGGGAGGGTGGAGGCACAGCCACGAAGGAGGTTTTGATCACATTGTCACCCCGGATCCCTGCCTCAGTCTGGTGTCCCTGCCTTCAGCCCTCTCCGTTGTACTCACCGGAGGGCCGTCAGCATGATCTAGTTGAGACAAAAATCTGTCCTGGCTAAACTGTTGAGAGTCCTTCACGGCTCCCGTTGCTTCTGGAATCAAATCCAAATTCCTTTCACTCCCTTCCTCCCTCCGCTGCTTCCCATGTCCCTGGCGGGGCTCCAGCCACACTCCGCAATTTATTCCTGATATGGACCTGGAAGTGCGTTTTCAAGCCCTTGGGCCTTTGTACAGGCTGTTTGTCCTGTCTGGAATGCCTTCCTAATAAGCCTGGCAAATTCTTCAACGTAGGAGATCCAGCTCAGACACCATCTCTTCCTTCATCCCTGACCCCACTGGCTGCAGCTCTATCTCCCGTAGTCCTTTGTATATATATATAACAGGTGACAGATCATAGCTAATTAGGTGTAGTGGTAGTTTAGCTTTAGAATCAGGCTGCCTGAATTTGAATCTTCACTGCTTGTGACAAATTAAACCACCCTGTGCCTCAGTTTCCTCATCTGTAAAATGGGGATGATAGTATTTACAGGTTGTGAGAATGAGTTAGTGTGTACAAAGTGCTTAGAACAGTGTCTGGCACATAGCAAGCATTTAATAAATGCTAGCTATTATTAAAATCATTATCATCATCATTCTTTTTTTTCTCATTTCAATATATTTAGAGGGTACAAGTGCAGCTTTGTTACATGAATATATTGGACACCTGGCACCATTCTTTTTTTGTTGTTTTCTTTAGAGACAGGGTCTTGCTCTGTTGCCTGGGCTAGAGTGCTGTGGTGTCAGCCTAGCTCACAGCAACCTCAAACTCCTGGGCTCACGTGATCCTCCTGCCTCAGCCTCCAGAGTAGCTGGGACCACAGGTGAGCGCCACCAAGCCCGGCTAATTTTTTTCTATTTTTAATTGCCCAGATAATTTCTATTTTTAGTAGGGTCTTGCTCTTGCTGAGTCTGGTCTTGAACTCCTGACCTCCAGCGATCCTCCCACCTCGGGCTCCCAGAGTGCTAGGATTATAGGTGTGAGCTACTGTGCCCGGCCTTGCCCAGCTCTTTTTTTTTTGAGACACAGTCTCGCTCTGTTGCCTGGGCTAGAGTAAGTGCCATGGTGTCAGCCTAGCTCACAGCAACCTCACACTCCTGGGCTCAAGCGATCCTTCTGCCTCAGCCTCCCAAGTAGCTGGGACTACAGGCATGCACCATCATGCCTGGCTGATTTTTTCTATATATATTTTTAGTTGGCTAGATAATTTGTTTCTATTTTTTAGTAGAGACGGGGTCTCGCTCTTGCTCAGGCTGGTCTCGAACTCCTGACCTGGCGCGATCCACCCGCCTTGGCCTCCCGGAGTGCTAGGATTACAGGCGTGAGCCACCGCGCCCGGCCCTTGCCCAGCTCTTGACAACAGTACTTAACCTCCTCCCAGCCATTCATTTTACAGACAGCCAGCAAGATCTTTCTAAAGACAAATCTGGTCATGCCATTGCCCTGCTCAAGGCTCTCAAGACAAAGCCCAAGCATTTTAATATGGCCTTACCGGCCATGGTGTCCTGACATCCATGTTTACTTCACCAGCCTGCCTTCTTCCCCTTTTCACCATACCTTTGAACTTTTTGCAATCCAAGGAACGTGCTTTCTTACATCTCCTTCAGGGCTCAATCCCCTTCTCCAGAAAGCCTTCCTTCACCCTCCTCTTCATCAAGCACCCCACCTCTGAGCTTGCACAGCAACACATGAGCCTAGCACCCAACACTTAGTGAGTGCTTGCTATGTGCAAGGCACTGTCTTAAGGTCCTTTAACTATCCTATAAGGTAGGTGCTAATATTTTCCTTTTACCAAGAAGTCTGACTGCCCAAGTGTATACAAGCAACATGGGGGTGGAGCTGGGATTCTAACACAGTTCTGTCCACCTACCTGATGTGAGCTCTTAATTACCGCTCTGTATGGTGCTTAGTCTACCCTGTTGATGGGCCTGTCTACCTCCTAAACTCCAATTTCTTTGAGGGCAGAGCTGTGTCCTTTTGTTTTATTCCCAGCCCAAAGCAGAGAGCTTTTACCTTGCAGGCATTGAATAACTGTGTTGAGTGATGGGAATACTAATAATCACAAATCCTAATATTTCCTGTACTAGGCATCTTTTTGTTCCAAGTGTCAGAAATCTAAATCAAACTGAGCTAAACCAAAAAGGGATTTGTTTGTTTGTGGTATGAACTGGAGGCCAGAGTCTCAATGTCATCTCTCTCCAACTCCCAACTATTTGTCTCTGCTTGGCCTTCTTGCATCTGGCTGTCTCCACCAGCAGCCTAGACTGACTCCCTCTTTTAGCAACCCCATTAGTAAAGTAATTTTACTGTTATTAATTCCAGAGAACACTGGTTCTAGAGTTTAGAGTTGGGTCCCTATAACTGACACAAGGTAGGACACGTGACCATCTAGGGGACCAAACACCATGACCAGGGACATGGAAAGGCTTCCCTAAGGCAGAAAAGAATACGTCCACCACAGTTAGCATTTATTAAGAACCACTTTTGCATCAGGTTCTGAACCCTGCCTTTCTCAGGCATCCTCTAACCTGATTTTCGAACTTGAGAGTAGCAGAACCTGGAGAGCTTGTTGGGGCCAAGAATTTGCCTTTCTAACAAGTTCCAGGTGATGCTGCTACAGCTGAAAAGATCACGCTTTGAGAACACTGCTCTAAATCTGTTTCTTAACCAGATCACAGCAATGACATCACCTGGAAACTCATTTGAAAGCGAACCTCAGGCCCCACCATACCTACTGATTAAAATTTACATTTTATAACACAATTCCAGGTGGATTTGTATGCACATTAGATTGAGAAGTACTGCTCCAAACTCCAAGACAAGAGGGCTAAGAGTAGGCATGAGACACCCAACTTTCAATTCCAGACCTGACAACTCCCAACTCTTTTTATAGGTGGCTGCTTGGCTGGGACAGAGGGCAGAGAGGGGCCTATGTTAGCAGGAATGAGGAAGGGGTGGCTTGGAGGCCTCCTGCTGTCTCCTCCCCCTCCCCACAGCCCTGCACAACCAGCTGCTGGCAGAGCAGAAGGGGTTGGGTGCAGAGGTTGGAGGGCAACTGGGTGCTGCTTATCTACCTTGGAGATCTTGTAGGGCTTGGGCTGGGCTACCTCCTCAGCCTGCTCTTTCCCGTGCGGAGGCCCAGCTGATCAGCATGGGTGTTTCTTCCTGGGGCCTCAAAGGCCAGAGCCTGCGCAGGCCGGCAGAAAGGTGGCCCAAGGGGTTAGGGGTCTGTGCCAGTGGGTGCAGCAGCTGAGGACCTGCTGGTGGGTATGAAGCAGGTAGTGAACATGCCCCCTTGGAGCATGGATCCACCCATGGGGGACCTGGGGCCAGGACCCAGAGTTGCAAGCTCAGCCGAGAGTCCTGCCAGGGAAGGGGCTTTTTTCCTGGCTATTTGCCCAGACCCTGGGCCAGCTGTAGGGTGACCATGGCCTTCTCTTTTTCAGGGCCAGAACATCTGTCAGTGAGTGGCCAGTCCTCTTGAACATATACATACACTTGTTCTTTCTACAGCTGTAGGGATTTCAGCCTAAGGTCTGGTTCAGTCTCATGTGCAACACGTCTGGGGCAGCTCCAATATTCACTAATATTCCTGGTGCATGTCTCAACTCCACGGAAATAGGCATTATGACACTCATAGATCAACAGATGCAGAGTCATAGAATAGCCAAAGTCACACGTCCTAGTCACCCCACTATTGGGCTGTACAGCCTATCAGCTATGCCCACCCCTATAGAGAGGAGCAGGCCAAGAACCCAGACCTTAAACCTGACCTCCACCCACCCCAAGTACCTCCAACCCTAGGGTAACTGCAAGGCAGCAACTTGTATAAAAAACAACCAAAATGTATTTATTTAATATACATCACAAGGGCTCAACCAGAGACTTAATTTAAAAAACAGAAACAAAACAAAAATAACACCACAGCTCAAGATACAGAGTCCTATACAGAAATCAAGGAAAGGACAGACCGTCTAAGGAAAAAAAATGACAACACAGGAGAGTCCAGATAGCCCTGGTCAGGGCTCCTGGCTGGACACCTGCTTTGAGTAGGTTTCCTGCAGGTACTTCTTAAAAGCTGAAAGAGAACAGGCAAGTCTCGGTGAGTGCTGGAGACAGGAGGAGTTAATGAAGGTGGACAAGTGGGCAACTTGGCCAGGGGTGCAAGGATGGAAGGAGGTTGGGGAGGGGCTGCTAGCCACCCCGCCAGCTCTCCTGGAAGGGCTTGCTTCCACTGAGACTGGGGAGGGCACAGGCCAAGGCATTCTACTAAAAACACCCCTCAACCTGCATTAATATGGAAGGGGTAATTTCCCATTTTTTATAGCAAACAGGAGCACCCAGGGCAGAGGCAGAAGTGGATGGACCCCCATGCCTCTCTGGGCCAGCCCAGTCCCAAGTCACTGGGATCCCTTTATGGTTGGGGAGCCATCACCCTGTCATAGAGAAGAATGAAGGACCCACCTGTGGGGTTTTTCCAGAGCTCGGCAGCATGTGTGTTCAAAGGACTATCAATGTTGGGTTCTGTGGGTGGAGAGAAAGAGAATGAATGGTCAAGGGGGTAGAAGATGGTGACCCAGAGGCATCCTGACAGGTTCCCAGGTTGCACGAGAGGGTTGGTCTCCCAAGTCAC
>CM052436.1:197153161-197200203 GCA_028533085.1 Varecia variegata | reverse complement strand
CAGGCTCTGAATGGAAAGCAGGATGGTCCTGACATCATACAGGGCAGACCACTTGTCCTTCAGGATGTCCAGGCAGATGTTACCCTGGGTGTCCACATTGGGGTGGTAGCAGGGCGTGAGGAACTTCACCGTGGGTGCATTGTAAGGGTAGCCACTGGGGAACTCTAGGGAGAGCTTATACCTCAGGTCTTCATATACCTGGCATTTGGAGAAACAGACAGGGAATAAGCTTCCCCACCCGGGCCTCATATCCCAACCCAAGCCCCATCCAAGGGGATTGCTGGGACCTTTTGAGTTTCTGTCTGGGACTGGATAGTAGACAAAGCATTAAATAGGTTCTGGTGCTTTCCTTTTATCTGGTGGAGACATCAGTGATTCTTTGGCCTAAGGGCTGTAAATTGGCACCCTGAGGGCCACCACAGCTGTGCTTTAGTTCAATTAGAATATTAGTTGCTGGCCGGGCGTGGTGGCTCATGCCTGTAATCCTAGCACTCTGGGAGGCCAAGGCGGGAGGATAGCTCAAGGTTAGGAGTTCAAGACCAGCCTGAGCAAGAGCGAGATCCCCATCTCTACTAAAAGAAAAAAAAAAAAAAATAGAAAGAAATTAGCTGGACAACTAAAAATATATAGAAAAAATTAGCCAGGTATGGTGGCGCATGCCTGTAGTACCAGCTACTCAGGAGGCTGAGGCAGAAGGATCACTTGAGCCCAGGGGTTTGAGTTTGCTGTGAGCTAGGCTGACGCCATGGCACTCTAGCTCAGGCAACAGAGCAAGACTCTGTCTAAAAAAAATAAAAATAAATAAATAATAATAATAATATTAGTTGCTAACATGTAAGAATTAGGATTTTGACACAGATCATGACTTCTGATTTATCTTAAACCAGGTATGCAGCAATGACAAACTGCCTTCTTGAGATTTGTGCCCTCACATTGGCCAAAGTCCTCACTCCATTGATTTCCTTGCTGTCTGGCCCCCTGTAAGCACGTAAGATAGACAGCCCTGTTATAAACTCACCCTTTTATTGTACAGAGGGAGAGAAGAAGGCCACAAGGCCCAGAGCATGTGAAGAGGTACAAGGGGAGTGTCTTGCCCAGCTAAGGGCTTGAAGCAGCCCTGGCACTTGGGTCTCACCTCCCACGTTTCCGGTCTCAGCAAAGCCATACTCACCTACCCCAACCCCACACTTACTGTGCCAGCTGCTCCATGGATGGTTCCTACCCATTTGAAAAGGTTGTCTGATTCAGGGAAGGCAGAAATTCCTTTGTCACCAGACATCTGGGGAGGAAACACAACATTGCTGGATTTCAGAGTACACTTTCAGTCATAGTGAAAGAGGTCAGTGAGTGAGCTCCTTCCCCTTAATCTCATCACACTCTGATCCAAAGTAATGCAACCAAACAGAACTGATCAGCTTTTCTGAGGAAGATGATTAGACCCTTGGGGCTGAATACGACCCTCTGGGAAGGAGTATTGGGCTTGTAGAGGTTCATCGCCAGGCCAAGGAAGGAGGGGCTGTGCAGGGAAGCAGAAGGCATCTCTGTACCCACAATCTTGTTGGCTGCTGGGAATTCAATTAAGCATGCTAGTAAGTGCTGGTTATATGCAAAGCCCAGAGACTATTCACAGACTAAGGAGATATGCAATATGAGAACTGAAGGATTTGAGTTGAATGTTCAGGGTTAATGTAAAAAAACATCTAAGTATGGAGTATTCCAAGGTATGCCAGGACTAGAAACACCAAGGAGGGTGGGGAGTTGGGCACGGGAAAGACAGGGCAGGGAATGTCTTAGATGAATCCTGGGAACTGTGTTTTAGACATAACTTCATTGTAGGGAGATGGAATTGAGAGGAGAGTCTGCTGGAAGAAAAAGTGTAGGTAGGGTAGATGAACTTCCCAGAAGAAGAGTAAATTATACTCATTTTTTTACCCCTGTGTCTAGCAAAGAGGCTGATGTAGGAAAGGGAGCTACTGATAATTGAGTGGGAGGTACCATTTGGCTGGGGATCTGGGCACTTGGTCACTCACCATGAGGGTCATCAGCTCCTGCTGTAACCTGCAAAAAGAGCAATCCGCGTTACCTGGGACTCTGGATGGGCCAGGGCTCCAGGTGATGCATTCCTCCCACCGGAACCTCTCCGGAGGAACTGTCATGGAGGCTTAACCCTCCCCCAAGGTCAGACTCAGCTCAGGGTACACTCACTAGCTCCACAGAACGATCCTAGTGAGTCCTCACCCTCCTTAATTCCAGGCTCCCGCAGGATGATTCTGGCGTGTTCTTAATCCCCACTGCTTTGGTGTCTCTCCGCGTGCCAGATCTCAATTTCTCCCCTCCCCAGTCCCTGCCAAATCTCAAAGGGTTCCTGAGCATCTTCGTCTTGGCTCACCCGGGGAGTAGCCTGGCAGCGTCCTTAGCCTTCCGACCTCCTTCAAGAGGGTCTCAAAGAGCAGTGTGAGTTCCTGGCGTGTCCCCTTCATTTCCCAAATCTCACCGGTTTCAGGAGGTGGGGGTCCCGGAAGTCTCCGCCCTTAGCCCCAATGCCCAGCTTGCTGGGCCCTGAGCTCCTGGAGTGTTCCCCTGCACTCGCATATCTCCCGTCCAAGAGGTTGGTGACGGGTCGCAGAAGTCTGGGTCCCAATGCCCAGGGCATGCGAGACCTGGCGAGTGTTACCTTCGCACCACTCACCTTTTGCCCACCGGGCCCCGGGCGGCGCCCCCGCTGGGCTCGGCTCCTTTACGGGCCGCGGCGACGCTGGCGGCGGCCGGATCGCGGTTTTGGGAGGCCATCCGGGCGGCGCTGGCAAGGAGACAGGAACTCGGAAAACACGGCTGCAACTGCAGGGCTGCAGGCCCGCCCGCCCGCGTTTGAACTGTAACCCTCCGGCAGCGTCGGCCAATCAGCGGCTCGGTTGGGTTTGATCCAGCCAATGGGACACACCAGAGCGCTCTGTCGCCGCGCAACTGCTAGATCCACCCTCCACCATACTACTATTGGGCTGCGGGATTCGGCTTCTGACGGCCGATTGGTGGAAGAGGCTGCCATTAACTAACGAATCTGTAGTGGATTGGTGGCCTTTGGAAAAAGCCGACCATTAAAGGGCCAAGTAAACGTCCACGTGGGACGAACCCTTTAAGGTCAAACGCCTTGTTAATCTAGGAAAACGCCTGGCACGCCCAGCCTTGATTCCACCTCCTAGGGCAGGGAGTGTCTCCAATCCTGCCGCACTGGAACCCTTCCCCCAAACCGGAAACCCCCGCTCGTCCCTTAAGTGTAATGTCCTGGGCACTTTTGTTGGGGTCCCAAGTATCTGAAAGTCCTAGTGAGGGGAGAAACCAGAGGCTAATGGCCAGAGAGCAAGCTCCCTATTAGAAAACATAGGTTCACATCCTGCCTCTCCAACTGGTTTGCTGTGACCTTGGCAGGTCCGTTAGCGTCTTAACGTGTAAAATGGGGATAATAAAAGCCAAAGCTGGCTGGGTGCAGTGGCTCACGCCTGTAATCCTAGCACTCTGGGAGGCCCAGGCGGGTGGATCGCGTGAGGTCAGGAGTTCGAGACCAGCCTGAGCAAGAGCGAGACCCCTGTCTCTACTAAAAACAGAAAGAAATGATCTGGCCAACTAAAAATATATATAGAAAAAATTAGCCGGGCATGGTGGCGCATGCCTGTAGTCCCAGCTACTCGGGAGTCTGAGGCAGAAGGATTGCTTAAGCCCAGGAGTTTGAGGTTGCTAGAGAGCTAGGCTGACGCCACAGCACTCTAGCCCGAGACTCTGTCTCAAAAAAAAAAAAAAAAAAAAAAAAAGCCAAAGCTGTATTTCTCATATGGTCTGTCATCAACCCCCCCTGGGGCTAGCCTACACTTTCTGCGATGGCCTTGTATTAGTTGGGTGAAGCAAGAAATTGAGGGACAGGGAAGACTGGCAGGCTACACGGTGTTCCCAGCTTGGTCTCATCAAGCCTGGCTCTACTCTATACTGTGATGGGGGATAGGTATCGGGTCCTTTTTTCCTACACCCACTTCTTCTACAGCCCTTGATGTTCTGTCAGCCCCCACAAGGCAGATGGCACAGCAGGCTCACCATCTGTGTTTATTACAAACTGTTTAATTGTTTCTTATCCCAATAACTTTACAAATATAGAACCACATGCCAGTCTGGAGGTGCTCTGCAGTGAGTCACTATAAACTAGCCCAGGCACAACTTAATGCCGCTGAGATCCATCTAGGAGCAGTCCCAGCACTGGCCTCAGCCATAGGGGGAAGAAGGCCTTGGAGGCAGACTGCCAAATGCAGCCAGGGGCCCTGGCCTCAGGTCTGAGGAGGTGCTTCACCAGCACGATGCTCGTTCTCTGTCCGTAGTGTCTCCATGTACTTTCGCATTTTCTCAACCATCCAGGAGGGTAGGACAAAGGATTTCAGTTCCTCTAACTTCAGGTCCAGGCATCCTCTGGAACAGATATTGAGGAGGGGAAGTTGAAGCAAGTGAGGATGAGCCCAGCCTCATCCCAGAGGCTACTCTGAGGCAGAGGGAGGGTGGAGGGTGGCAGAGCCACTGGTTTTACCTGTAGTCATCGCTGGCAGCAAGGTCCCGGATGTCTTCCTCAATGAGGAGGTAGGCCTGGGGCAGGAGCAAGGGAGAGTGGTCATTGCCTCTGACTCATTTCACTCTAACTCAGTAACACTTTATTAAACATCTGCTTAATGTAAGGCCTGCTACTAGCTGGAAGAGAGGGGGGTATAGTTTGTAATTTAGTAGGGGAGAGTAAGTAGGGAGGGACCAGGGCATGGTTCTTCAGACAATCTTTTACTCAAAGGGAAACTTTATGGGAGAGTAGGGACTGGTGAATAATTTATTTACTGCTTCCTCCTCTTTTAAAAAAGGACCCAAGGTGGCTTATGACAAAATGGCAAGAGCTAGCAAAAGATAACATGGAAACAGAAAATCAGGAAGAAGAAGCCATATGCTGGCTTCTTCTGGGGACTAAGATAACTTGGTTTTGAGCTTTGTGACAAAAGCAAAAACATGATAAAGTGCATTGCTGTCTAGTAGGTGGGCTGTACTGTCCTGGGGCTTGCAGAACTGCTTTGGCACAATGCCATGGTCTGCAGTGGGTAGGGCCCTCTTGAGAGCTTACCATATAGCAGACGTTCATCACGTTAGATTTCTAGTATTAGGGTCAGGAATAATCGTGCATCTTGAGTAATTTTACTGTCTTCATCTTATGGGCACTGTCAACTATGTAACAGATCAGGTGTCCTTGAGAGGGGCCCAGACCTGAATTTGCCAACACCTATAGAAGTGCACAGGTCTCCCAGGTCAGCAATTAAAAAAAACATAACTTTTTAAAGAACTAGTCTTATTAGTGGCTTAATTTTAGGTCCTGTCTTTCCTCTATGTCCATCTATTTCTTTTTTTTTTTTTTTTTTTTGAGACAGAGTCTCACTTCGTTGCCCGGGCTAGAGTGAGTGCCGTGGCGTCAGCCTAGCTCACAGCAACCTCAAACTCCTGGGCTCAAGCAATCCTTCTGCCTCAGCCTCCCGAGTAGCTGGGACTACAGGCATGCACCACCATGCCCGGCTAATTTTTTCTATATATATTTTTAGTTGGCCAGATAATTTCTTTCTATTTTTTTTAGTAGAGACGGGGGTCTCGCTCTTCCTCAGGCTGGTCTCGAACTCCTGACCTCGAGCTATCCACCCGCCTCGGCCTCCCAAGTGCTAGGATTACAGGCGTGAGCCACCGCGCCCGGCCTATGTCCATCTATTTCTTATTTATGTTATGTTGCATTTTACGTTATCAGTGGTAAGCTCCCTGAAATATTTTTTGAAATAAAGTGTGGGCATATATAGAGTAGTAAAATAAATGGTAGCTTTCACTGCAGAAAGCAGATGGCACACCAGTTTGCAAGACCATTAGATTCTAATAGGAGCAGTATCAGCAGTGGGACTAAGTGAGTCCTCAGGTGGGGATACTGCAATGAGGGACAAAGTGGTCCACGATAGTTTTAGAACACATGCAAGAATGATTTTCCTAAGGTTGTTGCTTGATAGGATCTGAGAACTCTTTTAAGTAGAGGTGAATCTGGAAGGGGGTGCCAGGTGTGGCAAACACATTTCATTGCACATGCTAACTACTATTGACGAGGGTGCTGCCTGGAGTAGTACCGTGTTGAGGAAAGATTCTACAGCTGCCTGGTGAAGAGTGTTGCAGTTGATGAGTGAAATCTATTAACAGGGACATGACAGAAAAGTAGTATTAATTGTGTCTTATACCTGCTATTCCCATGCACAGCTAATATGATCCCAGTATGTGGTGTTGGAGGGCTGGGGTGGAAGGGTGAGGGGGCAGAGGGAAATCTAGGGATAGGGAAGGGAATCCAGGGATTACAATCTGCTCTTTATTATGAAGGAATGGACCTTATTCATCACACGTTCCTCAGGCTTTGGGAGTCTCCCAGATTTGGAGGACAGCTGTCACCAACAGCCAGAATCCTGGTTCCCGGGCTAGGTGGGTCTCTGGCAGCGGCATGTGTGAACAATGCTTACCATCTTCCCCCCTGTTGCCCGCATGTGATGCTGCTCAGCCAGCCAGTGCTTGTCCTGGGGGTCAGCTGCATACTGTGAGGGACGAAGTTACAGGGGGAGAAATTAGCCTAGCGTGACGGGCTTTTCTTACCTGGCCCCAGAGCATACTCTTGGCCCCTCAGCAGTTCTCGCCAATAAGACCTTGTCCTAGCCTGGTGGATGTAGAGGGCTCACTGCTCTCTTCAGAGCAAGGTTAGCCAAGCCCCAGAGGCCAGGGCATGGGACCCAGTTCCCAGAGACTTAATATAATTCTACTCTAAAAACACAGCATCCCTGGTGACTGGTGACTATTATTTTATTTCTATTTATTTATTAAATATGTATTTTTTGAGACAGGGTTCCTTTGTCGCCTAGGCTAGAGTGTAATGGCCTGATCATAGCTCGCTGCAACCTCAAACTCCTGGGCTCAAGTGATCCTCCTGCCTCAGCCTCCCGAGCAGCTGGGACTACAGGCGTGCACCACTATGCCTGGCTAATTTTCTTATTTTTTTGTAAAGATGGGGTCTTGCTATGTTGCCCAGGCAGGTCTCAAATTCCTGGCCTCAAGGGATCCTCCCACCTTGGCCTCCCAAAGTGCTGGCATTATAGTTGTGAGCCACCATGCCTGGCCACAAATAGATCTTAAATGACTCTCAGACCAGTGTTTGTTCCAAGCTTCTCTGTGCCATGCAGTGTTCCCAATGTCATCAAGTCCCAATGCAATGGCCTGCCTACCTCCCAGCACTCACTTACCTTAAAGAGGTGTGGGTGCTTGATGTAGATTCTCCCTCTGGTGCCCCCCATCCCTAGGGCCCTGAAAAGTAAAAGAGAGTGGTAAGGATTCCAGAAGGTGCAGTCCCAGTAGTGGACCCCAGACCTGTCCCCTGTGTCAGTGCCAAAGCTCTTAGACTTACTTGTTGGCTCGAGATCCCAACACAAAGGTGGTCGATTCATTCAGGCGAGCCGGGTCCCACTATGCAAAAAGTAGAGAAGCTAGTGAGGGTGAGGTTTAATCTGGCAGGCAGGACAGAAACAAGCCTCCCCCTGCTCTTTACTAACCATCACCTTTATCCATTATTCAACAGTTTTTTCAAGAAACTGAATACTTACAATATGCTAGGCCCGCATTAGGTGCTGGGGATACAGAGATGAATAACATACAGTCTCTGTTCTCCAGGAGGCACAGGTACAGACACACGTACAGATAATTACACCATTATGCGATGGGACAATGACACAGAGGAGTGCAAGGGTGTGAGGGGTGCTAAAGGGGAGGATATTGCCAGGAAGGCTTCCTTAAAGAGGCAATTCCCAAGTTAATTTTGAAAGGATGAATGTAAGTTAGACAGGGTAGAGGGAGGAAGAAGGGCATTCCAGATAGAAGGCAGCATGAACGAGGGCAGGGGAGAGCGTGCAAATTAGGAAGTGACAATTTTCCCCCTGAGGGGATATGGAGGGAGGGAGCAAGGGAGGGAAGGACTTGGAAGTGGCAATTGATGGGGCTGAGAAGAGAAGCATGGAGGAGCTGGAGGCCCCAGTAGGCTACATTCAAGGTTTGCATTTTATTTCTTCTGTAGGCAATGGAGAGTGGCTGAAGGCCTCTAAACAGGAAGTGAGAGTCAGACTGATTTTAAAGACAGCTCACTCTTCCAGCAATGTGGATAATGGATTTGAAGGGGCAAGACTGTAGGCAAGGAAAGCAGTTTAGAGGCTGTTATAAAAAAGCAGTTTTGAAAGAAGACAAGGGCCTGAACTAGGGCAGCAGTAAGGACGAATAGGAGGGAATAGAAACTGTAATATATTCAGAGGGAAAAATTGTCCAGGGCTTGACTGGATGTAGGGAGGTGAGGAAAAGAAAGAGGCCAAGATGATTAAGGTAAGGAATATAAAATAACGTTGCAGGCCGGGCTTGGTGGCTCACGCCTGTAATCCCAGCACTCTGGGAGGCCGAGGCCGGTGGATCGCTCAAGGTCAGAAGTTCGAGACCAGCCTGAGCAAGAGCGAGACTCTGTCTCTACTAAAAATAGAAAGAAATTAGCTGAACAACTAAAAATATATAGAAAAAATTAGCCGGGCATGGTGGCGCATGCCTGTAGTCCCAGCTACTTGGGAGGCTGAGGCAGGAGGATCGCTTGAGCCCAGGAGTTTGAGGTTGCTGTGAGCTAGGCTGATGCCACGGCACTCACTCTAGCCCGGGCAACAGAGTGAGACTCTGTCTCAAAAAAAAAAAAAAAGAAAGTTGCAAGGGAAGTCTGATTTCAATTTTGAATATGCTGAGTTTGAAATACCTATGGAACTTCCAGGCAGAGAGGTCTAGCATAGAGTAGGATATACAAGTTTTAAAGTAAAAGAAGCATGGGACGAACAAAAAGGTATGAGAGTTTTAGCTTCTGGCACTCTCTGAAACCTTAAGAGTAGATGATTTACATCATCCAGAGATAAACTTAAAGTGGAGAAGTGGGCCAAGGAGAGAATTCTAGGAACACCTGTTTATATGGGTCCTTGCTGAGGAAGAACTCATGAGAGAGATGTTTGGAGAACAGAAAGATTCAAGAGAATGCAGGATCATCAGCTCCAAGGGAGTAGAATTTTAGAAGAAAGGCATGATCACCAGTGTGAAAGCAGAGAGTCAGAAGACAAGAGGTGGACGTTGTCTATTGGATACAACTTCAATGAGGACAGGGGTGCTTTTTATCTACCTTATTGGGGTTCCATAGATGATTTTATTTAAATAAAGGATCTGATTGCTAAAAGAGCTTGCGAACAACAGTTCTGGAGGTAACAAAGGCTAATGGTTAAGAGCACAGACTTTGGTGTCAATAGACCTTGGGTTTGAGACTTGGGTCTATCACTTACTAGCTATGTGACTTTGGGCAAGTCTCAAGTGCATTAAGTGTATAAAATAACTACATAAAATAAGTTATGCCCACAGGGGACTTGGCAGGAAAGGAAGCTTCTCAACTATAGCACGGTAACAGAATCTATCTTATAAGTTTGTTATAAAGATTAAATCAGATAATCCATACAGAAGATTTAGGGCAGTGCCTGTTACATATTAAGTACTGAATAAGTATTAGTGACCACTACTACTAGCTCTTACAGGGAGAGGCTTCAATAAAGACTCAAGCTCTTTTTCTTTTGCCTCTAATTCCAATTCCTACATGGGATCTCCTCTGGAGGCCAACATAGCTGGAGATGGAGCCGGGAAGATGGCTCTCGAAGGGTATGCACACATCCTTTACCATCCCTAGACCCCTTCCCACATGGTGGGCCCCAGAGCCTTGGTTGAGTCTCCCTGGGACAGCAGTCACTGCCATGCTCACATAATTATACCTTGGGGCCTTCCCGGCGAATTGGTTCACAAGATTTTGGCTTCCACCTGCTTGGATGGAAAGAAGAAAGGTGAATTCTCCAAGGTGAGGCCTAGGACTGGAAGAAAACTTGCTGGTGGTGGTAGGAGTTCCTCATGCATTCCCACCTTGCCCTAGGTGCCCTCCTTTGTGGTAACCAATTAGAGGAGGCAAAAAAGAAAAAAAGCACGGGATTAGAAGCCATTCTAGTGCTAGCTCTCATCGCACATCGCCATGTGGGCAGCTCCAGGAACCCTGAGTTGCAGTTTTCTCATCTGTCAAGAGATGACAGCAACTGCCTCACCTATTTTGTGTTTGTGAGGAACGAAACTGCTTCAGGTGGGAGAGAAATCTAAGGTCTGATGATTAATACTAGTCCATCTCCTAAGCCAGTGGTTTCAAACTATCTCCACTATCCTTACCCAGACCAGCGTGCCTTTATCTGGTTTATAGATCAGGCTTCCATGTAAACCGTTTTGTTTGAAAAAAAGTTTCTGCTGCTTCAGAATTCTTGGAAAATGGAATGGGGGAGAAGGGATGAATAGGTAGAAAACAGAAGATCTTTTGGGCAGTGGAAGAACTCTGTATGATACTATAATGGTGGACACATGTCATTATATATTTGTCCAAACTCATAGAATGTATGACACCAAGAGTGAACCCTAATGTAAAACTATGAACTCTGGGTGATCATGTGTCAAAAGTACGTTCATCAGTTGCAACAAATGTACCACTCTGGTGCCAGAGGTTGATAATGGGGGAGGCTGAGCATGTGTGGCGGCAGGGAGTATATGGGATATTTCTGTACCTTTCTCCCAATTTTGCTGTGAACCTAACACATCTCTTAAAAAAAAAAACAACTTTGGGCCGGGCGCGGTGGCTCACGCCTGTAATCCTAGCACTCTGGGAGGCCGAGGTGGGCGGATCGTTTGAGCTCAGGAGTTCGAGACCAGCCTGAGCAAGAGGGAGACCCCATCTCTACTAAAAAATAGAAAGAAATTATATGGACAGCTAAAAACATATATATAGAAAAAATTAGCCGGGCATGGTGGTGCCTGCCTGTAGTCCCAGCTACTCGGGAGGCTGAGGCAGAAGGATCGCTTGAGCCCAGGAGTTTGAGGTTGCTGTGAGCTAGGCTGACGCCACGGCACTCACTCTAGCCCGGGCAACAGAGTGAGACTCTGTCTCAAAAAAACAAACAAACAAACAAACAAAAAAAACAACTTTGAAAACAACTATCCTGGAGGCAATGTTAACTGTTTGACCTTGGGCAGGTAATTCTCTGAGTCTGTTCCTTTATGTGCAAAATTAATTATATCTTCTTTAGATGGTGGCTGTAAGTATTAAACAATAAAGTATGTAAGATATTTAGACCAGTTATGTGCGTTCAATATATGCTAACAATGAAGAACTCTGGTGTTTAATAAAGCTGGGCTGAAGAACTGTTCTGGGGCAAAAACAGGATACAAAATTTCCTCCTCACTGCCCTTCTTCCTCATCCTTCAAGCCAACGTAACTGTCCTCCGGGGACTTAAGCAGGTGAGTCTGATTTCACCAGGCACAGAACTCTGGCCTCTTTTCCTCCAGGGCCACTCTCTCCCTCTGCTCCCTTCGGCTCTTACCACACGGCTGGCCCCTACTCACACCATGCCGGCGCCTGCCCGGTCGTTTGACAGGATGTGTCCAGGAGGCCGTCCTTTCCTCTGCCACAAAGAACAGCTGTCAGAGGTTTGACTCTGTGGTTATTCCCCACCCCCACTAGCAGGTCCAGGGTCACTTGGTGGAGATGGTTTTCCAAAGAGATCAAATGATGTTTGAGAGGTACAGGGAGAATGACTGCCTCTCATGCCTAGGAAGGCCCAAGGGTGCATTTAGGAAACCCAGTCTTTTTTCTGGAGCTGAAGAGCCTCTTCCCAGCCAGAAGATGAAATGAGGAAATGGTTTACCTTTTTAGGAACGGGGCTTCCTCGATGGGCACATTCCTCTTCTGCCTGCCGACCACGCTGGATGAAAAGGGAAGGGAAGTCAGTGGAAGGTCAGTGCCTGGGAACTGCAAGCCCTCTGAGACTGCAGAAGACAAAGCCCCTGGACTACAGCCCTCCGGCTCCACCCTGACCAAGGCTTCAGAAGCTCATTCCGTAGGATGTCATTTTGACCTGGTCCTACAAATGGGTGGTATGTAAACCTCCCTGGGCCCACATATTATATTTCACCTGCCTCCCAACCTGATTGGTCTCCCCCTCCAATACCACAGGACACAGTAACTCTGACCTTTATCCCTGGAAGCTCATGGGTCAATCTGGGTATTACTTTTTCTCCATCTGAAAACAGTAGCTTAGCCTGAAGGAAAAGACCAAGTTGTTAACAGTCACTATTTTGGTGGGTAAGCATACCCTGCCTCCGTTTTTACAGACACGACTCCAAACTGGGTTAAAACTTTTCCATGCTTAAAACAAAGACATACATACATATATGTATATTTATATGCATATAATAGATATCTAGTATTTAAAAAACTTGAGTAATTAATGATCATAAGAAAATGTAAATAGGCCGGGCGCGGTGGCTCACGCCTGTAATACTAGCACTCTGGGAGGCCCAAGCGGGTGGATCGCTCGAGGTCAGGAGTTCGAGACCAGCCTGAGCAAGAACGAGACCCCGTCTCTACTAAAAATAGAAAGAAATTACCTGGCCAACTAAAATATATGTAGAAAAAATTAGCCGGGCATGGTGGCACACGCCTGTAGTCCCAGCTACTCGGGAGGCTGAGGCAGTAAGATCGCTTAAGCCCAGGAGTTTGAGGTTGCTGTGAGCTAGGCTGATGCCACGGCACTCACTCTAGCCCGGGCAACAAAGCAAGACTCTGTCTCAAAAAAAAAAAAAAAAGAAAGAAAATGTAAATAAGCGAAATAAAAAATCAAATCTGAAATTCATTACCCACAGAAAACTACGGTTAATGTTTTGATGTAAATTCTTCCTTACTTTTTCCATGTAAATATATACTATATATTTTTTTCTAATTAATTAGTGTAATACATATTCCTCAGTGAACTGCTGTTTTTCCTTTAATAAATACCGAGTACCCAGGACATAAGTGCTGGGGACACAGCAGTAACCAGGGTAAGCTCTGTGGAGCTTCTATTCTGTGGGCAATCTGGATGATAAGCAAAGAAACAAACATATAAACAAGGTAGCTGTGGATCGTGATGGCTGCTGTGAAGGAAAAACCCAGGGAGATGTGACAGAGGATCACCAGAGGAAGGGGCCTACACCAGGGTGGTCGGGAAGGCCTTGCTGAGAGGGTGGCCTCTGAGCTGAGATGTGAAGGAGGCTGTAAGAACAGCCAAGCGGAAGTGTGTTTCAGCAGCAGGGAGGAGTGCAAAAGTCCTAAAGTAGGAAGATTTGGCTCATTTGAGGAAGAAAAAGACAGCCTGGCAAGTAATGTGCAGAGGGGAGAGTGGTACGTGGTCAGCAGGGGCCTGCAGGCCAGGTGAAGGGTTAGGAATCTGACAGTGCTGAGCACTCCCCCTTCTGGAAACACTCTTCCTACCAGCTCCTGTGGCCACACTTCCCTGTGTTCCTCCTACTTCTCTGGCCACTCTTTCTCAAACTTCATTGCTGGCTTTTCCTCCAGTGTCTGGTTCTTTTCACTCTATCCTTTCATTATCTATTCTATTTGCTCTTGTCTATGATCACAGCTTCAATTAACATCGATAAACTGATGAATCCATAACTGTTTAAAGGTTATCCTTTGAGCTCCAGATTTATATACAAACAGTTTGCCCCATGTCTGTGCTTGGACGGTTCAAATTTGCCAAGTCCAAAATTGGACTCATGGTCTTCTCCAAATTTTGTCCAATTTCAGCAAAGAGTGCACAAGTTTCAACGTGTAATCATGCACACATTCATGTGGTAATTTAATTCATACCTATCTGCTTAACTAGGCTGTAAGTTCTGTAGAACAGGAAGCTGTTTGTTCATGTGTCATTTGTTCATTAATTCATTTACTCATTCAGCAAACACGATATACATATTAAGAGCTATAATCCAGGGCTGGGAATACAGTGGTAAATAAAATCAGGCCTCCATTCTCGTAAAGCTTGAGATTTTAGCAGAGGTAGAGGTGGGACTGGAAGGGAGGCAAAAAATAAACAAATGAACATAATAATTTCAGATTGAAATAAATGGAAATAAACAAGTGAAGTTGGTAACTGGAGGTGGGGAAGGCCATGAAGTGGACAGGCTACTTTAGATGGAGTGGTCAGGGACAGCCTCTCTGACGGGGTGATATTTAAACTAAGACCTGAAGAAAAGAAGGAGCCAGCTATGCAAAGAGTTAAGGGTAGAGCATGCCAGGCAGTAAGAACAGCAAGTGAAAAGGACCTAAGCTTGGTGTGCTGGAGGAGCAGACGTGAGTCTAGAAAGACTAGAGTATAGCCAATAAGGGGGAGGTTGGATGAAATAAAGTTAAAGAAACAGGCAGGAGATAGTCCAAGTAGGGTTCTGTTGGTCACGGTCAGATGTTATAATTTTTTTTTTTTTTTTGAGACAGGGTCTCGCTCTGTTGCCCAGGCTGGAGTGCAGTGGCACTACCACAGCTCACCATAGCCTTGAACTCTTGGGCTCAAGTGATCTTCCTGCCTCAGCCTCCCAAGTAGCTAGGACCACAGGCACGTGCCATCATGCCCAGCTAATTTTTAAAATTTTTTTTGTAGAGACAGGGTCTCGCTTTGTTGCCCAGGCTTGTCTTTAACTCCTGGCCTCAAGTGATCCTCCTGCCTCAGCCTCCCAAAGTGCTAGGATTACAAGCATGCACCACCCTACCTGGCCAAGGTGTTAGAATTTTATTCTGCCTGCAATGGGAAGTCACTGAAGGGTTTTAAAGAGGGGAGACATGATCTGATTCAACTTTATAAAGATCAGTCTAGTTGCTGTGAGAAAAACAGATTGGAAGTGAGTAAGAGTGGCTGCAATGTCACAGGACTAGACGAAATCACCTCGGAAGAGAGTGGGCCACAGAAGAGAAGAGGTCTGAGGACTAAACTGGAGAATGCATCAACAGGCAGAGGTCAGGGAGAGAAGATGAGCTAGCTGAGGAAGCTGGGAAGGAGTAGCTAATGAGGCTGGAGCCAGGAGAGGAGTGTTCCAGGAAACATGAAATGATCCACTGTGACAAATGCCACAGAAAAGCTGAGTAAGCTGAGGAGTTAGGGTTCACAGGGTTTGACAACATGGAGGTTACTGGTGACTCAGAAAAGAGGGGTTCCAGTGAAGTAGTGGGGACTGAAGCCAAAACAAAGTGAGTAGAATGAATGGGAGGTGAGAAAGTGAGCCAGCGATTATCGGCAACCTTTCCTGACGTCTGGCTGTAAAAGGGAACAGAGAAATAGTGCGGCAGCAGAAAGGGATTGTGGGGTCAAGGGTGACCTGCTTTTGCTCACCACTGTATCCCCAGCGTCCCAGTGAATGAGCACGTATGTATTAAAAAAAAAAAAAAAAAATTACAGGGAAAAGACGGGAAGGAAGCACAACAAATGTTAATGGAATTTATTGCTAGAGAGTAAGATTACGAGAACTTTCAATTTTCTTCCTTTATATTTTTTCCTCCTCCTTCTTGTTTTTTTTGAGACAGAGTCTTACTCTGTTGCCCAGGCTAGAGTGCAGTGGTGTTATCATAGATCACTGCAACCTCAAACTCCTGGGCTCAAGTGATAGTCCTGCCTCAGCCTCCTGAGTAGCTGGGATTACAGGCACGTGTCATCATGATTGGCTAATTTTTTAATTTTTTGTAGAGGGGGAGTTTCTGTATGGTACTCAGGTTGGTCTCAAACTCCTAGCCTCAAGCAATCCTCTTGCCTCGGCCTGCCAGAGTGCTGAAATTACGGTTATGCGCCACCATGCCTGGCCATAATTTATATTTTCTAATTAAAAAAAAATATGTGTTTTCTAATTTTAATGTAACACTAGCAGCATGTAACTTTTATTGAGTCTTTGTTACTGATCTAAATGCTTTAAGAGCAACTTATAAGATTACTAGCAAACTTCTGCGTTTTATTATTAGCACATATAACAACTGATTATAATATACTACAGTCCTAGAATAAATTAATGAATTGGCCTTGTAAGAATTTGGTTAGCTTAAATTTAATAGTGTATAAGATTCAGAAACAGCTGGGTGCAAAAAAAAAAAAAAAAAAAAAAAAAAGAAAAAAAAATAGTGTATAAGAACCAGATCAACTTTCACTGCACTGACCGGAAGGAGTTCTGCCCTTTCAAAGCTGAGGTCCAGGCCCTGATCTTGCTCCTTTCTACGGCTGTGCCTGAGTAGCTACCCAGCCAGCCTCCCAGAAGACATTTCTCCCGCATTTCACTACAATTACCCTCATAAGACTCAACTCAAACTTGTCCTTGTGGCTCTGATTTGACGAAATTTCCATCTTTGACAGCTGATGGTTTCACAGTTAAACACAGAATCTGGGTGATGCCAACAACTCCTATTAATAACAACAGCTGACACATGTAAACAGGTTCTCTACTATCTTTGGAACACAGTCATTTCCAGACCTGATGTCATGCCTCCTGACCACACCTGAGAGGCAGGGAGATGGCAAGTGTGCTAGTCCTCATAATACCAAAAGAGGACATGACTACTTAAGGTGATCCACCAAGCACTTGCAGAGGTGGACAGATCTTAGATATTCTAATTATTTTGTGTCCTAAGCCACAATTTCTTTTTCTTTTTTTGGTTTGCTTTTTCAATTTTTATTTTTTCCAGGTCTATTGAGGTATAATTGACAAATATAAATTGTATATATTCAAGGGATACAATGTGATGAATTGATATACATATATACACATTGTGAAATGATCACAATTAAATTAATCAACACATCCATGGCTATACAGTTATCATTTTGTGTGTGTGTATTATGTGTGGATACTCACACATAATAAGATCTACTCTCTTAGCAAATTTCAAGTAAACAATGGAGCATCATTAACTATAGTCACCATGCTGTCCATTACATCCCCAGAACTTGTTCATCTTATAGCTGAAAGTTTATGCCCTTTGACCAACAGCTCCCACTCTTCCCACCCTCCAGCCACTATTCTCTGCTTTTATGAGTTTACCAAGCCACAATTTCTTCATCTGTAAAATAGGGATTAAAACATACCTTCTGTACAGGGTTTCTTTGGAGACATAAATGAAATAATGCATCTATCACTGTACCTGGTATATATTAATAGTAGCTACTCCCTCTCCCTTCTCTGTCAGCATAGCTCCAAACCCTATCTAGATAGAAGTGCACTGGTATTTTTGGGCACTCCCCAAAATACCACTGACAATAGGATCACATTTCCTAGCACAGGCCCAAGAGCTAAACCTTTTGCCTACATCTCTTGTCCCCTTTTGGTCTCACCTGCTCCAGGCAGCTCCTACAGGCCTCCTGGATCAGCTGCTCTGCGTCCACCTCTTCCCCGACATTGTCTCGCACGTTCAGTGCTGCCTTCTGGAAGAACTAGGGGAGCACAAAAAAAAGTACAAGTTCAGAAGTCCTGCTAATTTGTGTCAACCTGAAGGAAACTGAATATAAAGCAGAAGCTTTTATCCTACCCTCATACTAAAGGGAAATGAAAAGTGGTTATGAGCATGGCTTTGGAATCAGATTTAGATTCATATTCCAGGCTCTACCTCCTCCCTTTATTCTCTTTCTTTTTTTTTTTTTTTTTTTGAAACAGGGTCTCACTCTGTTGCCTGGGCTAGAGTGCCATGGCATCAGCCTAGCTCACAGCAACCTCAAACTCCTGGGCTCAAGCGATCCTCCTGCCTCAGCCTCCCCAGTAGCTGGGACTACAGGCATGCACCACTGTGCCCGGCTAATTTTTTTCTATTTTCAGTTGTTTGGCTAGTTTCTTTCTATTTTTTTAGTAGAGACGGGGTCTCGATCTTGCTCAGGCTGGTCTCGAACTCCTGAGCTCAAGCCATCCTCCCGCCTCGGCCTCCCAGAGTGCTAGGATTACAGGCGTGAGCCACCGCACCCGGCCTATTCCCTTTCTTAAGGATATACTCATGGAGGTGTCCAAAGGATTAATATGTAAACAGTGCAAAATCAAAGAATAACCTAAATGTCTAAGTATAGCTTACATAAATTATGGCATATCCGTACCATGAAATACTATGCAAATATTAAAAATCACAGTAAGGATAATATAGGAGAATATAGTTTTGACATGAAAGGCATTCATGATATACTACCATGTGAAGGAAGCAGGTTATAAAATAATTTGGTATAGTGTGAGCCTGTTTATATAAAACACCAAAAAGTGAATACACACAGACAAAAGAACTGTAAGGATATATATTTTCTTTTTTTAAGTTTTGTATATTTCTTGTTATTTATTTTTCATACTCTTTAGATATTAGAGAGAGGATACATATCAAAGTAACAGTAGTGATATTACAGATGATTGTTTTCTTCTCTTGGCTTATCTATATCCTTCCAATTTTTGTAATGTACATTTATTACTTTTGTACAAGAAAAAAAGAATGCCTGTGGCTGAAGTGCACAGGCCAGGGTAGGCCAGAAAAGATCAAGATAGCAGAAAGTCTCAACTGAATTCTGACTGCCCAGTCTGAAAGAAACATCTGTGGGATGGGGGACAGTGAGACCTGACAAGAGCCCCAGGATACCAGCAGCCCCAGCTGGCTGGGGAAAGGTAAGGCAGAAGTTTCCTTTGCTGGGTAAGAGGGAGAGGTTGAGCCTGAACACACCAGGGGACAAGTTGATGAAGCCCCAGACACACCTGGGAGGCACCTGAGAACACATTCATTAAAAACATACAAGTTATGTCCAGAAAAAAGTGTCAGTTCTCTCTGGGGTGTAGGGAAATTCTGGAACCTGTAACCAATGTTGCTACTATGGGAGACAACTATGGGGATGTACTGCCATTTTATATTTAACAAGATCAAATGCCTCTGTTGTTAACATCAAACCAAGGAGAAATGTTTGGATTAGAAACCTCAAGAGTTTAGGAGGAATTATTCAGGACAAATTAAATGATTGGATGAGTTTGGATTTAAAAGAAAAAACTAAAAAGTGCACATTAATACTGGTGTTTGATACTATTGGTTCAGTGAAAACCAGTTAAAATAATTTGGATATTTTACTACCAGCCTGTGAGGTGGGCAGCATCGTAAGGGATATATGGGGACGAGTGTAAGCTATCTCTGGATCTGAGAATAAAATCAGATCACAAATGAGACCTCAAACACTGTTGGTAGAAATGCAAAATGATACAACCTCTTCAGAGAGCAATTTTTTTGAGGGAAAAATGTTTTCTCTTTACCTACCAATTCTATTTCTAGAAATTTATCCCCTAGAAATACTCTCACAAATGAACGAAGATGTACATTCAGAGTGTTCATTGTAGTATTGTTTATAATAGAGAAAAACGGGAAATAATCTGAATGTTGCAATTAAGTTATGGTACATCCATAAAATAGAACACTCTACAACTATTACAATATAATCAGGGTGAGGTGTTAAGCACTGACCTAGAAACATGACCAAAAATTAAATGAAATAAATCAAGCTGCAGAACAGTGTGTATAAAATGATACGTTAAAAAAAAAAAAAAGTACAGCACGCACACACACACACACACAAAGCTGGGAGACTATACAGCCACTGTTAACAGTTTGGTATCTCTGAGAGGGAATTTTAGTGATTTTTGGCTTTTATTTTTAAAAATACCTGTATTTTCCCCCCAATATTCCCTTATATAGAGATGTTGAAAGAATTATTCAATAAACATCTAATACCCATTGCCTAGAGTCTATTATTATTCTAAACAATTTAAAGAAAATGGGTAGCTGAGATTTGGGAACATTGTCAAAGTGATCAGATGAGGTCACTCAAGAGTGTGAACTTGGCTGGGCGTGGTGGCTCACGCCTGTAATCTTAGCTCTCTGGGAGGCCGAGGCGGGCGGATCGTTTGAGCTCAGGAGTTTGAGGTTGCAGTAAGCTATGATGATGCCACTGTACTCTACCCAGGGTGACGGAGTGAGACCCTGTCTTAATTTAAAAAAAAAAGAAAAAAAAAAAGGAAACTGAACCCCCCTTCTCACTCTCCCCACTTCATATTAAAAATTTAAAAAAAAAAGGAAAGTCACTAAGGGATTTAATTTAGTTTTTTTTAAGCAGCTTTGCCAGGGAACTTAAGGATTTTAAATAGGGGAGAGACACCATTGGATTTATTTACATTTTAGAGGTCACTCTGGCAGCTGTATCGAGGATGGATTGAAAGAGGGAAAGAATAGAGGCAGTTAGGGATTATAGTAGGAGCCTGGCTGAGAAATAATGAAGGTCTGAACCAAGGCAGAGGCAAGGAAGAAGGGGATATTTGACAGATTGTGAAGTGGAATGTACAAGACTCCACTGCATATGGAATATGGAGGAGAAGGCAGAGTCCCTGGTTTCTGGTTTCTACATGAACGGTCTAAAACCTAGCTCTTGATTGCCCCTTCTTGTTCCTGTCTTCCTCGTATCAAGTCAAAGGCAACTTCATTTTAGTTGCCCAGGGCAAATAACTTGGTAGTCACTTACTTTTTTTTCTTTCACCCTGCACATTGGAATCATCAGGAAGTCCTATTGCTACTTTTAAAATAAACACATGTTCTAACTCTTTCCCAATATCTTTACTGCAAACACCTGGGCCACTATCATCTCTGGCTGGGACTATTTCAGGAAGCCTCCTAACTGGTCCTCTTGTTTCAACTCTTGTCTTCCACAATCCCTTCTCTACACAACAGTCAGACCAATCCTTTAAAATGTTCAGATCACATGCTCTGCTCAAAACTTCAAGAGCTTTTATTTTACTCACAGTAAAATCCGAAGTCCTTTTTTTTTTTTTTTTCTTTTTTTTAAGAGCCAAGGAACCGAAGTCCTTACCATGGCTTCAAAGGTTCTGCATGAGCTGGGCCCGTGTTACCTCTTTGACCACCTCTTCCATTACTCTCCAGGCTCTTTCTGCTCTAGCCACACTGGACAATTTCTTGCTTTGAATGTGCCAAGCATACTCCTGCCTCAGAGCCTCTGCCTTTTTTCCTGCACTTGGACTGCTTTTCCCCCACATTATCTGCATGGCTTGCTCTGCCCTCACTTTAGTTGAGTATCCACTGAAACATACTGTTATCAGAGGGCTTTCCTAGACACAATATATAAAATAGCAACTCTACTCCCTACTGGTCACTCTCTGCTCCTTCTCTTCTCTTATTCTCTAACATTGTACATATTTGTTTAAAGAGAGAACCTGTTTTGTTCAATGCTATATCCCCAGCATCTAGAATAATGCCTGGCAGTATGGTAGTCACTCAAGAAACACATCTTGAATAAACGAATAAATACGACAGGAGGAGGTTTAGGAGGAAAAATAGAGATCAGTTCTGAATATGCTGAGTTTGAAACATGCATGGGACATTCAGGTAGAACTATGTAGAAGTTTGCTTAAGGCTCAAAAGAATTTTTAAATAACAATAATGGTGATATTATTAAACAAGTAATAAGAACACTTGTTATGTTCCAAACATATTACATTTAAGTCACTTTATCCTCACAATAGCTCAGCAAAAAAGGTATTCAAATTGCCCTCAAAGAGGAGAAAAAGTTTTTGGGGGATTCAGAATTGGAAAATTTTAGATATCTGTGAAAGTGAGAGTGAGAGCGACATAGATAGATAGATATTGGTGATGCAGGGAAGAGGGAAGCACACTGGGCTGCCCATGAGTCTTTTTCCCTGTTAGTTTTTATCCTGTGTCCCTCTCACCTTCATGTACTTGTTGAAGACAGTCTGGATCTCCTCATTGATGCTAGGCTGCAGGACAGCTCGGAGGAGATCCATGGAGATAGCAGGATCTGTGAAACTGCATTTAGGAGGGAAACACAGTCAGGGGGCATGTCCCCAGAATATTCTCTCCCAGTGTGCCCAATTACTGACATAGAATCCTTTAACAACAATACTAGACAGCTTTTATTGGAAACTAACTACATGCTCAGAGTCTGTGCAAATCATACTGATGCATGCCTTTATTGTATCCTCATAATAACTCTATGAAGTGGGTATTTTTTTCAAAGTGTTTTATAAAATACAATATTTATACAGAAAAGTCTATATATTTGAACAAATAATCATAATTATAGTGAATATCCCTTTGATCACTAACCAGGTCAAAAAATACAAAAGCATCCCAAAGGCCCATCTTGTGCTCTCTCCCTTCCCTGAGATGGATACTACTATTAGCCCCACTTTACAGTTGAGAATAGAGGCACAGAGAGGTTAAGTGGCTTTTCCAAGGTCACCAGTTAATAAATGTCAGAGTCTGCATTAGAACAGTTGTCAGACTCCAGAGCCTGTGCTCTTAACTTCCAGGCTAAGCGACCTCTTTAGAGCCCTCAACCACAGAGCCAGTGAATGTGAGGGATCTTAGGTACTGTTTAGTCCACAACCCATCTCCATCTTCTCTCCCCATCTTGTACATGAGCTCAGAGGGGGAAGTGACTTGCTCAAGGGCACACATAAGAGTTACAGAAGCGGAGCCTCGTCACTCCTGTGCTCTTGCTAGGCTGTAGATCTCCTCAGCCTTGTGCAGTGGGGATCCCAAAGCCAGTGCCTAGGATATAAGTCCCACCCAGAGCCAGCCTTACCTTGTTGTCATCTGTGAGCGGCGTCCCCTTCGCTGCACCTGCCGGTGCTTTATCATTATGTTCCAAGGGTTCTGTGGGGACCAAGGGAGTAAATATCACTGAGGCCTGTGACACTGGGATGGGGTGGAGATGGATGATGGGTATGAAGTTAAACCCAGGCATCCCTGCTTCTCAGGTCCTTTCACCACCTCTCCCACCTTGGGGTAGGTGGGAGGAGAGCGGTTGGAAGGCCCTGCCAGGAATGAAGAACTGAAGAATTTTCCTGCCTCAAAAGTCCCAACCCCACCTTTTCTGGAACAGCAGGAGTAAGGGAATCAGTGTCTACTGAGGGTCTATTCAGTGGCAGGTGATGTGCTGGGCGCTTTAGCCGGTTTTATCATCCCATCCCCACAACAACTTGATGAGGCTGGTACTAATTATCTCCACTTTACAGAAGAGGAACCCAGAGCTCAGGGGGTTGACAGAACTGGCCCAAGTCACCTAGCTAGGTGGGCGGCACCAGAATTTGAAGCCAGGTTGTCGGAAGGCGAAAACGCCAACCCCCTGGGCAGTACTAGCCTCCGCGTTCTTTCGCCCGCGGGCCAGGGTCCCGGGAGCCCGAGGCCCTGCCGGCCCGAGCCCAGGCCTCACCGGAGGCGCCCTCACCGTGAGAACCAGCTGCCCCGCTGCGCCCGCATCCCCCAACTCGAGGCCGCCCCGCTCGGTCCCGACGGGTCCCCGCGGCTGCTCGGCGTCGCCAGTGGCCCCCATGACGCCCCGGGCTCCCACAACTTCAGCCCGACTTTGCCACCGGCCGGAAAAATGACGCCGTGACGTCATTGAAGCGCGCCGCCTGCCGGCCCGGAAGCGCGACGCGGGGAGCTGTGGAGTTACCATGGGAACCGAACCGCCGCCTCCAGCCGGGTCCGCCCTGTGTGGAGGTGGTCAGATCCTCCCGCAAGGGCTGGGCCTCAGTGTGGTGTGGGTATTCAGTGGCGGTTCAGTCAAGGGCAGTTCCCGGCTGGACCAAGGCCGGTGCGTAAGTGTGGGGTAGGAGCAGGGGAGCAGGTTTCCCCAGGCTGGGGTTGGGGAGCGTTTTGTACAGCAGCACCAGTAGTTCAGTCTTTGAAAACTGTAGATTTTAATATGCCTGGCACTCAGCTCCTGGAATTGGAGCGGGCCTAATGCCGGGATTGGGAAACCCAACAAGGCGGGGGGGTCTGGTTCGTGCCATCCCAAACACTCATCCTCCAGGTCTCTCCAGGCTTTGATCCCAGGGGCTGCCTCTTGTGTCTGAAGGCATCAAAATGATGTGCAGCCCGTGCACCCCCAGCCCCTCCCAGACTCACCCGTCTGGGGAGAGAGGCTCAGCTCCCTGGGGCTGGGAAAGTCCACCAGCCAAGACCCAACCTTCATTCTGATGCCTTCAGACAGCTGTGGAGTTCCCCAGAGGTCCCCTTAGCTCTGTCTCGGAGGTAAAACATCCCCGAATAGAACTGGATCCATTTGTGGGTGGTAGAGAACGTTACTCTTACCAGGTCACGATATGGAGTGGTAGAAAGTGCATGAGTCTTGCAGTTAGAAAGATCTGGGTTCAAATCTGGTATGGTGTGGTATGGTGGTTAAGACCATTGGCTGTGGAAACGGACTGCTTGCCTTTGTTCAACCACTTACTAGCTGTGTAACACGCGTTTCATAAACTTTCTGTGCCTCAGTTTCCCCAATTGTAAAATGGAGATAATAGCATATAGCTTATAGGGTTGCAGTGAGGATTAAGTGAGTTAATTCATGTAAAGTGCTTAAAATGGTGGCACCAGTAAACTCTTAAACATTACTATCTGTCCTTACTATTATGAAATTTCAGTGGCCACCACTTATGACATTTTTTTTGGCCCCTCTGAATCAGTTTTCTTACCTCTGCAAGATTACTGTGAGGATTAAAATAAATAATGTGTATAAAGCACATATTAGGTCATCAGCAAACGTTAATCATCTCCATTCTCCAACATCAGCCTTATAACAGTAAGGGCAACTTCTTGGCACCAAACTCTTTGGCTATAAAGGAGGTTTTTACCTTTTGCCTTGAATATCCCCTGCTCTTTAACTCCACAGGGCTAGGCAGTGCCAATGGACACCATTAGGTATCACAGCTGACTAAAGACACGAACAGGAAAGAAAAAAATAAGAAACACACAAAAAAATAAAGAGCATGTATATGGGCAAGACTATTTGAGTCACAGCAACTGTTCTCTTGGGTTCTGCCAACTAGCCATTCCAAGAATGGCCTGTGTGGGCTAGAGGCACCAGGATGTAGGTTTTTGGTGCATTTGTATTAGTTTTGAACAAACTCAAATATTGCTTTTCTGTAGTTTTTTTTTTTTTGATAGTTTGTAAGTGGTCTGTTCCATTCTGTCTTTTCTAGGTTGCTAGGATGAACAGGAGCCACAATGTTATTATGCTTTTGTTATTTTATTGGCTATTTTCTTCTTAAAACATGTCTCTAGTCCTTCCCTCTATCATTTTGGCTGCAGCTATATCCTTCCATCACCTTTTAGGGCTCTTTTTGATCCTTTATCCAATGGCCATTCCCCCATTTTCCCAGCTACTCAACAGGTTCCTCAGGTTCCTCAGATTGTCCAGGAGTGTTGTGTATATTCCATTACAGAATTTGGTCACCCATCACGTGTGCCCTTTGGTAGTGCTAGGAATTTTCCCACACACCACCAGCCAATCACTCCTCTTGTTAGGAAAAGACATTCTTGGGGAATATTGTGGAAGGGGAGACTTTGGGACTGGGTTTAGGGCAATCCCCCATCCTGCCCTTTCCTTGGTTGATACACTGGGCAAGGTGTATACCTCTGGCCTGACCTGAACTCTCATCTCAGTTCTCAGCATCATCATGATGTTAAGCTGCCTCTCCCTTCTGAAGGCACTTCTTGCTCTTGGGTCCCTGGCATCCTGGGCAACGGCAGGAGAACATGGTGAGCTGTCATTGGGGGTCACTGGCTAACAGTAACAGAAAGTGACTAAAAGAGAAGTCATCCCCTGCCTTCTCCCAGAGTGAGGTTGCTTGTTTGTGGAGATGATCATCTCTGTAGGATAAGACTAGATGAATAGAGTCTCAGAACAGCCAGGGTAGGTCCTTCTTTACCCTCCTGGACAAGGAGATAGGACTTCCTGCTGGGTTTACTAGAGGTTCTAGCTTTTCCCTAGAGCTCCTTAAATAAGAATAGGATTACCCTAACCTTTCTCTCTCTCTCTATCTGCAGAAGGGCTAGTTCTTTAGTACTGTAGATGTGTGTTAGTAGTTGTGTGGTAGGAGGGGAACGTGGGTGTGGAGATATTTTGGATAGGAATGTTTGGAGGGGCTGAAGGTCCTTGGAGTACATTTGGCTTCCATTCCCCATTTTTTGAGGTTTGGCCAGCCACCCCAAGATCACATGCTATCTTTTGCAGTGAAAGAGGGGGAATGCCCTTCTGATAAGTACCCATGCAAAGAGCTGTGCCAGAGTGATGCATCGTGTCCAGCTGGGCAGAAGTGCTGCACCACAGGCTGTGGCCAGGTTTGTTGAGGAGACATTCCTAAGGGTGTGTTGGCATGAGGGGCAAAATCCTAGTGTACTCTCTGACCTTGCCTCTGGGGTACATAAAACCAGAGAGCTTCCTACCTCCTAGGTTGGCTCTTGAATTCTTGCTTGCCTACAGCACATCTTCTTTCCGCTTTTGGGGTCCCTTCTCCTTTAATCATACAGTGCCCCCAGTTCTTTGCCTTCTATCAGGAAAGAACACACCACTGATTGTCTTTTAGTTTGGACTCGGTTCCTGTGAAGGCTGGATGGCAGAGTTGTGAAGGGCAGCCTATTTAAGATCGTGATTAAGAGTGGTAGACCCTGGAGCCAGGCAGACCTTTTTAAGCCCTCAATAGGCCTTAAACAGCTCTTTTTAAATCTTAAGTTTTTAGCCTCAAGTTTCCTCAACTGTAATATGGGGATAATTATGAGGATCAAATGATATGTTCCTGGCACAAGGTAAACATCAGTAAATGTTGGCTATTATTATTGTTGTTGTTATTGTCTCTTTGCTTTGGCACCAGAGTTGACAGGCTTACATGAAGCTCAGGGCTTCCTTCCTGTTTTCCCCTTCTGCTATGCCTTTCAGTGTCACTGGGCACTGTTATCTCCTTTCTGTGGCTATCTCCCTTTTTGCTACAGGGAGGAAAGGAGATTGTCCCAGGGTAGTTCAGAAACAATCCTGTTTTGAAAGGTGCATCGCTGATGAGACATGTCCGGGTGTAAAGAAATGCTTCATGTTTGGCTGCAATAAGAGTTTTGTAGTCTCAATCTCTAAACAGAAACTGAGTAAGAACCTATCCCTGTACCCCGTGGTCTTTTTGACTTGCTTGTTTCTTTTTCAAATACACACACATCATCTTGTTGTTGGTTTTTCTTTACTTTGAAAAAATAATAATTAAGTACCTGCTATATTCTGAAAACTTTTAAAAAGAAACATGCAAAGGACACCCAAGTCATGATGATTTGTGCTGTGTCACTGAGGCAGGCAGAGGAGGGTGCCACAAGGGCAATCTCAGCATATCCTTATTTGTAGGCAAGTTTGAAAGCTACAGGTAATTCCCAATTCCCATTGTCAGTTTCGATATCCTCTGTTAACACCTTAGCCTGAAAATCTGCAGAGATAGAGAAATAGAATCTTGATACCTGTGGAAGGCAGCACATTTCCCTACTCATTTGCTTCTGACACTTTGTGTCCCCTCTGTACACACATAGGATGGCCATCTCCTGTTGGAAATGGAGTCTGTTTTATTCTGGTTCTGGTAGAGAGGTGTTTGAAAGGACTCCTCCCTCTTGCAGAGTTCCAATGACCTAATTCTCCATTTATACATTCATTTCTTTAATAAATATTTATTAAATATTTACTATTTGCTAGATACAGAGTTGGGTTCTGGGTACATTTTGGTGAACAAAGTAGATCCCATCCCTGCCTTCATGGAGTTCATAGTCTAATGGGGAAGAAAGAAGTTTAACAAATAAGCATGTACATATATAATTTCAAACTGTGATAAGGACAATAAAGGAAAGTTAAAATGTACTGAGAGGCAGAACAATGAGACTCACTTTAGATTGGGTGGTCAGGGATGGCATGTCTGGGATGGTGACATTTAAGCTGCAACCTGGAGAATGAATTGAAGTTAGCCAAATTGAAGGGTTTGATAGACATTCCAGGAAGAGAGAAACACGTGCAGATGTCTTAAGATGACAAGGAGCTTGCCACATTTGAGAAACTGAAAGGAAGCTGATATGGTTAGAGTGCAGATGGGAGGGGGAGAATGAAGCCAGGTGAGGATGGAAATGAGTGAGACTGGGGAGGTGGCAGTGGGGATGGAGAAATGTGACACAGTTGAGAAGTTGGAGAAATGACAGAGCTTTTTGCTCTAGTCCTTGCCTCCTTCCTCATTCCCTTGAGAGACCCCTAAAAGTTATTAGAAATTGATGCTATATCTTCTATGTCTAGTTTCTTCTTATTCTCCTCTTGTTTCAGGACTTTTATGGCTACTTTTGCTTATTTGTGCTTTGAGATATATTTTATTATCATTGTCTATTTTATTAGAATGATGTAATACTATTTATTAGAATGATATAAATTAACTTAAGAAGAGCTTCCATTAATATACTATTGAATCTTTATGTCTTCCCATTGTTCAAGTATATTTGATATATTGGAGGGTGTTTTATAGTTTTAAAATATTTCTCTATAAACTTATGCCTAGGTATTTTCTGCTATCTTAAATGGGATAATCTTCCATTATGGGATAATCTTCCATAATCTTCCATTATGTTGTCTAAAATAACTGGAATGATTCTGTCATCTGAGTGCATGTGGCAGCATATCAGAGTGGAGAAGCCTAGGTCTGGGTTGTTAGAGACCTGGGTTCAAGCCTGAGGTTCACTGGTTACTGGCCAGCAGTTCCCTAGGCAAGTCTCTTCTGCTTCTCTGAGCCTCAGTTCCCTTCTCTGTAAGATGGGAAAAATAAACCCCAGAGGCTTGTTGTGATGATTCAAAGTGTGTAAAGTGTCTGGCCCTCAGTTACATTGGCTTCCTTCCTTTTGCCTCCTAAGGTCTTAGGGCTGGGTCAGGAGTACAGTTTCTAACCATCCCCTTTTATCCAGAACCAGGATAGTTTTCTTTGATCAATTCTTCTTGAGACCCTGAAACTCCATAACATGTGACAACCTCTTTCCTTACAACTAAAGCTCCTCAGGTAGCAGGCCCCTTCCCAGTACCCACTGGGTGTGTCTGTGCCAGGCGTAGGCAACTGTCTTGGGCAGCCTGCCTGTAAGAGAGAATGGAAGATTGTAGTCCTTGCTGGGACCCTTGAGGCCCAGCTCTGGAGCCAAAGCCTCGGAATCTGTCTCAGGCGGGTCACTCACTGCTGGCTTGTAGGGCCTGGTACAATCTTCCCAGTGTTTGAAGCTGATGGTTGAATTGTGGGGGCTGAGGGCAAGGCTGGCACCCAGACGCGGTACCTTTGTGGGCTGCATTGACCCCTGGCCAGCCCACATGGAGCTTCCTTTTCCCTTGGGGCTAGACAGGCAGGACAGAATAGTGATCTGCAGATGTCTCAGATCCTGCTGGCTGAGTGGGATTCCTTCCCTGGTGGGAGGCGATATTGGAAGCTGTGTTGGCAGTTAACTACTTTTCTACAAGTCCAGTCCTAGGGAAGGGCTGGGCCATTCACCCAAAGCTCTCCTTTCTGGACTATGAAAAATTCCTGCTTTCCCTAAGCTCTGACACTGTCAGAGGTTTGCCATAACCAGTGCTAGTCTGTTTGGCAAGGTGGCTGGCCAGTGAGATTGCCTAAGGGCACAGGGCAGGCACTGGGACCTGCTCTCATGAGGCAACTGTTCAGGTCTGAACATGGGTCAGAATCCTGTCTCTTCTGCTTGCTTGCTATATGGCCTTGAGCAAGTCCCTTCTTCTGTCTGAACCTTGCTTTTGTCATCTGTAAAATGGTGATAAGGATATTTACCTCATAGAGTAATGATGCAGTTTAGAAGAAATGCATTTAAAAAGTCTTCACTAAACCTGCCAAATAATGCTCAACAGCTCATATAGTTCTGCCCAGCACCTACCTCTCTGTTCAGGTTCCCGTCCCACTTATCTGAAGTCTGACCTGTCCATTTACTCACTCGCTCACTTACGTATTCAGTATATATTGTGTGTCTACCCTACCTGGCACATGGGTATCCAGTGGTGGGCAAGGCAGTCCTGGTCCTTGCCCTCATGGAGCTCCCTCAGGGTATGCAAGCTTGTGATGTGAGAGACAGAAAAATAATCAAGTAAACAAATCATCACAAATTGGGGTGAGTGCTATGAAGGAAATTAAAAGAGAAATACAGAGGCCGTGTCATTTTAACTTGGAGAATGAGAAGGAGCTGGCCATTGGGTGGAGAGCAATGAAGAGAGAACTGCAAGGGCAAAGGCCATGAGGTCAGGAAGAGCTTACTGCTTTTACAGAAGTGAAAAGAGAAGGAGGGTGCTTTCGTTTGAGGTTGGAGAGGCAGGCAGGGCCCAGACTTTGGGTGGGGGTCGTCAGGGCTTCTCTCTTTGGCTTTATTCTAAGTGAAATAGGAAGCTTTTAAGGGGGTCTAAAATTAGGAGAGGCTGTGTCCAGTTTTCATTTTAAAAAGACCACTCTACTAGTGTGTGAAGAATAGATGGGGACAAGTGTAGATGATGGAAGACCAGGTAGGAGGCCATTATGGCAGGCTAGGTGAGATGACCAGGGCTTAGACCAGGGTGGAGACGATGCAGACATAGGAAAATGGGTGGCTTGAACTCCTTGTGAAGGTAGAATTGATGGGACTGGGTGAAGAAGTAAGTGGCCACAGGCATTGAGGGAGAGGGAGTATCAAGAATGGTGCCACTGGCTGGGCATAGTGGCTCATGCCTATACTCCCAGTGCTTTGGGAGGCTGAGGCCAGAGATTGCCTGAGGCTAGGAGTTCAAGACCAGCCTGGGCAACATAGTGAGACGTTGTCTCTACAAAAAATAAAAAAAATTAGCCAGGGGTGCTGGTGCATGCTTGCAGTCCTAGCTACTTGGGAGGCTGAGGCAGAAGGATCGCTTGAGCCCAAGAGCTTGAGGCTGTAGTGAGCTGTGATCATGCTACGACATTCTAGCCTGGGCAATGGAGCAAGACTCTGTCTCTAAAGAAAACTATTAAAAAAAAATGGTGCCAGTTGTTCAACTTGAGCACTTGGGTGATGGTGGAACTCTTTATAGAGAATGGGATGGCCTGGGAGGAAGACGCTTTGGAGTGCAGATTCAGATTCTGGCCTAAGATTTGTCTTTTTAGCACCCCCTGCTGTCTCCCTACTGTATGAAACTTGACCACTCCAGATCCCCTGTGACTGTCTGTTTTGCTTATTACAACATATGCACTGTATCTTTTGTCTAGCTTGATGGTATGTGTTCCCTGTGTTTATGACTGACCTTTTTCTGAAACCTCCCTGCTGGTTGTACAGAAAAGAGTTAACATAGAATAGAAGGCCTGAATCTGCTATTCCTAGAAAGGCCTGCTGGCAAGATTGGCCCTTGGCTGGCTTCTGGGAACTTGGATTTTGGGAGTGTTCCTACTACCCTAACTGATAAGAGTGGCTCAGTGTGCCTAAACTGTGTTCAAACAGAACACATGCTTTCCATTCTGAAAGCCTGGAATCTTGGTACGTGCTAGGCAGAGGGTACCTAAGTGACCAGCCCTAAATAAAAACGGTGCACACTGAATCGCTAATGAGCTTTCCTGGTAGACAAAACTTCACACATTTCACAATTCTTTGGTAGACTGTGTGACTGTGTGACTCCACTGGGGGAGGACTCTGGAAAACCTGCACCTGGTTTCCTCTGGACTTTTTCCTTTGATGGTTTTGCTTTGTATCTTTCGCTGTAATAAATCACAGCCATGAGTATGACTATATGCCGAGTCCTGGGAGTCCTCCTGATGAACCACCATACCTGGGAGTGATCTTGGGAATCCTTGACACACTGGTTTATAACTTGCCTCTAAAACTGTCTACCACTGGGTCTTCTCTTTTGGCAGAACTGAGCTGAGTGAGTCCCAGTGCTGCTTGGTTTGTTTTTGGATGATCCTTGCTGGAGTGTAGGGGGTCATAATGTGGTTTGAAGAGCATAAGACCTCGTGTTGTAGCTGGGGGTTTGGGATTCTGTTCTGCTACTGTTGACCTTGGACCAAGCCCTCCCTCTTCCTGGATGTCTGTCTGTCCATTTGTAAGAGAAGGGGAGCAGGTTTGATAGCTCAGATGGCCCTTCTTGGCTTAAGAAGTCCTGAAATTTCACTTTCTGCCAGGAACTGGTATCCTTCTCTCAGATGTAGTGGAAGGTTGGAGCTGAGGCAACAGGAAAGACTATGTGTATTCCCTGGGCTTCAGCTTCACTATTTGTTTGGTGACAGCTTGAGGTTTGGGGATGGGTGCAGATGGAGGGTGGGATGGCCATCTCCATTTTGGCTACCATTCCTAGTTCTCATCCTGGTTCCTGGTAAGGTAATTGTGAGGTGATTGGGAGCCCTGCCTTATGAGAAGCTGAGCTTTCTTAGCCAGGCAAAGCCAAGACAGTGAAAGGTAGAGGATCCTGGCTAAAGGGGTGGCATGAGTCAGGTTTTTGCAAGGTCTCTGGGGATAAGAAAAGGACCATTGGATAGAACTTCTACAGAACCAGATTTCAGGTGAGTATAATGGAGTGTGAAAGCTGTCTAACTTAAGTATAAGGATGGCATAATCTGACTTGGAGGTAATGAGGCCCCATTAATTCCAGATGTTCGAGCTGAGAGCAGGGGATTGTTTAGCAGGGATTCAAACATAAGACATGGTATTGGACTGGGTGGCTGCACTGGGCACCCATCAAAAGGAATGTGCTCCGACCTTTAGGGCCTCAGCCTGTCCCCAGAGAGTACCTTCACTGCTTCTGAAATTTGGGAAGTCTGGTCTGGAAGAGAATAGGGGTGAGGTCTCTATGCCTGGTCCTAGGGATGAGGGCAGAGAGCAGCACAGTGCTCCTGGCATTGGTCACTTCAGGGACAAGCTCCGCAAAATGGCGCAATATGGGGAATATGGTGCTGCTCTAGGTCCCCACTTTCTAGGGTACATGGTGTAACTCCATGAGAAGTTTATGTCATTGGGTTTCTCCATCAGGGTGATTTGTGTGCCCAGCCTTCTCAACTCTGGGCTAGAAGGCTTTTGTTCTTTGTTAAATGGATTGCAATGTTTGTCAACCAGGTGGGGAGATGCAGGGAGATGCATCTGGTGGTTATAGTGATCAGATTTTCTGAATCAAAAATCAAGACACATGGTTTTGCTGTTATCTCACAATAGCACAGGATATTTAAAATAGGGACTGCTCAGGAAAATCCCAGGGTGCAGGGTTATTACACTTCGGTTGTTTAGCTGCGCATGTTCTCCTTGGAGTCCAACACTTGCTTTTTCTATCATGGCAGACTTCCTGGAGCCAGCTGTGTGCAATTACACTTACCTGTTCCTGCTCAGAGGCACTGGGCCAGTACTGCTGTGGTTTTCCACAAAACCCTTTACCTGTCACATTTCTCTCCATTTAAAAATCTTGAAATAAACACTGAGATAAATGAGTCATGGTGAGTTAGTCTGGTTTGGATGTGGCCTTCTTTGGGTGTGTCTGCTCCTGAGGACCTGGCCAGCTGCCTGCATGTTTTAAGGATGAGATAGTAATGGTAGAAAGACTACTTCATTGCAGATCAAGAGGTTGAGTTTTGTCCTGCTTTGCCGCTGACTCACTCTGTAGTTCTGGGCAAGATCCTTCTCTGAGTCTCATTATCTTCATAGGGCTGATGAAGGGGCACATCAGGAATGTGTTTGGCTGTACACAACAGAAAGTTAACTATATAGGGGTTTGTTTTTCTCACATAACAAGAAGTCTTCGGCCGGGTGCGGTGGCTCATGCCTGTAATTCTAGCACTCTGGGAGGCCGAGGCTGGAGGATCGCTCGAGGTCAGGAGTTCGAGACCAGCCTGAGCAAGAGCGAGACCCTGTCTCTACTAAAAATAGAAAGAAATGATTTGGATAGCTAAAAATATATATAGAAAAAAAAATTAGCCGGGCATGGTGGCGCATGCCTGTAGTCCCAGCTACTCAGGAGGCTGAGGCAGGAGGACCACTTGAGCCCAGGAGTTTGAGGTTGCTGTGACCATGGCACTCTAGCCTGGGCAACAGAGCGAGATTCTGTCTCAAAAAAAAAGAGAAGAAGTCCTGAAGTGTAGGTACCAGGGCTGGTGTGATGGCTCCATGATGTTAACAAGGATGAAGCGATTTCTTTTTTCTTTCCTTCTTCTTCTTTTTTAAACAATGTAAAGAGTTAAAAAAATTATGTGTAACCTTAGGCGAAATTATTTGAAGTCAATAAATTTCTGTTCAAGAAATATCACATGTTGTGATTGCTTCCACCGTCCACCAAGATCACGTTAGTTCCTCTAAAGCTGGAGTCAAGGTAGCCCTTTTTAATATGCCTAATCCCCTGTTGTCCTATTGGTCCTGCATAACAATAATATAAAAGTAAGTTTACAGTTTCAGAGATGATCATATAGTGAGTCACAAATGAGTCCTGGAGCCAGCCTCCCTGAGTTAGCTCTACTCCATACAAACTGCCTGGTTGTTAGCCACCGAGAGGGTTTACGATGTGAATTAGCTAGGCAAAACACATTTGCAAGGCTCAAGAGACCTAAATATGCACTGGGGTTACTGAGAATTTGAAATGTGGCTGTTGTAAAATCTCATTGATTACCAATGAAATAGCTATTAGAAAATCACATGTGGCTTACATTGTATTTCTATTAGACAGTGTTCATCTAGGCAATGAAAGTAAAACAAGTAGCAGTTTAATAAAGGGTTGATAAAATGTTCCCAATCAGCTGATTGCTAGCATGGTAGCACATAGCAAACCTAGTGGGAAATTTTTTTATGGTTATGTCCACAGCAAATGAGAAACTACAAGGATGAAGCGCGATGGCTCACGCCTATAATCCTAGCACTCCGGGAGGCTGAGGCGGGTGGATTGCTCAAGGTCAGGAGTTCAAGGCCAGCCTGAGCAAGAGCGAGACCCCATCTCTACTAAAAAAAATAGAAAGAAATGATTTGGACAGCTAAAAATATATATAGAAAAAAATTAGCTGGGCATGCTGGTGCATGCCTGTAGTCCCAGCTACTCGGGAGGCTGAGACAGAAGGATTGCTTAAGCCCAGGAGTTTGAGGTTGCTGTGAGCTAGGCTGACGCCACGGCACTCTAGCCAGGGCAACAGAGTGAGATTCTGTCTCAAAAAAAAAAAAAATATATATATATATCTTAACATACAGATGGGACACAATGAAAAATGTATTTCATATTCTGGTGCACTTCTGGGCTCTAATGCTTCGATTCTATGGCAGCGTTTGGTGGTGAATGTCCTGCTGACCCCCTTCCGTGTGAGGAGCTGTGTGATGGGGACATGTCCTGTCCTCAGGGGCATAAATGCTGCAGCACTGGCTGTGGCCACGTCTGCCGTGGAGACATTAAGGGAGGTATGTTTGCTCTTGTGGGTTGAAGTCCTCCAGCACTTCCTGAGTCCCATCAGGGAGCCACCCATGGCGCCTTCTCTTTCTCTTCCTGGGAGGGGCCAGAATTCTCATCCTCCCTATTCCTCTAGTCCCCCAACCCAGAGCAACCCTTCCCACTAGGGCCAAGGGGCCCACATTGGCATTGAAAAATGCAGGAGGAAGGCAGCATGGGGGAGCAGGAAAGACCCCTAGGCCGGACAACAGGCAACGTGGCTTCTGCTCTTGATTCTGCTGCAGATTTGCTCTGTGATCCTGAATAAACAAGTCCCTCTTGTTGAGCCCAAGTCTCTTCATCTGTAAAATGAAGGAGTTGCCCAAGATCACTAGTTTTCAGACCTAGTTTTTTAGCACAAAGCTTTCCCCCTACCCTAAATGAAAATCTTAGTTGGAAGCAGCATGTATATAACAGATAAAAACATTCCTGTGCTGATTCCTTTGTTTCTTCAATTAAAAAAAATATATTTTTGAGTGCTACTTTTGTGCCAGGCACTATGGAACTCCACTGAAGAATTATTGACCCAGATGTTATCTTAATCCCCCTTTAGATTCCAAGGCAATGCTCAAGGTGGTCGGGACAGACTCTTGTCCTTATATAACTTTAGCCTATCAGGGAAGATAGACAATTAAATGATGAATTATGATAAAGTTTGATGAGAGGAGGCATGCAGGGTGCCACAGGTGTACAAGGCAGGGGCACCAAGCTCACCCGGGGTGGCAGAGAAGACCTCCCTGAGGAAGTGACACCGTGAAGCCTAAATATAGGGGGAGAGGGTGGTGGTCTGGGATCCCCATCCCTACACCTGCAGGGCTATTAATCCCTGAGTTGCCTCTAGTGAACTCCCTTTGGGACACTATTTGAAAACGCTTGGCTTAGAGGTCTCTTGGGTCCCTACAGATTCTCAGATCCTCCAGCTTCATGGTTTCCCAGCCAGTTTGGCTAAGGTCTAGTTAGGGTCAGAGCTTGATACACCTGGAGCCTTTGTGTCTAAGTTCTAGATGTTCTGGATGGGAACTTGGAGAAAGTGGAGCCGACATCCTGTCCCTATACCAGTGCTTGTTTTTCCTGCAGGGTGGGGTGGTGATTGTCCGAAAGTTCTGGTTGGCTTGTGCATTGTCAGCTGCATGATGGATGAGAACTGTCAAGCTGGGGAAAAGTGTTGCAAGGCAGGCTGTGGCCGCTTCTGTGTCTCGCCAGTCCCGCCACCCAAACTGACCATGAACCCCAACTGGACCATCAGTTCTGATTCTGAATTGGTGAGTATAGTCCGTTGTTATTAACTGCTATGTGCAAAGCACTGGCTTAGGTGCTGGGAAGAGGACTTTTGAAGGTCAAGAAGAGTCTATTTGGAGAGAAAGATTCAATGTCACAGATCAGAACCCTCCTACAAACAGTATGGGCTTACAGAAGTTCAGGGTGGGTGTGGCTCCCTGGGAAAGTCTTTCTGATAGAGATGGGATTTGATCCCTAAAGGCTAGGCAGATGTGTCAAAGTGAAGATAGCACAGAGAATGTGCCAGACAGGTAATCTGGTGATTGTTAGCAAGAGCACAGAGGGTGGGAATGTATGTGACATGTTTAGGGAGTGGGAGATCAGGGGAGAGTGAGTAAAGGAAAAGACATATCTCCTGTTCTTTATAACAGGAGATACAAGGTTGACAACTGAATAAAAGTCTTCAATGCCTATTTGGATTGTATTGTCTAGGAAGAAGGGAGCCATTTAAGGCTTTTGGGAGCCATATATGGCAAGCTTCTCTAGGGTGGAGGGGAAAGAACACATGTTGGGTAGCTGGAGCAAGGAGGGCACAGTTGACTTGATATTTCTTCTGCTTACAGAGTTCCCAGTGCCCTAGCTGTACTGATTTGTCCGGAGCTTCTTTGGTAACTCCAGGGGGCTTGTCCTGGCGACCAAGAGAGGGTGACATCCTGGGGCTTGTGACACTCTCAGGAGCACTCACGGCCCTTTCTGCTCTGCTTTTTCTCCTGCTGCTGCCTGCGACATAGGAAACAGCCTTGGGATCCAGCGACGGGTGTGTGGTGCTTCTCTTCCCCAATAAAAGCTCGTGCCGACTCTCTGGTCTGTGCTGTTTGAGGGCTTGGATGAGACAGGACAGCTAGGAGGTCTGAGTGGGGCTGTAGGCTTGTGACACTTACATATTTAGGAAGGATGGGTAACCCATTCTTTCTGAGAACACTGAAAATGGGTGTTGGTTAGGTGTGGCCAGGGGAGAGAGGGGTAGAAGCTAAACTGCGGGTGATTTGCCATAGATGTCTTTCTCAAGTCCCGGGGCGGGGGTGGGAGTCAGTCCTTCTTTCTGGGCCTGCTGAACTTCCTTCTTTTATTGGAGAATGTGGGTTGGGAGTGGAACGGGAGTTGGTTGCTGGAATGTTCCCACCTTGGACCTTTTTCCTTGAGGGCCTGCCCTTGGCTCTAAGACAAGCAATTTGTCTCTTCCAGGTATCTTTATGTAGGGAAGGGACATCCCTAGGTTCTTGGGACAGAGGCAATTTTTAAAATTTATTTTTTATGTACACAAAATGGATTATATTCTATATCTTGGAGATTTTTCATGTTATTATATATATATTCTTTTATTATTTATTTATTTAAAAATTTTACCAATGCTGTTCCTTTTACATATATGCTCTTTTAATATAATTCTATGAAAGGGATAATTTATTTTACTACTCATTTCTTGTTGGATATTTAATTTTTTTTTATTTTTATTTAAAAAAATTTTTTTAGAGACAGGGTCTCACTCACTCTGTCACCCAGGATGAAGTATAGTGACACAATCATAGCTCACTGCAGCCTTGAACTTCTGGGCTCAAACAATCCTCCCACCTCAGGTTTCCCAGTAGCTGGGACTACAGACATGTACCATCATGCCTGGCTAATTTAAAAAGTTTTTTTGTAGAGATGGGGTCTTGCTGTGTTGCTCAGGCTGGTCTCGAATTCCTGGCCTCAAGTGATCCTCCCACCTTGGCCTCCCAAAGCACTGGGATTACAGGTGTGAGCCACCATGCCTGGCCTCGTTGGACATTCATATCCTTGTACATATATATCTTGGCCTATGTTTGCAGGTAAATCTGGGTAAATTTTTAGTAGTAGAAGTCCAGTTTCTGAAGTAGAGCCTGGTAAAAAATATTTGTTTTTGCTCAGTAAATATTTGTTGAATGAATGAAAGAATGAATGTAATTCTTTAATGTATCAATTAAGGATTTGTTGGGCTGCAAGTAATAGGAAACCCAACTCATGGTGGCCTGGCCAATAAAGACATTTAATTTTCTCACATTGGAGGGTGAGGCTGGCTCAGCAGCTCAACCATGACCCCGACAACCAGGCTCCTTCCTTCCTTCTCCATCAACCTCAAGGTGTTGGCTTTTGTCCTTGTGCTATTCACCTAGTGAGTACAGGATGGTTGCTGCAGCTCTAGATGTCACTGCAGGAAGAAGATGTGCGTAGAGGTCAGTGGCAAAAGAATTTTACCTCAAATGGCACTCTCCTTTTAATGACTTCTTTCCCAGAAGTTGCCTCAGGGTGGTTGAGAAAGCAAATATCTGCAAAAGGTAATGGGAAACCTGGCTTAGGTTAATCATGCTTCATCCCTGGGGCTTGGGGAGGGGCCTACTTGGACATAGAAACTGAGGTTCCATTAGCAAGGAAAAAGGAAAGGATGCTTTTGGGGTAGGCAGTTTACTGGCTCAAAGGGCTTATGCAGTTTAAATTTGGATTGAGATCCCTAGGTAGGCAGGGCTTTTATAAAAAGGAAAAAGGTAGGGACCAGTGCTCTTGAATATCATAAAAATGCTTTAATGGAAAAAGGTGAGGTATAACTTGAAAACAAACAACTCCCCCCATTTCCTGTCACTACTTTGTTTTTGTGTTCTGCCGGCTTCCTTGCCTCTGATTTCACACTGGCATGGGAAATTCTGGTTTCTGCTAGGTTCAGAACAGTCATCTCTTTGAGTAGACGTGTCAGTGTTGCTTGGAAAACAGTAGCTGGCATGAGCCTGGCAGTGATCATCCTAGGGACACCCGTGGCCCCAGGCTCATGTTGCAGGGAAGGGCCAGTATCAGTGGGATGAACTGCTGAACATTTTGGCAGGTCCCTTTCCACTGTTTTGCTTATCATTTCATTGTTTATCAAAAAACTCAAAATATTAATAATACATGCACGTAGTTTTAAAAAATCAGTATGGTAGAGCTTTCAATGAAAAACAACACCTTAAAATACTATAGGATGATTTTCTATCAGGGTGGAGAGCGGGACTGGAGAGGGAGGAGTGAGCCCCAGGCATGGCTCAGGGGCCTCTCTCAGAGCTTCCCTTCTCATCCGGAGCAGCCCACTCTGTCCAGGTGGGAGATGCCGACCTGCTTACAGGTAGCAATGTCGAGAGAGCGAGAGAGAGGGAGAGAGAGAATGTTGAAGGGTTAAATTTGAACTTGGGGTTGTGTTGGAGCTGAAGGTCAAGGTTTGAGATGGGGCCAAATTCCAGGTCTTGCCCCTCCCCCAGGCCTTTCTGGGCAGCTTTCTCTACAGCTGTACCCCAAACCAAAGAAGCCGTCAGAACCCTCCTCAGATTTTAAGTCAGTTTCAGCCTTAGTTCTGAGGAGCAGGTCTCAGTGGACCCTGGTCCTACTCTCTAACCTCGCATCCTGAAATTAGCCTCTGACCAGGCTGAAAAGCCACACTCCTCCCCTTCCCTGATCCTCAGCTTCCGCACAGTGGGCAGGAATGTCTGGGGCTCTGCCACTGGCCAGTCCTCCAGCGTGGGCTGACAAGGACCTGCTCTTTGACCAGAGCCAGTGGGTCTCACAGCTCCTCCCTTCTCCGCCCCCTCTTCGACCACTTGGCTGTAGAAATCTCTGCCTCCCTATGTTCCCCCAGCCGTAGCAATACCATGGGCCCCTGCAGCTTCTCCCTGCTGCTGTCTGGATCTCACTGCTCTCTCTGGTGGGGCATAAAGTCATTGGTAAGTAAGGTATGTGGGGTGAGAAGGGTGGGAGCCTCAGCATGTACCCCGGCAGGGGGGTTGCTTTTCAGTTGAGGACTTTCTTCCCTTCACTATCCAAGTTAAGTCCTCTTGTCAAGAGGATTGGTGCAGAGAAGATCAGCTTCACACAGATCCACAAATTTAAGAATGAAGGAGCAAGCTCCCATGGGAGTGGAAAGAATTCTTTGCTGGGCACTTTATTCTCAGAGCCACTAGGGCAGCAGAAGTCTAAGTTATACACCATTTCCAGGGAAGAGCAACAAAATGACATTCCAGAAGTGAATTTAAAGGAAAAGTTTTCTATCTGTTGTCTGAGTTCCTGGGTCCCTGCTGAATTGCACTTAATACATTAAGACCTAACATTATGCCCCCCTTTTTTCATTTGATGCGGCATGCTTCTTCCATTCTGGTAACGTTTATCTGGGGAACGTTGTCTATCACGTTGTATCGATGTTTCTCTCTCAAGGCCACAGGGTCAAATTCCATGTGGAACTCAAGGTCAGGGAAAAGCTTCTCTCTGTGAACTAACTTGAGAATGGGCAGGGAAACAACTTACTGGGCATCGCCTGTCTCATCAGCCTCGGCAGTACGTGCTCTCTAGAGCTGGTGGTTTCTTTTTTTCTTTCTTTTTTAATTTATTTTTTAATTTATTCAGGATGCTGTGCAGATTCCCAAATCTCACCCCAGATATTTTGATTCAGTAGGTCAAAGATGGGAGCCAAGGGAACTGTGTTTATTCAGAGCAATATTTTAATTTTTTTTGGAGACAAGGTCTCACTCTGTTGCCTGGGCCAGAGTGTAGTGGTGCAATCATAGCTCACTGCAGCCTCGAACTTCTGGGCTCAAGCGATCCTCCTGCCCCAGCCAGTAGCTGGGATTGCAGGTGTGTATCTGTAATCCCAAAGAATCATTCTTAAATGCCCAGTAAGTTGTTTCCCTGCCCATTCTCAAGTTAGTTCATAGAGAGAAGCTTTTCCCTGACCTTCAGTTCCACAAGGAATTTGACCCTGTGGCCTTGAGAGAGAAACTTCGATACAACGTGATAGACAATGTCCCCCAGATAAACGTTACCAGAATGGAAGAAGCATTAAGAATCATTCTTAAATCAGCCTAGCTCACAGCAACCTCAACTCCTGGGCTCAAGCAATCCTCCTGCCTCAGCCTCCCAAGTAGCTGGGACTACAGGCATGCGCCACCATGCCTGACTAATTTTTTCTATATATTTTTAGTTGTCCGGTTAATTTCTTTCTATTTTTTAGTCGAGACGGGGTCTCGCTCTTGCTCAGGCTGGTCTCGAACTCCTGACCTCGAGCAACCCTCCCGCCTCAGCCTCCCAGAGTGCTAGGATTACAGGTGTGAGCCACCGCACCCGGCCCCAAAGAATCATTCTTAAATGACTTTTTTTTTTTTTTTGAGATGGAGTCTCGCTCTGTCACCTGGGCTTGAGTGCCGTGGCATCACCCTAGCCCACAGCAACCTCAAACTCCTGGGCTCAAGTGATTCTCCTGCCTCAGCCTCCCGAGTAGCTGGGACTACAGGTGCCTGCCATCACGCCCGGCTAATTTTTCTAGTTTTAGTAGAGATGAGGTCTCGCTCAGGCTGGTTTTGAACTCCTGACCTCAAGCAATCCACCCGCCTTGGCCTCCAAGAGTGCTAGGATTACAGGTGTGAGCCACCATGCCCGGCCTTAAATGACTTTTAATTTCTTTGTCATATATAATTTTTTTCCTTTCATTTTCTCTAGTGATCAGATATGACTCAGGGGAAGAGACCAGAGTCAGTATTCTGCCTTTGGTATGTACCCTAAGACCTAGTTTTACATTTGTTCGTCTTTTATCAGTGGTGGTCTCCACAAAATATCTCACTTGAATTTAATGTGAAACCCACCTGGGCTTCTTGTGGATTTATGTCTGGTGTTAGTCCTTGGGTGTGTGGTTCTGTGTGAAGGCCTGCAGAATACATACAGCTCTGTGTGCCTTACTGATCTTTGTGGGTTCTTGTGAAAATCTTCCTTCAGCACCACAGACAGCACACACATACCTTTGTCTTAGAGGCAAATTTAGGATTGAGTGAGAAGGAAACTAGGGCAATTACTCAAGTGCCCAGAAGAAATATGAAAACTTAAAACTAGGATGAACTTTGGATTGTCATTGTCTCCAATTCTTTGTTTCCAGAGAGTATTTTACTTATAGTAATTCTTTGGACTAGAATATAGTTTTGAAAGAATTTTCAAAGAAATTGCACTTGAGTCTTGTTTGTATAACACTGTGTTTCACAATAATCAGAGGATGGAAAATCTTCAGAATCCATGAATGGGCACCTGGTAAGTTATACTCCATGACATGAAGGCCCCAGAACAAGGTTTCATCTAGACACAGCATGGTCTAGGGTCCCAGACTTTGACCCAATATCTAGAGGCTACCAGAACCTTCTTGTTTCCTTTGTCCTTTTTTTGCATAGGAGTAATTGCTGAGAGAGGGGTTAGATGGTATCTTTAACTCACACTTTTTGCCAATTCCCAAGATTTCTCTAAAGTTATGCCCATAGTCCTGGTGTTGAGATTGAGCTAAAATACCAAGTGGTTCCATCCTGGGCTACAGTTTAGTCTACTGTTTATGACCCTTAGAATACTGGTGTGGGCTGTTCATATCAATAGATTTGTTTGTGAGGCTTGGTCCTTGATAAGAATATGAACAGGGCAGTCAGAGCAGAGGGGAGTGACCCGCCCCCATGATCCGATAGTAGAGGTTTACCTTAGTTCAAGACTTGTAGCTCCCAGCTGTAAAGTCACAATTTCTATATTTCTGGCACCTGGGACACCAGAGACATTTCCCTAGAATATGAGCATTGTTGGGGGTTGAGTGCACATTGATTTGGGGCAAGTGAAAGAATTTAATGATGATTATTTTGGTGTCTCTTACATGGAAATTCATTGGAGTCAGTGACAAAATGCAGGAAAAAACTCAGTTTTGGCAAGTCATGCCAAGGAGATATCAGTAATAGTAACCTTCACACAAACTGACTCATTACATGGATAAGTTGGTGCCTGCAGAGAGGTCCTTTGTAGTTTATGTTGGAAGAATCTAGGATGGGAGAGATGAATGAATTCAGAGCAGAGATGACATACTGGAAATTTTCAGTTAAAATTGTATGAATCAGTACGAAAGGTAAACTTGGGCAAGGAAATTAGAGAGAATTCTGAATTCAAAAATCTTCCAGAAATAGTCCAATTTATTTACTCAAGATTATTTTGGTATAGTTTTTCGTAGAGAATACTCCTTTTTCCTTGTTTCCTCCTTCTGCCATATTAACCCACCGGTGGTCCTCCTTAATTTCTGTCACTGTTAATAAAGTACACTTAGTGATTACTATGTTCATTGGTATGGACCCATTGATTGGGTCCTTAACATCTCAGCATAACTTCACAGCTGTCTTTAATACTAATATTCCTCCTAATCCATACATCTATTCATAAAATATTAATGAGCAAGTATAATGCTAGACTCTGAGGATATACAAATTAATAAAATGATGACTTTGCTCTTGAGTGTAAGACCATTGTTTAGCCATCCACTATAGATACCAAACCGTGATCCTTGTCTTCCCCTGCCCCCCTGACATTCCCATGGCTTTTCTTTTAACTATTAGACAATAAGGTGTTGGATAGGATCTCCAAGTGCTAAAGGCCATCGTGGTAGTACTGAGATGCTAGTGGAGAGCTAGGATCCATGTCCTTCCCCTGAGTAAATCTAGACAAGGCATTAGTCTCTCTGAGCTTGAATTTTTAATTTGAAATAAGGGTCTTGCTATGTTTCCTAGGCTGGTCTCAAACACTGGGCTCAAGAGATCCTCCTGCCTCATCCTCTGGAGTAGCTGGGACTACAGGTGCATGACTTTGTGCCTGGCTGGGTTTTAATTTTTACAATTTCAAAAGAGTGTTGTTGAACGAAGTGATCCAAGACATTGAAATTTATGCCTATGACCGACTATCCGTAACCTAGGTATACTTTCTTGCCTCCTTGCTCATTTCCCCTAGACTATCACATTTTTTTTCCTGAAAAACTATGATCCCTAATTTTGGTGTCATTGCGGGTGGGGTGAGGTACTGAGAGACTTACCGTTCAGTAATACAATATTGTTCACAGATATATTTTTGTTTAAAGTTGTTTCTGTTGCTTCCACAGCCAGAGAATATGAAGGGCTCGCATAAATGTGTAAAAGTGTTGTAGTAGAATCTGGTCAAACTTAACTCACAGGTGCCCTTCACTGGAGGATAGTTGCAGTATTCTGTGTACGAGAATCCCAGAGTCAGATCTTCTTTGCTGCACTGTTGGCACTCTTTTCCTCATGGGCTCAGACTACTAAAGTTCATCAACCCATGTAAATCCACCTGATTTTGTCATTGGGGAACAAGATAGAATTCCCTAAGCATAAATTTCATGGTATATGTGATATGGGGCAATGATTCTAGACTATAGCCTGGGTCAATGACACAGAGAAATTGTTGGAGAAGGACAAGAAGGTAGCTGTACCATCTCAGAGCTGAAAGCTGAAAGACCTGAGGCTCCCTCCAGCCTTCACAGTCTTCCTGCTTCACAGTAAACGTGTCCCATCTCCTAACTCTCCATACGCTGCCTATGTCACTGGAATTGAACATCTCATCTACTCCCACAAGGACACAGCTCAAAGCCCTTACTTTCACTCCCCATCTTTCCCCCAGCCCAGAGTTTCTGCAAACACATAAGCTATAAAGACCTTTCACCTTCTACGCCTACCCCTGAAGGAGAAGCTTAAAATGCCTACAGCCAGCTCCCCCTTTTGCCTACCCATCCAGACTCACCTGGTTTGGCTGAGACCATGGAGGTAGGTGGTTAGAGCAGGAGCCATGATGACCAAGTTGGAGGCAAAGAAGGCGATATTGTCAGTCTTCTTGAAGTCCAACTAAGTCCTTATCCACAATTGGGAATTTTCCCCCCTTTCTCCTGAGTGTTTCCTACATGCTTATTATAATTTGAATCAAGAGCAAATTATAGAATTTAAATAAGTAGAATGGGAATGCCCTACACATGTGAATGATGGTCTCTGCATCTCTGTATCAGTGGAAGGTAACACTGTGGTCCTATACATACGTGCTGAATAGAAATGAAATTCATTTTACACACACACACACACACACACACACACACTTGCACACAACACCCCAACAAAGGAATTTCTTGGACACCTCTGACATCAATCCAATTTTCATAATCCCTACTCTCTGGGACTGAAATCCCTTGGTAAAAACTTGAGTCTTCTACTTTCTGTCTTCCTCCTTCTCCAATCCATGGCAGAAAGAGCCATATAGTTTGAAATAAAAAGGGGACTCGATCCTGGCAGCAACACCACCCAGGCTGCCTAGACCTCCTTCTCTTTCACAGTGTTCTACTGGTTTGCCCTTCCTGTTTTTCCTTACCTCCAAGATGTCCACTCTCACACAATTCTTTTCTGAGTGGTAGAGGAATGAATTCCCCTGAAAGTGTGCGGAGGATCACGGAAAAGATGAGGAACCACAGAGAAAAGTGGGTCCATTCAGGCTTCATGGTGTTTCAGACAGCAGATAGAAGAGTCCTGGACCAGGCTGAAACTATATCTTGTGGGTGAAGCACCTTCTCTTTTGAGGAGTTGAACCCATATCTCTGATTTAATCTCTGCAGGACGCGTTCCTGGGCAGGGTTCTGGTGTGTCCAGAATCAGTCTAGTGAGCAGAGCAGTAAGTTCTTGGGTACCCAGCCATGTAGCTTGAAAGACCATGGTTTTTCAGAGCCCTAGTGATGAACCTCAGCCTCCCCTCTTTCCTTCACAATTAGGATCATGACCACTTATAGCTCGGGCCCTCAGCATCTCTATAATGAACAGTTGTAAATAAATGATTATTAATGCTTTAATATGTAAATGTGAAAAATTGAAAGTAAATTAACTAATCCTTGAACTAAGAAACTGGAACAAAAACAGCAAACTAAATCAAGAGAAAGTGGGTAGAAGATAACTGATGAAGATAGTAGTTAAAATTAACAAATTAAAAAAAAGAAATGCTAAAATTGCCAAATAAAATTAAAAGTTTGTACTTTAAAAACACCACTAAAATAGATAAAACACTGCTGAGAGTGGCTGAGAAAAACATAAGAAATAAACCTCTTAAATAATAGAAATGTAAAAAGGATAGAACTCAAACATGGAGGAGATGAAAAATTTACCAGGAAATAGTCTTGTTCCTGATTTTAGGGGGAAAATTTTCAGGTTTCTACCACTAAGTGTTATGTTATCTGTGGGTTTTTCATTGATGTCTTTTTTAGGTTGAGGAAGTTCCTTTCTGTACCTAGTTTGATGCATGTTTTTATCACAAAAGGGTGATGGATTTTTTTGTCAAGTGTTTTTTCTGTGTCTATTGAGGTGATTGTGTTGATTATGTCCTTTGTTATATTAATATGGTGCATTACATTGATGTATGCATGTTCAAATAATCTTGGATTTTTGGGATAAATTCTGCTGGATGGTGTATAACATTTGTTGTATGTTTTTGAACCTTTTTTTTTTTTTTTTTTGAGACAGAGTCTCACTCTGTTGCCTGGGTTAGAGTGCTGTGGCATCAGCCTAGCTCACTGCAATCTCAAACTCCTGGGCTCAAGTGATCCTCCTGACTCAGCCTCTAGAGTAGCTGGGACTACAGGCAGAAGTCCTTTGGTGCACAAAAGTTTTTATTCCAAATTTATTTTTTCTTTTGTTGCTGTGCATTTGGTGTCATTTCTAAGAATC
>CM052436.1:197137191-197152661 GCA_028533085.1 Varecia variegata | reverse complement strand
AACTGGATAGTCACATGCAAAGGAATTAATTTGGACCTCACACACCATATACAAAAATTAACTCAAAGTGGATCAATAATTCAAACATAGAGCTACAAAATTTTAGAAGAAATACAGAAGTAAATCTTCATGACTTTGGAGTGGGCAATGGATTCTTAGAAATGACACCAAATGCACAGCAACAAAAGAAAAAATAAATCAGGAATAAAAACTTTTGTGCACCAAAGGACTTCATCAGGCCAGAGCAGGGGCTCACACCTGTAATCCTAACACTCTGAGAGGGGAGGCGGGAGGATCACTTGAGGTCAGGAGTTGGAGACCAGCCTGACCAAGAGTGAGACCCCGTCTCTACTAAAAATAGAAAAACAATTAGCTGGGCGTCATGGCATATACCCCTAGTCCCAGGTACTGGGGAGGCTGAGGCAGGAGGATCTCTTGAGCCCAGGAGTTTGAGGTTGCTGTGAGCTAGGCTGATGCCACGCACTCTAGCCTGAGGGCAAGTCTGTCTCAAAAAAAAAGAAAAAAGACTAAGTTTGACTGGTAGTGGGAGCAGAGAGCGGCCCCCAGAGAGCCCTGTGCAACCCCACCATGGCCACCGCACCATCGCGGCAACCATGAGCAGCGAGGCCGAGACCCAGCAGCCGCCCGCCGCCCCTGCCCCCAGCGCTGCCGACACCAAGCCTGGCCCCACAGGCAGTGGCGCAGGGAGCGGTGGCCCGGGGGGCCTCCCATGGAGGGCACCTACCAGCAGGGACAAAAAGATCATCGCAACCAAAGTTTTGGGGACAGTAAAATGGTTCAATATAAGAAACAGATGTGGTTTCATCAACAGGAATGACACCAAGGAAGATGTATTTGTACACCAGACTGCCATAAAGAATAACCCCAGGAAGCACCGTCTCAGTGTAGGAGCTGGAGAAACTGTGGAGTTTGACGTTGTTGAAGGAGAAAAGGGTGCAGAGGCTGCAAATGTTACAGGCCCTGGCGGAATCCCAGTTCAAGGCAGTCAATATGCAGCAGCCGGTAACCATCTCCACGTCGCAGGGTCCCCCACGCAATTACAGCAGAGTTACCAGAACAGTGAGAGTGGGGAAAAGAACGAGGGATCGGAGAGCGCTCCTGAAGGCCAGGCCAGCAACCCCGGCCCTACCGCAGGCGGAGGCTCCCACCTTACTACCTGCGGAGACCCCGTGGGCGTCGACCACAGTATTCCAACCCTCCCGTGCAGGGAGAAGCAAAGGAGGGTGCTGACAACCGGGGTGCAGCAGAACAAGGTAGACCACCAGTAAGACAGAATCTGTATGGGGTTCTAGACCACGATTCCGCAGGGGCCCTCCTCGCCAAAGACAGCCCAGAGAGGACGGCAATGAAGAGGATAAAGAGAATCAAGGAGATGAGACCCAAGGTCAGCAGCCGCCTCAACGTCGGTACCGCGGCACCTTCAATTAACCTACGCAGACGCCCAGAAAACCCTAAACCACAAGACGGCAGACACAAAAGCAGCCGATCCACCAGCTGAGAATTCGTCCGCTGCTGAGGCTGAGCAGGGCAGAGCTGAGTAAATGCCAGCTTACCATCTCCACCATCTCCACCATCTCCAGTTCGGTCATCCAACAAGAAGAAATGAATATGAAATTCCAGCAGTAAGAAATGAACAAATGATTGGAGCTGAAGATCTTAAGTGCTTGCTTTTTGTCCGTTGACCAGATCACTAGAACTATCTGCATTATCTATGCAGCATGGGGTTTTTATTATTTTTACGTAAAGATGTCTTTTTTGGTGATAACAAACGTGTTTTTTAAAAAAGCCTGGTTTTTCTCAACATGCCTTTAAAGGTTTTAAAATTGTTTCATATCTGGTCAAGTTGAGATTTTTAAGAACTTCATTTTTAATTTGTAATAAAAGTTTACAACTTGATTTTTTCAAAAAAGTCAACAAACTGCAAGCACCTGTCAATAAGGGTCTTAAATAATTTTAAAAAACTAAAAAAAGAAGCACTGAAGGACTTTATCAAAAAAATGAAAAGACAACCTATAAAATGGGAGAAAATATTTTTAAAACCATACATCTGATAAAGGTATCCAGAATATATAAAGAATTCTTAAAACTCAAGGAAAAAAAGACAACCCAATTACAAATGGACAAAGGACTTAACTAGACATTTCTTCAAAGAAAATATAAATGTGACCAACAAGCACATGAAAATATGCTCAACATCATTAGTTATAAGAGAAATGCAAATCAAAACCACCATGAGATAGCACTTCACACTCACTTGGTTGGTTATAATAAAAAAAAGGATTCATTGCAAAGATGCAAAAAAAAAAATAAAGAAAAAATAAAGAAAAAAAAGGAAAATAATAAGTGTTGGCAATCATTGGAAAAATTAGAACCTCGTGCATTACTGATAAAAATATTAAATAGTTCAGCCATGATGGAAACAGTATGGAGTGTCCCCCCAAAATTAAACACATAAAGTTAAATATATGACCCAGCAATTCTACTCCCAGGTATTTACCCAAAAGAATTGAAAATATGTACTAAAAAAAAAATAATTGTAGGCCGGGCGTGGTGGCTCACGCCTGTAATCCTAGCACTCTGGGAGGCCGAGGCGGGCGGATCGTTTGAGCTCAGGAGTTCGAGACCAGCCTGAGCAAGAGCGAGACCCCGTCTCTACTAAAAATAGAAAGAAATTATATGGACAGCTAAAAATATATATATAGAAAAAATTAGCCGGGCATGGTGGCGCATGCTTGTAGTCCCAGCTGCTCGGGAGGCTGAGGCAGGAGGATCGCTTAAGCCCAGGAGTTTGAGGTTGCTGTGAGCTAGGCTGACGCCACGGCACTCACTCTAGCCCGGGCAACAGAGTGAGACTCTGTCTCAAAAAAAAAAAAAAAAATAATTGTACACAAATGTTCGTAGCTGCACTATTTGTTGTCACCAAAGAGTAAAAACAACTAAAATGTCCATCAACGAATGAACGGATAAGCAACTTGTGATATACACATACAACGAAATATTATTCATTCATAAAATAAAATGAAGTACCGGGACATGCTACATAGTAAATGAACCTCAAAAACTACAGAAATAACATTTCTCACCTATCATTTTGGCAAAGATTCAAAAGCATAACAACACAATCTATTAGTGAGACCATGAGAAACATACATGTTCACATTGCTGGTGACAGCACAAAAAGGTACAACCTTTATGGAGTAGAATTTGGCAACATCTAACCTAACTATATATGCATTTATGCTTTTAACCAACAATCACACTTTTGGAAATTTATCCTGATGTTATACCTTCAACAATACAGAAAATACGCACACGATTGTTCAATGCAGCTTTATTTGTAATAGCAAAATCTTGGTAACTACAGAAATGCCCATATATAGGAGACTGGCTATAAGAATAAGGTGTGTGTACCTGGTGGTCTCGGATGCAGCTCTAACAAAGCGAAAATGGCTAGGAACTGCTCTAGTGTAATTTCCAGGATATATTGTTAAATGAAAACAACAAAGTGCAAATGATCATATTTGTTCAAGAAAAACAGAATTAAGAATTCAAGTAACTAATTATCTTTATCTTACACAAAACTTTCCAGAGAATTGACAAATGGCTGCTGCCCAGCACATTCTTTTATATTTAGAAGTCAGCGTAAGCTCGCTACAAAAGCAGGCAAGGACAGTAGGAGAAAGGAAAGTTACAAGCCCAGTTCATTTATGAATATAAATGTAAAATGCCTGAAAAATAGCAAACTGAACCAAACAATATAAAAATGATAATAATAAGATTACCATAGAAAACCAAGAATGGCTTAATGTTAGAAAGTCTGAAATGTAATTCACTACATTAACAAGTTAAAGGATTAAAGGAGAAAAATAATGTTATCATCTCAACATATATAGAAAAAAATCAATAGATATAATCCAAAATAAATTAATAAAAATTCTCTTGTTATATTAGGAATGAAAGAGAACTTTCTAAACCTGATAAAGGATGCTTAGGGGAAACCTAAAACAGAGACTATCCTAAAAGGAGAAATTCAAGAAGCTTTCATTTTTTTTTTTTTTTTTGAGACAGAGTCTCGCTTTGTCACCTGGGCTAGAGTGAGTACCGTGGCGTCAGCCTAGCTTACAGCAACCTCAAACTCCTGGGCTCAAGCAATTCTCCTGCCTCAGCCTCCCGAGTAGCTGGGACTATAGGCATGCGCCGCCATGCCTGGCTAATTTTTTCTATATATATTTTAGTTGGCCAGATAATTTCTTTCTATTTTTAGTGGAGACGGGGTCTCACTCTTTCTCAGGCTGGTCTCGAACTCCTGAGCTCAAACGATCCACCTGCCTCGGCCTCCCAGAGTGCTAGGATTACAGGCGTGAGCCACCGCGCCCGGCCAAGAAGCTTTCATTTTAAATCAAGTACCAGACAAGAACACACACTATCCTCACTTCTATGCAATGTGCTCGAGGCACTGGCCAGCACAATGAGGCACGAAAAATGGCATAAAGTTTGAAGAGGAAAAGTTACTATTTACGGATGATAAATACTGAAAGAATACACCAAGAAATCATGAGAAACAATGGGAGAACTGAACAAGCTAACTAGTTACAGATCAATATACAAAAGCCATTTCTCTACGTTAGCACAAAGAAAAGAATTAACTAAAAAGTTACATTATTTAAAATTCCATCTTTAAAATCCAAGCCTCTGGGAATAACTATAACAAAGACATGGAAGCTCTTCCCAGAGAAAAGTTATTAAAAATTTGTTTGAAGGTACATTAATATGATCTAGGTAGATGAGAGGCAAAACAAGGTCAAGATTAGCGGGATTAAGGAGGTACAGATAGGAAAACAGTACCTGGCCCTGGAGAGGGCTGGGAGGTGCTTGGGTTTCTGCCAGGCTCTCCCTGATTGGAATACACGTGAAAGGCTCGTCACGGCCTGGCCCCCACCTTGCTCTCTTTCCCTCTCTTCTCGCAGCTGTGCCTGGTGAAACCCAGCAGGCTTCAGCCAGGACTCACCTACCATCCTGCCTGCACCATGAAGCCTGTGCTGCCTCTGCTCCTGCTGGTGCTGGGCCTCGCACTGCAGCCGGTGCCCGGGAGATTCAAGCATCGCTTTCAGAGTAAGTGCTGGTCTGGGCCCGGAGACGGAAGCAGGATCTGTGGAGAGGAGAGGGTTTGAGGGCTGACAGTCTGACACGTGTTGTGGAAAAATAGTGTCATGTGCAAGAGTCCAAGCTTTATTGTCGGCAAGATCTAGGCTTGAATTCCTCTTCTGCTGCTTCCTGTGTGACCCTGGGCAAAGTGTCTGGGCCTCAGATTTTATCCTTATATGGGATATAAGGATCTCAGAATAGTTGGGAAGAGAAACAGATAACGTGTGCAGACGTAGAGCGCTCTTACTAGGCCACAGGAAATGCATTAACTACCGTAAATGGTATGGGTCTCGTCACCCATCTTAATCTCACCACCCCTGTTTCCTTCACGGATCCTGGGTCCCACTTTTCAAGCATCAAAACAGACAGGAAAATGAAGTTGGTAGGACTCAAGCTGGAATCTACATACACTTGGCCTTGGAGGATATTTTGGGAGGGAGGGAAAGAAGTCTTGCATTTTATTCCACATACTGAAAATCTAGAGGTGCTGAGCAATTACCCTTGATTAGCATCAATGGGACAGTGGAGAGTCCATCTCAGCAACCACTGCTTCCCAGCTCTAACGAGAGTGCTGGCTGCAGTAATATTGACCTTGACCAGTACCAAATGAGAGAAGAACTGTTATTCATCATACACGCACTCTTCAATGGGGAGAGCATCTTCAGAATATTGGGGGCTCAGAAGAGGGAAATGTGTGGTAGCTCACGTGTCTGGGGAGGCCAGGTCCTGTTTTAGATGTTCCAGACAGGGGATGCAGGTTTGTAAGCAAGCTGCAAGAGAATGGGAGTATCCAGGGTCAATTGGGGAATCAAGGACTAGAATTTGAGGAGAGACACAAAGAGGCTTTCTGAAAGGCTGGTAAGTGCTGTGAGTGAGACTGAGACCAGATGCCCAGAAGAGGAGACAAAACTTGAGAAGGGTGGCCCCTCTGAGATCTCTGGCTCACAGCCTCTTTCCTCCATGCTGTTCCACTGAACCCCAAGCTCTTCAAAGTGGGGACGGGTTCCAAATTCTTGCACTGCCTCAGTGGGCCATGGAATAGCTCAGAGGCCAGGAGTGAGTGAGTGCTGGGTACTGGTTTCTGCCCATTGTCAGCAGCTTGGACCTCAGCTCCTTTCACACCATTTCTGGTGCCATTTGCTGTTACAATTATAGTCTCCACTCATTCTTCATTCCTTCCTTTCAAACTATCATAATGTCCTACAGACTCCCTTCTAAATGCAAATATCTGCAGAGCAGTGAACCAACAGGTGAGCAATAGAATGCCCCACCTTTGACTTTTGATCCCCCAAAAGAGTAAGACACAAGGTAGAAAATTGGGGCCTGGCAGGGCTTGGGGAAAGGGGTTAACAGAGCCCATCCTTAGAGTTCAGGAACAGAGAGGCGACTTTGGGTTGGGGCCTTAGGACAGCATCTCCTGGTGGAGGTGGATCTTAGCTTTCAACTGAAATACTTGGGGGTGAGGGAGAAAATAGGGTGTCAAATGAAGGTGTTTATCCTTTCTAATAACAGTAGAAAGTGGGGGCATCCTGGGGCTCTGACCAAACAGGAGAAACCAAGGAAGAAGGAGAAGCTGAATCTTTGCACCCCATTCTGAAATCCCCACCCTTCTCACCATGAAAGAAGTCATTCCCAGAACTTACCTGGGAATTGGGTCCTAGCTCTCTGATCCTGTACCTTTGGTTTACTGTGTGGTCTTCATCCTTTACCAAAACTTGCCTTCCACCCATTCTTCCTATACACATACAGCCCATGTTAGGCTGACCCCAGGGTAGACGATACTGCTAATGAGAGGCTGTACAACTTGCTCAAGACCACACAATGAGTCAGTGCAGAATGAATGCACAAAGGTCTTTCTTGCTCACCACACATGCCATTCATACCCCTGAAATAGACCCAACTAGGGTCTATGGGGATTTGGCATCTGGCCCGCAAGGATGGTAAATGACCCACGGGTGCAGGGTTCTGCCAAACTCTGTCCTTGATCAAATATCCAAGCCCCAGTTCCTGCTCAGAACTCAGAGGAAGTCAGCAGGTAAGGACAAAGTCTGATCCCACCTCCCTTGGACCACACTAGGGAGATAGGGTGGCAGGTGTCCTAGCAGTTCTGGGACCACGCAAGGGAGATAGGGTGGCAGGTATCCTAGCAGTTCCCTGGGCTTTCTGAGTTCCGAATGTTACTCCAGCCTGTTGTTCAGACCCTTCTCTTACCTGTTCTGTGTTTCAGAGTATATCTTGGAACCTCCACCCTGCAGATCGGAACCTGAAAACTGTACCTACTTGTGTAACCTGCAGGAAGATTGCAAGAAAGGACTTCAGTGCTGTTCTTCCTTCTGTGGGATAGTCTGTTCATCAAACAAATTTCAATAGCTCAAAAAGTAAGGGACTTCTCATGCCCAGTCCTGATCCCAGAGATGCTGGTGGGAGGCCAAGAGAAGAGTCTCTTAACTAGCCACTATGGTAGATTGATCTCTCTCTTTCTCTCTCTCTCTCCCCCCCACTTCTCTCTCTCTCTCTCTCCCCGCCCCTTTCTCTCACTTTCACTCGCTCTCTCCTCTTTCTCTCCCTTTCTCTCTGTCTTTGTCTTTCTCGCTCTCTCTCTCCTGTCCCCCCTCATTGCCATGTTGCCTACATTCTCCTTCTCCTTACCAAGGATAATGTCCCTGAAAGTCCTGATGAGAAAAGCTCTCCTCCAGTTCTGAACTACATAGTCCTTGTCTCCCCATCACCACATGCACGAATCTCTGACTCACTCTGCCTCTCGGAATACACCCACAAATGCCTCCATCCACAGACCTTCCCCTGTCCCCGAATCCCCCTTTGTCCACCGGCCTGGGACACTATAAATGGGGCTGCAAGTGTAACCAAAATTCCAAAGCAAAATTTGTTCTCTGTTTTTGCTTCCTTTCGCCAGATACCATCCTTGACCCCCAACGGTTCCTGGGCTCTAGAGACCCAGCCCGAGGGGAGTTTTAGTTAACTCCCAGGCATTAGCACTAACCCCGAGCACTCCCAGAGTAGAGAAAGGACATTGAGATGCTGTTGAGACTTATGGTTTCTAATTGCCTTTTGCAACTATGTCTTTCTATGACCTTGAGTAAAACAGTTCCCCTCTTTTTCACTTTCTTGTTCTCATGAATAATATGGAGACTCTTTTTTCCTGCCTCACAAGGCCTGAATGAAGTCTCAAAAGACACATAGCAAGAGACTCAGCCGGTGAGCTTATCGAGGGAAGCCTAGCTGTCTTGTTCTCTGCTGATTCCCTTCCCTGAGCAGAATGCTCAACACATAAGACAGGGGGCCGAGTGACTAAGTATGGGCCCAGAGCCAAATATCTGGGCTCAAATCCTGGTTCTACCACTTCTTAGCTACATGACCTGAGACAAGTTAATGAACCTCTCTCTGAGCATCTTCTTCCTCATCTTTAAGCCTGGAGCAATAATCGTGAGATTAAATTAGATGATCCGTGTAAGCTTTAAAACATTGTCTGCCACATAATAATTGTTCAGTAAATTTTAGTGATTAGACAGCCACTTCTCTCCCAAGAGCCTGGCCCTTGCAATTCAATTCCACATCTTTCAAGGCTGTATTTGGAATGCAGACACACAAATACGACTCTTTGTTGTCATTGAGTTCTTTGAGGTTCTTCCTTCCCAATGGCAGCAGAACTAGCTTCACAGTCTAGTTTTAATGGTGGAAATAATGGAAAGTAAAAATTATACCTCCAAAAAGAAAACTTCACTAGATAATATTTGAAAATATTTTTCTTCTGCAGGATCAAACCCGAGGGCTCAGGCACCATGCCTGACAACTGAGACATGTTTCCTTGAGCATTTTGTAGGTACGAGGGTTTGGCCTTCCACTGTGAGATCTCCCAGGAACGCTCACTTTCCTCCTCTAGCCTCTCCAGGGCCACTGACATTCCCCCAAGGTCAGAATAACCTTCTTGTCATCCAGATGCTGCCTCCTCCTCCATCCTCCTCCTCCAAGGGCTTTCTTTGCACTCTGTGGGGCAGGCTGCAGTCCAGTGTGAGTTCTGCAACACAGAGTGACCTAAGGAGGCAGAGTCATGGCCCAAGGGGAACAGGAGGCGCTCAGATCTGAGGCTTTGCCAGGGAACAGGCTCTTCCAGCTTCCAGGTTGACAGCGCCCTGGGTAGGGAGTCGAGCTGAGCCCTTCACGCTCTGTGTGACTTGGTCAGCTAGCTCACTGTACCTCTCTGAGATAGTCAACTCCCGCATGTGAAAGATGAAGACAACATCCACGCCTTGGGGTATTGCAAGGCTAACACAGGGCCACATGGAAGGAAGACTTTGGTCACTGCAAAGACTCTGCAAAGGTTAGATGCTGCCAGCAACTCACTTACGATGTCACTCTTTCTGGGTTCCAGGTTTTTTTCTCTTAAAAAAGGGGGGATCATCTTTGTCATTTGACTGATGTTACAAGAATGGTGAACAAAATGGAGTCCCTTGTAACTCCAACACCAAAACAAATATAGTATTCATAATTGGGTGGATTTTGTTTCAGAGTGTTTGGAAACAATAATTAGGAGTTTACAGTCTTCTAGGGGTCCTTTTGACATTACCAGAGTTTCCAAATCAAAATGATGCTATTTCAGCACAGAGTCCTTTTATTAACCCTACACAAAGGAGTGCGATAGGTGGTAGCAGGTGGATGCCAGTGGAGCAGTTTAGGTGCGTGAGCACGGCTTTCAGCCTTGCTCAGGCCCTGGAGAGCCCACCATGCTCACTTCCTGCTGCACCTTGGATATAACTGAGTGCTCCTGCCACCCACCAGCTGTCAATCAATGCATCAGCATTGTTAGGTAATCTAGGGCCCATGCAGCAGGAAGACACTGAGGCCATAGTAAGAACCCAGGTGTTAGATCCAGGTGAGAGGCTAACTAAAGGTGGCTGGTGCAACTGTATTTTTATTGCAGTGTCAGAGTTAAATGGCTGGGAGGTATAGAAGCCTTCGGAAGCTCCATCCCAATGCTTTGCCTAAACAGGCAGGACTTCATCTTGGACAGGCAGAAAAACACTGTGTCTTCTACGGGAATAGGCACCCCTGCTCCTGTTATCTTCCGGTAGGCTTAATTGAGACTGCACCATTCATGGAGCACATTAACAGTAATGTCTGTTAGATCTGTGTGCCAGAGTGTTTGTCCCCTTGAGCTTGCAGCCTGTCCTCTGTAGACTGGCTCCCCTGGACTGACCCCTGCTGTTGGCTTGGAGGGCCAGGTGAGTAGGAGATGGGCATGCTAGGGAGGGCCTGAGAAAATGCTGAACTTGTCCCTAGGACATGCAGCACCGAGCTCTCTATGGCCTCCTGGAACGTGGCCTTGCCACAGTCTCCCACCTAAATCTTGGGCTCTGGAGGGTGTGGTCAAGGGCTTCCAACTTTTTAACATGAACTGACATTTTGGGTTATGACAGATTGCCTCTTGTTTAGTCCTCACAACAACCATAATATCTGGTTCGTAGGGCCAGGGAGTTGAGAAATATGCTCAGCACAGCCAGCTGGTAAACCCTGGAGCTGGACTCCAAACCCAAGCCTTGGCCTGCCCAAGAAGTTTTCTTCTCCCAGAAGGATCTCCACTTGGGCAGCTCCACTCACTTCTGCTGAGTGGGGTTTCACCCTTTCCTGTTTCCACCAAATTTTTCCACTGATGCACTTTCCCCTGCTTACAACTCAGGTCTCATAACTCCTCGTTCCCCTTCGTACTTAGAAACCAGCCCCACTAAACTTGGTCTCTCTCCAAGGCCCCATGCACCCTCTCCCCTCTACACCCCTGCTTTTCTCTCTGCCCTGAATGTCTTTTCCCACATTTCTGATGAGCTCCCACCCCTGCTTCAAGGTTCATATTAAATTAAAAATTGTGGAATCTTCACTAATTCACTCTAGACAGAATTGGACACTCTCCTTGTCTTTTCACAGTGCCCTGTCTTTCCCCTATCACAACCTTTATCACCCTGTCCTGCAATTGTTCAAGTTAGGATTTTCCCTGCCTAGAGGATGAATCTCATCAAAGCAGGTGCTGTGTCTGACTTCTTTGCCAGAGAACCCTAGCACCTAGTGCCATGCCTTACACATAGTAAGGACACAATTCAGACTTTTCAAATAGGGACAAGAAGAGACTGGCAATGAGTCAATTAATCCTAACATTTAATGAGTTGTTTTGCAAAGAAAATCTTCACCAAACAGTTCAGAGTCCTAGCTACTCTGGGACTCAGTCCAGCTCTGCCTTACTGGCCTGGTGACGGTAGGCATCTCCTAAGTCCTCAGAACACCAGTCTGTCCATCTGTAAAATGGAGATGAAAAATATCTAACTTTCAGGTGTGTCATAAAGACAAAATGAGACGATACATGCAAAGCACATACAAGGTTGCTGGCAGAGAGTCTAAGAAGAATGTTATTATTATTATCCATGGCTTGTCAATTCTTCCCTTGTCCAAAATTCTTGTCTTAAAAAGGGATCACAGTGTACAGTCTACCTGGTTGGATGGTTGGTTGGTTGGTTGGTTTTTAATTTCCCTGGCTTCCATATAAATTAACTCAAGTTAATTAAGACAAGTGCAGTGTTCTCTGATCTTCAAAATATCTTCTAAGAGGGAACAAGGCATAGTTACGGAAAGTACTGCATCCTTGAGAAATAGCGTACTCCTCAACTCTCTGACCTTCAGCTTCCTTGTCTGTGAATCTCATCCTTGATTAAACCTCATGATGAAGGATCAGCTAATTTAACAGAGATCTCAATTCCTCTACTAAACCTCTAGATCGTGCCTCTGAAGATCCCATGTGAATGTTACCGACTGGGAAAATTGTAGTCACCTAGTTCCATAAGGCTACTTTTCTTCCAATTGCACCCCATCTAAATGAACTTTTCCCAAGATTAATTTATCACAAGTCCGTGTCTTATGCCTCTCTTCTATGGCACACCTCTAATCCGGCTAACTCCCTGGTAACCCCTGGCCCAGAGAAGGAAGTACTGTTCAAAAAAATCTGCAGCTTCCTTTTCCACCAGAAACTGATCAGATATGGTTCAAGTTGATCTGAGTGAGACAGATCTTTCCGTACAGGTCGGTCCATTCAAACTACAGCCATCGCAGTTTTAGTAATCTGAGTTTGATCTTCCCAATGCTGAAGGTCCTGATCATAAGAGGCTATTGAAATGTAAATTTATATTAATTACAATAAAATAAAATATTCAATCAGTTCGTCTGTCTTACTAGTCATTTCGAGAGTTCAATAACCACATGTGGCTAATCGAGACCATATTACACATCATAAATATAGAACATTTCCGTCATCACAGAAAGTTCTAATGGAAAGCACTGATTTCAGCTATATAAAGCTGATATCTAATTAATGATGGGTAATAACAGATCATGACGACAGAGAATACCTTCTCTGACAACCTCTTGTTAGACTCCAGGAAGAGTTTCATGGGGCTATTTCTTTAAACAGTCACTAGGCATAGGCTGACAACACACAACTGAGTGACAGTAGTTCTGTAGAGGCCCAACATGATGTAATCTAAGGATATGTTTAAAGCATCCAGAAGAATAAATGGACTAATGTTCCTCCTTTCACCTAGTCCCACAAGTATACTTTTCTTCCAATTGTACCCCCTCTAAATGAAACCCAAGGACAGCAGAAAAAAACGAAATGGGAAGAAGAGCAGAAATTACTAAAATAGAAAACATAAAATAGAGAAGACTCTAATAGAAGTTGTTTTTTGAAATGAGTGATCAAGAAAAAAGAAGAAAGACACACCAAATAAATAATACCAAGGAGGAAAAGGGTCAGCACTAAAGATTATATAGATATCCAAGACATCATAAAATCTTATCTTTAACAACTTTATGCAAACAAATGTAAATATCAGAAGAAATGAACAAATTTCTAGAACCAAAACTGACCGCCAAAACCAAAAAATATTGGCCAGGCGCGGTGGCTCATGCCTGTAATCCTAGCACCCTGGGAGGCCAAGACAGGAGGATTGCTTGAGGTCAGGAGTTCAAGACCAGCCTCAGCAAGAGCAAGACCCCATCTCTACTAAAAATTGGGCAGGCGTGCTGGTGTGTGCCTGTGGTCCCAGCTACTTGGGAGGCTGAAGCAGGAGGATCACTTGAGCTCAGCAGTTTGAGGTTGCTGTGAGCTAGGCTGACGCCACTGCACTCTAGCCCAGGTGACAGAGCGAGACTCTGTCTCAAAAATAAATAAATAAATAAACAAACAAGTGGAATTACATCAAACTAAAAAGTTTCTGCACAACAAAGGAAACAAACAACAAAATGAAAATGCAACTTATGGAATGTGAGAAAATATTTGTAAATGATATATTTGATAAAGGGCTAATATATAAAATATATAGAGAGCTCCTACAACTCAATAGCAAAAAAACAAATAATTCAATTAAAAAAGGAAATGGGAAAAGGACCTGGATAGATGTTTTTTCAAAGAAGACATATAAATGGGCCGGGCGTGGTGGCTCACACCTGTAATCCTACCTCTCTGGGAGACTGAGGCGGGCAGATCGTTTGAGCTCAGGAGTTCAAGACCAGCCTGAGCAAGAGCGAGACTCCATCTCTACTAAAAATAGAAAGAAATGATCTGGACAGTTAAAAATATATAGAAAAAATAAGCTGGGCATGGTGGTGCATGCCTATAGTCCCAGCTACTCGGGAGGCTGAGGCATGAGGATCGCTTGAGCCCAGGAGTTTGAGGTTGCTGTGAGCTAGGCTGATGCCACGGCACTCACTCTAGCCTGGGCAACAAAGTGAGACTCTGTCTCAAAAAAAAAATGACATAGAAATGGACAGCAGATATATGCAAAGATGTTCAGCATCATGAATCATCAGGGAAATGCAAATCAAAGCCACCTAAGATATCACATCATAACTGTTATTATCAAAAAGTCAAAAGATAAGTGTTGGTGAGGATGTAGAGAAAAGGGATCTCTTTCATACTGTTGTGGGAATGCAAAATATTCCAGTCACTATGGAAAATAGTATGGACATTCCTTTAAAAATGAAAAATAGAACTACCATATGATCCAGTAATCCCACTTCTGGATATTTATCCAAAATTACTGAAATCAGGATCTCAACAAGATATTAGCACTTCAATATTTGTTGCAGCACTATTAACAATAGCCAAGATGTAAAACAATCTACATGTACACAGACATATGAATACATTTTTTAAATGTGGTATATTCATTCAATGGAATACTATTCAGCCTTTAAAAATAAGAAAATTCTGCAATATGTAACAACACAGATGAACCTTGAGAGCATTACACTAAGTGAAAAAAGCCAATCATAGAAACATAAATACTTCTTGATTCCACTTATATGAGGAGTCTAAAATAGTCAAATTAATAGAATCAACAGTGGAATGGTAGTTGCCAGGGGCTGGGTTGGGGGGGAAATAGGAGTTACTAATCAATGGGCATAAAGTTTCGGTCAAGCAAGATAAATGAGCTCCAGAGATCTGGTATACAACATTGTACCTATAGTCAACGACAATGTATGATACACTTAAAAATACGTTAGAGGGTAGACCTCATGTTAAGTGCCTTTACCACAATAAAATAAAATTTGAAAAAAGAAGGTATAGGAAGCCTGAAAACTAAACCATTATATAAGTTTGCTAAATGGTAAAAATTGCCCAAAGCAGAAAACATTAAATCCACATATTTGTAGAAAAGTTCAATCAAATCTTCAAGGAACAAACCATTTCAATCTTACATAAAATCATACAAAGACTAGAAATGACTATTTCTCAATTCAGTCTTTGAGGCCATATGGTCTGAGTGCTCAACCAAATGAAAATTACTGGCCAATCTAACTCACAAATTAGATGTAAAAGTCTTACACAGCATATTAGCAAACTATACTTAGTAGTATATAAAAAGATTATACACCATAGGCAACTTTGTCCCAGAAATGCAAGAGTAAAAATGAGAAAAATCTATAAATATAATTTACCCAATATCGAATTAAAGAAGATAACCATATGATTATCCCAACATATGGAAAAATATTTTTATAAAATTCAAAGCCTACTTATGATATTTTTAAATTTTAGCCCACTGAGAATATAATGGAATATCCTTAACAAGATAAAGTGTAACTATTAAAATCCTATGGTATAGGCTGGGCGCGGTGGCTCACGCCTGTAATCCTAGCACTCTGGGAGGCCGAGGCGGGCAGATCGTTTGAGCTCAGGAGTTCGAGACCAGCCTGAGCAAGAGCGAGACCCTGTCTCTACTAAAAAAATAGAAAGAAATTATCTG
>CM052436.1:197115134-197136691 GCA_028533085.1 Varecia variegata | reverse complement strand
AAGACAGAAAACATTTAGCAAATGACCCTTTCGATTCCCATTTGTGAACCAGCCCTGTGGCAGACCATTTGAGGCACCATCTGAGGTGCCAGCTGGGGTGGCGTTTGGCCCCTTTGGGTTCCCATTTGTTTGATAGGCCCTGGAATTTTGTGTTGCGAGTTCTCTATATTGTTTATTATTTTGTGAGTTTTATTGCAACATAAGGAAACAGAGTCCCTTGGGAAAAAACACTGGCTGCATGTTTAACTTATAGTAAAGAGAATGGTGTTACTGTAATCCGGTGTCCTTGCTGGAGTGTTGGGAGAAGCGGCTCTTAAATTAAAATTCCCACTTGACTGACAGGTCATTTCAGATTGTGTTGGGAATTCCCTATATTGTTTGTGTTTGACTGTGAGTTTTCGTCTGGTGAGTTTTTGTACCTGTGTCTAAAGATTACTGTGGTACCACTTGTCTGGAGTATGGGAAAAGTAGTGGTTGATGGTCCATGGTTTATTCTGAGCTGTTGGTTCTTTTAAAATTCAGAGATCAAATGGTCGACCTGCAACCATAGAATTAAAATGTCGAGAGAACTTGAGGTAAACTCATTGTTTATGGTATACAAAATGATCTATGTTTGTATGATTTTTGATAAATGAGATCCTCCTGCTCCTGCCGGAACCCCCACAGCTGGCCGGGGTGAGGTACCAGGCAGGGCCATAGCCTGGGGGCGGATCAGGCAGGAGGGAGGACAGTGCATGTGGCCTGCCACTGAGTGGTGTGCAGCAAGGGGGAAGGGATGCCTGCTGCTGCTGCCATCGTAGCACCGTAGGAGGGGCCGGGCGGGACACCCCCTGAACTAACTCTTCAGTCCCACACCCAGTGAATTATGACTCGGGCTTCGGAATGGTCTCTCCTGGCAGCAAACTCAACTTGGGCCAGAGGGAACCCATAGCCAGGGCGGGCAATTTGCAACACTATCAGATAGGGGCTTGCGTCTGCAAGAACAGCTGGAAGGGTCCTTTGACACAGTCAAAAGGAATGGGTGAAAAAGCCATCCCAGACTGACTTTTTGGAAAGAAGGACCTTGAAAGGAACATTGCCCAAAATAGTAAAGAACTCTGCATGGCAGGAAGCCTCCAGAAAAGCAAATAGTTGTTTTATTTTTTTAAGTCCAGGACTCAGAAAGCAAAGGAGGGGGCCCAAAACCCCCTGCCCTCAAATATCCCCACAGTGTGTTACAGAGGAGGAAGAATTTGGGCCCTTGAAGGAAAAGAACTCACCATTGCTACATGTAGCAACAGTGGTGTGCAAGAGCGTTTCCAGCAGATGGAGCAACTTGAGCAAAGGCCCTGCAATCTGGGCCTATTTGTTCCCATTTGCTAATTACAGCACAACACTTGGGCTCTGCAGATTTTATGGGCATAACAGCAGAAGTTCAAAAGGAAAAGTTGGCAAATCAGAATGTGCTAAGGTCATGGAGCTTACTAAAAAGTTTATGATCCAACCATGTCTGGGCTTCATCTGTTGTTTGGGGGTGGGGAAATAACAGCTTTTCATTTCATTCAAGTTTTCTTTCTTCTCCCCCCCAAATTCTATATTTAAATCTTGTCATGGAAGGAAAAATAAGTTTCACCCCGAGGTATATCAATTCCATCCTGTCACTCAGGATAAAACCATGCATCCCTTCCTCCAGGAAGTCTGCCCTGATACCACAGCCCACAGCAACCCCCCTCTCCACACTTTATAGCACTGATTATGTGTCCCATTGGTCCTTTCTGTCATACCCCTCCTTGGTTTCTACTTGGTTGGCTCATACAACTTAACCTTTCTTTGAGTTATATGCCAGCAAATATATAATAGTGACAGCTCTACTCATGGGAAGTGGCCCTTGCCACAATCTGGGCACATGGTAGGCTCTCTATAACCCTCTGAAAGTTTCTTATTCTTTCTAGCAATATTTACATTTGAAAAGATCCTCACAGATCCCAAATTACTGAATAAATTACAGTAACAAATTAGAAATTGTCTGGGAAGAGAACTGGGTAAAGCAGCCAATGTCATCTCCTTCCAATTCCAGACCATTGGGGCTGTCACCTTTATGTAAGATTGTATAATACCCCTATGGATTAGTTAAAAGGGAAGGTACCTACCAGAATCACAGGCCTAAGATAAGGGGAGAAAGGCTGCACCCTGAAGGACGGTGTTTCCTGCAGCCCTAAGAACATTCCACACATAAGCAGTTTTTCCCAGCAGTATCAGTCAATGCATAAAGATAAGGAGAGTCCAGGATTCCTGGCCAAGCCTCCAAAGGGCAAGAAGATAGGGAAATCCAAACTAGGAGGCAAGGGCTGGGGGCTTAGGCAAAAGGCAAGATTAGAGCAAATAGTTGGGGCAGCAAACAGTTGTGGGACTATAGAAAAAGAAACAAGGATCCTGGGTTACGTGCACAGCTTGTTTGGCAAGGACTTAAGGCTGCTAACATAATAGCTCAGGGAAGCAGGTTGACAGGTAGAAGAGACATTGCCCTGGACACACTCCCCAAACCACAACTGCAGCAAAAAGATGGTCCCGCAGGAAGTCATGTAGCACTCTTCCAAGACCCCCCAGGTATCCTCCAACTCTCACTGATGGTTTAAGGACTCAGCACTGGGAATCATGTTGCTGATTTTACGGCCAATCACTGCTCTCTGAAAGAGAAAAGGGGTAAGAATTCAGTAGCCACACAATCTGGAGAAAGAGATCTATTTAAGCATAACCAATCCTCCCAAACCCTGGGGGCAGGGATGTTTTCTGGCATTTAGGAGATGCTCACACAAGGCTTCTCCCAGGATGTTTTAAGTCCAGTGAGCAGAGCTGTAAATGCCAGACCTCCTGAGGTTTGGCTAAATAAGGTGGCGCCTGCAAGTGGGAAGTGCGGATTCTGGGGCTAGGATGAGGAAGTGGAGTCCCCAGATTGGATTGGATACTGGGACTGGGAAGACATAGTGTCCTGCTGTCTGTTTCCCTACAACCTGAGGGTCCATAGTCTTTGGGAACCAGAAGGGAAAGGTGCTTTTTAGATCCTACCGGGTTTTTTCCAAAGACTGGCAGACATTTCCACAGAAGGCCTTGTAGCAATGTTGACCAGTCTGACATTCCAGGTGTCTCTTGCAGAAGGTGCTGCACTGCCCATCCAAGGGAGTCATTCAGCAGGGTTTCAGTTTCCCCTTTGATAAAACTGAGAAGGAGTACGTGAGCAGTGACTCCCAGAAAAGTGTTTTTCACTCTTATCAGCCCCTCCAAAGCCCCAGGATCCACTCCATTGACTTCCTTCTTCCTCTCCCTGCCCAAAGATCTGGGTAGTCTTTTTGGTTCCTGGAGTAAGGATCTAGTCACCATCCACCCTCCCTGCAACAAACCCAAACACTATGAAGTCACCCCCATACCTGAATTTAAATTCACAGAACTTGAGTCCAATTCTTAGGGCAAAGAGTCCTGAAAGATTTTCTAGTCCCATACCCTCATTTTATAGGGTGGGGGGAATTGAGTTCCAGGGCAAGGAAAGAGCCTGCCTGTACCTATACTTCTCCTCTTCTGGCTGAAATGGCCTCAAAAAAATCTCAGCTCTTTGCCAGAAGCTTTTATTAGTTGCTATCTGCCCACTACCCTATCCTCAATTCTGTAAATTTCATTTTTTTTTTTTACACCAGTGGTTCTAAACTTCTGTCCATCAAGCATGAATTTTATTTTTCTGCTCTATGCCCAATGTTCTAAAATATTCAGTTCCCTTTAAAGGGGGTACATCTCAAGAAATTAGGAGCCCTTTCCCAATTTGGTGTTCATCCTTGAACTGAGGACATGGATTCCTGGTAGCTCAAGCTAGGTGCCCTCCATGCAAGCTCTGAACTCGGTGGAGCTCTTCATTGCTAAGTGTCTTCCTGGACAAAACCTCAACATGGCCACCACAGTCCTCTAAATACACATAAAAACATTGTATAACTTGTAACATCAGGAGATCTCAAGCTTGAGAACTAAACATTTAGCTGCCCTCTGGTGTTCTGCTTAAAAAAGGAACTATGTTTGTGTATATGCCAGCCCCGGGCTCCTGTCTGCAAGTCGACTGGGCAAAGTCCTTTTGTTTTCTACCCACTTTTCATTTTGAAACCCAGCCAGAATACCTACTGTAATCTGACAATAGAAGCATAGAAGAAACTCTTTCTTTCCATTTTCCCGTCACTGGCAGGACCACCATGCAGGGGACTATCAGCAACTGGAGAATAAACCACTTCATGATACTGACTTTGGACATCTGTGTGTAAGCTGGCAGGAGTCCCAGGGTTTTACCAGGCTCTGCTGGGGATAGAAAAGGTTTCCAGGCAGGGTGCTGGGAGAACACATGGCTGGACTCTCACCGCCCTATCTGGTTCTGCCTCCTCTCCTCCTCCTCCTCTGCTCAGCACTCCCTGGCTGGGCACTGGCTTCTCACGAAGTACTTTCCTTCTCTTATAGCTCATACCCCGCTTATTATTGTAAAAATGAATTGTTCAGAATTTCATAATTTTTTATTTTAGAAATTTGAAAAAAAATTTGAAAACCAGACAAGAGCAAAGAAAAGTAATAAGGTAGTAGTTATTCACTACCCAGAGATAACAACTGTTGATAACTTAGTATATATGCATCCAGTCTTTCTACTATATCAATATGCATAGCATCTATATTGATATCTAATCTTTACCTCTACCCATATACAATCTATATCTATTTATGTGGTTTTCATCAAATCGGCATCAGATTATAAATGCTGTTTCTAACATTTTTCACTTAATCAAATATTGTAGAAATAATTTATTTTCTATAAAATGACTTTTAGGGCAATTGCCATATATTTTCCTTATGTACATCACACATACATGCAGAGATTATTAGTGAATTTTCATAAAGTGAACATACCCATAGAGACAGCAACCAGATAGATATTCCTCTCTGCCCGCACCAATCCGTGTGGCTGGATACTTTCCAGACAACCCTTCATACATTTAAGTTTCCTCCATGGCTTGTCATGGCTTGATAGTTCTTTTTTTAACAATGAATGATATCACATTGGATGTACCACAGTTTATTTATCCGTTAACCTACTGAAGGATATCCTCATTGCTTCCAAGATTTGGCAATTATGAATAAAGCTGCTATAAACATCCATGTGCACATTTATGTGAGGAGTGTTTTCAAATGCTTTTGGAAAATACCAAGGAGGGCAATTGCTGGATTATATGGTGAAAGTATGTTTCATTTTGTAAGAAATCACCAAACTGTCTTACAAAGTGACTATACCATTTTGCATTCCCACCAGCAATGAATGAGAGCTGCTGTTGTTGCATATCCTCAGCAGCGTTTGTTGTTGTCAGTGCCATGCTAATAGGTATCTTAGATTATTGATTTTAGATCTTTCTCCTTTGTTAATATATTCAGTCAATACGATGAATATAAATTTTCCTTCTAAACATTACTTCCACTGAATCCCACAAATTTTCGTAAGTTGTGTTTTCATTTTCATTTAGTTCAAAATATTTTTAAAATTTCTCTTGAGATTTCTTACTTGATCCATGTGCTGTCTAGCAGTGTGCTGTTTAATCTCCATGTATGTGGGGATTTTCCATCTATCTTTCTGATATTGATTTCTAGTTTGATTCCATTGTAATCTAAGAGCAGACACTGTATGATTTCTATTCTTTTAAATTTGTTGAGTTGTGTTTTATGGCTCAGAAAGTGGTTTATCTTGGTGAATGTTCAATCAAGAAGAATGTGTATTCTGCTGTTTTTGGATGAAGTAGTTTATAGATGTCAATTACACGCATACCTCAAATATTGCACGTTTGGTTGCAGACCATTGCAATAAAGTGAATCACACAATTTTTTTTGGTTGCCCAGTGCATATAAAGGTTACATTTACACTATTCTGTAGTTTATCAAGTGTACAATAGCATTATATCTAAAAAATGTACATACCTTAAATATTATTTTAAATACTTTATTGCTTAAAATGCTAACAATCTCTGAGCCTCAGAAAGTTGTAATCTTTTTGCTGGTGGAAGTCCTTGCCTCAATGTTGATGTCTGCCAACGGATCAGGGTGGTGACTGATGAAGGTTGGGGTGGTTATGGCAATTTTTTCAAATAAGACAATGAAGTTTGCTGCATCAGTGGACTCTGCCTTTCACGAAAAATTTCTCTGTAGAATACGATGCTGTTTGCTAGCATTTTACCCACAGTAGAACACTCAAAATTGGATTCAATTCTCTAAAACCCTGTCACTGCTTTATAAACTAAGTTTATGTAATATTCTAAGTCCTTTGTTGTCATTTCAACAATGTTCACAGCATCCTCACCAGGAGTAGATTCCATCTCAAGGAACCACTTTCTTTGCTCATCCATAAGAAGCAACTCCTCATCCATTCAAGTTTTATCATGAGATTGTAGCAATTCAGTAATATCTTAAAGCTCCACTTCTAATTCTAGTTCTCTTGCTATTTCCACCGCATCTGCAATGACTTCCTCTACTGTAACCTTGAGCCCCTTACAGTCATCCATGAGGGTTGGAGTCAACTTCTTCTAAACTCCTGTTCATGGTGATATTTTGACCTCCTCCCATGAATCATGAATGTTCTGAATGGCAGCTAGAACAGTGAATTCTTTCCAGAAAGCTTTCAACTTACATTGCCCAGATCCATCAAAGGAATCACTATCTATGGCAACTATCGCCTTACAAAATGTATTTCTTAAACAATAACTCTTGGGCTGGGTGTGGTGGCTCACTCCTATAATCCTAGAACTTTGAGAAGCCAAGGCAGGAGGACTGCTTGAGCTCAGGAGTTGAAGACCAGCCTGAGCGAGAATGAGACCCCATCTCTACAAAACATAGAAAAAAAAATAGTCTTAAAAGTTGAAATGACTCCTTGATCCATGTGCTACAGAATGGATGTTGTGTTATCAGGCATGGAAACAACATTAATCTCCTTGTACATCTTCATCACAGCTCTTGGGTGACTAGGTGCATTGTCAATAAGCAGTAATATTTTGAAAGGAATCTTTTTTTCTGAGAGGTAGGTCTCACTAGTGGGCTTAGAATATTCAGTAAACCATGCTGTAAATAGACATGCTATTGTCCAGGCTTTGTTGTTCCCTTTACAGAGCACAGGAAGATTTAGCATAATTCCTAAGGGCCCTAGGGTTTTGGAATGGTAAATCAGCACTGACTTCAACTTAAAGTCACCAGCTGCATTAGTCCCTAACAAGAGAGTCACTTTGTTGTTTGAAACTTTGAATCCAGGCATCGACTCGCTCTAGCTATGAAAGTCCTAGGTGGCATCTTCTTCCAATATAAAGTTGTTTCATGAACACTGAAGACCTGTTTAGTGTAACCACCTCAATCAGTTATCTTAGCTAGATCCTCTCAATAACTTGCTGCATCTTCTACATCAGCACGCACTGCTTCACCTTGAACTTTTATGTTATGAAGATGACTTTGAGATAGGGAACCAGTAGGCCTTACTCAATAAAGAGTCATAAGCCCCAAACCAAGGTCTCTGATAAAACAGGAGCCGGCAGAGAAACCAGCTAAAAACAGCTGGAGCCCAGGTGGAAACCGCGGGTCACCCTGACTGCTTCTCATACCCTAGTTATAAAGCATTAGCATGCTAAAAGAAACTCCTCCCACCAGTGCCATGACAGTTTACAAACGCCATGGTAACTCCCAGAAACTGCCCTATATGGTTTAAATAGGAGAGGGCCCTCCTGTCCTGGAGACTCTCTACCCCTTTACCAAGAAACTGACATACAAGCCTCCATTTGTTTTTTTCGTTTGTTTGTTTGTTTGTTTTGGGGTTTTTTTTTAACCTTTTTTTTATTTCTGCATATTATGGGGGTACATATGTTTAGGTTACATATGTTGCCCTTGCCACCCCTCCCCGAGTCAGAGCTTCAAGCATGTCCATCCCCCAGACAGTGTGCATCTCACTCATTATGTATGTATACACCCATCCCATCCTCCCCCCTCCCATCCACCCAATAAATTTATTCCTATTTGTGTACTTAGGTGTTGATCAGAGAAACCAATTTGATGGTGAGTACATGTGGTGTTATTTTTCCATTCTTGGGATACTTCACTTAGTAGAATGGGTTCCAGCTCTATCCAGGAAAATACAAGAGGTGCTATATCACCATTGTTTTTTATAGCTGAATGGTACTCCATGGTATACATATGCCACATTTTATTAATGCACTCATGTATTGATGGGCACTTGGGTTGTTTCCACGTCTTTGCAATAGTGAATTGTGCTGCTATAAACATTCGAGTGCAGATGTCTTTTTTATAGAATGTCTTCTGTTCTTTTGGGTAGATGCCCAGTAATGGGATTGCTGGATCAAATGGTATATCCTACCACATTCCCAAGCCTTTTCTTGGGCTATAACATTGACAGATGTGACATTCTGACTCACCCATCTAAGTGAGAATATCTGGTCCTCTGGCCCAGGGAGAGGTACAAGACTGGATACACAGTGGGTGCTCTATAATCTCCTCATCCAAGGGAAGTTACATTTTTTTTAAATGGTCAAAATACTAATGACAAATGGCGAAAATTCAGACATACTCTAGGGAAACAATATGGGCAAGAAAACCTCCCTTGCATTACCTGAAAACGCAGAATATGAGAAACATTACCCAGTAAAATTGCTAGGGAAACAGAATTGACCTGGCAGGAGTAAGAGGACGCTAGGTATGGCAGGAGTATGAGTTCATTCTGGAAGCTTGTGGTACCCACTTGAAAGGCAGGGATGCTTTCTCTAATGACAGGATATACCAGCTTCTTACTAAAGTGGTGCTTGTTTCATTGGATAGAGTGATGCGGAGGCCAGGGTCTTGGGTCTTTGTTCAGGAGTCTGGCTTTGCATGAGTAGACAGGTCACAGACTGCCAAGCGTTTATCAAATCCCATCTTCAGTTTTTCTGTAATAACTACATTACATTTTCCAGCCTCCTTTGCCAGTAGGTGAACCCATAGGGCTGCATTTTGGCCAGTGCAATGTTGATAAAAATGATGAACTTCTCTTCTAAGTCCAGCCCTTAAAAACTTTCTATATGAGTCTCCCTGCTACCTTTCTTCTCCCATGTGTTGGCTGGATGTAGAGGCCCTGGAAGATGACAGAGCTCCAGAAGGAAGAATCCAGGTTCCTTAAATTATGGTGTGGATGACTTCCCACTGACCACCCTCAGTGACATGCATTGTGAATGACAGAAACTCTTACTGTATCAAGCCCATGAGATTTTAATAAATCTCCTTGTATAGTTGCTACAGGTTGGCTAATACATAGGTCTAACTGGGAAGGCAGAATTGGGTACCTAGGCCCATGATAGGATGGCAACAGCTATTGGGACTGTTGGAGATTGTAATGAGGGAAACTAAGTCATAGGTATGGAGTCGGAAAAAAGTGCAGAGTCCTCAGGTTGGTGTATGCATTTATTTGGCAAAAACTGGAGCCTTCTTAGAGTAAAGAGGCCAAAGAAAGAGCAGAGAAGTCCTCAGCTGGGGCAAGTGGGTGTCCCAACAGGGAACCAGGCAGCAGTCTTCTTAGACCACGTGGTCATCCTCCAGCCCACACTGGTGGTAGTCTACCATAGATCTGGAGGAGGCTCGTAGTCTAGCATTGATGTGAAGGGCTCTCTGAAATAGAAAAGCCAGGTAGTCAAAAGGCAAGAACCCTGGGGGAAATGTATTTCCAAACTTAACAGTCCCCTAGGCTCAAGATAAGAAGACTAGAAATTCTTTATGTTACATCAGAAGTTCCTAACTTTTAAGCAATTTTTCCCATGAGGTTTGCTGACTGAGCAGACAAGCAGAGACCAGGTCTCTGTGCCTGGCTTAGTGAAGGGGGCCGGTGGAGAGGCCCAGCTAAGGGGACAGTAATTGGGACCTTGGACAAAGGAGAGATGTATACACTTGTGGGTGATGTTTTGAGGAAAGCAAAGGGAACCTAACAAGAGCGAAGAAAAAATTAGAGGCCCCCATGTCAGTGTCTTGATTTATTTTGCAGTGAGAGGCAGCCTAGGTTTGGAGATAGAAGCCTATTGCCTTTCACTGCCTGTTCCCTTGAGCAGGATTTGGGTGACTGCAATTTTCTGCTCCCGATCACAGTTTCTGGATAGTGGATGAGGAGCAGGGATGAAGCACGGCCAGGCCCCAACCTTCCCACCCCAACCAACTCACCCATTATGCAAGCAGATGCTTCCACAGTAGGTCCAGCAGCATGTATAATTCCAATCTACACAGGCGGCGATTATAGTGCACCTCTTTTTACAATACTTAGGTGGAGGATGCACCCAGCACTGGTCAGGTAGTTTTGTTTCAACTGGAATTGAGATAGTAGAAGTTAGTAGGGTTCATCCATTCACAACTTGGAAAAGAAACCCTTTTCAAGCTTGACAACCCCATCTGGAACTTGAGATTCAAGCCACAGTGTATTTCTCTGCCTTCCAAGATAATATCCTCCACAAATTTTAACCAGTCTCTTCAACAGAGACCATCTTTCTGTGACATGTGTTCCCTTTTGCCACATGTCCCCACAGCATTGCAGGACTCTGGCTCCTAAAATTAGGACCTGGAACACCCTGACCGTGTATGACACCACTCTACCTAATTTATTCTCATATAACTTTAGATTTCAGAGCCTGCAATATCCTCTAGATCTGATTTCCACACCGAATTTGCACAATAGGAAACTGAGCTGAGGGAGAATCGAAACCTACTTTTCTCCCCTTCTATTTGCTTCCCTGATGATACCACCTAAGCACTCAGCCTCTCTCTAAATTTATTTTTTTTTCTTTTTCTCCCTAGATTTCATGTCTTTCACTGGCTCACAACTCTCCTGCTCAGTCCCTTGTTGTCCCCACTTTCTTATCATATGAACCCAAACTTTGATCTACTAAGGACCCCTTATTTGTGTTTTCCGTTTTTACATGTTCTAAAAGATTTCTTCCCCCGCCCCTGCAACCAAATGAATGTGTTAAATATTACCCTTTTGTTATTCATTAAAGGCTCACCCAACTGAGGCATAGAGATTCTGAAAATATGGGCTTGGAGGGACGCTATATTTGTGTCTCCTCTAACCAAACTGGTCTGACATCGGAAAATATGATTATGGAATGTTTACAAAAGCTCTGGTCCCTTTTCATATACCTAGGATTGCTTTCAGAGCTGGGAGGGGGAGCTTGAAGGGACACCAGACTAGGAACATCCCACCTAATCTTGCTTGGATGTCTCTGCTTAAGAAAGGATCTGATTCTGGAAACGCAGGCCGCGAATCAGCGCTGACAGACATCCCAGGACCAGGAAGAGCAGCCCTTCCCTCTTCACATCACCTACGGGGAGTATATTCTTTGAAGCCTCCCAGCACGGGCAGAATGATCACAACGTCAGGGATGGACACGAGAAGCAGGAGAACCCAGGACTTCATGGTGGTCTCTGTGTGTTTGGGTTAAGTTCTGGCAGAAGACAGGTCTTTTCCCAGTGCTGCGAGAGGTAGAGAAGGGATTGAGAATAACAGGGTAGGAAACACAAGGAAAGTGCTTGTGAATGCTATGATATTCTCTCCCCTACTTTCCCTTTTTACCCTCAGCTACCCAACAGCACATCGACTCTGAAGCTGGCCAGTGATCTCCCCAGGTTTCTTCCCATCTCACAGTACATACCCCTTCCTTTGCAAAATTTGTTTCTTTTTAAAATGAATTGCTTTTTTCAGATGATACAATTTGTAAAATTAAAAAATACCAAGAGGAAATGGAGAAGCATTAGTAATTCTACCACCTAGAGATAACCGGTGTATGTATGTACTTTTACGTTGTAATCATTATTTTCATGAAATCAGACGCATTAAGTGTCCTGACATTTTATTTAAAAACATATGTAACAGGATGCTATAAGGAAGTTTTAGTGAAGATCCTAAGACAAAAGGCACTAATGCAAACCAAGAGGGAGTTATGAGACAGAGACTTGAGAAAAGATGATGGCTGAGAGCTGTTAAGGGACTCAAAACTTTCATTCACATAAGTGGTCCAGAGTTGAAGGAATCGTATAGGGGATTTTGAAGATTTTGTTGGTAAAAGGCTTTGCACAGGGAAGCGGAGATGCTGCCTTCTGATTCCAACTTGAAAGAAAAGGCTTAATGAGTACTACTCGTAGAGTTTAGTGCATGTTCCCAGAGGTTTACGGGGACACAGTAGACTTGTGTTCGAGTCATGACTAAAGCCCCTAAAGGGTGAGGATTTGGTTAAAGCGGCCTGTAGTAGCAGAGAAGACGGCTGCAATTTGAGAAGTATCCAAACTATAAATGGTGGGGGGACATTTTATGTCTCCAGTGAACCCTTAAAATCTCCCATGAAAGAGTCAGGACCAGAAGCACAAAGCCAGCTGATGACCTGTCTCTTGTCTGAGAACTTTCCTACTCCCTCTCCTACCTCCCTCTACTACCGAGGAGACAAAAACTTTTTTTAGCGAGGTGGGGTGGGGGTGGAGGAAGAGAATCACAAAGAACCAGAAAGAGAGAGAGAGAGAGATTGACCACATCCCTGTTCTATAACGGGAGCTTCTAAGGGAGAGGAGCATCCATTATTCTGAACAAATTGTGGAGCTGTGGCTAATTGCATGGGCCTGAACATTTTAGTTGAGAAGACGTTTTGCAACTGGAAGAGTCACATAAAATTTGTGGGGACCTCTATAAATTTTCCTGAAGAAACAGGGAAATACGTGAACCATTCAGAACAAAGTATACAGATGGAGACAAAAAAAAAAAATGAATGCATTGTATAAGTCATAGCCACAATTCAATTATAAAAACTATGATTGTTCCCCATGTCATGAAGGCCCAAATAGTTCCCATTTCTTCTTGTTATAAAAATGTTCTGATGAACGTCCTTATAGGTAAAGCTTTTGCACATATATTCTTCTTTTTGTAGCATGAGCTAATGAAGAAAGAATCCTAGGAAAAAGACATTGTCTCTTTCAGGCTTTGAATAGTTGCTGTCACAGTTTTCTCACTAAGAGTTCGGTTACATTTCCACCTACTGGACATAAGATGCATGTTCCCCACCTCCTGTTCTACCCTAGGCAATACAAAGACAATTTCTGTCACCACACTGTTGGCTGTTTAATTTTTGGGCTTTTCATTTTTGTTTTTTTTTTTTTTTTTGAGACAGGGTCTCACTCTGTCCCCCTGATTAGAGTGCTGTGGAGTCATCACAGCTCACTACAACCTCAAACTCCTGGGCTCAAGTGATCCTCCTGCCTCAGCCTCCAGAATAGCTGGGACTACAGATGCATGCCACAATACCCAGCTCATTTTTTCTATTTTTTGTAAAAACAGAGTCTTGCTCTTGTTCAGGCTGGTCTCGAACTCCTGACCTCAAGCAATCCTCCTGCCGTGGCCTCCTAGAGTGCTAGGATTACAGGCATGAGCCAGTGTGTCTTGCCACTGTTCAGTATTTCACAAAGGAAAGAACACAGGCACCAGAGTCAGGTAGCTGTGAACTAGAATCCCAATCCCACCAGCTTTTAGCTGTAGAACCTGGGCCAATCACATAATTCCCAGGCCTCATTTTCCCATATGTATCATAGAAAAAAATATCAAAACTCATCTCCTTGGTTTACTGGGAAGGTTAAATAATCTAATATGTATGAAACCCTAAGCTCTGGAACTGTAATATAGTATACACTCAATAAATGTTAGCTCTTAATCTTAAGCTCAGAATTTCTTTCCTTTTCCAGATGTTTGAAAACTATTTTCATTTACGATTTCTTTTTCTCTTTTTTTAAACACATAACATTTTAATCTGCCTAGAATGTATGCCTGTGTGTGGAGGGAAAGTTCATTCATTGATAAGTGCTTGTTAAGTGCCTAACTATGTCCCAAGTTCTAGGCACTGGAATAGAGTGGTGAACAAAACAGACAAACATCCTCACGTTCATAGAGCTGGCATTCTAGGTAAACAAGATAATAAGGAAATACGTAGATGGTAGTATGTGGGAAGGAGAAAAACAAGATACAGAATGAGATAAAATAGCCAGATGCCAAGTAGCAGCTGAGGGGTGGGGGCAGTTGGAAAATGGGAAGAAGAGCCTTAATTACCATTCAAAATTCCTAGCCCTCTCCCATCTTCTCCCCTCTTTCTCTATTTGTTGCTTTACCTTCCTGGAACCAAAAAGGAAAGAAAATAAGAGTCAAAGAAAAGGGTAAAATTCTGTGTGAATTGCATAGTAACAGAGATTGTCCGTCCCCTTCAAAGTCTTTATATTTGTTCAGAAGTTTTCACCCAAGCAAAAGAGGCTCCTCTGTGCTGTCCAATATGGTGCCCACTTGCCACGTGTGACTATTTAAATGCATACAATTAAATTAAAATTCAGTTTCTAGTCATTTTAAGTATCCCAGGGCCACATGTGGCTAGTCCCTATTATATTGGACAGCTCAGATATAGAAAGTTATGAAACAATGCTGCTCCAGATGAATCCACCTGCTCAAAAGCAGCTGTTATACTAGAGATCAGGTGCAGGATTTTTCAAAGGGGATTTTGAAAACTCATTCTCCCCTTGGCATATATAAAATTGGAAAGTGGGAAAAATACAAGTTTTAGAAACGTGAATCATTAGATGCAAGAGCAGGAGATTAGGGAGAGAAAGAAAAGGAGAAGAGAAGCCCTTTTAAATTATGAAAGATCAGATGTTTGGGGGCTTCCACCCTTAGATGCTTATACATTTTTTTTTTTTTTTTTTTTTTTTTTTTTTTAGAGACAGGGTCTCTGTTGCTCAGGCTGCCACAATCATAGCTCACTATAGCCTCAAACTACAGGGCTTAAGCAATCCTATTCTTTCACCCTCCCGAGTAGCTAGGACAACAGTTACATGCCACCATACCTAGCTAGTTTTTTTATATGTATATGTAAGAAATGGGGTCTTGCTATGTTACCCAAACTGGTCTCAAACTCCTGGCCTCAAGCAATCCTCTTGCCTCAACCTCCCAAAGTACTGGGATTATAGCCATGAGCCACTGTGCCTAGTGAAGTCCCAACATTTTAACTAGCCAATTTTCCTTCCTTGAGCCACACTGAGGCAGACTTGAGCCTGAAGCTCAGATTGCTCTTCTAATCATGTGACTACACTAGCACATGGCAAAACAGGTATGCAAAGCAGATACTCTATTGTCTACTGTTGCTCCATAGATTAATATTGCTATGTAGAGACAGCAATGATTTCAGGGGTTTTGCAGGGCTTTGCCCTGAAGGAATATGTGAACATGTTAGTTCACATATCAAAAGCTGCCTCGCCTCAGAAGGGCATCTCACAGATCAGTGGCAGCTGCTTTCCAAGGTGACACTGTGTCTCAAATCCATCGGCTTTCACCTGTATTGTATGACAAAGTGGGTTTGCATGAAGCCACAGGATGAGAACTGATCAGAGTGCCTGCCTGACAGACAGACACCTGCCGCTAAAAGCAGTTAGCCTAAGGGACAGTTCCTGCTTCACTCCTGACTACTTGTTTCAATCCACATAAACTAGATAAAGAAATAGAGAGGCACTATATTTCTGTTTAGCCTTTCTGCTAAGTGATAGCTTTATCTTAGAAGTTTGTCTTAGAAAGATTTTGTAACCTTTTGCTCACATAGATAGAGTTAATTAAGGGATCTCTAGAAGCTTTTGGGGAGACTTTTAACCTAAAACAAACTTCCTGTTATTATGTAAATCTGTTACCCCTGGCAACCGATCACTGTACCAATAAATACTGATGTAAAACTTCACTCGTGGCCTCACAGCTCAGGGGAATGATGGAGGTCTCCCGATCCCCCAACTTTTATAAAATCTATACTTTATAAAACTGTACTTTCATCTCCATGTATTCTTTTATTTCTATATTCTATTATTTTCTATTTTCTATTATTTCCTTATCTCTTGCGATGGCCCCTGTCAAAGGGACCCGATTTTTGCTGGGAGTGTAGCTAACTCCTCTCAGTCCACTTACAGGTGGAATGTCAGGGTGAGAGTGGGCCTCTAGATTCCTGGTACCTGCCTTTTGAATAAAGAAGGGGGAAGGCTGGCATGCAGTGACAGGAAAACAATACAGCCAAAGCAATGGATTCTATGAGGCTGTTTCTTTGTATTAAAAAATATCACCCTAGACCCAAGTTTTCCAGAGCTTTGAGATCTGTTTGTTTATGAGGCCTTATTCTTATTCTAGTTTTTTTTTAGCTCCTACTTGCCCCCCAAAATGCCTTAAGATCCTGGGGATGCCCAATACCCTTCTTTGCATGCCTCACACGTACTAAATGATCCCAGAGAAAAGAAACACCATCAGGCCCAGGATGGCTGCTTCTCACATACAGAGTTGTGGGTGACTTCCTAGGTGATCCTGAAATAGAGTGCAGGACAATTTCTGATGCCCCCAGGCATCAGAAAGACACAGAACTACTGATGTCCCCCACCATCTCCAAAATTTGAGATCCTCGGCTTTCCAGATAATTTTTTTCCTTTATTTTTATATTATTATTTTTTTATTTCAGAATATTATGGGGGGGTACAAATGCTTTGGTTACATATATTGCCTTTGCACCGCCCAATTCAGAGCTCTAAGTGTGCCCAACCCCCAGACATCGTGCACCATACCCATTAGCTGTGAATTTATCCATCCCCTCCTCTCCCTCCCATCTGCCCGACACCTGGTGCAGATAATGTTAAAGAAGAGTGTGTACCAGGTTTAGAGTAAAAAATGCTGGTATCTTGTTTAATCTCTGTCCTTTTTACCTATGGAACCTCAGACAGGTCATGTCACCTCTCTCTCAATTTTCTTATTTAAAAAAAAGAGACAATAATCCCCACCTCATAGGAATGGTGTTGACACCATCTGGGCTGGGAACTCATCCAAGCAAGCCACAAATAAAAGCTCAAGACCCTTCCCACCACCTACCTCTGAACGTGTCTGAGATGAATGTCTGTGGTAACTGGCTGACAGCTCTTTTATCTGACCTCTTGTTATGGGGTGGGGATGGGAACTAGAACAGGGGGAAGCAGAGCAAAAAAAAAGAAAAGAAAAGAAACAACAACACTCAATGTTCCACAACCAAGAACTTAATGGAGATTTTGGTTGTGATAGATTGTTAAGTACTACCCAGGAACTACATGTTGGCTGCATCACAGGCTCTTTCCTTTGATACCCATCCAGAAGCACTACATTTTCTTAGCTGCAGGTGGGATCTTCTAATAAGCTGGGAAGAACATTGTGTACCTGGGTTGTAACTCTGGCCACCCCATGCAGAACAAAGCTACTTGTCCCCAGAATCTATCTGTGTCCATCCATAGGTAGGGAGTTAAGGATACACTCTACATCTATCTTTGAATTTTTTGTGTGTCTTATTTAATATTCCTTCTTTCTCAGTATTGATTCTCCTTTGCCAATCAAAGCATAACATCCTTTCCCACCAAATGCCCTCTGACTTTTATGTAGATTAAAGGAGACTGAATAGGAAAAATTTTAGAAATGGTACATGATGACCTAGCAAATGAAGGAAGTAAAGCAATCAAATCTAGCACCAAGATCTTGGCACAGGCTTGTTGATTGGGGTTGACTTGTTCACCAAAGCCAGAGAGGGGCATTGTGGGCACACATATACATGCTTTAGAGCTCATTAGAAAAGAGTCAAGCAGGCAAGAGGCAGGGGCTTCCAAGGAGAAGATTTCCTTTTCTAAAACCCTGTCTGCAGGATTATTTTATAGTGACATAAGATGTCTGTACATGAGCAATTATTCCCAGGATACTGGCATACCTCAAAGATACTGCAGGTTTGGTTCCAGACCACTGCAATAAAACAAATATCACAATAAAACAAGTCACAAGAATTTTCTGGTTTCCCGATGCATATAAAAGTTATGTTTCAGCAGTAACACAATAATAATGGGAGAATTCAACACTCCACTGGCAGAACTAGACAGATCATCGAGGCAAGAAGTCAACAAAGAAACACTGGACTTAAACAGGACTCTAGAACAAATTATATAAAAAAGTCACCTGCACACATATGTTTATCGCAGTACAATTCACAATTGCAAACATATGGAATCAACCTAAGTGTCCATCAACTGATGAGTGAATAAAGAAAATATGGTGTGCACACACACGCATATATATGTAAGCATACATACATACATACTGCGGAGTACTATCCAGCCTTAAAAAAAGAATGAAATAATGTATTTTGCAACAGCTTGGATGGAACTGGAGACCATTATCCTAAGTGAAGTATCTCAGGAATGGAAACACCAATACCAGATGTTCTCACTTACAAGTGAGAGCAAAGTGATGGGAATGTATGGTCACATGCATCAGCATAATGGACATTCAAGACTGAGAAGGAGTGAGGGTGGGAGGCAAGAGATGAAAAATGACCCATCAGGTACAATGTACACTATTCAGGTGATGAGTACACTAAAAGGCCTGACTTCACCACTATGCAATTCATCCATGTAAACAAAAAAATTTCTACCCCCTAAATCTGCATTAGTAGCTCAGAGCATCAAAATGGGGTTTAAATATTTCCCACCACCTTCTTCCCAGCTCCTATGCCTATTGAGAATCCAATGCCCTCAAGTAGTCCCCTCTTTCTCCTGTTAGGGGAAAATAAACATCTTTACTTCAGATATCCCATTTCTACACAATATTCAAGGATAGTGACCACCTCCTCCTGGACAACCTGCCTCCCCCATCCCTAAGATATTTACTGGTTGCCCCCATAGCACGTTCTTCGCATGCCCCCCACTAGTCAGTCTCTCTCTCTGTCTCTCCCCCAATATACATTTGTTATGTACAAATATATGTGTATAGGTATTTTTATATGTATATACATGTATGTATTGATATATTTATACATGGAATACACATTTACTCTTGTATCCAGGAATTCTATCTCTCTTACTTTAGTCTGAACAAGTCAAGGGATTATGATCAAAACTGCTCAATGTGATGTTGTCTAGCATATCAGTAACTAGTTCAACACAAACACTTGACTATTGTCATTTATTTTAAGTGAGAGCTGTGTAATTATGGAAAACCACATTTTGTAAAATATTTGCATAATTAAATGATGGTGGCAGACAACAGAAAACAAAAAATTCATATTTTTTCTTTTCTGTATAACATTGTATAATTAGAAAGCAGAAATAAATGATGTCTTTCAGAGAAGAAAAATGCCATCAGCAAGAAGAGAGGGTTGGCTACCTGTGAGGAGGTGTCATTCCTGCAGTAGCCCCATCCCACACAGAGGAGGACAGGGTAAGGGACACATGGAGGGGATGAAGCAAGGACAGTCTTGCACTGCCCTGACTAGCCCAGGGGAGGCAGAAAGGAGCTGAGGATCATCTCTTCTTTCTTTCCCTCCCTCTCCTGGCATCCTGGCCAGACTTAGGGCTCACGCTGTGGTCAGAGTCATGCAGCCCCAGGCTCTGCTGCCCATCCTGCTTCTCTGTGTGCTGCTGCTGCAGGCCCAGGGAGGACACCGTATCCGTAGCCGGAAGAGGATGCAGACTACACCGAGTAGGTGATGGGCTGGCAGGGGTTGGAAGGATCTGGGGAGCTAGCAATGAGAGGCTGTGACCACTCTGAGGAGGACCTGGGAGTTGGAACCTCTCTGCACTTACAGCTCTCATCACAGTGCTGTGCTGACTCCGGGCCATCCCAAACCCTAGTCCTCCAGCCCCTTTACCCAGCTCTGGGAATAGTAATGTGAGTGACAGAGAAACCTACATTTTTTCTTGTCCATCCGAAAAGTCCAGAGACCCATGGTACATATTGGAGTGAAAGGTGCATCACAGCTGAGAATACGTTGAGAAAACAAGACAATCATTCTTTAATGTACGTGCATTTGTGAGGAGTAAACATCTGGAGATGGTTACGGGGCATGTGTAGGTGTAGAGATGGGCATAGGTGTAGAAAGAAAGACATAGAGCTAGCGAAATTTGGGGTGTACAGGGAAAGTTAAACTTATCATTAGAAGGACCAGGAGGGTGGTGGTGGGAGGGGAACTAATGAAGGGGCAGGGTCCTGGACACAGTGACAGTGAGGACAGGAGAGAGGGACAAGAAGCAAGTTCATCTTCCTCTCTGGACCCTGCAAACTCTGAGAGTGAGGGAGGGTTTAGAAGATGTCTCAGGCTTCTTTGAGCTCTCAGCATCAGACTATAGATTCTATGGGGGTAACATCACCCAGGCCAGGACCAATAGGAGAGATAGTGTCCTGGAGGCAGGTGTATGAAGGAGGTTACAAAGTCCAGGCATTGAGGTCTTTAGGGGGTAAGGGGAAGGTGGGGAAAGAGGATTTCAGATACTACCGATCACTAGAATTTGGAGATGGGCAGGAGGTTGTTCTCTTCTGAAAAGCCCAGGAGTGTCATCAATGGGATCTTGGTCCAGGGGTTCTGGAAAAGCTTTAAGCTTGAGAATGGTCCTCTCTAGGCCCCTGCTTTCATTCACCGCTCTTCTGCTCCTTTTCAGAAATGGAACTCTCCCCAGAAATCAAAGTCTGTGAGAAACGGCCTGCATATTATCTGTGCAAACGCCTCTGTGAATCTCACAAAGAATGTCAAGCAAATAATATATGCTGTTCAACCTTCTGTGGCAATGTTTGCCTAAGCACCCTGTGAGTGGAGGAATGGTCTGGGCTGTTCATCCTGCTCCCCACACCCCTCTATTCTGAGACTGTGCCCATGTTTGAAGCAGGAAGACCTCATGTCACAGGCACAAAGAGGTCAATAGGAATGCCGACCTCTCCACTATTTGAACCCCTTGTCCCTGTCAAATAAACCAGAACAAATGCCCATGGACTCTGGCTTTTTTATTCCCACTGCTTGTGATCATCGAGAACCTAGTGCAGCCCCCACAGATGCCCTGCCCTTCTTGGGCCCCCGTCTCTGATCTCTCTCCCTCGTTATGCTTCTCTACTCTCTCTCTTTGGCCTACACACCCCTGCAACCCTCAGGAGGCACAGCCCCCCTGTCATTCTGCTCACTGAACCAGTACTCCCAGGGGGACACACTGCTCATGTGCAGCATTTCCCAGTGCTAAGGAGAACACTCCTCACCCTGGAGTCAGAAGGACCTGTTAAGCATGAGTTAGGTGGAGGTTAGAACCTGGGGCACAGAGTGGGACACCCCCAGAGACTGCTGTCCTCTCCTTAGCCTTGGTGCACCCCACCCCACACTCCCCAATCTCTTTGTGAAGTTCAGATTACTATGTCTTTAGAATGAGGATAATGAGTCCCAGGGAAGTCAGGTGACATGCCTAAGGCCACAAGAGAGTGAGAAGATATCATGTGGCTAGAAGAGGGTGTTTCCTCTGGACTTTCTCTTTGCTCACTTCTCTCTATTTTCCTGAAGTTTGCTGAGCTTCCTTTAAACAATTATTTTGAATTCTTTGTGAGGCAGTTCATATATTTCCATTTCTTTGGTGTCAGCTACTGGGAGATTATTTTGTTCTCTTGGTAGTGTTATGTCCCATTGTCTTTGTTTGTTTGTTTGTTT
>CM052436.1:197103381-197114634 GCA_028533085.1 Varecia variegata | reverse complement strand
CTTGCTATCCCCCCACCTCACCCTCCAGGCTGTGGAAAAATTGTCTTCCGTGAAACCGGTCCTTCATGCCAAAAAGTTGGGGACTGCTGGATCACCGAATAATACTGTCCCCAAAGGAACTTTCAAACATTGACTCCTCAACAAGGCAAAAGAGCAGATATGCTTAAACCAGCTTAAACCAAAAAAGGCTATTTTGACTTCCCGGGGACCTATGCAACGTCAGGAGGCACTTTGGGTTGTTACAATTAGGGGATGCTGCTCTATATAATGGGAAGAGGTGAGGGGTGCTGCTAAACATCCTACGGTGCACAGGACAGACCCCCACAATGAAGAGTTATCCAGCTCAGATGTCACTAGTGGCTGAGAAATTCTGCCTTTTAGTGGGGATGGGGCTAAGGACTGGGGTAAGAAGGTGGTCTGCAGGGACGGTGATGCACACAATAGGGAAACACGTGGGGCCACCCCAAGGGAAAGGACTCCGGGATCAGGCAAGATGAAAGCAAACTTCCGTGTCTCCCTAGAATCGCCTTGTGTCTAGCAAAGGATGGGCACTGTGCCCTCCAAGGCTCATGTTGTAAGACTGCTCCTTTCCTAGAGAGATGTCCCAGAATCAGAGAGCAATGTGAATTCAAAGAAAGGGACCTGTGTACAAAGGACAGACAATGCCAGGACAACAAGAAGTGCTGCGTCTTCAGCTGTGGAAAAAAATGTTTAGACCTCGAACAAGGTAATCGTCAGCGCCTCGTAATAACCAACCATCACCCCTACCCACGTCCTCACCTGCTGCCTGTTTGGACTGGCACTGTCCCCTGGTTCACTGAGGGGTGGTCTCTGGACAAGATTGCTGGATTCGAGAGACCTGGGGTGTAGGTTCGTTACTGCCTCTAATATGGTGTGTGACATTAGTAATGTTGTTGTCCCATCAGAGAATGTCTGAGACTCACTTTCCCCAAACAAAGGTGGGTGAAGGAGTGGAACTGAATCAGATGATTTTTTGGATACGTGGCTACTTTTTGCTATCATGATTTTCTGAGTTGCCAGGTGACCATTGTTGTCCTAACATATACCAACATTGTTGCCCCCAATGATAAATTAAGCAATTTATATTTCCTAGCTTTTTGCTCTGGGGTGACCACCCCTCTGCCTACACAACTTTGTACCAGGAATCCTCCCCTGCCCACTCCAGACCAGAGGGTTTTTCCTTTGCTGCTGCAATCTTCACTCCATGCCCATCTCCCGGGGCTCCAAAAAGACTATCAAAGATTCTTTATTTATTGGTTTAACAATATTTATTGAGTGTCTCTGAGACCCATACTAGGATTTGGCCTGCTCAGTGTGGTCAGGAAGGTTAGTAAAGCCTTCTCTGAGAAAGCAAGTCTGGAGCTGAGTTTAGAAAGATGGGTGGTATTTTAGGCACAGAGTGCGTGGAAGGGCTTTCTAGGCACAGGGCACAGTGCACACAAAGGCTCAGTGGGGGGCCAGAATGCAGAGTGCGCATGAGTGTGGTATAAGGAAGGAAAATCCTGGGCAGGTGGGGATTAAACAATCCAGGTCTGGTGGGCCAGGTTAGAGAGTCTTGCCTTGATCCTAAGGGCCACGGAAATCCCTTGAGGAGGGTTGGGGACATGATCAGGTTTGTTCTACACCTTCAGAGAGGGAAAGAGGAGGAACGGAGTATCTTGAAGGACATCAAGATAAAAGAAAATGGTAGCCTGGACTGGAGAGGTAGCAGAGGGGATGAGGAAGAGTGGGATGTCAGAGAGGAGATGTATCTGGGAGGTGAAGTGGACTGGGTTTGACAGGGGAGTGGAGTGAGCAGGCAAGGGGCTACGTCGCTCACACACCTGCAGGCGAGGATCCTGAACCCAGACTTCCTGGTGCACATCTCAGTCCAGTTTTTACCAGCCTTTTAATCTTGGGCAAATTAACAACTTCCCCTCACTGTGCCTTAGTTTCCTCAGATAATGAAAGGACCAGTGTTAAAGGTCATTTTGAGGATCAAATAAATTGATGTGCGTGGAGTGCTTAAATCAACACCGGGCACATAATGGCCACCTGATATATATTAGTTTAAATCATTTGTCATTCCTGACTGGGAGTTCCTAAGTAGCAAAGGCCATTGCTTTTTCTTTGTCCCTTAAAGCATTTAGCATATAGTAGGATGGCGAGGGAGAGTCTGTTCCACGCCTTCCCCTAGCTTCTGGCGCTGTGCTGGCAATCGTTGGTGTACCTTGGCTTGCAGACACATCACCCCGATCTCTGTCCCCATGTTCACATGGTGCTCTCCCTATGTGTGTGACTCTGCCCAAATTTACTGTTCTTTTTTTTTATAAAGACATCAGTCGCATCAGATTAGGGGCCCACCCTACTTTGGGATGACCTCATCTTACGTAACTGCATCTGCAATGACCCTGTCTCCAGGGATGGGATGCAGACACCCACTCTGGGGTCTCCCTAGCAAGATGTGCAACATGTCAACCGAGCTTGGGTCCCGCGCTGTGATAGGGAAAAAGAGTTTATTCCAGTTTCCTCTATGGTGGTTGCCAGAGGGAACAATTTTGTTCCGGAGTGGGTACTCTGAGTTCTCAACTCCAGGGTCTCTTGGCAGATATATGCACTATGCCCAAAGAAACTGGCCCGTGCATGGCTTTCTTTCGTCGTTGGTGGTACAATAAGGAGAATAATACCTGCTCCATTTTCACCTATGGTGGCTGCCAGGGAAACAATAACAACTTCCAAACCAAAACCATCTGCCTGAACACCTGCCAAAAAAAACGTGAGTTCCGGGGCCCTAGTCTCGCCAGGGCCATGCTGGGAGGCCTGGGTGTTGGCTGGTCCCTCCCGGCATAGCTGCGTCCTTGGCAAGACCTGGTGCTGACAGAACCAGCTCCAAGCAGGAGGGAAGAGGGCACCTCGAAAAGGGGTAGGCGATGTGGCTTTCTGGGAACCGAGGATCAACAGGAATGCCGGGGTGAATCGAAGCTGGCAAGTACAAGGAGAGGTAGGGGGGTGGAGGGAGGTATGGACAGAGTGAAATCTCAGACACCTATTGCAGAGGGGTCACGGGGCATCCAGCCTAGACACGTGAGCCAACCAGCCCTTCCAGGCCATCCATTTCCTCAACACAGCTTTTGCCAGCAATCCCCTCCCATCCGGTTTTCCTTGACGGAAAGATGAGTAGCTCCCAATGCAAACCCCCTTCCTTTTAACGTCCTCCTGTGAAAAGGTGTATAAACATTACTGCAAGTTCCAAAGATAAGCTGAGCCTGAGATGCTCAGCTGGTCCTGTCCTGCTTTCTCAACAGGCTCCCCTTCCTGAATGGATCAGGACACACTGGGACAACGGCCAGGATTTGGCTCATGCTCTGAGGACCTGTCCGTGAACCTGACTGATGCTCCGGCTCGGCTTCCACAGTTGCACCCTCAGCGTTCCAAGGCCATCCCTCTTCCCAAACTGAACCGCAGGGTCTGCCTCCCCTTCCTCCCTCTCTACCCCTCTTCATGAATAACATCCTTCAGGTTTGATCCCATATTTATACTTTACCCCTTATCTCTAACTTCTAGAGCTCCTTACTTATACTGTGTGGCTCCTAATTTTTCCCAATAAAGTACTTGGCTTAGTCCTTTACTCTGAGGCTCAGTAATTCACATCCGCTTGGGACGTTGAGGCTCCCGGTGACATCAATGAATGGAGGAGAGTCAGAATTTTGAGAGTTGAGAGCTCCAGGGACATTGTTATCCTCCTCTGTTTCTTTAGAAAATTGTAAAACCCTTTTAAGACAAAGGCCCACGAATGCTGCCTTAGTTTGGATCCCCCAGAAACTGACCCTGGGACAAAGGCAGGGGCGCAGGTGGTTTATTTGGGAGATCTCTCCCAAGAAGCACAGGGTGGGGAGTGGGGTAAGTGTCACAGGGAAGAGAGAAGGGTCGATTGTGAGCTGGTTACCACTGTGGGAAACTGTGGCTCAATCCCACCGGGGACCCTCTAAAGAACCATGTAACACAGACCTTCAAATTATCTTCATCTGTCTCCTGGGACAGGAAGGCTGAGGTAGTTACCCACTGATTCCATTCCCCACCAGATGCCTGGGTTGCTAAATCCCTCGCTCTTCCAGACTGTTCCGCATGCAAGCTGAACAACTCCCAGGGAGCCGGAGAAAACCCACAGCAGAGAAGTAGGGACTCTGGCACTGGGGGTGGGAGGCTGTCCCCATGCACTGGATATTATTCAGCCAGAAAAAAAGAATGAAGCACTAATGCTACCCTGTGGATGAACCTCAAAAACATTATGCTAAGAGAAAGAAGCCAGGCATGAAAGGTAGCACACAGCATGATTCCATTTATATAAAATATCCAGAATAGGCAAATCTCTAGAGATAGAAAGTAGATTAGTGGTTGCCAGGGGGTGGAGTGGGTTAGGAGGAAATCGGGAGTGACTGCTAATGGGTAGGGAGTTTTCATTTGGAGTGACAAAAATGTTTTAGACTAATAGAGGTGGTGCGTACACAACAGTGAGAATGTACTAAAAAAAAGCCACTGAATTGTTAACCTTAAAATGGCTAATTTTATGTGACATGAATTCTACCTCAATTTTAAAAAATGGATTAAGAAAAAATGTGCAGTGGGACTGTCTCTTGCAGCTGCACGTGAAATTGGAGGTGAGCGGAGGTATGTGGGGTGGGGGGCAGCAGTCTCCACTGCAGTGTGCACTTGAATTCTGCACAGTCACTCACTCCCACGTGGCGTCCACTGCCAGAGAACTTACCACTCTCCAGTAAGGCCAGTGGGACATTCTTCTGCCCCCACTGCAGCAGCTGGTTCCGAAATCATAACTAGCATTTAGTATTTGTCTCCTGCATCACCAATTCTAAATCGCACCCAATGATAGAAGCTCTAGTATTCTTTCCTTCTTTCAAAATACCATGACCTGGACAGACACTTTCTGAAGGTTCAGTGCAGCCTGGAATCAACCTGTTTCTTCCCTCAAACGCCACTCAGGACAATACCTTCACTGTGACAATGGCTCGAGAAAATGGGTGCACCAAAGAGGAGAGAGAGGGAAGAGAAGGGTGGGGAGAAAGGATCCCAGACACAGAGACACCCACTGGAAAAGAGAAAAGCACAGGGTACAAGGCACAGAGAGGCATAAAAGGGAGAAAAAGAAACAGCGTGAGAAAAATAGACATGTCAGGAAGAGAGTAAAATTAGAAAGAAAGATGAGAACCGGGATACTCTTGACCTTCACATTCCCCCTGGGAAATGGGAGACTCTGCAGTTAAACACCCCCTTCTGCTAAGGAAGCCTGGAGAGCCCCAGACAAGATGCGCCCCACCTCCCCTGCAGACCAGAGAGCCAGAGGGGCTCAGACCGCTGAGGATTAAGAACCACCTATGGAGAGCCCCTTCCCGCAGGGTAGGTACCAGCTAATCCCACTGATGGCCTCGGGGAGTTGGTGTTCCCAGCGGAGCAGGTGTGGCTGGCTACACTGGAGCATCCAAAGTTCAGAGGCAGTATTTGAAAAAAACAAAGTAAGAAAAGAAAACAGAAGTTCAAAGACAGGAGCTCCTGAGCAGCAGTTCCTAGTTTTGGTGCAACCAGCCGGGCCAGTACCTTCCAAAATGGGACTCTCGGGACTTCTGCCTATCCTAGTGCCATTCATCCTCCTGGACGGCATCCAGGGACCTGGGCTGGTTGAAGGGCTCATCAGTAAGTGTTGGGGGCTCGGTCCTTGCAGTGAAGAAAGGAAACTCAATGGGGAGGAAGGAAAAAGGAACAATTTCACAGATGAGGGGTGTTTTCCTCTGTCTCAGCCTGGGATCCTGGGTGGGAGGGGGAAGTTATTTGGAGCCATTTTTTCAGTCCCCTTCCTCTTGGCAAGGTGACTTTGGTGAATGCAGGAACCTAAGTCTGTGGCAACTGACTCCTCCCTGCCATTGCAAGGAGTTCTTCCAGGAGGTGCTTGGACCTAGACCTCATGAAATGGACTAAGGGACTGGGAAGCCCAAGGAACTTTCCCATAAGAAAAACAGGCCACTCCCCTAGTACCACCTCATCGGCTCCCACATCCTCCCATGGCAGCCCCCAAAGGTTTCCCCACAGCCACAGCCACAGCCATACCCACACCCAGAGGATCCTTGCCTTTGTGGTGAAAAATGGTACCCAGAAGTCGCTTGGAATGCTGGAATATGAAGGCCCATAATTAGCAGCTTTATATACCGAGCACTTTAAAAGTGGTGGTTGAAAGTGAGTGCTCAGGAGCCACACGTTGTAGGTTCAAATCCTGCTTTCACCCCTTAGTAGCTGTGTGATTTTGAGCGAGTTCACATAACCCCCTGTGTTTCAGATTCCTCTGTTTATAAAATGTGAATATGAATAGTACTTCCCTATAGAGTTGTATTGGGCATTAAGGAGAAAAGGCCAGGCCCACAGTGAGTGCTTCCTTAATATCAGTTGTTATTACTTTGGCCCAGGCAGTTTGACAATGGCTTTTCAAACTTTGTTGCATTAGTCTTCAAAACAACCCTATAGGCAAATGAGGAAATCAAGGTTCATAGAGGGGACCTGCCACACCAAGGGTGGTGCAAAATCTAAAAGCCCAGCCACATGATGCCAGAAATGGAGGCCTCAATCATCGCCAGCTACTGTGCCTCCTGGGGAAACATCCAAGCACAGGAAGGCAGAGTGACCAGACTAGTCCTAGAGGAAAGCATCCTTCTCTCTGGAACCTTACAGGGGGTGAGGGTAGGTGGTAGGGGTTGGTATAGGGATTAGGTGAGTTGTTATGGGGTTGGGGATGTGGGTGGTGGTGTGAAATTCCTGAGCCCTCTGGGGGTCACTACCTTCTGGGGACAGGGGAAGTGAAAACAAGTTTCCCTAACTCTGCAGTGGTGCCCTGGGCCTTGGAAAGGAGAGCACTGGTCCCTTTAAGGCCTCAAGTGAATATGTCTTTCTCTCCTTTAGAACCGTGTCCCAAAATTAGAATAAAATGTGAAATAGAAGAAAGGAACCAATGCATCAGGAGCAGAGATTGCCCAGAAAACATGAAGTGTTGCCTGTTTAGCTGTGGAAAGAAATGTTTAAACCTCAATCAAGGTAACTCAGAGACCCCGTGAATTACCCAATGCTCTCGCCTTACCTGCAAGGCCTTGTCCGACTCCTTCTCCTGGTTCACTGGTGGCTGATCTCTGTCCAAGAGTCTTGGCATATCTTCTACGTGACACAAACCTGCCAGTGCTGGACTTGGGAAACATGGATTTAATTTCATTTCTCCTCCTATTTTGGTGTGTGATAGGAGCAATGTAGTTTTTCCTTTCTCGGCCTCACCTTCTCCATCCATAAGACAGGTGTGAGTATTAGACCACAGGCTCTTTCCGCTACTCTTTGGTGACTCTGATATGCCAAGTAGCCACTGAAGTCCCATCAAATGCCAACACTGTGTCAGGTTATACGATGGCTACAAAAGACAGGGATATGATCTGTATTTCCTGGCTTTTTTCTTCAGGCCTCTCTGTGTATGTAAATCAGTGATTCTTTCCCTGACCACCTTAGACCTCCTACACTTTCTGCTCTGCCCATATAATTGGGCTCTAAAGACCACCAGAGACTATTCATTCAACAAATATTCATTGGTGGCCTGGCACCCGTGACAGGCTCCGCTCGCTCTCTGTGACCACAGAGATCAGAAAAGCTTTTCCTGGAAAAGGAATCCATGATTGAAGATCTGAAAGATGGGTAGCATGTAGGCAAAAGTGGGAGGGAATAGCCTTCTAGGCACAGGGAACAGCACGTGCGAAGGCTCTGTGTTAACAGCATGCCCAGGCCCAGCAGGGCAGGGCTGTGGAGAGTAGTGTGGGCACAGTAGGAGATGAGAAAGATGAAGCTGGACTTGGTGGGGGCGGGGGTAAGGGATTTGCCCTTGGTCCTAAGAGCAATGGATCATCCACGTCCGAATCCCTTACAATCCACGTGACCTCAGGAAAATTACTCAGCCTCTCCAAACCTCAGTTTCCTTCTCTGTGTAATGAGAACAAGAGGGCCTACTTCATAGGATTAAATGCTAATGCATGTCAGATGCTAAGAACAGGGCCCGGCACTCAGTAAGTGCTATCATTATTGTTCTGTTGTGCTTCAGACTAAGATTCTGAAGAACTCTATTTGTACCTCATAGTACTGTGGGCAAAACAGTTGCTTGCTCAATAAATGCTTCTTTATCAGGGTACATTCTTTTTGTTTTTTTGTTTGTTTGTTTGTTTCTGTGAATACCCCTGAAGCATCCACTCTGTGCCAAATTATCTGCTAGGAACTGCTGTACCAAGACGACATTAAAGCACAATCCCTACCCTCAAAAACTTCCTGTTCTCATGGAGGAAACAGAAAATTAAACGGAAGTGAAGAAAGTATGTTCAAGATTGAAAGCAGTTAAGAAAAACAAGGGGTAAAGAATGGATTCAGGAAGGACATCATCCAAGAGTTGATGTCTGGGAAGGGTTTTAAAGAATGAACAGGAGCGCACCCAGTTAGCAAGAGAGGAATGGAGATTTCAGGCATGTGCAAAGGCATGGAGGTGTGTAAGAATGTGATTATTTTCAGAGCATGAAGTTCCAAAGGGTGGGTGTCAGGGGCAACAGGAGATATAAAGTGGGAGAGGAGGAGGAGGAAATGGATTCTGAAGTCCTTCTGGGTTTTGGTAGAACTTCATTTTGAGCCCAATGGATCAGTCATTCTGAAAACGAATGTGGAGCAGATTGGAGAAGCCTTGGAGATCAGTTGGTGGCCTTTCATGGTAGTCCTGGCAAAATATAATGATGCTTGAGTTAAGAAAGTGGCAGAAAGGAAATAAAGGAGAGCCATTTAGGGGGCAAAATCAGCGAGATTTAGTGTTCAGATGTTGGGGAAGCACAGTACGAGAGGCCATGTGGTGTCGCAGCTGTTCCTCACAGCTGCCCTGCAAGACAAGCAGGGTGGGATTTTGTATTCTTGTCTCACAGATGAGGAAGTCAAGGATCAGAGACGTAAAGTGAGTGGTCAAGGTTCACACTGAATTGGGAGCACAGCCCTGAGCCAAATTGACTTCTCAGGGGGGACAAAGAGAGCAGTGGCCCGAGGAAGAAAAAGATTATGGACATTCTCCATGGAGACAGGTACCCACATTGCTGTGCTCTGCGATCTCCCTGCAGACATATGCAGTTTGCCACAGGTGGCTGGCCCCTGCCTGGCCTACTTTCCACGCTGGTGGTATGATAATGAAACTGAGCGCTGCTTCGAATTCATCTATGGCGGTTGCCTAGGGAACAATAACAACTTCCAATCTGAAGCTGTCTGCATGGTCACCTGCGAAAGAAAACGTAAGTCCCAGGGGCCCCAGTTTCCTGTGCTCACCAAGGCCACATGGAGAGGTCTGGGTGTTGACTGGTCTGTTCCAAGGCCTTGATAGGCTTGGGGCGGATAGAGCCAGCTCCAATCAGAAGGTATGAGTGCATCTTGCAGAGGTGTAAGTAGAAGGATATTTTGGGAAAGAGAGGGTGGGAAGGGAGGCAGTAGTCAAAGGGAAATTGGCAAATATGAGAGGAGTAGGGGTGCAGAGAGAAGGGGGTGCACAAACAGAAGCGGTGGGGCATTCCAGGCCAAGTCAGAGGGAGGTCGATAGGCCCAGCCCTGTGCTGGACACCCTTCCCTAGCCAGTCATTACAGGCCTTTCCTACTCACCAAGTTTGTTGCCACTTTCTTCCCTTTTTAAGTTGATTTATAGCTAAGGCAATGACATACTTTATTGGCCAAACCAAGACACTTTTGAGAGTGCTTCAAAGTGGGGTGCCATTAATTCTTACACAGGGGCGACAGGCAAAAACTGGACCCCACTGAACAAATCAGAACTCACCATCACTCCATGAGCCCCCAAACTCACCTCACTACTGTTTTTTTTTTTTCCTGCCAAAAGATGTAAAAATGATCCCACCTGCTCTTTTCCATTAACTGCAAGATTTGGTTCCTAAGGTGGCTGGGATTCAAGCATCTCACCCCTTACCTCTGTCTCGCAGACTCATCTTCCTGGCTAGGATAACGAGGAGCTGGAAATACCTCCAGGGTTTGGCTCGTAGGCCAGGGCTCTCTCCGTGTGTGTCTGACGGATGCCCCACGTTGGCTTCCACTAGCCAAATCTCAGCCTCCAAGACCTTGGCAGTTCCAAAAACTGAACCCAGGATTTGCTTACTCCGTTTCCTCCAGCTTGGCTTCTCTTCAAACATAATGCCCTACGCCCTTTGACCTCTTCTCAGTGTGAGACCCTATCTCTTCAACTTTCATGGCCCCTATTTATCCCTTTGAAGCCTCCAGTTTCCCCTAATAAAGTGCTCTGTGATTTCTGATCTCTCTGAGGCTGAATAATTCATGACTACCATATGCAGATATTCTCATCTCTCTATACGCAGTTTTCAGAGAACAAAAGGTCATTGGGTTGTCTGGTGACACCAAAAAAAGGGAGAGAGACATATAAAAATCCTGCACATTAAGAACTCTGGTGACACTGTTACCCTGGTAAAATTGTCAGAGGATGCTTAAGAATTGAGCCAGAGCAGATCCAGGTTTTGTATGGTCTAAACCTTTGGCTTATAGGCAAAGTGGGTAGGATGGTGGTTGCCAGGGGAGGGGGAAATGGGGTGATGTTGGTCAAAGGGTACAAAGTTTGCAAGGTGAATAAGTTCTACAGATGTAATGTATGGCATGGTGAGGATAGTTAACAATACTGTATTGTATACTTGAAATTTACTAAGGGGATAGATCTTAAAATAAATCTTCTCGACACATACACACACACTCACAAACATGGTAACTATATAGAGGTGATAGATACGTTAATTAGCTGCAATGTGGTGATCATTTCACAATGTATATGTGTTTCAAAACACCAAGTGGTATGCCTTAAATGCATAAGATTTTATATGTCAATGATATCCTAATAAAGCTGTTTGAAAAATTTACAGTTAAGTCCAAGTAATTACTGAGAAAATGAGGTTTAACGCAATTGTTAGAAAATAACCCCAAACAGGCAAGACATAATGTTTTTAAAGTAATTGACATGATATGAAAGAAAATCAGTACTATTCTGGAACTAAAATTCTTTTTTTTTAAATTTCAGCTTATTATGGGGGTACAAAAGTTTAGGTTATGTATATTGCCCTTCCCCCCGCCCCCCCCCAACTCAGAGCTTCAAGCGTGTCTGTGGAACTAAAATTCTGAATGCTTACAATAAAAATG
>CM052436.1:197091306-197103281 GCA_028533085.1 Varecia variegata | reverse complement strand
TGTTAGAATTACTGAAAAGAAGAGGATCAGGGCAGCGTTGTGATGAAGACCCTGAAAACACTGCTAATTTGGCAGTTTTGCAAAATGTCCTCCTGGACAAATTGTCCCCGTGCGTGGCATCTCCCATTTACATTTGCTCTTGCCTCTGTAGCTCTGTAAGAGTTCATATGTTTCCCTGGGAAGCCTATCCCAGCCCTGTGCACCCTTATGATGCAGACCAAATTACTAACAAGTCATCTCTGGTCTGCATCCTGTGGGAAGAGCATGTCTGGGAGCAGAGAGATCCAACTTTGCCCCTGGTTGAATGTATGCTCCTGGTTGGGACAGGGTAGGGTGGAGGGATGTTCCTCTCAGGGGCTCAGTTTCCCATCTGTAAGGTGAAGGTGATGGATTAAGGATGTCGAAGAGTACTTCCAAATTTGAGAAAATACGGCAGCTCAGGAACCCTGCCAAATCTGATAAGTACCTAGTGTGTGTCCATCTCATTGGAGCCCCTCAGTCCTTGATTGGTGATGACATTCATGAATGACTGGAACAGAATCATTCTGTCCCAGGCACCAGTGGACCAAAGAGTCCCTTGGAAATGTCCAGAGTGTGCCCTATGGTTGACAGTGTCTGCTCACCTGCTGTGCTGAGGAATGAACTCAGAGCCCTCAGGGCTGAGCACAGGCAACTCCTGCCTTGCAAGAATCTCAGTGGAGCTGGAGAATGCTGGGTCTGTGTATTACCGACTGTTTGCTCATTACTCTGCCCATCAGAACCCAAAATATGTCTCAAGTGGAATCTTTAGGTGTTTCCCATGGTACCACACAGACTCAGCATCCCTCATCTTCCTCTCCTCGTTCTATCCTTGGAGCTGCCCCCAGAGCCAGATATGCCCAGAGGAAGCTTGGCTGGTCTGGAAACTCAGGGAATGTCTGAACCAAGGGGCCTAAAAAACTCCACCAGCTCTAATCCCCCTCCTTTTTAAACACATGTACAAATGGAAGCTTCTAGTAAGAAATGGACTTTTCCAAGCCACATAGCAAGTCAGGGGCAAAACTGGAGCCCAGGAGTTGGAGGCTGCAGCGAGCTATGATGATGCCACTGTACTCCGGCCTGGGTGACAGAATGGTTTAAGGAGCTATGTATGGGTGCCAAGTTGACAAGAGGTGGACTTGTGAGGGTTAATTTTATGTGTCAACTTGACTGGGCCACAGGTGTCCGGGTATTTAGTTAAACATTATTTCTGGGTGTGTCTGTGACAGTGTTTCTGGAAAAGATTGACATTTAAATTGGTAGGTTGCTCTCCCCAGTGTGGATGGGCTTCATCCAGTCCATAGAGGGCCTGAATAGAATAAAAGTCTAAGAAAGAAATAATTCTTTCTCTCTGCCTAATTCTGTCTTCAATCTGGGACATTGGTCTTCTCCTGCCTTCACACTCAGCCTCAGACTGGAGCTTACACCATGGGCTCTCCTGGTTCTCAACCCTCTGACTTGGACTGGAACTATGCCTTCAGCTCTCCTGGGTCTCCAGCTTGTGGACTGCAGATCTTGGACCTCTCAGCATCCTTAATCATGTGAGCCAACTCCTTATAGTAAAAAGAAAAAAAATATATACATTATTAGTTCTGTTTCTTTGGAAAACCCAGACTAATACAACAGGTCTGGCAATTTTTTATAAAACTAAGCATTTATCCTAAGACCAAGAAATTCTGCTCATAAGCATTTATTTAAAAGAAATGAAAACAAATGTTATCAAAAAGAGGTATACAAGAACATTCATAAAATCTTCATAATAGCCATAAACTGCCAACATCCAGAGGTCCATCAATAGGAAAATGGAATAAATGAACTGTGGTATATTCATACATTGGAATATGACAGAGTATAAAAAGAAATGAACTATTAGTATATACAACACAATGAATGAATCTCAAAACATTATACTAAGTGAAAGAAGCCTTATGCCAAACAGTGCATACTGTATGATTTCATTTATATGAAACTCTAGACTACGTAAAACAGTATGTTGTAAAAGCAAAACACAGTGGCTGCCTCTGGGAGAAGTCAGCTGGGGGAGGAAATTGACTAGGAAGGGAATCATGAAATCATTTGGGGTCAAGTATTATTCTATATATTTATAGTCTTTTGGTTATGTGGGCACATAAATTTGTCAAACACAGCATATATACACTTAAGATTGTATACAAATTTCACATCAAAATAAAAATGTAAACCAATATTGAGCTCTCAATCATTATATCCATGATGAAGTATTTGGAGTGAAGTGTACTGTAATACACAATTTACTTTGAAATGCATTAGAAAATAAGATGGATTAATGTATAGACAGAGTGTATAGATGGAGAAAGCCATTGCAACAGAGAACTCCTCTGCCAAGTCCTTGGGAAATCTTGAGCAGAAATGGACCTGAATATTGTCTTCAGTCAAGGCAGGGGGGTCAGGTGTTTGTATTTCATCATACGCCAGTCATTGGATGTGGATAAAGTGACTCCTTAGGCCAAGAGCAAGTCCCACAGAGAAATTTCAGCTGTGAGCCTTCAGCAGCCAATACTCTTAGCAACTGGGGGAATGAGTGCCTCAGTCCTGAAGGGCCATCTAGGTGACGGCCCATAGAGCCCATATGACATTAGCTATCAGGTGTGAGATTTTGTAGGTATTAGATCCAGGAGTTCCCAAATTCTACCCAACGTCTCACTTGTCCTTCAGGGAGGGAGTCCGACTTATGGACAAAACAAGAGCCAAATGTGAAACAAAGTACCGCTGTGAAATATATGGGCAAGCACGCGACAATACTCAGTGCGAGGTTTTCTGATTAAAACAAAGTTGTATCACATGGCTTAAGCTCTCCACTCCCACCCCACATCCGAATTTTAGAACAACACGTTCAGGCATAAGTGCTAGTAGGGAAAGAGAGACAGCTATGTCTTCAAAGTAGATAACAACTAGCATGAGGATATAAATTTATCATCCAAACAAGACACTTTTGAGAGTATAAGGAGGATCTATTAATAATTATACTAGAGCAACAGGTGCAAGTCAGGACTATTGGGGAAAAACAGAATGTATGGTCACCTAGTTATTGTTAGTTAACTTGCCCATCTAATTGCAAGTCACAGGGGAAATACAAAAAACAAAACCACACACACCATCCCCAAGAACAGCATGTCTCTTAGGTATATGGCTGATACATCGCATCTCTAGCAAGTTGTAGAGTAACACATATTTGAGGAGGAGGTTCATTATAAAGTGAATGTTTTATTCTAAATATTTATCCAAGGGAAAGACTTCCAGTAATATTGAACTAAAGAGGTCAGGTGATTCCTTTCCACGGAAAACAAGTATAAAACTGAATGAGATTGTCAAAAACAAACCAAGGTGCTGGAAATTCACCAAACTAAAACAACAAATTGAGAAACATTTATTTTTGTAAAACAGAGCTTCAGTTCTGAGAAGCTCAATAAACCCCTAGTAGATTAAACACATACCTAAAAACCACACTTAGACATATCATAGTCAAACTCTGAAAGACAAAGAGAAATATTTGAAAAAAAAACTAAGGAAAAAATGACTCATAACATACAGGTGACCAATCATAGAACTAATATTAACAGTTGACTTCTCATCAGAAATGAATGGAGACCAGAAGGCACTGGAATAATATAGTCAAAGTGTTAAAAGAAAAAAAACTATCAAAAAATAATGCTATATTCAGAAAAACTATTCTTCAAAAATAAAGGCAACAAACCATATATACAACAATAACTACTATCTATAATATATAAAGAACTCTCAAAACTTAACAGTACATAATCTAATTTAAAAATAAGCAAAAGACATGAACATTTTGCCTAAAAGAACATACAGACGAAGAATAAATACATGAAAAGACATTCAACATCACTGGACATCAGGGATATGCAAATTAAAATCACAATGAGATATCACTATACACCTATCAAAATGTCTAAAATAAAAGAGAGTGACAACAGCAAGCATTGATGAGGACGCAGAGAAACTGGATCACTCCCACATTGCTGTTGGGCATGGAAAATGCTACAACTGCTCTGGAAAACAGTTTTGCATTTTCTTATATAACTAAACATTCAATTACCATACAACCCAGCAATTGCACACTTGGGCATTTATCTCAGAGAAATGAAAACATGTTCACACGAAAACCTATATGTGAATGTTCACAGCAGCTTTATTCCTAATAGCCCCAAACTGAAAACAGCCCAGATATCTTTCAACAGGTGAATAGTTAGATGAACTATGGACCATCCTTGGACTAGTACTCAACAATATAAAAGAATGAACTAGTGTTGTATGTAAAAACTTGGATGAATCTGCAGAGAATTATGCTGAGTAAAAACAGAAAAGTCAATGCCAAAGGGGTAAATACATGTGATTCCATTTATATCATTTATATAACATGTTTAAATGACAAAATTTTAGAAATGGAGAATGGGTTAGTGGTTGCCAGGGATCGGTGCAGGAGGTGGGGACAGTGGGAAAGAGAGAGGTGTGGTACAACAGGGCACAATTAGGGATACCTGTAGAACTGTTCAGTATCTTCATTGTGGTGGTGGATACACAAATCTACACACATGATAAAATCATGTAGAAGTAAGTACATGCGCACGCGCACACACACACACACACACACACACACACACAAATAATTACAAGTAAAACTGGGGAAATCCAAATGAGATCAGTGTATTGTTTCAATGTCAATATCCCAATTGTGACATTGTGCTACAGGTTTTCAAAATGTTACCATTGGGGGAAACTGGATAAAGGGTACAGAGGCTCTCTTTATTATTTCTTACAACTGCATGTGAATCTACAAGTATCTCTATAAAAATTTCAATTAAAGAAAATAAAGGCCAAATAAAGCCTTTCTCATATAAACAAAACTGAGGGGAGTTGATGCTTCTCTCAACCAAACCTTATCCTTAAGGCTGAAAGGAAATGACACCAGATGGTAATTTGGATCCACAGGAGGAATGAAGAACAGAAATGGTAAATATGTGGGTAAATATAAAAGGGTGTATGTGTGTATGTAGGGATGTGTGTGTAAGTGTATGTGTGTATCTATATCTATATATATCTCTATGGTCTCCTCTAGATTTCTTTAAAAAGAATAAAATTCTTTGAAGTAATAATTATAACACTATACTGTTAGGTTTATAACATTCATAAATGTAATATATATGACAGTAAAAGCACAAAGAAGGGGGCAGAAAATGGAGTTATAGTGGTGCAAAGTTACTATATTTTTCTGGAATTAAGCCAATGGATATACACCCAATTCTAATACATCTCCATCCATAGCCTAGGCTCTCTCTGCCACACCAGACCCTGCCCACTACATCATGGGTTCCTTCCTCTACCACCAGACTCCGTTTCTAGAAGAAATAAAGCCCAGAAGTGAACAGACATTGAGTTCATGGAGGATTGATGGTCTGTCTGGGACATGAGAACTTTTGGGGGGGGTAGTGGCCCTTCTGAGGGACAGAGATCCTTGCAGGGTGGTGGTGGTGATGGAGCGATGAGGTATAAGGGGTTAACAAAGGCTTGAGTCAGAGAGACTTAGTTAAGTCTCAGTCCAGTCACTTGCAAACTAGATAAACCTGGACACATCTCATGACTTCCCTGAGTCTTGGTTTGCTTGTCTGCGAAATATGAGAAACAATAAAACCTGTGTCATAGAATTTTTGTCAAGATCACACAAGACGATTTATGTAACATGCATAACATACTGGTATGTAGGAAATGTTCCATAAACAATAAAGATTAGTGATTAGTATTATTGGAGCAAACAGTACAAAATTCAGGCACCACTTCATGATCTCAACCACTGAGATGTGAACCCTATGGTGTCACAGCTACAGGAAAGGGGTCAACCTGGGGGACCCCACAGTAGGAATTTCCCACATCTCATGGAGAATTTCAGGTTTCTGAGTTCTATGGACATTTTCTCCCTTACTCTGAAGTCCCTATTTATGTCCCTATTCATAAAATTCACAAAACTTATCCCTTGCTAAAATTTTCACTTGGGTTTTTGAAGACATAAATTGTCTCTTAACGTGACCAACCCTATTTTACCCCTCTGGATATTTATTTTGAACATCAATAAGGTAAAAAGAAAATTAAACTCTCTTGGTATGTGTATGTTTATGAAAAATGTATTTGTCCTATGTACAAAGCACGCCTCCTTTCTAAGTCCTCGTTCTCCCATTTGGTAACATGGGATGATAATTATACCTATCCTAAGGACTTTACATGAGAATTTAATGAGACAGGGCAGAAAATTACCTGACACACAGTAGGTGCTCATAGGATGCTTGTCCCCTTCCCCCTTCTAGAAAGATAAAGGTCATACGGAGGTTAGAACCTGAATGGGGAAACCTTTTTCTTTCAAAATCCCACCGTATGTACTTTCCCCATCCCACACCACTCAAATGAATGGGTCTCAATCTAAAGTAATATAATATTCTTTACACACGCACACGCACATGTTGTTGACATGTGCAAGAGTAGTGATGTTGGCATATTATTATAATTATTCAATTTTATTATTAGTTATTATTGTCAATCTCTTACTGTACCTAATGTATTAATTAAACTTTGTCATAGGTATGTATAGGGAAAAAAAACCATAATATTAATATATAAAGGGTTCAGTACTATTAGGTTTCAGGTATCCACTGGGGGTCTTGGAACGTATGCCCCACAGGTAAAGGGCCGGGACACCAAACTTGCCTCAGGTTCCTACCACCGGTGGACCGCCAGTAGATGCTGGGGGACAGCACTCATATTCCCCTTTAGGAACGTGCCCGTTCCCCCAGCTGCTGGCAGTTTGGTATTACAGCTGATGGTTCTCAGCTGAGTCCCTCTACTCCTCTATGGAAGCTGGAAGTCCAGACCCTACCTCTTCTTGCTCATTGGCGGCTTGAGTGTGAGCATGTGACATGGACTCAGCCAATCAGATCCTCCCTCCCAGGACTTTGGCCCTGGAGGGTGCAATGCAAAGACTCAACCACTGTTGAGAAAGCTTTTTCAGTGGTGGTGGGAGTGGTGGAAGTCTGGGGGTCACAGAGCATTGAGTGCCTGGCAGTGGCAGTGCCATTTACAGCAAGGATGAAACTTTGCTACAAACTCGGATATGCGCAAAATGTAAGTCTTTTTTTTTTTAAAAAAATATATATCGTATGAGAAATTAGCCTGAATTTCATTTTGAGCTCCCATTTAATGAGGTAATGAAAATTAATCTCTTTCATTTGGTTGTTTTTGGCCATCATCTACCCCCAAAGTTTGCTTCTACATTCCAATGCACTTGCTTAATTCCAACGCATCCAATGGGAAGTGTGCTTGATCCTTCATATATACACACTTTTTTTTATTTCTGCTGGGTCTTCAGATATTTTTCCAGCAGGTAACTACTGCATCCTTCTCATCTGAAGGGAGCTCACTCAGTGATTTGTATTCTCTGCATGCTGCTCCCTAGAACTCAAGAAATACCTGGCTGCTCGGCACCACCTGGGGCAACAGGAAACTCAATGGGACTCTAAAAACGCTGTATTGGGCACCCCATGTACCAATTTCTGAACTACCCTGTGGGGGTTCTCAGTTCCAACTGTCCTCTGGTTTGTGGAAGTCTACCCTGGCTATGGTCACTTCTCTTAATTCTCAAATATACCTGGTACTCTAACCACCATCTATTTCCCTTGGTTCCCTTCTATCTCGCTTCCTTAAGCCTCCAATGGGGAGAATTTTATACACCTGCTGGAGAAGACAGAAGGGAGCAGGGGGTGGTAAAACCTGGTTCTGATTTATCATACATTCTTCCAAATCTTTGTCTTAGATCTGCACCTTGTCTTTTGAACTCTGCAGGCCAAGAATTTAAATATTTTGTGAATTACATTCTGCTGTACTGTCCCTTCTCTAGCCATGAAGTAGAATGCCCAGGTGCCTGGGGTGAGGGAAAGACCAAAGAGAAGTAGATCAATAGGGATAAAACTTCAGTTAGCATCTCAAAATAATATCCCTCTGCATATTTTAGTTACTTTTTCTTCATGTATATAAAAAAATACAGTAATATTTTGTACCATGTTTTTTTTTCTACCAAGATTTTTATATAGCATTATATTATAAACATTTTCCCAGGTTAGTGATTATTCCTTAGTGTCATTGTTAGTGGCTATATAATATTCTAACCTACAGAGCATTGCAATTTACATAGTCTCCTTAGTTTCCAATTATTCATTATTTTAAAATTGCACAAGGTTAAACACAAACATGGTGTTTAAACATACTTTAAAAACAATATCTTGTTATTCTGGGAAGGAAGAAATTACAAAACAGAAGTCAGCTCTGTTCCAATGGGTGTATCCCAGACATACCACATTCTGTATCCTCAGGGCAGGAATTCAGGGGAACTCTCACAGGGGGTGAGGGACGAGGCAGTCCACAAGGACCACAGGAGCTGATACAGGGCATCCTCCCCTAATAGGATTCATTTTTGTCTAGGCCCGTCACCTTGGCTGAAAGTGTAAGAAGACACTGCAGGGCTGGATTCTCCCCAGGATAACCCGTGAGATCCTTCCTCTCCACTCTCCATTTGTGTTGGGATAAAGCAATTGCAGCCTCTCCTCTTCCTGAATGAGTTCTGGAGAAGTGGAAAGAAAGAGGGAGAGGAAACTGACATGTTGAATTTAGGAGACTCCAAGACAGGGCTTATTTGGAGATAACTGAGAAATTAAGTGTAGGAAGGGTCTTAGAGATCATTAGACCGTCGGAACTAGAACCTTGATTTTGGGAAGTAAGTGTTTTAACTACATCAGAGTAAATGGAGACCACTGAGAGGAAAGATTGGTGGTGAAAAATCGGAACAGATTATGGTAGATCCATTGAAAGTCAGATTTGAAAGATCAGATTCCACTGAGTGGATAAAAGGCCACCAGCTTTTACCATCATCTGGTTATGGTGGGTTGTAAGCTTGGAAACAGGTAGCCACAATGAGAATTCAAAGAAAATAATAAGTAATAAAAACACCCTGTTTTGCTTTATGAAAGTTTTTCACTTTCATGTGTCCTCTCTCTCTGTCAATAAAAAGGCCACACTGGGGGGAAAAGAGTCTTAGTTCTTGGGTCTCTTCCCTTTCTTCTCCTTTCCTGTATTTGTTCACAGGTGCAAGCTCAAGACTTGTAGTGCCTGGTCTCTATGAGTACAGATACCCAAGTGGCTCTACATCACCAAGTCTGGAATCTAAGAGCTGCTGTGTTATAAAAGATGCTCAGATGGAAAGACAAATTTAACAAACTGTGCCAGAGGCTAGTGGGTGCTAGATAAGCTACATGGGTGCTGGGAATAACACTCCTGGCATAGTATTGAGATCTCATTAAAGTTTTAATCTACACATGCTAGAAAAAGATCTTCCAAATGCCCCTTGGGGCAGTAGCAAGCTCCTTAAGTCCTTTAAAAATGTTTCTGGGAAGAATAAAATAAATACATGGGATAGTTAGAGAACAATTTAAGATAATACATTAATGCAGATTTATAGCCTGCTTTTACCAGTTAGCAATATTAGGTGAAGGTTTTCCTATATCATTAAATATTCTGCAACATAATTGTTAAAATATGTGACATTTTCCTTGTATGGAGAGATCATAATTTAATTAAGCAAACTTCTATGGTTAAATATTAAGGCTGTTTATGGTTTCTCAATATAATAAGTAATGTTTTGAAGATAATAAATTGCTGTGGGCATCTCTGACTGTTTACTTATGATAGATTCTAAGAAGTGGAATTCCTGGGTCAAAGTGGACATGCATTTTAAAAGCTTTTGATACACAATAGCTTCCTTTACATTTGTAATTACTACTATTTATGAAACACTTATGTCAGGAAACAACCTAAGTGCTTTACACATATTATCTCATTCAATATTCCCAATAGCCTTACGAAGAAGATTCTATTAATATCTGTATCTTACAAATGGGGAAGCTGAAAGTCAGGAAGATAAATTACTTGCTCAAAATAACAAATTAGCAAGGAATGAAGCTGCTGTTTGAGCAAAGTCTAATTCTAGGGCTAATGCTTTTAATCTGTTTGCTATCATTAAAATTCAGCTCTGCCAGGAGCAGCCCAGTCCCTGTTTACCTCTCTATCGCATAGAATCCCCTGAACCTCTCCATGTAGGCTACACAGAGACATCCTGGGCCTGCCTGCTTCTACTTCTTTAGAGTGACATCTTGTGGATTCTTGAAAGCAGTGACTTTGCCTTACACATTTCTCCTCTATACTGAACCAAGTAAAATGGCATGCACAGAGTAAGTACTCAACAAGTACTTGTTGATTCATTTTGTAGACATTATACCATGGAGGAAAGGAGGGACCTGGGATTTAGATTTTAGCATTGAAGTATTAAGCTATGAGTCAGAGCTATGATTCTCTTCATCTCTGAATTGTGGAAGGAAGAAAGGATAGGTGGGAAAGTGGAGGCTAAGGGTAACTGCCTCTCGGAGGTAAGACACTCCATTACCTAGATGGAGTAAACCCTGGCATAGGATGTTGGATGGAAATCTCCTCAAATTAGCTGAGCCTGGTGGCACATGCCTTAGTCCTAGCTGCTCTGGAGGCTACAGTGAGTTGTGATCTCACCACTGCACTCCAGCCTGGGTGACAGAGTGAGACGCTGTCTCAAAACAAACAAAAACAAAACACCTCCTCTTTTCCCACCATATCCCTTAGAAGAATAGATGGGATGCAGTACCCACTCCTCCCACTGTAGCTAAAGATGGAAGCCAAAAAAGGGCTCAGTGAAGGTAGAGAAGGGGTCAAGGATAGAAAATCATCATTTAGCAGCCATTAAATAATCATTGATTCAGGGATAAAGCAGATGTGGTATAGATACACAATGGAATGCTCTTTAGCCATACAAAAGAATGAAATTCTGTCACTGGAGGTAACATGGGTGAGCCTGGAGGACAGTATGTTAAGCAAAATAAGACAGTCACAGAAAGATAAATACTGCATGTTCTCACTCATATGTGGAGCTATTAATTAAAAAAAAGTTGAGGCCAGGCATGGTGGCTCACTCCTGTAATCCCAGCGCTTTGGGAGGTTGAGGCAGGAGGATTACTTGAGGCCAAGAGTTCAAGACCAGCCTGGGCAACATAGCAAAACCCTGTTTCAAAAAAAAAAAAAAAAGATTTAAAAAAAATTTGAGCCTATAAAGGTAAAGAGTAGAATTGTGGGTATTAGAGGCTGCAAAGGGTGAGGGGAAGACAGGGAGAGGTTGGTTAACAAATACAAAATTACAGCTAGATGGGAGAAATTCATTCTGGTTTTCTGCATTTCACTGTAGGGTGAATATGGTTAACTATAGTTTATTGTATATTTTCAAAAAACTAGAAGAAAGGATTTAGAATGTTTGTAACACAAAATATGATAAATGTTTGAGGTGATATATATGCCAATTACCCTGATTTGATCACTACACATTGTATATACATATTTAAATATCATTCTATATCCCATAAATATGTACAAATAAATATGTCAACTAAAAATTCAAAATACTTCTAGTCCTTTGGACCTCCTATAAAACAGCTCTCCATCTGGAAAGGACATATTGGCATCATACCTGTTTTTTTTTTTTTCTTGTCAAATATCTGTAGGACCCTTGGTGTAAGTAATGCCCTGAGTCAAGGGGTGAAGGAGGATCTTCCTGCACCACCTAGATAGCACATTGTTTTCCAACATCTTCTCCCTCATTCATAATTGATCATTGGATTTATTTCTTGTCTTAACTTCATACCTTTCAGACTTCCGCATATCTTCTCAGTAAGTTTCTTAACACCACCCAATAATGGGGTAGTCAGTGAGTAGAAGATGAAGAACCCTAGAAGAAATCCCAGCTCAGCAGTCTTCATGGTGCAGCAAGGAGCAGGCAGGATAGT
>CM052436.1:197079722-197091206 GCA_028533085.1 Varecia variegata | reverse complement strand
TTTCTTTCCAGGCACAATTTTAAGTAATTTGTATATGCTAAATCATTTAAGTATATGTTCTTCATGAAGGTATAATTATTATCATCATTTACAGATGGAGAAACTGAGGCAAAAGTTAAGTTATATGTCCAGGGTCACTCATGTACAATATTATGTGGTGGAGACAAGATTTGAACTTGGCTTCACAGTTTATGTTCTTAATTACACTATGTTATACTATCTATGAACGTGGGGACACCTTGACTTTGTTGTGTTCTAAAGGTTTTGAAATTTTGGCCCACATTTACATCCTAAAACAACCTGATGTTGATTTTTTTTGGTAAGGTATGAAATAAGGCTCCTTTTTCATTTTTCTTTTCTTTTCTTTTTTTTGGAAACAGGGTCTTGCCTCGCTCTGTCACCCAGGGTTTCGGGATGATTCCAGCACATTACGTTTATGGTGCACTTTATTTCTATTATTATTACATTGTAATATATAATGAAATAATTATACAACTCACCATAGGTTGGGGACCTCTGCATTATGGGATGTTTGGCATCCCTGACCGGTGCCTATCAGATGTCAATATTGCCTCCCAGTCTGAAACCAACCAAAGTGGGAGGGGGGAACACCCACACACAGATGCAGGTATGCAAGGCTAGGTGGCAGTGTCCCACTTAGAACCATTGCACCAGCAGTGGAAATTGCTGGGTCTTGGGGTACCAGGGTTTTACTGGCCATTGCCAAATTGTTCTTCAAAATGGTTCCCTCTATTGACAATTCCTGCCAGCCGTTGATTTTTATCAGTCTTGGTTATGAAATAGTGTCTTATAAATTTATGTAATTCCCTGTTCTATAAACGTTAAACTTTTTATTCATGAGTTTATTTGTCAGATATTTCTTCTAATACAAAATACATATTCACATTCTTGAATTGTCTAGTTCTTAAATTTCTTTTTTCCTCCTTTTAGGAGGTAGGTGACTTCTTTGAGCAAGAGAAGAACTTCCTTATTAATTATTACAATAGGATCAAGGATTCCTGTGTGAAAGCTGACAGAATGACCGGATCTCATAGAAGTAAATACCATGCATTCCCTAGCCACTTAGAGCTTTGCTGATGTGCCTGGCTTTGTTCCTCTAAAAAGGGCTAACCTTGTTTCTGCAGATGTTGCTGATGATGATACCCACACTGCAGCCGGCTTGCATAGCCTGGCTTTGAAAGAGCCCACGGTCATCAAAAAGTAAGTTTTTGTTGGAAAACCATTTGCCATTGCTTAATTGAAGGCTGCTGAGTGGTATACTTGTAAGAATAATGAGTAATGGCTACATAGTTTCAGTTCTGCTTTGGAGATGAGATACAAGCTCATTTAGGAGAGTCTTCAGCTCTCAAGTCTTATATCCTCTGTACTTAAGACGCTTCTACGACAGTAGGGGACTTAGAAGGCTTAGAAAGCTCTTCTGTAGATGAACAAATGTGGTAGCTGTTGCCAAAGCCTTTATGTCTGTCAAACTTAAATGTCTCAGTTTTAATTTTGGACTTGTCTTTGAGAGAAATTTACCTTTTTATGTTTTGGCACTTGGTGCTTGTCATTTTGCCTCATAGTACCCTGGAATTTATTGGTTTGGTTGTGGTGGTCGTGAAAATACTATAATCACCCCAGTCTGATCTTGCACTTATTTTTATATATGTTTTTCACAGTTTCTCCCTCCTGGGCATTTCTGGTGTAAGACAGTATTTTGCTTAATACCTAGGCTTGAAATAACAGGTGGTATTACTGCTGATTTGAAATTGAAAGTCAAGTTAATGGTGGAAGACAAATGAAGTAATAGCATATTTTATAGCTGTGATGGCCACAGCGGTAGCTCATTAGAACCTGACCTTGGTTAATACAGCATTGGTGTCTGATAAGAATTATCCCGGTCATATGGCAGCATGACTGAAAGGCCACCACTGAGTGGCGCTGTAAGCACGTGCAATTTGTAAGCATTCTCTGCTGTTGTAGGCCAATTGGAAAGAGAGCACTACTTTGCTAAAGGCCAGGACTTCTGAGTTTATTCATTCACGTCTTAAAGTACTGATAAGATCATATTTCATAGCTTAAGACCCGAAACCAAAATTACGTGTATGTTTTCAGGTATCTATTGAAGGTTGCTGAGATATTTGAAAAACTTAGGGCGAGGATTTTTGTGTCAATCTTTATAATACATATTTTATAATCTGTAGATTTCTGCCTTGATGGTGACCTTTACTTCTTTAAATATTAAGTAGAGGGTCGAGTCTCATCAGATGAAGATTTAAAGCTGACAGAGCTTCTCCGATACTACATGCTCAACATAGAGGCTGCTAAGGTAAGACAAGTTGTTTTATTTGTTGGAGCAGTACGAGACCTTGCCATGAACAGAAGTTTGATGTTAGGAGATGTATTCTCTTTGTTTGAAAGGGAAGTTAACTTTATCCTCAGGAGGAAGATAGGAATTTTTCAGGTGTGTTTGTGTAAATGATAGGCCTTTCAGTGGCATTGTATCTTTAAAGCTTATATTGTTGGCAGCGCTGTGGGGGTTGTACGGAGTAATAGTTTTGGGCATTATAGGTTATTGGGTGTGGATATAACAGGCCGAGAGGGCTATTTCTGAGGCAGAAAAGTTTTGGGGGTTTGTGAGCTTTTATCGAATTGTAGATGTCTCTGCAGGCTTTGAACCATGAAGCGTTACTTATGAAAAACAAGACTAAGCGGTAAACAGAATATTGTCTGGTAATTAAACATGCATTCTTTCTTAGCTGTCTGAATTGCCCCAAACAAAATGTTTAAGTTAATTTTACATGGAATGTGCTAAATCGGGCAACATAAAATTAGGTAGGTAGGATTCTGTACCTTCTAAGGTTATAATATAACAAGGGGAAATGTCATCAGAAAGTAAAAATACATTTTTCCCAAATAGTATACTTTTATTTTTGGTTAATTTTCTTTTTGACATGTTTTCTTCATCTTATATTTGGACATTTTTAATGCATTTTAGACTTGTAGTTTATTTTCTCCTTTCATGGAATTAAGAGCTCACTTTAAATTTTTTGAGTATATGCAAAAGTAGATAAGATAGTTTCACCTGGCGTTAATTATTGTGCCAGTTTTTAAGAACTGCATAATCTGTGCATCATACTTGCCAATTTTAGATACTGAGGTATCTTCTTTGCTTATGAGATTTGTGAAGTATCTTTATTTCAGATTAGATGGATCCCCAGGGTAGACTACCAGACACAGGATTTTCAGGGAAGGGTTATATGTTTCTTACTATCTCATTGCCCAGTTGTATTTTAGCGGCATTTCACTGGACTGCCCAGCAATAACTGTACATGTGTTTTGATATACAGTGTTTAGTTTTTTGAAATGACCTATAGTTATTGAATCAACTGAGAAAAAATTCTGTTGGAGTTTTCCCCTGGCCATATAAAGAATTCTGGAAAAAGCTCTCAACAATGCTGTCAGAGTTGCTCATCCCTATTGAAGCTGGAGATTAAATAATAATGGGAAAGGGAGGTGTAGGTTGATTAGGTTCTTCTCATCTAACAATTTAGACAGTGTATTGGCACTGGGTACATGGTTAGAATGGTTTAGATGTTTATTTAGTGCTCCAGTTCTCTGTAGTTTTTTGTGTTGTGCCTGTTAATTTCCTTCTCAGGATCTCTTATACAGATGCACCAAAGCCCTCATTGACTATGAGAACTCAAACAAATCTCTGAATAAGGCCCGGTTACAAAGCAGAGACGTCAAGGTGGCTGAGGCACACCAGCAAGAATGCTGCCAGAAATTTGAATAGCTTTCTGAATCTGCAAAAGAAGGTCAAGCAGAGATATTCTTTTCTTTGGAAATAATTTCAAGCTTATAGAGGAAAAGTTGCACAAATAGTGCAAAAAATACCCATGTTCCTTCACCTAGCATCACCCAGTGTCAGCACTTCGCCCCCATCTACTGTGTCACTTGCACACGAATGTTTGTTGTCACGGTTCCTGAGTGTTCATAAACACTCTGGGGCTTTTTTGTTTTTTGTTTTATTGAACCATTTGAGATTAAGTTGCATACATCATGGTTCTTTTATCCCTAAAAACATTGTTATATATTTCCCATGACTGAGGTCATTCTCTTACATCCCTACAATACAGTTATCCACTGCAGTATGCTTAACTCAGTCTTCTGTCTGTAGTCTCGTAAAGTTTGTCCCAACAATGCACTCCACTACAAGAACCGGTCGAGGATTGCATCTGGTTATCTTAGCTCTTAGTCCTTTACTCTGGAACAGTTCTTGTTCATTTTTATATCTAATAATGCTAAGTGTGTTCATTGTTCCTGGGGTGTCTGTCTCCAGCAGATGGAGCCAGGAGACGTAGGTGTGTGTGCACACGCACGGAGTTGCACACGTACACAGATTTCAGGGATCATGAGTTTACACTGACTTCTAGTCCATGTCCACAGGATTCTTTCTTGCCTTCCCCTATTCCAGAGCAGGGGACTTTTTAAATACAGGTTACCTTTATTGGGAGGTGGTACACCATTTCCATTGAATATGAATGTAATACATAGTTTTTCTTTCTTTCTTCCTTTCTTTTCCTTTTTCTTTTTAAAGAGACAGGGTCTCACTATCACCCATGTTGGAGTGCAGTGGCCCGATCATAGTTTATTGCAACCTTGACCTTAGCCTCCCAAGTAGCTAGGACAACAGGCGTGCACCACCATGCCTGGCTTATTTTTTAAAAAAATTTTTTGTGGAAACCTCCATCTCACTATATTGCCCAGGCTGGTCTTGAACTCCTGGCCTCAAGCAATTCTCATGCCTTGGCCTCCCGAAGTGCTGGAAGTATAGATGTGAGCCACCACACCTGGCCATAATATGTAGTCTTTACCCTAGAGGATCTTGTGGATCTTCCATGGCATTCTCAGAGGCCATGGAACATTCCAGAGCAAATGTTCAAATGTATCTCCCAGAATATGAGTGTAATAATAGTAGGACAATGCACTTGACTCAACCCCTCCGCCCCCCTAAATAAACAAGTGTTCATGAAAATAGAAATCTCCATTTCGTTTAGTTTTCTCAGGTGTATTTTGTTTTCCAGTGGTAGGGAAATCTAGGCATGTCTGGTAGTGTCCCTATGATACCGGTGATTTCTGTTCAGTAACATGCTTGAAAGCTACCTGGTGTGTCTAAACCTAGGCTTTCTGGGATTTGTCTTCCTTTGTCTATTCAGGACTATAAGGCTTTAACTGTGAGGCACAGAGCTTCTCTTTATTGGAACTTGGCAAATGTCACGCAGACACATTCACATTTGGGGTTCTTCCAAAGTAACCTTCTTATGCTGCCCCATTCTTAAATTCTTGTAGTTCTTTTTTTTTTTTTTTTAAAGAGCTAGTAAGTTTATAAGGAAAAGTATGTACTTCTAAACTACTGAGTTGAAATCTTAGGTTATTATATAGGCCAATTTAGTGGCTCTTGACAGTTTTAGAGGAGATAAAAGAAAAACCACCAAAGTCAGAATGGTGCCAATTTAGGCCTGTCTAAACTACCTAAGTTATCCCCTTGTGTTGTTTGATTATATCCTCTTTATTCAAAAGGCAAGCCTGGATATACTATACTAAAAGTATAGTATTGTGTAGAATGCTGAGATTGATAAGTATTAACCTGTTTGCCTTTGGTATGAGTTCTTTCTAAGAGTTGTATCTGAGCTGACTATACGAGTTGGGTCAGTTTAAGGAGCACAGCACAAATGGTGGTGAGGGCTGGTATGTTAGTGTGTATCTGTCTCCTGTGGTCCTGTGAACAGATGGCCTGGACCTCTGTGCAGGTACAGAGGAAGAAGGGGAGCTTCTATTGACCTCTGGGAAGACCTGTTTGACCTAGGATGTCCAAGGGGTTGTTATTACAGTGCTAGCACTACAGATTTAACATATCACTGTAAAATTTGTGACTTTTTAATGTGGCTGCACTGTAGTTCTTTTGGGCAGTACTATAGAGACAGTGAGACAAGAGACTGACTCTTCTGAGTACCCCTGAGTATCAGCTGGAGCTACAGAGTTTTTTACCTAAGGAGTGATGGCCAAAGTTTACCAAAGTAAATCTGCAAGGCAGAGCTTAATGTCACAAACCTAACAAAAGGATCAGAGGGAGTACATATTCTTGGCTTATCCCAATTGCCAATAGGTCATTAATCCTGAATCCTGATAGTGGCAATAGGAAAAGAAAAGATAGAACGGGGAGATGTCTTCCAGATCACATCCCAAGTAAATCCATCTTGAACATGAGAGTAACAGTTCTCTCCCTTTTTATTTTTTAATATTTAAAATATTATATTTGATAAGTCATAATTGTGTTGCATTTATGGAGCACAATGTGACTTGGTATATGTATTATATAATGTGAGATGATTAGATCAAGCTAGTCAACGTCTGTCTCCTCACTTAACATTTTTTGTGGTGATAATATTTGAAATTGACCTAGTTTTTTGAAATAAACAATACTACTGACTGCCGTCATCCTGCTGTGTAACAGATCTCAAAACTGTCTAGCTGAAGCTTTGTCCCCTTTGACCAGCCATTCCCTCCTTCCCTTATACTATTCTCACCGCTGCCCCACCCCACCCCACCCCCAACTTCTGGTGACCATCGTTCTTCTCTCTACTTAATTTCGCCTTATTTTTTGGATTCCACCTATAAGTGAGATCATTCAATAGTTGTCTTTCTGTTCCTGGCTTATTTTACTTTGCATAGTGTCTAGATTTATCTATGTTGTCCCAGATAACAGAATTTTGTTCTTTTTAAAGGCTGAATAGTGTTGTGTATCTATTAATATGCCACATTTTCTTCATCCATTGATGGACACTTACATTGATTTTAATATCTTGGCTATTGTGAACACGGGAATGCAGATATCCCTTTAACATACTGGCTTCAGTTCCTTTGACTATATTCCCAGAACAGGGATTTCTGGATCATATGGTAGTTCTATTTTCCGTAATGGCTGTATTAACCTCCATTCCCACCAACAGTATGGAAGGATTCCCTTCTCTCTGCATTGTTGCCAACTTCATCTTTTTGATAAAATCCATTCTAACAGGTGTGAGGTTATAATCTTATTGTGGTTTTAATTTGCATTTCCCTAGTCTTTAGCGATGCTGAACATTTTCATGGGCCTGTTAGCCACTTTGGAGAAGAGTTGTCACCCTGTTTTCAAAAACCAGTGGTGAAGTATGTCTGGCTCACCCCCACCCCTCCTTCAACCCTGTCCTCAGTCATCGGCACCTACGCTGCTCATCACATGTTCCCCAGGTAGTCAACTGCCATTCTCCCAGTGACAATGCTTCGTGATTGGGTGCTATTGCCCACTTAAAGGCAATGACATCCACATCACCACAGTGAGTGTAAGATATTTAGTATGTGTCACAATCGCAGAGATAATGTGAGAAAATAACGGTTGTACAGGAAACCTTTGGAGGTTATTTGTTAGGAATATTTGGAAATTAAAGTGAATATAAAACTTGTTTAATTTTTCTTGGATTTGTAAACTTTAACTATTTCTTCCTATAGAACTGATAAATTTTCAGCCAGGCGCGGTGGCTCACGCCTGTAATCCTAGCACACTGGGAGGCCGAGGCGGGAGGATAGCTCAAGGTCAGGAGTTGGAGACCAGCCTGAGCAAGAGCGAGACCCCGTCTCTACTAAAAATAGAAAGAAATTATCTGGACAACTAAAAATATATATAGAAAAAATGAGCCGGGCATGGTGGCACATGCCTGTAGCCTCAGCTACTCGGGAGGCTGAGGCAGTAGGATCGCTTGAGCCCAGGAGTTTGAGGTTGCTGTGAGCTAGGCTGATGCCACGGCACTCACTCTAGCCTGGGCAACAAAGCGAGACTCTGTCTCAAAAAATAAAAAATAAAAAAAATAAAAAATAAAAAAAATAAAAAAAAAGAACTGATAAATTTCAAATGGAAGAGAGTGGCAGCATTTAGAAAAAATCTAATCGAGAAGTCTGAACTGGAAATAAAGCATGCCAGGGTAAGTGATTTTTTTTGTTGTTGGTTTTTTGTTTTTTTTTTCCCTTAAATTAAGCCAACTTGTTTAGGGTTCCCCCCCCTCCCCACCCAAGTTTTTATCCCAGTGTCATCAGGGAGTGGGGTTTGCCTTGTGGCGTTAATTTTCTATAATACTTGTAGAGGGAGCCACTAATGGGAGTATTTTTGCGACAGCAAACCATTAATTCACATCTTGAAATACTTTTTTGAGAGGAGCATTCTTGGTGGAGGCTGCCCTGCCTGACTCTGCAAGCCCTTTGAAGAACCTAATTTATGAATAAGCTCTTCAATATCTTGGGCTTTCATGGAAATCTTTTTTCAAAGAAATTGTTTCCTGGTTTTTCTAAGTATATTCTGATAATCCTGTTGTAGCACAGAAACAGTGGCGAGCAAGGGTGCTCTGCTAGGGACCTCTAAGGAATGTGGTGCTCCCCACACTCCATTTCTGGGGGTGGTTTCAGGACCCAGCTCGGCTCTGGAGTGCCAGCTGGTTCAGGGCAGCCCGGTCAGTCCTCAGACCTGAGAGGTGAGAGGAGGGAACTGTCACTGGCCTTCAGCTTTGGTTCAAGTAGGAAGACTTGAACATTGATACGTATTTTGGAAAATCCTTTATTTTGACTAGAACATAGATGTGTTTATAGTTACTTGCCTTTTGAAATTAATGTGAGAACTTTATAAAGCAATTTTTGCAGATTCCTGTGTGAATATTATTTATAATCTCATCTGTAATCTTACCCATGACTAATTTTTAGCAACCAGTCTTTCTAAGGCCTTCAACTACATAGAACACTTTTGTTTTTTCTTTTAGGACAGAGCCTTGCTCTGTCACCCAGGCTAGAATGCCATGGCATCGACCTAGCTCACAGGGACCTCAAATTCCTGGGCTCAAGCGATCCTCCTGCCTAAGCCTCCAGCCAAGCCACAGGCATGTGCCATGGTGTCCAGCTAATTAGTAGAGATGGGGTCTCGCTCTTGCTCAGGAGCTCCTGACCTCAAGCGATCCCCCTGCCTTGGCCTCCCAGAGTGCCAGGATTACAGGCATGAGCCACCACGCCTGGCCAGAACAACTCATTTATATAGCATTTAAGTAAAGACTTTAAAGTAAGAAGGACTGTCATGATCACATTTGGGAGGAAACAGGTAGGGGCAGGTGAGGGCAAAGGTGCTGTAGCTCTTTCACTGGGAGCCTCTCCCAGCAACAAACAGCCCAGACCCACAGAGAGGGGAACCCTTCCAGCATGACATAGGGATGAAGGGCAGGTTGCAGTCAACTGAGATTTAATGAAGAGTAGTGTCAGCCTAGTCTGGCTGGTGTCAGATCTCCCTTGTGAAAAGCCACGGCCATGTCTGTGGACTTGTGTTGTATTCTTACAGCTGTATAGCAAATCTTAGACTCGAGTGATTCATTGGTCTACCTTGACTTTTTTTTTCCAGAACAATGTCTCCCTCTTGCAGAGGTGCATTGACTTGTTCAGGAACAACTGATCTGCTTTTACTCTGAAGGAAGGGAATGAATGTGAAAGAAAGCCATGCATCACTTGCACTCAAATCATTACCACGGAAGACTTACTAGCTTTGACTTTAGTTTAAAATTATGTGAATAAATATTTTGATTTCTAAAAATCTTAACACTTAACCATGTTGGTTTAAAAATTTTTTATTGCATGCTACTTGGACATAATTAATCTTTTCCTTACGCATTGAATATCTCGAAGTGGGCAGAACCTAAATACTGAGTTCTGTAGTTTGTCTTTAGTTACTAAGAAAGGGTGTAGGAGACATGTGCCTTTTGGAAACAAGTAGAAGCCATCACCTGGTCACCTGGCCCGTGTTTGTCTCCTGTTTTGTGTGCCCATGTCCCTACTAATTGTCAGGGAGGTGCTAGTTACAACAAATAGCTACTTTGTTACAGGTAAGACATTCCATTCCTTAATATTTTTTTTGCCCTAATACTCCCATAACCTCAAGTGTTTGTACTATAACAACAGCAAGAAAAATCTCATTTATCTTTATTCACTATTTGCAGCTCCATTTTTATAGTTGGGATATAAATACTTGAGGGGGAAGAGATGTTATCTAGGCTATATAGAGAAACAAATAACAGGGCCTCCTTTAGAAGATAGCCACTTCACCAATAAGAAAGATGTGAACTCTCTCCCTAATAATAGTGGGAGATATGTGTTTGGGCTTTTGTTTTTTATAAAGTATGTAATAAAATAATAAATCATGCTACTGTATGAGTGTTTTTATGGAAAACAACACCAGGGTGTGCCATAAATGCAGCTGCAGTAAGCCTTGGCTGTGGCGAGAGGGCTTCAGTGTCTTCAGTGTCTTGCTCAGCATCCCAGGGGCCTTTGTCCTAATCTTAACATTTTTGAATACTACAGGCCTTTTTAAGAAGTTCCCTACATCTGGGGTTGTCTGTTTGCTCCTGTCCTGATTGAGGTTTGTGGTTTTTGCCAGGGGCTTTAGCACAGGAATTCTGTGTCCTCAGGAAGTGTGTGTCTTGAGACTTAAGGTGGTATCTGTCACATTTTCTGTAGTGTGAAGTTTACTGGTTACATTTGTAATTAATAAGTAACTCACGGGAAGATCCTTTGAGACTATGTTAAAAAATGCTTTTAACATAGCTTTTAGCATTTTACCTGCCACTTTTAGCATCTGTTATAACCAGTCGTAACTGGTTATAACTGGTATGAGGGTTGCAAAACTGAGTTCAACACCATATGGATTGTTTTTCTTATATTTAACTGGTCTTGATGTCTTTCCTCCCCGGCTAGCTACAGGCAGCTAAAGCTTAACTACATGCCTTCTCCTACCTTCAGGGCACAGGCCCGGTTGGGAAACATGGTGTAGGAAGCGAGGGGATTTACACTCAGCAGTGGTAGCTTCAGTGTGGGCTCCTAATCACATCTCTGTCCACCTCCCTGCCTGTCGCCTCCACTGTCCATAGTACCGCGCGCACACACTGGTTGTGGCGGAGGGCTTGGTGTCGGCTCTCGGTAGATCTGCTGCTCCTGGTGTCAGGTGCCTGTGCCATAGCTGCTTGAGCAGCGCGTGTGAGCAGAGGAGCTCTGGCGACTGGCCTTGGGGCCTTGGTGTCGAGCCCATGAGGACAGATGTGAGGGAGGGCAGGTTCTGGACAGGCCTTGGCAGGAGGAGCTCCATCTACAGCTGCAGAGGAGCGTTGCGAGAGTGGGGACGGGCTTCGGTCACACTTGGAGAAATGTTCTGTTGGAATTTGGGCCATTTCAAGATGTGGGGGAGGTTTTTTTTGTTTTGCCTTCTAGCTTAATGCTTCAGTGTTCTGTGCTAGGTTTTGAAAGTCTTAATAGCTAGCAATCCTCCAGGAAAACCCACATGGGTGCATAAGTCCTATTCTTTGAAGGGTTCAAGAGGCAGGAAATGAAGGCAGTGGGAAGCGGTTTTAGAGGTGGGCCGCCTCT
>CM052436.1:197045101-197079222 GCA_028533085.1 Varecia variegata | reverse complement strand
AAAAATGCATAAACTAGAAAGTAAAAGTCCCCTATTTTGCCACATCTCCTAAATAACACTCAATTGTTAAATGTTCCCAGATTTTTTTCCTATCCATCTATGTATGTGTATTTTACAGAAAACGATTCAAGATGACAGAGTGGGGGTTAGTTTCTAGAGGTTTCTGGTTGTTGGCTATCTTTCCCTTTGGAATGGTCTCCATGGAGATTCACAGGATGGCTTTCCAGAGGCCCCAAAGCAGCTCTTGTGCATCTTTGTCCTTCCACTGCAGGTTCCCCCCAAGCCCCCTGCAGACAGACAAAGGTGTCTCCCTTTCGAACCCCCTTCCCTCCATTCAGCATCCACCCCCACCCCCAAAGCTTTCCTTCGCTGGAAGGTGTGAATGATTTAGGGAGCTATTTAGGAGGATTTTAATTTTAACCAAATGCTAATTAAATTTTAACCAATTAGAGATTACTTTGTAATACATGCCCTACAAAACTCCTTTAAAGCTTGTTAAATTGTGGGACCTGTAATATTCAAAACACTCAGGAGAAGAAGAGCCCACAATCCCAGGCCACAGCCACTTATTTTTGATGGTTGCCTGCGGGCTCTTACCAACGTGCATTAATTCACTGTTTGCACCCATAGCTAAAGGAACAAAGTACCTATTTGGGGGGATTTTTTAGCATCAGTCAAAGGGTAGGGATTTGGGGGATTCAGGGTATAGGGTTTCCACTGAAGCTTGCTGCAAGGATAATGTGGCAGAAGACTGGCCAGCTGCTTCTGTTTCAGGAACTGTTTATTACTGGACTTATGTTTTAAGTGCCACGTTGCAGATTCTTTCCTGTCCTGATGGGGTTTGGAGATCATGTGGTGTTTGCCCTGTCCCCTCCATGTTGCAAAACCACAGGAGGGCAGGATTCATGCCCCTGATGGTCATGGTGCTGCTGGGGTCTTAGGCTTGTGTGTATCAGTTATTCTGATTCAGGCCTGATCCCCACGGCAGTTCTTGGCATAGTTCACATATGTCCCGGTTCCCCATGGGCCTGCCCTGCTGAGGTTAGGCAGGCTTCTGAGAAGCAGTTGAGCGCTTGCTTGAAGGTGGAAACTCTGAGCTAGAGCCAGTCTTGGAGATCCCAGCTGGACCCAGCTGCTGCTCCCTGGGCCTGTCTGCTGCTTGCATTTGTTGTATCATGAGCCCGAGATTTGGTTCTGTGGACAGGCAGGTGTCGGGCATTTATCTGGGGGCAGAAAATGTGGCAGGGGTAGGAGGAATACCTGAAAAGGACCCTAAGGGAGGAGAGAAGGAAGCTAAAGAGAACCTGCAAACAGCCCTAGTGAAGCCCCTTCCTTCCTTCCTTCCTCCCTCCCTCCCTTCCTTCCCTCCCTTCCTTCCTTCCTTCCATCTTGGCCCGCTGAGTGAATGCCTGAGAAGACAGAAAATCCTGAGCCAGCAGCCACGAGAAAAACATTGGAAACGCCTGCTGCGAATCCCAACAGGGTTTGTACTATGTGTTTTTCTAAAGTCTGGTTTGTGTCTGCAGCGCTTTTGACCCCTTTTGCACTGTCTGTTAAAGCTCTTGTCGCTGTGGGAGAGGGTGGGGGGAGTGAAACTGACCGGATGTGACTTGCCCTAGAGTTGGGGGCAGGAGGTGAGGCCATGTGAGGTGCTACTTGCCAGGGGCCTTGGGGGGAGCCAGGAGGGAAGTGGGGGCCAGAGGCTGGGATTGTCAAGCCAGCTCCTCCACTACCACGTACTAGGGTGGGGTCTGATTTCAGCCTGGCTCAGGGCTAGGTACACCCTGAGCAACCCCCCAGGAGGACATCTACCCCTTAAGACTTTGTTTGGACACAGCGGCCAAAGGGGTCTTTTTGAGTCAGATTGTGATCCTTCTCTGCAAATACCCTCTGTGACTCCCCATAAAAGCCCAAGTCCCTCCTACAACTACAAGGCCCTCCCTGATTTGATGCCCCCCACCTCCAAGATTATAGTTTCCAAAGGTGTCACATTGGAATTTCTGATAACAAATACTTCTTTTGTATAATATGTCCCGTGCAATATTTGGGATACACTTATATTAAAAAAATTATTTGTCGGTTATTTAAAATTCAAATTTCACTGGACGTCCTGCATTTTTATTTGCCTAGTCTGGCAATTCTGTGTTAAGCACCTGGAGTGTGGCTTAGTACAAATGAGGAAGCAGGTGAGTTTACACTTTAATTTTAATTAGTTTACATTTAAATAGCCACACCTGCCTAGTGGCTACTGTATCGGACAGTTGTGCCCCTAGACATTCGCGTCTAGGGCCTGAAGCCCCAGACATTGTATGACAGAGACACATTCCCACTAAGCCCTGTCCACACTCCTGACCCCAAAAGCCCCAAGCATAATAAAAAAAGTGGTTGTTTTGTGCACTGTGGGGTAGTTTGTCACTCAGCAAGTGTAATTGGAACTCCCCTGACCTCTCTGACCTTGTCTCCTTGTGCCGGCTCCCTCCCTCATTCCACTCCAGCCACTCCAGCCACACCGGCCTCCCTTTGCACCGGTTGTCCCTGTGCCTGGACTGTTCCCACCCCTCTACCCACAAAGATTCTGGTTTCAATGGTACAGGGTACAGCCCAAATGTCAGTAGTTTAAAAAATTCACCTGGTGATTCTGATCGGGTTAAGGGTTAAGGCTTGTAGTTGGATCGCAGTCATGGCCTGTGAGCCCAGGGTTCTCATCAGCCCGATTTTACAGATGAGGAAAACGAGGCTCTGAGAGGCTAGGCCAGGTGCCCATTGTCAAAGGGTGAGAAACGGTATATTTGGGACTACCTTTGGGTCCTCCCCCTGCAGTGAGGGGACAGGTTGACCAGAGGTATGGGCCTGGGCTTGGCCCTCGGAACTGTGGAGGGGCCCTCAGTTCCCCAGGAGGTTGAGAACAGAACAAGCTCCCCCAGGCCTTTCCTCCCCCTGCGCGGCTGGGCCTCTTTCCTTGGCTAATGGGGCTGATGAAAGGCTGTCCTGCCCGCCCTCTTCCCCTCTGTAATTTGCCCACTGTCCTTCTCTTTAATTTTATTGCCACCTCAGCAGTTTCTCCAGGACGGGGGGGGGGTGGGCTCCGTGCCCACTGACAGGCCCTCCCTGGCTTGATGAGAGGGGCAGCTTTGCTGCAGCTGCGAACGGGAGGCTCCTTTGCAGAGCCCCACGGGGTGGCAAGGGGGTTGGCGAGGGTTTTAGAGTAGGGGCCACAACCCCTCCCATCCACCAAGTGCCACTCCACGTACTCTTGGGGAGGAGCGAGCAGGCGGTGGCCACGCGGACCCTGGGTGGGGGACGTCTGGCTCCCGGTTGCAGCCGCTCTCGCATTACTGCCCGTCTGTGGTTTAACTGCTCTTGCTCATTTTCCTCCGGGTCTTGTTTCCCCGACTGGGCTGTGGCTCCGTCGGGGTCGGGACTCTGTGACGTGTGTGAAGCACAGGGGTGAGGTGGGGGAGGCTAGTCTGAGCACAGAAGGCGGGCGCAGCTTGTGAAGGGGCCGGCCCCCTGCCCGGCCCTGAGTGGCATCGGGAGTGTCAGTCCCTCCTCAGAGGAGGACAGTGGCTGAGACTAGCCCGGGGGGCTGTGAGGATGGGGGGAGTAAGTCATCCATCCTCAGTAAGTGCTTGAAGAACGTGGCCTTGGTGTTGTTACAGGTCCCTGCCCATATTCTGGCTGCAGCTGTGCACACAGTAGGCCCTCAGTCCATGCTGTCTATACCTTTGCTTGTGGAGCCCTTGGTTTGGGGGCTGATTCCAGGAGCCCCATTTCTGCAGTAGAGTTCACATCTCAGGACTTCCACCGTGTAGCCAGAGGCAACAGTTGTGGCTTTTCTAGGCAGCTCTCCTGCGGTGGCTCAGATCCTGCTCTCTTGGAGCTAGCAGCTGTCTGAAAGCTCTGGCCTTGTGCTCAGGTGCCTGTGTGGGCAAAGCCCCTCAGCCAGGTGGGCTTGGAAGTCAGTCCAAAATGACATGTGAAGGTGGAAAACACAGAAAAGCAAATAAAGTCTCTGCAATGGTAGGACCCAGAAGTGACATGCCCAAATGTCCCTCCAGGCTTTTGTCCTGCACACACGTGCGTGAATCCACACCCCCAGCCTACATGCACGCATACAAATGTGCACACACACATACACACTCAAATGCTTTTTCAGGTGGTGTCTTCTTTATCTCAGGGAGGAAGAAAGTAAAAGAAAAGTGTGGCCACAGGTAAGATCTGTCTGTGGGACAGTCAGAGAATTTGGAGATATTTACATTTTTGAAATCATAAATCAGCAGAATAGGCTTGTGGAATAATAGCTAAGTGCCAGTAGCATTTGGGGGTTCTGATTTAGACGAGTCTCCAGCACCAGAGTGATATTTTGGATGGCAGATGATAAGGAGCCATTGGAGGGATTGTGCAGGGGGTGGTCCATGCGTAGGGGATGGGGCTGTTCATGGCTGGGCAGGCAGCGGCGGGGCAGGCGTCTGGAACCCAGGACATGGAAGCTGGGAAGATGAAGTAAGAGTGGGACCAGGGATACACCACTGTGAAGGGGGTGGGGTTTGGGTGGCTGGTGGGGGACAGGAGAGCCGCCAGCAAGCCCCTTCAGGGCCACCAAGAGAACTCGGGAAGAGGCAGAATCAGGCATGATGGGAGAGGAGAGACAGGGATTTCGCAGGATTTGGAAGGACGTTCTGCTCCCCAGAGCAGCCCTGGGCAGGTCAGAAGAGTGGGGAGGGCTGGAGTGGACAGGTGCTGGGTTTTGCCTGCAGAGCCCCCCTGCCTGTTGGTAGAATCCCCCCATTCTCCCGTGGGGTGCCTCTCCTCCTGCACGCTGACTCAGCCTCTGCATGCAGCACTTGAGCACTCAGGTCCAGCCCAGGAGAGTCTTCTTCCCGGCCGGCTGCAGTGACTGGTTCCCAGACAGGCACAGGACCCAGCCCAGGGACTTGGGGATGAGCTCCTACCCTGTCAGAGCTGCAGGGTCGAGTGGGGACAGTGGGGTGTGGCCGGGGGCTGTAGAGGGGCAGGCAGGGCTGAGGTGGTGGAAGAGACTCCTCACGGCACCCCTCGAGCCCCTGTGCCCCCTGCACCCACTGCCTGCCAGTGCCACACTGGTTAGTCACTCGTACTCCAGTGCACAAGCTGGGGCTTGCACAGTGCCGGGCCAGTGGCAAGCTGGGGGCTGTGGGCCAGGGGACAGGCAGGGGCACCCCCAGGCTGTAGGGAGGGGTCGAGGAGCTTTCTCGTGGGAAGTGAATTGAGCCCCTGTGGTCCAGAGGGGTCATCTGGACAACTCTGGGTGGAAGTTACTGGGGAGATTAGAGAGCTTCCAGCCTAGGGGACAGAAACAGCTCTGACTGTTCACTCCAGCCCAGGGCTCCCGGACTCGCCCTCAATGCCCCTTACTCCTTGTGTGACCAAAGAAGGTTGTGTCCCCTCTCTGTGCCTCAGTGTTCTCTTCTGCTTAATGGGTCCAGTGGGCCCCCTACCTAGCAGGTGTCAGGATCTCCTGGGACGGTCGTGCAAATGCACCTTCCTGGCCTTGATCCCTGCTCTCCAGGGGCAGTCGTGGGGCAGGTGGGGCTCAGGAATGTGCCCTTTTATCCAGCGCCCCAGGGGCCTCTGCTGAGAGCCCTGCACCCACACTTTGAGAAGCTCCCCCGAGAGTGCCAGCAGGCCCTTTGTACCAGGGAATCCAAAAGGTGCCCTGCTGGAGCAGGACGGATGTTTACCGAGGGCCTTCCGGCCACAGCACTGGCCAGAGATTAGGTGTGGCCCCTCTAGGCCACACTGTTGCCAAACACGAGCAACTGAGCCCCTGGTTCAGCTCACCGTCCTGGTGGCCTGACTCACGGTCCCTGAGGGTCCTGCAGCATCGCCGAAAGGTCCCCTGGGGAGGGGAGCTCTGGGGCCTGTGGTTTCCTTGGAGCTCCCCTGGGAGGCCCTGTCTAGGCCAGGCTCCCTCTGGGGCCTCAGCCACCTGGCCTTGCTGCTGCTTCTCACCTCTGTCAATATTTATTTCTTCCCTCGAACAGCCTGGTATTTGCTTAAAGGGCAGGATCAGACGAGGCCGACCTCGCTCCTTGCTTTGCCCCCGCTTCCCGGCATTTCTGAGGGGGCTGCCTCTTCTTTGCAGGGAGCTCACCAGGCAGGCGGCCTCTCTCTGTCCCTCGGCCTCAAGAGAGGTTTCTTGTTTCACTCTTGACTCCACTTCCCTTCAGAGACACTTCAACCTGGTCCTCTGGCTCCAAACATAGCATATCTGGCCTGCAGGCTAAAACTGGGGTGCTCAGAGCATTCTAAATATGCCAGAAATACTTCTGGCTGCAGCACGGGCTTCTGATCCAATAGAACCAGCTATAAAGAGGTTGTGGTGAACGGTCATGTGGTTTGAGACAGATGTGCACATCATTTTCCATGAAATCAGATCCTGGCGTTGGCTGATGCCAGAGCATGGGCCTGGGAGACCTGAACTGGGAACATGGAGCTCCTACGGCTGTTGAGAAATGTGTGACCAGTCCTCAGACAGGTCACTGGACATTTTTCTGCCAAATCGGTTCAGATGGAATTCATAAATGTTGCCTCCTCCTGATCTTGGGGCTTCCGAGGGATGATGCTTCAGCCTTTACCTCCTACTCCCACTTTGCAAAATATCTTGAGATCTGCTGCCTCCATTTTGAGCATTGCTCACACCAACACAGTGTGCTAACTGCTCCTTTTCTAATAAAGACACTGCTGGAAAACTGGACATTTGAGGCTTTTTAAAGAAAACTGTATATTTCGGCCTACTTTTAGAAAAGTAGCCAAGATAGTAGAAAATTGCAAGTCTGGGACAGAGGATGTCCCTCTGTCTCTTCTCCAATCTCCCTCAATTTTGCAAAACCACAGTACAGTGATCAGAACTGGGAGATTGACCTTGGCGCGACATCCTTAATCAGACTAAAGGCCCTGCACACACTTCACTAAGTTTTCCCACTGATGTTCTTTTCTTGCTCCGGGATACCACGTTTGCATTTAGATTTTTCTCCTGGTCTCCTGGTGTCTGCAACAGTTCTTTGGTCATTCCTTGTCTTTCAAGACCTGGATACCCCTGAAGAGTATAGATCAATTGCTTTGCAGACGTCTCTCAGTCCAGACATGGCTGGGTCTTCTCGTGTTTGAGCACAGGTCATGCACCATGTCATGGGTGCATGGCGCTGATGTCTTAACTTCTGCAATGATGGCCCTGGCTGCCTGGTCTCCAAAGGGCTTTTCTTCTGTAATGTGTTATCTACTGCCTAATCCCTGCCTTGTCAACAAACCTCCTGAGAGAGATACCTTGAGGTTTTGCAAGTCCCTTTTCCCCTCCAATCTTCCACCAATTCGAGCATCTACCAGCAGATCTTGTCTGCAACAATCACCACTGTGGTGTTTGCCTAATGCTGATTTTCTTCTTCCCTCCTTCCTTCCACATTGAAGTGATTGGATCCTCATTGCAAGGAAGAGCTGTCACTTTATTGATTTATTTGATCAAAAATTTATTTATAACAGTATGGACTCCTGGATTTTTTTTATTCTATAGCTTATAGTCTGATCTTATCATTGTTTTTCTTACTGTTCAAATTGTTCCAACCTTGGCCATTGGGAGCTCCTTCAGGTCTCCTGTGTTGTTTCAACAAACCCCCATCTTCTTCTGGTTCCACACAATGTTCAAGGATTTGCTGCTGGTTTTGCTGAGTTAATAATCGTTAGATATTCTCTTTGGGTTCTGTGTAGACTGTGAGCTACTAGAGCCACAGATTACATCTGCTTGATATCATTTGTGAGCTGGATTATTCTCAGAACATATTCCTTAATTGACTGTTGTGTTGGCAGAGCTGGTTGTTTGGAAATTGGAGATTAGTGGTTGTGATCGTTGAGTTGGGAGCACTTAAAATCAGGCAGGACCCAGTAGGCTCCAACTCTACTGTCTGTTACGGCTGTGTTCATTCCACCTAAAGTCTCCATGTAAGAACCTTGCGTTCAAAAGCTCCAGAATACCCAACTCGGATTGACCTGCAGCTCCCTTTGCCTGGTATATGGAATACTGCCCAGATTTCATGATAACCTTGACCTTAGTCCGAGAGTTTCACCTGATCTTACCAACAACAAGGTGAGAAAGTTGGGAAGTTTCTTAGCTTTGGGTTTCCCCAGATGCTGACCCTGAGGATCCAAGTATTTCATATGGGAGGTGATCCCAGGGGTGTGTGGGGAAGTGAACCAGGGAAGGGAGGGCGGCTGGTACAGGGTGTATTGTCAAGCACATTGTCACTATGGGCAACTGGAGTTCAGTCTGGCTGGAGAACCCTGGGAGACAGCATAGAACTCCAAATATCCTGTTCCTCAGGACTTGGGGAATTTATATACTAGCTCCTGGTAGTGTATGGTTGAGTGCTGCTCTTGGGTGTGTTAATTCTCTAACACTTCTAAGCATGCAGGCAAAGTTGTGCTTGGGAATGGGAAGGGCCTTCAGGCTACAGGCGTGACACCAACAGCAGCCAACACAGGCAAGAGCCCCATTTTACAAGCGAAGAAACCGAGGTACAGGAAAGCTAAGGGACATATTTGGGGTCTAGAAACGGTACTGAGACCTGGTACCTGAACCTGTGAATTTGGGTAAGGGCTGGGTTAGATGGCTCTAAGTCTCCACCCAACTCTGGAATCTCCTTTGTCCCACTTCTCATGGCTTGTTCCTCCTCTGCCACCTGCTTGCTTGCCACAAGGTGACCAGCCATTACCACCCGTTGTTCCCGGAAATGGCCTCCCAGGCTTGGCAGGGCGAGTATTTGCACACAGGCGCACCCAAGCAGAATGAGTGATGGTTTGGCCTAATGTCTTGGTAGTTGCAAGTTCATTGTTTGCAATGACACAGGGATAAGCCCTTGTGTTATTTCAGGAGGTTGAGTTATATCAACTCCACCAATAAACTGTGATAAAAGATTAGGCGAATAGACAAGAGAAACTCCAGGCTTCTTTGCTTAGACTGTTGGGCTGAGAGAGAGTCTGTTTATCTCCCTGGTCCCAGGCTCCACTGACATCTCCAGAAGATGGACATTCCCAGTGCTGAGATACACCAGGGGGTGACCCAGTTTTCACAGTGCCCCCTTCCCCTTCCTGACCTCCCAGATCTAGTTCTTGGCCCTTATTTTAACTCCCCGCTCACCCCACCAGATAGTCCCAGCCTGTTCTCCTGGTGAACTTTTGGGCTTGGGCCATTGTCATGAGTCTGTGGAGGGAAATCTGGGCTAGGCCACCTGGGCCCAGCCTGGCCCTGCCAATAAATACAAGTGCATGTAGCCTGGGGGCAGCCTCAGCTTCAGTTTCTCACAGGAGGAACTGGGATGTTTAAAGAGGAAGTTACCCCTGCCTTTTCCACCTCCTAGGACTGCAGGGAAGTTCAAACCAGATGAGGCTGTAAAACCATTGTCACAACCCAGGCCTTGATGGACTTCCTTTGCTTGAGGTTGGCTTCAAGAGACATATGAATGGATAACAAGCATATAAAAAGAAGCTCCACCTCACTGGTATTCAGGAACGTGTGAATTGCAACAAGATACCAGTGATGGTGGGAACCTAGCCCTTTGGGGGGGCAAGTTGGTGCTGTGAATTACAATAAAAGATGTCTATGTCCTCTGCCCCAGAGAATCCCTTCTTTAGATCTGCAGCAGAGAGATGCTGACATGAGAATAAGGAGATATGCGTAAGGTTGTTTACAAAAGTAGCACTTCCCAGCAATCTGGGGACAGGTCCAGTTTTTATTTCCAATCTGTTGTAAATATGTCCATTTTTACTTTTACAGTAAAAATGAATTACTGGGGAAACGAAAATTTAGTTTGTTGGTTTATTTTATTTTATTTTATTTGAGACAGAGTCTTACTCTGTTGCCTGGGCTAGAGTGCCATGGCGTCAGCCTAGCTCACAGCAACCTCAAACTCCTGGGCTCAAGCGATCCTCCTGCCTTATCCTCCTGAGTAGCTGGGACTACAGGCATGCACCACCATGCCCGGCTAATTTTTTCTATATATATTTTTAGTTGTCCATATAATTTCTTTCTATTTTTAGTAGAGACGGGGTCTCCCTCTTGCTCAGGCTGGTCTCAAACTTTTGAGCTCAAACGATCCTCCCACCTCGGCCTCCCAGAGTGCTAGGATTACAGGCATGAACCACCACGCCTGGCCGGAAATGAAAATTTGGAAACTAAAATCACTCCAATTTTTATCGCAAGGTTTGACATAACATTACCCTGCCAAATTGCTATGAAAGTTTCTCAATACTTACCAATTTCTATTCTTATCTTGTCGTAGACTGCTAATAAACAGCTCCTGTTGGCCAGTCCCTGGTGTCGTAGCATAGACTTTGAGTGGTGTTGCACTGCGCACCGCTTGCAAAAAACCCTGGAAAGAACCTAAACATCTATTTCTAGAAGAATGATTATAAAAACATGTCATGTCTATACTATAAAGTCCATGTCATAGTGCAAAATGAAGATGGGTGATTTGTAAATCCTGACATAGGAAGTGGCTGTCACACAATATTGAGTGGGGAAAAAAAGCAAGCTGCAATATGATACACAGTTTTCTCATGTGTTAAATGTAAAAAGAAAAAAAATCCACAATGAAACAACACTCTGTATTTTCTATGGGTACATAAATATCTATGAAAATATGTAGAAAAAGGACTGGAAATTTATGCCTCTGGTATTGGGAATAGTGGGTAAAGGGGGAAGCTTTTGTAATGATTTAATTTTCGTGATATTATTCAAATATTACTTGTATAATTTTAAAAACTAATATGTCAGCAAGGGTGATTGAAGGCAGGCACAAGCCTCTCCTCACCCCTCAAGCCACACTGGGAACCAGTTTTCCCAGCTCCTCTGTACTTCCTAACAGAGGGACATCGCCACTCACTCTGCTATGCAGGTGACACACGGATTAAATGAACACCAAGGGCAAACTCATATGAAAAGAGCCGCCCTGGCCCTACTTGCAGCCCGAGAGGCGGGGAGAGGGACTGTCGATGGTTGGTTGCATACGAGCCCTTTGCGAGGTGACCACGGGCAGAAGACAGAATTTGGATTTCGGATTCAAACATAGGGTAAAATTCTAGCGCCTGACTTCCGAGTGAAGAGGGTAGATTGAGCACAAGTATCTGTCTCAGCTCCCTCCTGAATCTTGGGTTAAATGACAGGAAAAGGAGGCAAAACCCTACAAAGATAAAGAGGGTGGAGCTGGAAGGCAGGCGGAGGCGTCGTTATGGACTCGGGGGACAGGAGACAACTGAATCCTCAGTCTGCAGGGAGGGAAACGGAAAGTTACACAACTTACACCAAAGAAGCCCCAAAGGCCCTTTTATTTTTTTTCCCCTGTTTTCTTTGACCCTACAGTTCTGATATTTCGTGATGATTTACCTTTATATGGGTCTTTCAATGTGGGAAATCATTTTCTTTCATTCTGATAGTTTTATTGTATTATTTCCTTGGTATTTTTCTTCCCTGCGGTTCTCTCTGTTCCTTCTTGGAACTCTTCTTAATTGGATGTCTGTACTACATTATTCAGGGTTCTCCAGAGAAACAGAAGCACTATGACATCTCTATCATATATATGTATATATTTAAAAATATATTTAGAGGGAGAGAAAGAGAGAGAGAGAGATGGATTTATTATGGGAATTGGCTTATGTGGTTACAGAGGCTGAGAAGTGCCATGAGCCGACAACTGCAAGCTGGAGACCCTGGGAAGCCGGTGGTATTAATATAATTCAGTCTGAGTCTGAAACCCTGAGAACCAGGAGCCTGGTGTCCAAGGGCGGGAGAAGATGAATGTCTCCGCTCTAACAGAGAGAATGAAGTTGCCTTTCCTCCGTCTTTTTATTCTATTCCGGATCCTCAATGAATCGGATGGTGCCCACCCACATTGGTGAGGGCAGATCTGCCTTATTTAGTTCACTGATTTAAATGCCACTCTCTTCTGGAAACATCCTCACAGGCACACCCAGAAATAATGGTTTGCCACTGGGCATCACTTAGCCCAACGAAGTTAGCACCTAAGATTAACCATGGCAGTATCAGACCACCTCAATCGATGCTGTATCTTTCTTAAATTTTATTTCCTGGTTTCCACTTTATCATTTTTTGTTGCTGTTCTACTTTTGGAAAATGTCATTGACTTTATGTTTTAATGCTTCTATTCAATTTTTTTTTCAATTAAACGTTCTTTTTCAAGATACATAAACTAGATTCACATGTAGTTGTAAGAAAAAAATACAGAGATCCCATGTACCCTCCCTGCAATGGTATAGTATAATATCATAACCACGATACTGACACTGACACAGTCCAGGTACATGACACCTCTGTCGCCACAAAGATCTCCTCTCCTGGTGCTTGTTTATAGACACACTTACCTAACCCTAAGCCTAACCACCAGCAGCCACTCCCTTCTTGACTCATACCATGACATTGTCATTTCAAGAATGGAATCACACAATATGTCACCTTTGGTGACTGCTTTTTTTTTTTCACTTAGCATAATTCTCTGGAAATTCTACCAGGTTACTGCTGGTATCAGGAGCTTGTTCCTTTTTAGTGCTGAGTAGTATTCCATGGTGTGGATGTACTACTGTTTCTTAAACCATTGCCCATTACAGGAATTAGGTTTGTTTCTAGTTTTAGCTATTATGCATAAGGCTGCTATAAGCATTCATGTACAAGCTCATGTTTGAACATAAGTTTTTTTAATTAAAAAAATTATTTGTATAAATTCATTTTTAAAGTCATTTAAGACATAACTTTAATATTTTTAAAAAAATTTTTGAACTCATATTTTAATCTTATTTATCTTTTGACAAAAGGAACAGGATGAACATAAGTTTTTATTCTCTGGGATAACTGCAGTTGCTGGGCCATATGGGAGTTTTTGCTTAGATTTTTTAAAGAAACTGCCAAACCGTTTTCTGGGCTGGCTGTTCCATTTACATTCCCGTCAGGAATGTATGAGAGATCCGTTTTCTCCACACCCCACCAGTGTTTGGCGTTGTTCTTATTTCGAATTTTAGCCATTCTGATAGCTGTGCAGCGCTATCTCACAGTGGTTTCGAGTTGCACTTCCCTGATGGCTGATAACGTGGAACCTCTTTTCATGCATTTATTTGTTATCCCTCTATCCTCTTCAGAGAAATGTCTCGTCATATTTTTTGCCCATTTTCTAATTGAATGGCTTGTTTTCATACTGTTGAGTTTTGAGAATTCTTCTTCTTACTATTATTAACTTTTACAAAGAAAAGAGATTTATTTGGCTCGTGGTCTGGAGTCTGGGAAGTCCAAGATTGAGGGGCCACCTCTGGCAAGGACCTTCTTGTGGCATCATCCCATGGCGAAAGGCACAAGGACCAAGAGAAATATGAGAGAAAGAGAGAGAGAGAGGGGAGAATTCTTTATATTTTCTGGACACTAGTCCTTTGCTGGACAAATGGTTTGCAAATATTATCTCCTAGTCTACAGCTTGTGTTTCCATCCTCTTAACAGGGTCATTCACAGACCAAAAAATTTTAATTTTGAAGTCCACTTTACTGATTTTTCTTTTTATAAATAATGATTTTGGTATCAAATGTAAGCCCTTAATCTCCTATGTTTATTTCTAAAAGTATCATAGTTTATTTTATGTTTACGTCCACAACCCATTTGAGTTAATTTTTGTATAATGTCGTCCACATGTCCCACCTATAGGTAACGTGTCATTTCTCTCTTGCTGCTCTTAATGTTTTTTTTTTTTTTTTTGTCTTTAGTTTTCTGAAGTTTTACTATGATGTACTTGTTGTGGATTTCCTTGTCTTTATTCTGTTTGGGGTTCACACAGCTTCTTGAATCCATACCTGCATGTCTTTTACCAAATTTGGGGAGTTTTCAGCCACTATTTTTTGAGTAGTTTTTCAGCCCCACCCTCTTTGTCCTTTCTTTCCAGGATTCTGATGAAATGAATGTCAGATCTTTTATTACAGTCCCACAGATCCCTCAGGCCTTTTTTTCTTTTTCCTTCCTTCCTTCCTTCCTTCCTTCCTTCCTTCCTTCCTTCCTTCCTTCCTTTTTTCTTTCTTCCTTTTCTTGGCTATTTTCTCTCTTTCTGAAGACCAGGCAATTTCTATAGTTGTATCTTCCAATTTTTCTTGCAAGACCGCTTTTCCCCTAGTCCTTTGGCTAAAGAGAGCAGGCTTTCCTTGGGACTATTTGATCTGTGCCTGTTGGGGTTTCTGGGCCGTGGACGTCTTGGGCACCCAGTCTGGGATACATGGGGCAAAAGAAAAAGCGTCACTGCTGTGTCATTCTGGGTCCCCAGGACCCTGGCCATGTGTCTTCTTCTCTCTACCCTTCAGCGTCTTCTTGTATTTGTTTTATATGTAATGTTCTGGGTTTTTCAGTTGTAATTAGGAGGAAGAAATAGGGAAAAGTAGTGTCTACTCCATCTTCCTGGAAGCAAAAGTTTATTTCTCTTGAATTTTAAAATTTCAGTTATCACATTTGTAATTTCCAAAGATTCTTTCTTGTTTTCTAGTTGTTCCTTTTTCTCCTGACACCCTGCTCTTGTTCCTTGAATGCAGTGTTCTTTCATACGTCTCTGATTCTGCCTTATTTCACTGAGAAAGTAAAAGCCATGAGATCCAAACACACTGATCTCCCAATTTGAGACTATGTTCTTTGACACCATCTCCCCCTTCTTCTTGTCTATTACAACGAAAGACGTGTGTCTGCTCCCAGTCAGGCCACATCTCTTTGCCTATTCCCTGGCCCCACCCCTCTTGGCAACTCTAGACTTCATTACTTCATTCATTTTTTCAATTTCTGTCCCCGTCATCCATTCCTGATCTACTGGATCATTTTCGTCAGCATTTAAGTAGGCTGAGTGTTTTCTGTCTTTAAAAGAGACTCTCCCTTGAGAGCTCACATCATCTATGTGATATTCTTGCCAAAAATGTTTAACTTGACTCCAAACATGAGGACACAATCAGACAAATCGAGAATGTGGGACAAATTGAGAATACGTGACAACTGGCCCAAACTCTTCAATGTCAGTGGCATAAAAGACAAAAAAAGACCTTTGTTGTTTCTGATTAAAGGAAACTACAGAGACGTGACAACCAAACAGAATGCGTAACTCTTGATCGGATCTTGGACCAGAAAAAAAAAAGAAAAAAAGCTACCAAGGATGCTTTTGGACAGTTGGGGAAATGTAAATATGGCCTGTTTATTAGATGACTTGGATTCATTGCTGAATTTCTTTGAGTGGGATATGGTATTGAGGTCATGTGGGAAAATGGGGCTTGTTCTTAGGAAAAGCATGCTGATGCACTTAGGGCGATCTGCAACTTTATGTCCAATGATCACCCCAAAATGAATACATATGGATATGTGCCTGGGATATAAATGTAGCAAAGTGTTAACAAATGAATTATAGTGAAGGGTATACAGGTGTGCATTGTACTATTTTTTCAACTTTTCTGCAGGTTTGGAATTTTTCAAAATAAAAAGTTGAGCAGAAAAAGAATCTTCCCTTAACCCGTATCCACTTATAGCTACACCCAATTTGCTCTCCTTCTCAGCCAAAGTTCGGGAAAGAGTCATTGACACTCAACGATCCTCCTGCCTCATCTCCCATTCAACCCTCAGTTTTTTACCACAGGCTTTTGCTCCCACTGCTGCCCTGAAACTGCTCTCCTACAGGGCCCAACAGACTCCAGACTCCGTGTTGTCAATTACAATATTAATAATAGTGATCCATGTGGGTGGCCAATTCCTTGTTCTTGAAACACTCTTGTGTCTTAGCCTCTGGGGTAACTACTTCTCCTGGTTTTTCTTCTACCTCACTGGTCTCTTTCATTCTTTGTTTCCTTTTCTCCACCCAACTTCTGAATTTTGGGTTCCTCCAAGCCCAGACTCTATTTTTTTATTTATTAAAAAAATTTTTTTTGAGACAGAGTCTCACTTTGTCACCCTGGGTAGAGTACAATGGCATCATCGTAGTTCACTGCAAACTCAAACTCCTGGGCTCAAGTGATCCTCCTGCCTCAGCCTCCCAAGTAACTGGGACTACAGGCATGTGCCAGCACACCTGACTAATTTTTTCTATTTTTTGGTAGAGACGGGGGATCTCACTCTTGCTCAGGCTGGTCTCGAACTCCTGAGCTCAAGCGTTCCTCCCGCCTTGGCTTCCCAGAGTGTTAGGATTACAGGCGTGAGACACCACTCCTGGCCTGACTCTATTAATATTTCTTTAAATCCTTGTTTGTTGACTTCATCAATTCTTATGAATTTAAAAACTGAATTTGTTCTAATGATGCCCAACCCTATACCTCCAGGTTGGATCATTCCCACACTTGACCACTCGACAACTTTCTTCTTGACATCTCTCCTTGGATATTTCATGGACATCTCAAGTTTAGCTTTTACTCACTTTTTCATTAACTGAGCAAATATTGGTGGAATACCCACTGTGTACTAGGCAACTGGTTGTAAGCACGGGGGATTTGGGGAGAAGAAACAATTTAGTCTGGCTGTTCCATGAGAGCACGTTCTAACTGGGAGACATAGACAATAAGCAAATAAGAAAGAGTTTGTTGGTAGTCAGGGCTATGAAGAGAATAAACGAGAACAGGGAATCTGTTAGAGATCACTTGGGTGGACGATATATTTTGGGTGATCAGAGAAGGCCTTGCTGAAGAGGGAACATTTAAGTTGAGATCAGGATGAGAAGAAGGAGCCAGCAGGAGCAGGTTTAGAGAGAGAGTTCTAGGCAGAGTGCAAGGCTGGTTTAGACGCTTCGAGGGAGGAAAGTGCTTGGCTTGTTCAGAACTGAGATGTGTCAAGATCTCGTTTCTGATGTGTTCCCAGAACCAGAGCTTTGATCTCTTCTTTCTCTGGTTTGTATCTTTGAATTCCAGGCCATTTAAGACCCGCTCACCAGCTCTATCTGCAAAACCTTCAATTGACCTTGAATTTCTATTCTGGAATCTTCTTCAAATTAGTAGCAGCTCCCTTTCTGGGCTAGAAAGCACTTTCAACTTTTATTGGCAATGAGTCAGGAATTTTAGGACAAGATGTAAGCATTTGTTGGAGCTTTACCAGTCCTCTCTCTACCACATGCAAATCCCCAATAATAATTCTGACATCTGCTTGCAGGGGGAAGGTTTCCATAGTCCAGTGTGTCTTGGGCTCCACTCCCAGCCCACCCCCTACCCTCTGCAGCTGCCTTTGTTCTCCAGGAGATTGGGGGGGAATGCAGAGAGAGAGGTCTTGGGACTGACAGCTGACACATGCAGTGAGCGTCCTTCCCAGCAAAGTGGGAAGGGTGACCTGACCCTGTTTTATAACCTTCCTGGGTAGAAACTGCAGTGATGCTGATAAAGGTGATGACAAAATCTTCTGCGCCTCCCTCAGGGCTGAATCCCATTAGGCCTTGCTAATGAGGCAAAATCCATCCTTTCCTAAATGGGGGAAACACTCCTTAAATAGATTAGAAATATGCTTAGAACTTAAATTCTTTTAAAAATGGGCAATGCAATCATACCTTTCTAAAGTTTAAAAAATAAAGACTAAAAAAATGTTTTGCAAAAAGTCTTCCCAAGTCCCTTTTCACAAGCTCCTGATTCTCATTCCTCTCCATCCCCTGCCCTACAAATGCCTAACCGCTATTATTAATATTACTTTCCTGTGTGTCCTTGTGTGGGGATCCACTATGAACCGCAGTAAATTCCATCTTTGGGGCAGCTTCCACTTACAGGAAAGAGACCAAGAGTAAACCTACCGTAAATCCCCTATTTGGAGGAGTTTCGTGGCCATGAAGAAGACAGATCATTTGCACCTACATAAACAAGCATTACAAATTCCCCGTTTGTTTCCTAACAACCCATTTGGAAACCTATTTGTTCTTCCCACATAGCCCTCCCATTCCCCTGCTAAGTTAGGTAGATAAGGCCCCAATTCTAACCACCCCTTTGAGTTACCCACCACTGAGCATTTCCGTGTGTATATGCACCATGCGCTTAATTAAACTCTTTTTTCTTACTAATCTGTTTTGGTCAGTTTCATTTGCAGTTCCCCAGGTATTAAACCTAAGAGGGTAGAGGAAAGTGTCTCCTTCCCAATACTTGCAAAGACTTTTTCGGGGTGGCATACGTAAACAAATGTATTCTTCTGCACCCTACCTAATTTGTACACTTTTTTTTTTAAACAAAAAATTTTATATTGTACCCCAGTTATGCATCTTGCTTTCTTTCACTTGAAAACATATCTTGTAAACCTTTCCATGTCTGTACACAGAGAGCATTCTTACAATTTTTTTGTGCCTCAATAGTATTCATTGTATGCATGCACCTTACTTTAAAAAATAAATATTAAATAATAAAGTATAATAAGTATTCAATATTTATTGAATATTTCAATATTATTCTGGTTTAAATGAAGGTGTCCCTCCAAAATTCATGTTGAAATGTAATCCCCAATGCAACAGTATGAAGAGGTATGGCCTTTGGGAGGTGATTACAGAGGGCTGGAGTTTGAAGGGAGTGTCTTGTTCTTCTGCCTTCTGCTATGCGAGGATGCAGCAGTGAGGTGTCGTCTTGGAAGCAGAGAGCAGCCAGCACAAGATGCCAGGATGGTGCCTTGATCTTGGACTTTCCGGGCCCCAAACTATAAGAAATAAATTTCAAAATACCCAGTGTAAGGTATTTTGTTACAGCAGCACAAATGGACTGAGACAAATATAAATAACTAATAGATATTAATATTTATCTAATGCCCCTATTCAGAGGCATTTGGGTCCAGGTACATATGTGGTTTCATATGTGGGCAAGTTTATCTGGAAAATAAATACCTGGAGGTAGAAGTGTAGGGTCTATGCATTTGTAATTTTGATAGATTTTGCCAAACTGCTTTCCGTGGAGGTTGTGCCAACGTACGTTCCCACCGGCAATGCAGGCGGGTGGGGAAGGCTGGCTCCGTGGGGCAAGCCAGCCTCATTCCTGGAAGTTGAGATGGGGCAGGTCACCTGGTTTGTTTAGCTTTCTTCAGTACAAACATACAATAAACTCCTTACAGAAAAAGGGTGAGGGGACCTTTGGCACATCTTGCCCGGGGCAGTGATTAAAAAAGCAATATCCATCCCTCTGTAGGAAGAAAGAATTGAAAGACCACAGATGCCAGGAAATTCAGGCCACACTATGCGTTTTCCTGGGGATTCTCATAGCAACCTCCCGTTAGGAGCCCGCTCTCCTTCCCCGAGCTCCCTGGCAAAGCTCTCTGCTCGCTCAGCCCAGGTCAACCCGCCTTCGGAACTGGCCTCTCAAGAGTGATTCTCAAGGTGGGCCCATCCCACAGCCCTCTCCAGGCCCCGATCTGACTGCCCCCCTCAGCTCTCTTTAGCCTCTGCTGTCCTTGTTCAGCGAGCTCCTTACCCCCTCGGCCCCCAGGGGACACTGCCTTGTACACTGCCGATTCTTCTGTATCTGTTCCCCAGGTTAGACCGGTCTTCAGGGGCTCCACCTTATCCATCTTTCTTTCCATTCTGTGCGCTCTCCCTATTTTACTATTTGGTTTATTTCTCACTAAGTCTCTTATTTTTTTCTTTGTTTTGTTTTTGTTATTTTATTCTTGTTTTTTCCTTTTTTGCTATTTATTGTTATTTTATTTTTATAGTTTCATTTTTGCTATTTTAAAAATCAACTTTATCGAGGTATAATTACATGCAGTAAAATTTATTCATACATTTTAAGTGCTCAGTTTGATGACTTTCGACAAATGCATGCACCTAAACAAGATATAGAATCTGTTAAGCACCCCGGAAAGTTTCTTAGTCCCCCCCCTTGCAGCCCCCTCAATCCTAATCACTGATCTGCTTTCTGTCACTGTAAATTAGTTTTGCTTATTTAAAAATTTTGTATAAATGGAAGCATATGGTAGGCATCTAGCATCTTTTATTCTGCACAGTGATTTTGAGACTCATCCATGTTGTTACATCTATTAGTAATTTCAAACTTTTTGTTACCATCCTTTTCTATACATAGTCCAAATTTGGTTTACCTATCCCCTAGTCGATGGATATTTGGATTTGTTTCCAATTTAGCAATTGTGAATTAAGCTACTATGCAAATTTGATACAAGCATTTTTTTTTAAAAGACAACTTACTATTTTAATGTAGACTTTCACAAAATTTTGAGCAACCAAAGCATAGGGCACTATGGTGGCCACTAGCTTCCTGTGCCTATTTACATTTGCGTGCAAGTCTTTTTGTGGACTTATGTTTTTACTGCGATTTAGTAAATATCTAACAGTGGAACTGCTGGGTCCTATGGTAGGTGTTTGTTTAGCTTTAAAAGAAGCTCTAGTGGTTCTCCCAAGTGGCTGTACTATTTTACATTCCTTCCAATGAGCTAGAATTCCAGCTGCTGTGTATGTTAGCCAACACTTGGTATTACAAGTCTTTTTATTTCATTTTACTTTATTTTTTACTAAGTGAATCCTACATAAAGGTCTTTTTAATTTTAGCCATGCTGGTGGGTGTGAAGTGGTATCTTGCCGTGGTTTTATTTTGCATTTCCCTGATGAGTACTGGTGCATGTTGACCATTTGTATTTCCTTTGAAGTGTCTATTCATGTCTTTTGCCCAGTTTTCATTGTTTGCCTTCCTAGTAGTGAGTCGTAGTGGTTCTTCATATATGATGAATGCAAGTCCTTTTTCAGGTACCTGTGCTGTGAACGTTTTTCTCTCAGTCTGTAGTTTGCCTTTTCAGAGTGAGAAGTTTTCATCCTGACGCAATCTGACCGTTTGGCACGGCAGGCCTGGCCTCTGGCCCTTCTCAGTCCTCCGGGGCCCCCTTGACTCGTTTCAATCCTTTGCTTTCCTGCTTTGCAGCTCAGCTTACCCAGCTCCTGATTCTAGTCTTGCACAGAACCCTTCTCAGTACTCAATTTAAAAAAGGAAAGCAGGTGGGGCCTCCTTGGAAAGGAGGAACTATCTTCCTGCCCTTCTGTCCACAGTTCTCTCCCTTCCTCCCCGGCTGATGTCTCCTGTCTGGCCCTTCTCTTTCTCCCCTGTTCTCCCTAACTGCCTCTCACCTTCTCAGTCTCATCTATCTTGGACAGAAAATTAACCTTTTAGGGTAAAAGCAGGTCTTTTCCCCCAAATAGAGGCTTTTATGCAAAGTGTTCCACCAGAAACGTTTCCAGGTTCAATATTGCCAGAACAAATTCTCAGGATGGGCACCTAGAAGGGAAATCCTGCCACACCGGCAACACCAAATTGCAGTTTTAAAGGAATGAAAAGGGATCCCAGACAGGTCGAATTGAGGAAATTGTGTTTCTTCTCTTGTAACACTCTCACCTGTGTGGGCTCCTTGCTCAGGTGTGGGCCTCCTGCCCCAGTAGGTGGTGAAAAAGCTATGGAAGTGCTAATTAACTCTCACCTGCATCAGAGTCGCTCACCTGGGCAGCTTTTCATTCCGCCCATTCTCTCCCAGAGCCTGGCTGTACCCATGATACAGTTAGATACTGGTGGTTGTCAAAGTGTGATCCCCAGAGTAGCCACACCTGCATCACCTGGAAACCTGTTAGAAATGCAAATTCCAATGACAGCCTTAGGTCTCACACTTGTGTGTGCATCAAACTCCCTGGCAGAGCTTGTTAGAACAGCTAGAACAAAGGTTGCTGGGTCCAGCCCCTGAATTCAGTAGGTCTGGAGTGGGGCCTGAGCATTTGCATTTCTAGCAAGTTCACAGGTGACCATGCTGCTGCTGCTTTGAGAAGCACTGCAGTAGAGACTCTGATTCAGTTGGTGTGTGGGGGGTGGGCCCCTCTCTGCGTGGTTCCGATGTGCAGCCCGGGTTGGGAACTCCTGGTCCATGGGCTGCGGTGCCACATGCCTAGAGCCGCACATCTCCAGAAGAAAAGAAGGACCTTCCTCAAGGGCTTCTTCCTTCATCTAATCTCTCATTACAAGTCAATTCTGCATGTCCAGTGTCCTTGGGCCTCCTAGGTTTCCTCTAAGGACCTGTAGGGCCCTCTCCGAGCAGTTCTGCTCATCTCCCCACCACCTGGGGGTGGTCCAATCAGTATTTGTGAATTGAGTGGACGAATGAATGATTTAGGGTCCTACCCACCTCCCAATCCCATAAGCCATCTTTAATTCCTGCCACTTTGGGCCAAAGGAAAAAACCAAGAACATCTTTTCATGCTTTACCAGAGACTCAGACATCTTGATATCTTCTTGTTCCTGAGGATTTCACAAAGTCTAAACATTTCTTGATCATTGAACACTTTTGTGTCGGCTAAGGGTTTTGAAATCCTGTTTCTACATTGACTTCATAACTTAAGAGATGTGTCCAGTTGAAAAATAATGCTAAAGAAGACAAGAACATGTTCAACGGTAGAGTTCTAGAATGCTCAGAATTAATCAATTATTTATTTATTTTTTCATGTAACTAACATATATCTCCTTGTTGCTATGCCTTGTGATAGACCTGAGGGATGTGATACTGGAAATTTCTGTCTGGTGGTGGATGGATTTTTCTGACCCTGTTTCTGCTGCTGGTGCCTCATCCATGAGTGCCTCCTGGTGTGGATTTCTCCCGCACTTGTGGATCCCTTGGTACCCCATTCGGCAGCGGGTTCCAGTGTCTGATTGTGCTAGGTTGTAATTCCACGTGCGGCCAGTAGGTGCCTCTCTCTAACACCCGATGCTCCCGTGCCTGAACATTTTGGTTTCCGTGAGACAAATGAGAACAGTGTAAAAGACAATTTTGTAGGCTTGAAGTTTTATTTACAAAATAAGTTAACTGTGAATGAAAAGTTACTTTGGGTAGTGACAGGTATGTACAATTTTTTGGAACAGCATGGTGCAATAGAACTTTCTGCAAGGTGGGAAATGTCCTGCAATCTGCTGTGTCCAACAGCTGTAGCCATTAGCCATATGCAGGTATTGAGCACTTGAAATGTGGCTACTGAGGCTGAGGAACTGAATTTTACATTTTACTTAATTTTAATTAATTTAAATTTAAACAGCCACATGTAGCTAGTGGTCACTGTATCAAGGAGCATAGCTTTAGAATCATTTTTAAAAATTAATTTTTAAATGGACACATATGTAATTGTACATATTTATGTACAATTGATGTTTCAGTACATATATGTTGTACAGTGATCAAATCAAGGGATTTAGTATATCAAGCACCTCATTCATTTATCATCTCTGTGATGAGAACATTCAAAAGCCTCTCTTCTGGCTATTTTGTGTTATATGATCCTTTACTGTTAACCATAGCCTCCCTACTGTACAATAGAACACCGGAATTTATTCCTCCTGTCTAACTGTAACTCTGTACCCATTGACCAACCTCTCCCCATTGTCCCTCCCCGCCCCATCCCCAGTTTCTGGTAACCACTGTTCAACTCTCTACTTCTATGTGGTTGACTTTGTGTGTGTGTGTTTGCTTTTTTAGATTCCACACATGGGTGAGATGGTGCCATATTTGTCTTTCTGTGTCTGGCTGACTTCACTTGACACGATGTCCTCCAAGTTCATCCATGTTGTGGAAAATGATAGGATTTCATTCTTCTTTATGGCTGGGAGAATCACTTTTGTTTCTATCATTTCAGCAAAGGAGAAACAAGAGAGGAGAGGTGGACAGGGTAGCAGCCAGCGAGTCTTCTCATCAATGTCAGGGCAGTTGAGTGTGAGACCGTGGAGTCTGAGATTTGGGAGTCAGTTCTGGCCTTGCCACCTCGTAGCTGTCGTGACCTTAGGTCAGTGAGTTCATCTGTCTGAGGCTCAGTTTCCTAATTGGAGATAGTGACGCCAACCTCCAAAGACTACTGTGAGCAGTGTGTGAAGTACCATGTACAGCACCCAGCGTACACAGTGACTTACACTGTGAGTGCTCAACACACGTCCTGCTGTCCCTGCTGGTGGTGACGGTGGCAGTGACAGTGCCTTTATCGTCCACCAAACTCTCAGCTGCGTTTCCTCCTCAGTGTCTCTTGGCTAAATCAGGGTGAGGACACAGCCCAAGGTCAAGAACACCAAGCAAACGAATTCGTCAGGAGTCAGCCTGGGAGTCAGGCTGTTGTGTCAACTTCATTAACCCAGAGGTCAGAATCACAGGGGCTCACAGAAAAATTGCAAGAATAGAACAAAGAATGTTTTTCTTTAACTCTTCACCCAGATTTCCCAAATGTTAACATTTTACCACATTTACCTTATTGTTTTCTCTCTCTGTGTGTATAAATATATATTTTTTTCTGAATTATCTGAGAGTAGGTTGCAGATATGATGCCCTTCACCCCAAAGCTTCAGTACATAATTCCTCAAAAGTAAAGGGCACCTGCCACATAGCCAGAGTGCAATTACTAAGTCAGGAAACTGACATCGATTCAATGCAATTATCTAATCTACAGACCTATTCTGATTTAGATGTCACCAACTGTCCCAGTAATGTCCTTTATGGCAGCACAATGTCCCAGATCACGTGCTGCGTTTAGTTGCCGGGTCTCCCTGCTGTCCTCCAACCAGGAGCAGTTCCTCGGGCTTTCTTTGTCTTTCATGACATTGACATTTTTGAAGAGCGCAGGCGGTTATTGAGTAGAATGTCCCTCAGTTTGGGTCTGCCTGATGTTTCCTCATGATTAGACTTAGGTTGTGCATTTTGGACAAGAATACTAGAAACATGATGTTGTATTCTTCTCCGCGCATCATGTCATTAGGGACATGAGGTCAATTTCTTGGATTGGGAGAACAAATCCTGATGACAAATATTCCCAGTGAGAAGGAACATTGAGAAGCATCTAAGGAGACTGGTGTGGTTTGCACTAGCAACTGCCGTTAGCTCGAGTTTTCAAAGGGCTTAAGCGGAGCGTGGAGGGTGGAAGCCCCAGACACAGAGCAGGAGAACGGAGGAGGACGGCTGAAAATCTGGTGCGGGGAAGGAGCCAAGACCCTGAAAAATGCTGAAGGCCACCAACGGGCTTTCACATTGCTCAGTCAAAACACACTTGTCTTTCTGACAATAAAAGATAGAATGTGCCCATTGTGGAAAATACAAAAGGTATAAAGAAGAAAATAGCAACTCCCTAAATTCTCCCTCCAGCTGTAGCCAGGGGTAATATTTTGGGCATCTTCCCTCCCAGCCTCCAGGAAAGGTTATTCCAGCTGCACTTGGAGCGTGAAGCCAAATGAGAAAGAGTTAAGTCTTCCCAGCTTGGGGAAGGTGATGTCATGCCAGCAGAGGTGGACATAAAGGGCCTCCTGTGTGTCCTCTTCGCTCCTTAAGGGCATGTCTGTGAGCTGGGAAGGAGGGAGCCAAGTCCAGGGAGGAGCTGCAGCGCGCATCTGAGAGCCCAGGGCCACTGCTGTGATCTTTGGGAAACTCTGAGGCTGCTTCCAAAAGCTTGATCTGAGCAAATATTTGACTGGTTTTTAAAAATATAAAAAGTAGCAGGGAAGGGTGTGTGGAGACAGGGAGTCTTCATTGGTGACTCAGCCGTGCGCCCTCCTGGTTCAGACTCGGGAGTCCTGCCAGGGCCGGGGTGAGCGAGGGGCAGTCTGGGGAGGAATCCAAGAGCCACAGATAAGGTGGGCCCAGGAACAGGCTCTCGGCATTAGAGGGGTGTCCGTCTGGATTCGCTGGCAGCACAGCTCCCAGGCCCTCCAGTCCAGGAAGGCCGAAGGAGCTGCCTTATCAGGAAGCAGGAAGAGCCGTCCCAGGGCACAGTCTCTATGCAGCACTAGGGACACATGGGTGGGGGCATTCTGGGCCCTGTAGGGCCGGTGTAGCCATTGTGGGGCCTCTTAGCAGAGGGGCCTGGGGGTACCCAGCACAAGTCTGGTGTGAGGTGTCCAGTGGCCCTGAAGGCAGGTGGTCAGGGAGGCCGAGAGGTAGTCATCGTTGAAAGGAAGCCTGAGCAGGGAGGGCAGTGACAGCTCTTCCCTGGCCTTGAGGGGGTTGTTCCCACCAATGGAAAGGGCTTATGTGTATAACGGTTTGCCAGGCACTGTCTAAGTCTGAGTCTGCACGTGTCATCCGAAATAGTCTTTGCAGTCGTTCTGTCGAGGTGGGTGTTTCTCGTCTCTGTTTTACAGACGAGGAAATAGAGACTCAAAGCTAAGTGATGTGGCAGATGGGGTCAGTGCCCCAGCCTCGTCCTCAGCCACGGAGGTGATCTCAGGCCATTCCCACATGTGCCTGTGACTTCCTGCTCTCTCTGCCCTTGGAGTGTGGAGTTAACCCCTCAAGGGTGACTCTCAACCATCGAGGGATGGGAGTTGAGGGATGAACGCCAGCTTGTGTGCTCCTTGATGAGACAACTTTAGTTTTAATTGTGGTAAAAAACATACATACAACATAAAATTTACCATTGTAACCATTTTTTTTGGCAGAGATGGGGTCTTGCTATGTTGCCCAGGCTGGTCTCAAACTCCTGGGCTCTAGTGTCCTCCTGCCTCAGCCTCCCAAGTAGCTGGGACTACTGGCAGCTACCGCCATGCCTGGCTGCATCTTAATCATTTCTAAGTGTGCAGTACAGTGGTGTGAACTGTATACACCTTGTTGTGTACCAGATATCCAGAGCTTTTCGTTTTGCAGAACTGAAACTCTATACCCACTGAACAACAACTCCCATTGCCCTCTCCCTGCAGCCCCCGGCAACCACATTCTGTTTTCTGTCTCTACGAATTTGACTACTCTAGGTACTTCATATTCAGTGTTTGTTGTTCTGTGACTGGCTTACTTCACTTGGCACAATCTCCTCAAAGTTCATCCGTGTTGTAGCATGTATCTGAATTTCCTTCTTTTTGATGGCTAAAAAATATGCCATTGTATGCATACACCACACCTCCTTAGCCACCATCTGCCAATGGATATTTCGATCACTTCCACCTCTTGGCTATCGTGGATAATGCTGCAACCAACATGGGTATGCAGATACCGCCTCAACATTCTGTTTTCAATTCTTGTAGATACAGACCTAGAAGTGGGATTGCTGGATCATATGGTAGTTTTATTTTTAATTTTTTTAAGGAACCATCATACTGTTTTTCATAGCGGCGGCAGCATTTTATTCATGAGGCAATTTTGAGATGAGTTTTACACGCTCTCTCAGAGGCCCCCGATGGTGACCTGTCCATGGACGCTTTCCTCCTGTTGGCTGCCTGCCCTAACTGTCTCACTTCCTTATTCCCCTACCTGTACTTCCTGAAATCCACCCAAATAAACTGCGCGTGCAAAGTCTTTGTGGCAGAATCTACTTCTAGCAGGAACCTACACTAAGGCCTGTCACTTGCTTCAAGTTACACAGTCAAAAAGTGGTTCATTTGAACATCTATTGCTGTAAAATGAACCACCTGCAAAACCCAGTGGCTGTAAACAATTTATAATCAGCCCTGCTTCTGTGGATTGACTGGGCTTGGCAGGGTGGTTTTTGCTTGGGGTCTAAAGTGGCAGCAGTCAGGTGCTGGCTGGGGCTGGAGGTCCGTGTGTGTCACTCACACGCTGGCCGCCAGTGGCTGGAAGCTCAGCTGGGGCTGTCAGAGCGTCCCTAAGTCTCTCCACGTGGCAGGGCTTCCTCACATCCCAGAGGCTGGGTTCCGAGAAGAGCATGCCAAGAACAAATATTCCAAGAGACAGGAACAGGAAACTGTTCCTGGAAATGGCGCAGTGTCACTTCTGCCATAGTCTATTGGAGAAAGCACTTTGGGGGGATGTGAAGAAGTGGACCCCGCTCTTGATGGGGCAGGGGCAAGGCCAGACTGCATAAGAGCATGTGGGAAGGGAGATACTTTTGTGGCTGTCTTTGGAAAGTGCAGTTGGCCATGGTGACAGGGCCAGGATTCAAACCCAGGCAGTCTGACTTGAGAAACCACAATCATAGCCTCTACACTGCCTCCTCTTCATCACCCAGACAGGAGCTAGCTAATGCTGTCATACAAATCACCCTGCGGGACAAAATGGAGTGGCCTAAAGCAACAACCACCATTTAATGTCTCACAATTTCTGTGGGGCAGGAATCCGGGAGTGGCTCAGCAGGGTGGTGCTGGCTTGTAGGTCACCATCAAGATGCAGCTGGGTGCGCAGTCGTCCGAAGGCTTGACCGGGATCGGGGATGAGCTTCCACCATGGCTCCTCCCGTGGATGGAGAGTTCATACTGGCTGTTGGCAGGAGCCTCAGTCTTTTGCCCTGTGGACCTCTCTGCAAGGCTGCTTAAGCATCCAGAGGGAGTGATCCAAGAGAGAGCAAGGTGGAAGTCACAATGTCTTTTAAGGCCTAGTCACGTCCTGCCATTTCCACGACTGGTCACACAGGTCGGCCCTATTTAATGTGGGAGGGGATGCACGAGGGCAGGATTGCCAGGCGGCGGGGTGCGTCTTGCAGGCCAGCTGCCACAGGAACAGTGGAAGGGGATGTGCCGTGGCCAGAAGGCGATCAGGACGAATTGGAGCTGGAGGGTGTGATGAAATCTGCCCGGCTCAGTGTGGCCAAGCTCCGGCTCCAGTTCCGGGATAGAGAGCTCCAGTCCTCCATCCTGCTAGTGGGACTTCTGCACGTGCTGGGAGGCAGTGAAGGCTGCCTTTGAGCCCGGCTGGGATCGTGTTACACGACAGAGCAGGACTCCGGGGCCAGGGTGATGCATTGTGAAGACAAGAGCTGTGGAGGCTCCTGCCGCACACAAAGGCTTCCATTGAGGGACTATGACATAACGAATACGCAAGTCCACGGCCACTTGGGAAACAATGGGCGTTTCAAGAGGGCGCAGGAGGTATCACCAAGAGGCTCAGCCACACACCACACACCCTGTGCACCCTCCCCACTCGTGGTCTCAGAGACGGTGCCAAGAGAGAAATTTTGCTGGGATTTGTCTGAAAAGGTCAATTATTAAAAATGACTTCTTAAAACCACTGTGTCTTCTGACCTTCGTGCGGTTTGTTCTTGCTCAGGTCAGGGTGGCACTTTCCTGATCCATTCCCCAAGTTCATCAAGAAGCTGTTCCCAGTCAGCAGAAGGTGAGAAAAGAGGGGTAGATTAGGAATTAGCAGGAGAGGGTCTGAGCATGACTTGTTTAAAACAGTCGCACGGGCCTCTCTGCAGACACGCTGAGGTTGTCTGTTTCCCTCACTTCTGTCCTGGGGAGTGTGTGCCCAGCAGAGCGCTGGCTGATGTGCTGTCCCCAGAGCAGGGAGAATTGCATGTGAATCCAGCCATCTGTCTGCTGGCCGGGGGACTGTAGGTGTGCTTGGCCCTTGGAGTTCTGCAGACTCCCTAGCTGGACCCGGGGTCTGGCCTTCCTGGTGTCCTAGGTGAAATTCTTACCAGTGAAGTACAACTCTGCAAGGATGGCTTCCCGCCGGGACACAGAGAGGGCAGAAAAATCCCCTAATAGGGACTTTCCTTGGACAATGCTTGCAGCTGCCTGGTGTCCCAAGACAGAAGGCATATGTGGGACAATCCAGGTGTTCCGGAGGGGAGCACCGAGAAAGAACCTCTTTGGAAAAGACCCAGCTGATCCGGGGCTTAACAATGCCGTGGAACTATGGTTCCAGGTGGAAGGATGCCTGGAGCATTTGCGAAAGCTGTTGGGGAGGACAGGTTGGCATTTCCCTCTGAGCTCAGCCACTTACGGAGGGTGTGACCTTTACGAGTTGATCTGAGCCTTTGTAGAATGGCTGGCTGCCGTTCCGTGGCCTTCCAGCGTCCCTTCCCCTTCCAGCAGCCCCCAGTTTCCTTTTGGGGGACTATCTACCCCCTCCCCACTTGGATGTAATCAAGACTGGGGGGACGTCTGTGGGAAATGCACACAGCTCACAGCCGACTCGAGCTTGTTCCATATCTTTATTTACCTGAACGTCTGCGGTCCTGAACAGCTCTGTGTAGGCTGAATTTCCCATAAGCAAAATCACATTTTAATTGCAGGGGAAGTTTGTTTTTTAAAGGGAACTAGTTGAAAATATTTATAAAGTAAAAAAAAATCACTTAGCTGTGCAAATAATTACACCCCATTTCTGCACTAAGTTCGTGATTTCTAATGGGGTCATGAGCTCTCAAAACATTTCTCCTCCTCCCAGCTTCCATCTGGGCCTTTCCTAACCCCTCTCTGCCCTGCTCTGCTCTGCGTCCTGGGATGCGGGGCCCTAAAGCCTGCGTCAGTGGGCCCCCGTGACATCTAGCTTCCAGTTAGGCTCTTTCGATGGGACGGTATCTGGAAGGCGACAGGAAAGTGAGCCTGGGTATTTGCCCCCCACCTCAACCCTCCCTTTTGAGGTCCCTGTGGGTTGGGTGCATCCTCATCCTAAATGCCCCAGCTTCTGTGCAGGGAGCTCTCATCACTGCTGCCCTCTCTGGGGTCCCGTAATTCCTCCCTTTTGGAATGGTCCCCAGTGTTGCTGGACACAAGATTCTGCATAACCTGTGCTGATTCCTAAATCCTGCCTGCACCTGTGCAGATAGCCTCTTTATTAAACTCTCCCCAGATTGCCCCATTTGAGTGTGCCACCTACATCTACAAGGACCCTGGATGACACCATATTCAAAATTTGATTTTGTACTATATTTTTAAAAGCTCAGTGTTCTCTTCCCCTTTTGAAGGCCTCAGGAAAGATTTGGGTCTGTGTGTTCAATCGAATCGCTATTGTTTGAACTTAAAAAACCAGAGCTGGCCTTTGGGGAAGGGGAGAAGGGGAATTTTGTGTCTTTCTTCATGCAAGAGTCAACTGAGTTTTAAAAGTCACGGCGGCTCAACCAAATTGAAGGTGATTTCATCCCCAAGGGGGGCAGCTCCAGAAAGCTCAGAGTAAGTTATAACAGGACGGGAGAGACAGACACAGACAGAGAGAGAGAGAGAGATGATACCGTGTCTGCTACTGTACTCACTATTTCAAGACTCCAGTAAAAGCTAGAGCAAGGGTTGGCGGGTGGAGGGAAGAAAGTTCCCGGCTTCCAAAGGGTGCTGGGAGGTGGCTTTGGGGAGGGGATGGGTGTTCCAAATATAAGCGATAGTTACTAAGAAAACATCCCAGGCTAAGGGACAAGCCGACAAAATGAATATTGGTAGACCGTCCAGTGGCTGCTTAACGCGATGCTGTGCTTCTTCCGTGTAGGCTCGGTGACGTGCGGGGAGGTTCATGAGGCTGAGTGACTAGAAGCAGGTTGCAGGGCAGCATGCAAGTGTGAGCCCATTTTTGTGGAAAGGGGAATAAAGTCTGTGTTTATTGAGAGCACACAAACTCGTGAGCCGCAGGGCAGCCACGTTCGGCCACGTGCGAGGCGTGGCAGACAGCAGGGACGAGGGGAGAGAAGCAGACACGTAGTGCTGGGAGAATGTGCGTCTAGGTCCTCGTTCCCGTCACGGGCCCCAAAGCCCTTCGATGGATCCCCTTCTTCTCCTGCGCTGGTCTGAACGGGGGCAGTTACTCGCCACATTGGGGATACCGAGATATTTCACTTTGCCATTATCACTCCCGTTATCCAAATGTGGAAACTGAGGCTGAGAGAAGCCAACCAACTGGGAAGCGAATGGTGAAATGTGACTCAAACCGAGGTCATCTGAGCTGAACACTGAACATTTGCCCCGTGGCTGGAGTTACTTGGAGGCGATTATCAGGCCCCCTACTCTGTCGCTCAGGGCAACAGCTGGCAGCTCGTGGCGCCTCAGTGGGGATTTCTAAAGGAGATCTTGGTGGAAGGCTGCTCCCAGCTGGGTGTCTGTGTGTAGGGAACCGGGGGTGTGAGGTGCCCAGTGGGAGCTGTTACGCGCTCCACTGGGCATGCATGAGTGTTCCCAGCTGCCGGTGAGAGGGGCTGCGTGGAGGAAGGCCATGGGCTGGGGGCAGGAGGCAAGGGGTGGGGGAATACGTACTCTGCGCTCTGTCTCCTCTCATCCCATCTCCTGCCAGGGTAGGGCCAGGGCCCCAGGCAGTGCAGTCCCTAGAGCTTAGCCTCGAGGCGGGGTGGGGGCACACTGGCCTCCCTGCAGAGCAGAGCTGGGTCCTGAACCAACTTTATCTGCAGGACCGTGGGGGGCAAGGGGGACAAGCAAAAGGTTTTCTGGAGAAGCTGGGGGAGTGGAGAGCACCAGGACCCAGGCTGCGCAGGCCTCAGGCTGTCACCTGGGGGTGATGTCCCACTCTGTCACCCATCCTTTCTCCCTCCGCTTGCCCCTCTCTCCCACATTTCCTCCTCTGTAGATTCTACTTTCTCCCTCCTTCACCACAAAAGGAGAACAACGGGGAAAAAGGTGGCAGGGGCATTGCAGGATGTCTCCCACCCCAAATCCCTACGTGTGACACATGTCAGTTGCGTGTGTGAACGAGCAGGGGGTGAGACCTGGAGTGCTGCTCTACACTGAAGCAGCCCCTGAGACAAGGACCTGGGTGCAGGTGGTTTCTCTGTCAGGTGATTCCTGCAGGCAGAAGGGAGGGGATGGAGGAAGGGGCCGGGAGGGGGAGCCAATGGCGAGTGCATTTGGGGGCCATTACCAGTGTGGGCACCTGGGACCCCATTCTGGTGGGGTCATCCGAGGGCCAACATCAGACCCTCCTTGGTGAGGTCTGCTCTGGGCGGCAATAAATCCCCAACACCTCTGGGCTGCTCTGCCACCAACAGTGGGAGCCGCTGCCGGTCTTCGGAGCCACCACTGGTGTCGCATGCAGGGTGGGAGGCAGGGTGTGGGCAGGCTGGTGGTGGGGACCCCGATTAGGGGCGAGCACGATGGAGCCCTTAAACTGCCGAGCTGAACCTGGAGGGGTGACACACCCTGCCTGTGAGTGCCAGGGGCCTGGAAGCGGCTGCCGCTTGCTGGGCACTCTGGAGTCCTGAGGGCCAACTCGGCCTTTAGCTGAGCAGCTCCCGTGGGAGCCTCCGATGACTGGATCCCAGTGCCTGGCAGAGGAAGGGAGGCCACACAGACCGGCCTTTGTGCCGCGTGGCCCACGGGAGGAGTAGGCTGTCTGCACGCTCAGCGCCTGCCGGGCCCCACACAGGCTCTCTTTGTGGTGCTCAGGGCCAGGAGGTGCGGAGGCGGGATGGAGTGGCGGGAGGCACAGGAGCAGGTTTCCCGGGGAGCAGCTCAGTCGTGATGTGTTGGGGTGACATGGTGGGAAGACAGCAGGCTAGGCCCAGGGGCACTGTCAGCTTCCAGGGGTCGGGTGGGAGGTCCCCGGAGAAGGTTCCTTTTGGCCAGCCTGGGGATTCCACACGGCGGGCAGCCGCCACCGCCAACGGGCAGCCTCTCCAGGCCCAGCTGCCTGGCCTGAGCTTCACCCCCTCCTGCCCTGTCCCCTTGCTAATTAAAGCTGCCCACCACCCAAGGCCCTCGGAGCCTGCTGTTGGGCCTTAAACACGCCAGGAGCCAGGGTTTCAAATGCACAACCGTGAATGTTTGTCGTGTTTGCTCTGGTGAGATTCCTGGTCAGCTGATGGGGTCTGTGTGGTCCATTTCTCACTCAGGCCTGGCGTCCGAGGCCGGGATCGGCTCCTCCGTGGTAGTTTCTGCTGGCCTCGTTCCCTGCCCTGTAATTTGCTCAAATGGTCTCTCCGGGCAGGGCCAGCTTCACGGGCTTGCGATGAGTCACACAGGGGCCTGTGCCCAGGAGAGCCCTGGGCTTGACTTCCTGCTCTGCTGTCGCCGTCTTCATAGTCTCAATAATTTTTGAACAAGGGGCCCCACATTTTCGTTTTGCACTGAGGCCCACAGTACGTAGCCAGTCCCGTCTCTGAGTCACAGCCACCAGAGTCCTCAGCTCACCTCTCCGTCTCTAAAGTCCCTTCCCTTCCCAGCTCAGGCCTCGGCAAACACGGGGGCTAAACAGCGGTCTCTTAAGCACTTCTCAGATGTCAATGTACTCTGAAACTGCCTGGAAAATTATTTTATTATTTTTATTTTATTTTATATGCATATTTTTTTGATTTTAAGATGATTTTATTTATTTATTTATGTATTTTTTTATTTATTTCAGCTTACTATGGGGGTACAAAAGTTCTGGTTATGTATATTACCCATGTCCCTCCCATTCCTCCGAGTCTGAGCCTCAAGTGTGTCCATTCCCCAGACAGTGCACATTGCACTCTTCTTGTAGGTATACACCCATCCCC
>CM052436.1:196890782-197044601 GCA_028533085.1 Varecia variegata | reverse complement strand
AGCTGTCCAGATCATTTCTTTCTATGTTTTAGTAGAGACGGGGTCTCGCTCTTGCTCAGACTGGTCTCAAACTCCTGACCTCGAGCAATCCTCCTGCCTCGGCCTCCCAGAGTGCTAGGATTACAGGCGTGAGCCACTGCGCCAGGCCTCAAATCTTATTTTAAAACACTTTCTTGAGGTATGGTTGCCATACAAAAAGCTGTAGATACTTAATGTATACAACTTGATGTGCTTGGAAATACATACTCACTCACTTGTGAAACCATCTATCAAAGCCATAAACTCATCCATCACCTCCAAAAGTTTCCTACAGCCTCCTCTGTTTCTTTCTCTTTTTCTTATGTGGTAAAAGCACTTAACATAAGATCTACCCTCTTAGCAGATTTTTAAGTGCAGGATACAGTATTGTGAACCCACAGGCCCATGGTGCACAGCGGATCTCCAGAATGTCGTCATCCTGCATGAGTGGCACTTCGTACCCTTGACTAACATCACCCATCTCCCCCTCTCGGTCCCTGGCAACCACCATTCTACTTTCAGCTTCTGCAAGTCTGATTATTTTAGCCTCCACGTATGAGGGAGAACATGCAGCGTTTGATTTCTCTGTCTGACTTGTTTCATTATTTCATAATGTCATCCAGGTCCATCCATGTTGTCGCAAATGGCAGGATTTCCTTCTTTTTAAGGGCCGGATAATATGCCATCATGTATGCAGACCACACTTTCTTTATCCATGTGTCCACTGACGCATGTAGGTTGTTTTGACATCTTGGCCACTGTGACTAATACTACAATGAGCGTGAGCATGCAGACACCTCTTTATCCTGATTTTAATTCCTTCCAAATCAAATCTTAAACCTGTCCCCTTCTCTTTACCCCTGTGGCCCCTGTCCTAGTCTGTGGGCCATACTTAAACTGAAAATTATTTCTGGTTTGTTGTAATTCAAGTGTAACTGGCCACCCTACCTGAGAGGGGCCACAGCTGGTAGTGCCTCCTGCTCTGTCTGACCTGCCACTGCTAAGGGGGTCCTGTCCCTGCTACCCCACCCGTGTGGGCTCAGAGTGAACCAGGACAGCCCCCTGCCTCCCCCGCCTGCCTTCCCTTCCTCCCCCACCTCTCCCACCCCTCCACTACCTGCAGCATTTCAGGGGGAAGCAGATTCTCTACAACCCCCTGAGATGTCTCCTCGGCTCAGCAGAGCTGGGTCTGGGTCTCTGCCCTACTCCCACCCCAGGCTGCTCAATCCAGTGTTTCCACTCTGCTTGCTGTCAGCGAGACTCAGTCCAGGTTCCGATTTTACGGACTGAGCGACGGATGTTTGTGAGGGTCCCAGTGGAGGCCTGGCTCACTCAGCGCCCACCAAACAGCAGTGCCCCCTTGGTCCTCCTGGTGCCTGCATCCTCCCTGGACACAGTCGGGGTCCGGGCAGGTGCGGGAGCCATTCTGCCCAGGGGAGTAGATACAACAGGAACCGTCCCTTCTTTCCCCGAGCAGGCTTCTTTTAAAATCACTGCACTGAAAACCATGCGTGGTAGTGAAGAGTCCTGTTTCAGGGCAGTTCTGGGAATTACAAGGACAAAATCTGGCCTTGCAGCTGATGGAGCAACAGGGGGGTGTAGACACTTGTGTGTGGTCTCCCCTTGCCCACGCAGGACGAAGTCCAGACCCCGCAGCCACACCAGGCACTCAGCAAGCCAGCCGGCGTATCCGTCTACCTGGTGTAACAGAAGGCATGGCCCAAGGGGAAACAAAAATCGGCAAAAATATTGTGTCTCTTTAAATCATCCCCCAGTCTTTATTGGGAACTGAAACCTACATCCCTGCCTCAGGCCAGGGGTCTGAAGGGGCAGGGTAATGTCTTTTGTTCTTTGTGCCACCAGAGAAGGTTCAGCCCTGCCTGGCCGTACCGCCCCCACCCCCACAGGTGGAGGTCGTGGACATACCGGTGGGCCTCTCAGGTGGGCAGTGGTCACGGGAGGTCTGGTTGGAGGTAATGGAGGTCAAAATTGTCTTCCGCAGCAATGGGACGGACTATGATTGAACAGCAATTGCCTGAAGCTAAATGGCAGCCCTTTAAAAGCTCTGTATTTCTGCTTATTAGCAGGACAGTAGCATTATAGATGTTAGTCGCCATCCTCATTTGCCAGCAAATTAATAAACTCCTCTTTCCTTCTCCTCAAACCACTTGTCCTCGTTCTTCTGATGTGGCCTCAGGGACAAGTGCCAAATTTTTGGTAACACTGGCTTCTTCTCTCTCTTGTTTTCCCAGAAAACTCTTGCCAAGTTTGGAAGCAGAAAGAGCTGGCGGTTTGGGGTTGGGGAGCAGACGCCACTTACCCTCAGGGCCTCGGGAGCCAGACGGGGCTGAGGAGCTCTGCCTGCTTCTCCTGCTGAGCATGTGGGTGGGACCTACTGTGCCCCCTGAGCTCAGCACAAGGGCTACCCTCTGTCCATGCGGGTGGCCCTCCTCTGAGGCCCAGCATGTAAGGTCTCGAACTGGCTACCCCAGAAAGGTCTCCAAACTGTCCCCACCAGCTTGGAGCTGTCTCTTCCCCTGTTCCACGGCACTTTCTATCCTCTTCTCTTGCTGCCTTCAGCGAGTTGCTTGGTGACCATTTCTTTTTATGTTTTCTTTCTGCTACTGGAATCTGAGATCCCTGATTCGTAGGAGGCTGTGGTTCCCCCACACAGTGCCTGGCACATGGATGGTGCTCAATAAATGCTCAATGCTGCAGAATTTGACTACCTTTGAGGTATCCAGAATATAGAGTCCCCTGCAGCCCCCTACTCCCCCCTACTCCTTGGGAAGAGTAAGGCTCCAAATCCTAACCAGCCCTGATTTTATGCCAGGCCCTTTACTTGTGTTATTTTATTGACTCCTCACAATAAACCTGTGAGGTTACTGTTAATATTCCCATTTTACAGATGGAGAAACTGAGGACCAGAGAGGTTAAGTAACTGACCCAAAGTCACACAGCTAACAAGCAGTAAATGAGACATTTGAATCCAAACCCTTTTAATGCTGGAGCAGCAGCAGCCTGTGCCCTTGAACCTCTGGGCTATACTGCCTGAGGGTTGTGAGCGCTCTAGAGAGACAAGGAAGAAAGCTTGGAGGCACTGGGTATGTGTTGGGGGGGGAACGAGAGGGTAAGTGTGTCAGTGCACACATGTGGGTGTTGCAGAGGGGAAGAGGCAGGGGAGGGGGTACTTGGGGAGTGGACAGAAGCAGTCAGCTGTGCTGACGGTGGACGGGGCTGGGAGAGTGCCCAGGCAAGGGGGTGGGGCTCAGTGAGCGGCCAGGCTGAGTCCTCCCTCCTGACCCGGGCCCTGGGCCAGGACTTAAGAAGCTAACGAGAAGCAGATGCAGGAGTGGGATGGGCTAGAGGCGGAGGCTGTCTGGGCGACGTGGCATCCCTCAGCAAGCCCTGAGCTTGCTGCCACGGGCCAACAGCAGGGCAGGGCCTCGAAGGTAGATGGCGGCTCTCCCTCCGGTTTTGCTGCAGCTCAGACTTGCCAGCCCAAGAGGGTGGATTTTATTAAGAGATGGGTTTAAATATTAGCAGCTTCAGTGGATGATGCAGCCTGGGCTCACGGAGACACCGGTCACTCACAAGAGGGTGTCCCTCCCGCCATGGGTTTCCCTTTCCTTCCCTGACACATGAACAGTCTGGCCCACGGGTCTGAGCTCTCAGGGCAGCTGGCTCACAGGCTGAGTCCTCTCTTCTGGGGTGGTGGGGGCAGTGCAAGTGCTTTGAAGCTGGATGAGCTGCTCTGAAGGGGTAGTGAGGGCTTTGGGGACTGGGATGGCAGCCCAATGAGTGCCAGGACTGGGCATGTTAGTGACAGCTGTGTCCCCAGCACCCTGTATTGTGTGCCTAGTAGATGCATAACGAACACGTCAACCACATAATATAATGGCTCTGCAAACAGGTTCTGGAATCAGCCATGGACCTAACCACAGCCCCACTGCTTACTGGCTCAGGACAGGGCTTGATCTCTTTAAGACTCAGTTTTCCTATCTCTAAAATGCCATAATAAGAGTATTTACCTCTTGAAGGGTGTTTTGAAGAGTATACCTAATATTTATTGAGCACTTACTATGTGCCAGGCATTGCTTTGAGTACTTTACCTGTTTTGACTCACTGAATCCCCACAACCATTTGCAGAGGCAGGTACTATTATTTTTCCGATCCTGTGGGTGAGGAAATAAACACCCAGAGAGGTCAAGTAACTTTCCCAGTGTCACACAGCTGGGAAGAGGCAGAGCCAGCTTTCAAACTCAGGCAATCAGCTTTGAGCCCAGCCCTGAACCAGTCACCACTTGCAGCCTCTGAAAGGTGCAGAGTCCAGCACAGTGCCTGGCACATAGTAAGTACTCAATAAAAGGTACCATTGCCATTTAATTAACAAACAAGTGGAGGATGTAGCAGAATGTGCCAGGTCTTCCTGAAAGAAGTGAAGTGATGGCATTTTGTACTATTCATCATTCATTCATTCATTCAATCTTCATTCAACAACTTTCCTACAAACCTGGCCTAAAATGCAGGCAGAGTTGGTATAAGGGAAGGAGATGGCTCTGGGTCCATCACACATGAAGCCTGTTTGAGGGCAGGAAACAGCCATTAGGGTGACCTTGAGGAAGAAGGGGATCCCAGTAGGAAACCCGAGACTCCCAGCAAACCGATTACCAGAGGAGCCTCACAGCAGCCTCCTGGGAAGGGAAGGTTACCAGGCAACCTGGGGCCAGGTGGCTTCTCTGCTGGCCTGTTCTAATCTCTCTGCAGAGGGATTATCACCTTGAAGCTCTGAGCTTCCTCTCCCCCAAACTCGGCGTGTGACAGACTCTGGGTTGCCATGGTAACAATGGGGGCCCCAATTTTTTGTTCTTACCACTGCAGGGTCAATCCCACCTGACTGTGGTTGGGTCTCTCTGAGTTCAAATTCTGTCCCCCTCTAATAAGCAGGGTGAGGCATCGTCTGTTTCAAACCTGGTTGCCTGATTCTTCTTCCTCAGCAAGGAGGGGGGTCATGCTCCCAAAAGAGGTCGGGTCACTAGGAAGGCACCCCAAAATTGTCTGCTATGAACACAGTAAAGGACAAGCACCTCCCAGCAGCCTGCACAGATGACCGTTTCTACACTGCTTTTATTACTTCTCTTTCTCTGGGATTGGTGATAAGCTGAGAGTCATGATAAAAAGCCACAAGGATGTCCCAATTTACATTTCCAACCTTATCACCTGCCAGTTTCCGTTACAACCCCGCTTTTCTGGGCCGACAGGTCCACTCTGCCCAACAGAACACTCCGGATTCCTTCCCGTCCCCGAACTTCCGCTCCCGCTGGCCCTTCACTCGGACACACTGCTCTCCACGTCTTCATCCGACCTTGCAACCCAGCTCAGCTTCCGTCTCCTCCCGGAATTTCCACACGATTCCAATCTGGAGGGGTCAAGGTCCCCCAAGTGTGGCCTTTATTGTCTCTTCAGCCCATTTGGTCACCTCCTATATTACCCGCAGGAAAAATGAGTGAAAGACTTTCAAATGGGCAAGAAAAAGAAAATGGTTACTGAATGTCCAGTCTAGAGCTTCCAGGTTATCCCTGCCTCTCGTCGCTTTTGAGCTCCCTTGGGACTCTGTAAGTCACAGAAAACTGGTAACGATGTGAATGATTGGTGTTCATGGAACTGCAAATGAACGGTGTCCAGTGGAATGCGATTGATTATTGCCTGTGCGTAGACTTCTGCATCCCACTGCCTGTACGCGTGTGGGTCTTGAAATTCTCCTTTGAACCAGCTAGAACATCTTGGCTAGTTCTCTCATTAATGAGTCAAATAAAATGTTTATATTTTTTATGAGTCATAATTTTACCTTTTTTCCAAAAATTATTCTTCAAGGTTATTTAACTCTTGAATTAAAAAGAAACAATAGCTTGGTGCACCGTATCAGCCAGTGTTTGGGAAACAAATGACAGGAATAGGAAAGGGGCTGCCAAAACATGACACCTGTCTACCAGTGTTTCTTGACCACTACATTGCGAGTTCTGTACGTGCGATAGTGACCAAGCACACATATTCCTGTTTTTACAATAAGGAGGGAATGACTAAGGGGCTCAGTGTATTAGACCTTGGGAGTCATTATAAAGGAGGCTGAGGTAAAATATGGAATTAAGAGAATGCCCGAGCTGGGCGGGTCACAAAAGCCACCTTGAGCAATCCTCTCGTTTTCCTCTTGAGCCAGAGGGTTCTGTGTGGCCCAGACGATGATATGATTTGGGGATTAATGGGCAAATGTTCGTGAAATGGGGCACACCCACGTACCCCTAATCTGGTTACCGTCACTAGTGGGAGGGAACAGCCATTGGCAAATTTAAAACAGATTATCCCGAGGCACGTTTGGCTTCCGGGCCATTTCCCAGCTTCCATGGCAGCAAACTCCTCTTCCGAGGTGTATTTTGCTGACATGGCCGGCCACGGGAAGCTGGGATGCACAATTTTCCAAGGACCCGTTTGCAAAATTGAAATCCTGCCCTTGAGAACCCTCTGCAGATCGCAGCTGTGGAGAGCCGTGAGCACAGGGCCAAGGGCAGCCTTCCAGCCGGGTTTGGAGACCCACCAGCGCAACCCGGGATGCCCCCGCTCAGGCTGGGGAATTCAGCAGCCCCGGGCTCCCACGTGTGCCTCACAAGGGCCCTCTGGGGGAGAACCGGCCCCTGTCTTCCCTGTGCTGGGGCTGGTGGCCCCTGTTCCCCCATCTCCTGTCTCCTCCTCTTTCTCTCGCTCCCATGCCCTGATTTCTAGAAGGCAGGGAGACTCCCCCCGGGACCCAGGGGTGCAACTGCAGCTGCTGGGCTTCCACTCGCTGGCCCCACTTTGGGGAGAGGAGGGTCCTGCACACGGCTGTGAGTGCCCAGCCGGGACTGGGTGGTCTCCAGCGGGGGTGGGGGTGAAGGAGGGATCTCTGGCGGATGGGCTGCATGGTCTTCTACCGGGGGAGGCCATTGGGATGGGAAGGGGGGCCTCGGAAAGGCAAGAGCAGGAAGCCAGGAGTTCCAGCTCTGCGTTCTCTGTTGTGGGGGCTTCTCTTCTCCATCCAGGAACCCCCAGCCCCACTCCAGAGGGACCCAGCTACAGCCCTGCCATAGCCTGCCTGGAAAGGGAAGAGGAAAGGAAGGGGTGGTGCGGGGAGGGGGGTTAGCACTATTGTGTTCTGACCCATGTCAAGTGCTGCATTCTGCTTAATTTTCACCACCACTCTTCGAGGCAAGGATCTTACCTTACCTCACCATCTTACAGATGGTGAAACTGAGGCCGAGAGTGCCAAGAAGGCAGTGGGCTCAGCCCTGCCCGGCTCCCAAACCCATAGTCTTCCGTTGATACCATGCTGAATCCTATCTCTCCCTCACAACCCTCTGCAGTTCTTCAGTTCTACTAATCAGAAAATACCCCACATGCCAATGACTAATTAGCAAGAGAGAAAAGAAAGAGGGAATCGAGAATTTTTCTGTTGTGTCTTGTTTCTAAAACTCTTGCAGACGTTTGTTTGCCCATTTGAAACGGTCTTGGAAGGAACCCCAGACCCCTGAGGGAGACTTTTCCTTGCGTTTCCTCGCAGAGGTTTCCAGCTGGAATGGTGAAGGTTGCCTCTTGCTTCCCTAACTCAGGCAATTGGGGGTGTACACTGAGGACCCCACCATGGCTGCTGGGCCAGGGAGTCTACCAGCTTCACCCATGGGCACAACCCTTGCCCATCAGGGATGGAGGTGTGTGTGGGGGGGAAGGTGTGCACACTCGGAAGTCACATCCACCACTGTCACTCCACTGCTCCTTGAGCCACCCATAGCCTCAGTTTCTCCATCTGTAAAATGGAAATAATGATAGAACTTGCCTCCTGGGGTTGTTGTAGAGATCGAGATGGGTTGATGCACGTGACTGTCAACACCACTATCGTACTTGGATACTTCGTGAAGTTCCCCACTCCCTGCAGGTGATCTCTGGAATAACAGGCTCTCTATTTTCAAGAAAGATCTCACACAGCCTTTCATGTTGTAGGTGCACCCAACTATTTTATTTTGGACAACCAAGTGCTGTTTAGGCAAGATGTGTAATCTGAAACAACCTCCACCCGCGATCCTTTAGGCCATTTACCAAGGTCATCTGAAGGAATTGCTAAAAAGGAGGCTAGGAAATTTAACCCAGATTTGGAACTGATTCCCAAGGGTGTGTCGTCACAGTGTTGCACCATGAGTGTGAACAAGTCTTTTAAGGACACTTAAGAAAGCCATGCCATCAGTGGTTACATTATGGAGAGCATGCATTGGCACCCCCGAGATGAATGGAACAGCCAGCTGCCCTAATGTTATGCAAATAGGTGCTCAAGGCTTGGGATAAAAATTCCAGCAAAAGCATCCTACAGATTCCAAAAGTGCTGTATCGCCAAGAACCCAGAGGGGAGGAAAGAAGATGTGCTTGGGAAACTAAGATGACTAAAAAGGTGGCTCTGATGATGACAAAGACCCTTAGAGCAAAGATGAGTTGGAATAAAACTGAGTCATGAAATGAGGGCAAAGAAAGCAACTTTTCTAAATTAATATATTATGAACATATAATATGTGAGTATAAGTATGTATTCGGTGAGTAATAAATTGTCACAAATAGATATTTAACTATTTCATCTACTTTTAAAAAGATGATCTATCTGCTCAGTTAAATCACAAATCCTTTGGATCTTTTGAGTGAGGAAATGGGCAATCGTCATATTTTTGAGTTGTTTTATACTTGGGCGCTGTAGCAGATGGGGCTGGTGCCTTTCCAGAAGGCCTGACTCCTGCCTGCTAGCGTTGGGAACTCTTTGCCCTGGGGCTTCCTCCAGCTGCCTGCACTGGGGATAGCTGGAAGTGCCAGGGAATTCATACACCCCAGGAATAGCCCTCAGCCAGTGGCTGATGGGACTTGGGGTGTAAATTCCCCAGCTCCCTTGTCCCTGGATGAGATGATGCTGCAGTGTACATGTCCTCGAATTCCCCAGAGGGATTAAGCCCCAGCTGCCCCTTGTCACTTGCTCACGACCACACCCTTTGCTAGCTCCTCTCCATCCTGTCTTCCCTCCTGGGGCTTCCACGATTCTCTCCAAAGAAAGCGGATTGACTCGAATCCTTGCCTCAGAGTCTGCTTCTGGGGGCCTCCAACCCACAACCAGCACAGATGATAAAGGGTAGCGATCGTTATAATCACGCATTATTATTTCGAGAAAGATCAGGAAGATGAAGCGACTGCTCTGTGCTCTGTGTCCTCAGAGCTTGCAGCAGTCAGGCCAAGGGGAATCTTTGAGGTCCGGGCAGGAAGGGGGATGTCTGACTGTGTATTTATCTCAAAGCAATCTCAAAGTGATATTCTCTCTCTCTTTCTCTCTCATTCAATTATACGCTTGAGTAGCTAAGCCAAAAATCGGTTCATCCAGAGCAATTAAAAGCTTCCTTTGCTAGACCTTGGGGATTTCTCTCTGATCAATGAGAAAAACACCGCAGCTGGAAAACAGCCGAAACCAAGAACAGAGCAGTCAGATGGGCTAAAACACCATTAAAATTTGTGTTTTTAAAAGAACCTTTTATTTTCCAATATGGGATGATGGGGGAGGGATGTTATATAAATGACTAGAAATTTCTCATTAGTTTTCCTGCCCTTTTGCCTCCAAACTGGAATTTATTTGCAAAAATTTGTATGGGGCTCCATGTATCAGCTCATGAGCCGTGGTAAGGTATTTGTTACTATATTTATGATTAAAAATAAAATAATAACAACCGAGGTCATGTAATGCATAGCTACAATGTGCTGGTTCTGTGCTAAGAGCTTCCCATACATTATCTCAACTGACTCTAATGATCCTATGAAGAGGTCACTGTTAGGATCTCTGTCTTAATAATGTAGCTAATCAGGCTCAGAGAGGTTAAGTAACTTGTCTGAGATCACACAGCCAGGAAGTCACAGAATGGGCTTACAAACCCAGGCAGTCTGGCTTCAAAGCCTGGGTTCTTAACCATGGGAAGAACAATCTGGCTTTGCACACCAGGAGGAAAGAATGACTTGGCTGACCTCATTGCCCAAGGCAATGGAGGGGATGTGTGTATGCGTGTATGTCTCTTCCCCTCCCCCATATCTCCCCGACTGGGGGGGTCCTTCCCACCTCCAATGTCCTGCTCTGCCAACATCTGGCTTTTGTGACAGGCTGTGGCCTTTGTTCCGGAAAGTGTGCCCTTTCTAAGAAGGTGGGGGTGTTAGCCCAGCTTGGGCAATCAGCCCAAAGTCCATTCTGTGTACTTCTGGGCAGCGCGCCCAGTTTCTTCCTGGAGTGCAGCTGGGCCTGGGAGGGTTTCTGGATTTTCCACGTTTGCTGGAGCAGGGTGGGTGGGGAGCTGGGAGCTGGGCAGGTGACCTGTGCCAGACACCTTTGGGGCCTGCTGGGGGTGGACACTCTGCCTAGGGCCTGCTTGCTTGTCCTCCCCTGGGCCCTGTCCAGGTGTATTTGGGGACATAAAGCTGCCTTCCCAGGGAATACATGGCAGGGGAAAGGGGCAGGGCCTCGTGACACCCCTGGAGAACACGGCAGATTCTGCTCGAGTCATGAGGGGAGCTGTGGCCGGGATATGTCAGCTGGAGCTCGGCTGAGGCTGGGTGCTGGGCTGGGGGCCTCAGTTTCCCTCCATGAGAGGCTCTCTGTGTGGTTGCTTTAGGATAACTAGATTTATTACATGGGGGCTCAGGGCTTCAAAGGCACATCCCTCAAGAGACAGAAACCTGTGGTAGTGGCACGGCCTTGTCCAACCATGAGCTCCAACCATGAGGACAAGGTCACCCAACATCCTTTACGGTGGGATCTAGCAGCTGAAGTGGCCCCAGAGGCCCACCAAGGTTCAAGGTGAAGGGACATTGACTCCACCTCTGCATGAGTGTGTGCCGAGGTCACACTGTGCAAGAACAAGTGGGATGGGAGACATTATTGTGGCCATTTTTGGAAAATGCCATCTGTTACCGGATGTAATGGGTTCTGGGAGAACAGGGTGATACCAGGATCTTCCGTCTGCAACCAAGGAGCCCTCAGAGCTCCCCTTCATTCCGCTGAGTATTTCCTTGTATGCCTCTCCCGGCAGCTAGGACAAGCCCAAGGCTAGGGCAGGTTCAGGGGACCTAGACGTCCCTTGAACATGTGCCCACGTCTCCTCTTCTGCTTCCCCTGTGTCCCACCGGCAGAAGGGTTGGGGCCCAGCAGGGAAGGGAACAAGCAGGGTGGGTTTGCTGAATCTGTGCCTGGAGGCTGGGGACTTCTGTCCATCCCAGAATTTCCACCGCCCACTCTTGGATCCGTCCCCTTCTTTCCCTCCTCCCCTCCTCACCATCAAATTTGTTCTTGGCGTCCCCCCGTGCTCCTTCTTGAGGGCACCACCAACACCCTCTTCCAGCCTCTCACTGACCTGGGGACCTCCACTCCCCTGAGGCGTCTGTCACCGTCGTCGCCAGTCACCCCTTCTCACCAAATCCTGCCAAGTCTCATCCTGTGCGCTTGTCCTCTCCATAGCTTTGAGCAGGGCCTGCTGCCTCCTTGGGACTTTCTTAGGGGCCTGCACGTCTTTTCCTGCCTCTCAGACGGGCCCCTGTCCCGGGGGCGTCCTTGGTTCTCTTCTCTCTTGTTGAACCTCTGACTTCGTCTGTCCTCTATTAGCACTGACTACATAGTCCATTCCCTTCTCACCTACTTATTAATACCTCGTAAGCTCTGGGTTTTTGTTTGTTTATTTGTTTTTTTAAGAGACAGGGTCTCACTCTGCTCCCCAGGCTGGAGTGCAGTGGCGTGATCATAGCTCACTGCAGCCTCAAACTCCTGGGCCTCAGCTTCCCAAGTAGCTAGGGACTAGAGGTACGTCACCACCCCCGGCTAGATTTTTTTTTATGTGTTTTTTTTTTTTTTTTAATTTCTTGTAGAGACAGGGTGTTACTATAGCGTGTTGCTCAGGCTGATCTTAAACTCCTGGTCTCAAGCAATCCTCCAGCCTGGGCCTCCCAAAGTGCTGGGATTACAGGTGTGCGCCCCCATGCCTGGCCCTTGTCTCATAAGCCCTGCATCTCATATTTCCAACTTCCCACTTGATATCCGACCTGGCTGCTCCCTGGTCATCTCAGATCTACTGCACCAAAGTTCAGCTCAGTATCTGCTTCCCATTTTGACTTATTTCTTCCCATGTCACTGATCGTCACCATCCAGCCTGTCAAGGCAGAAACCTTAGAGCATTCCTTCTTCCTCTACCGAATTTTAAATGTCTGAAGTTCTAGCAAATCTGTGGCCAGAATATCTTTTGAACACATCCATTCATTCCTCCATTCATTCAGTTAGCAAACACTGATTGAGTGTGTACTCTGCCCCAGGCTGGAGATATAGCAGTAAGCCAAACAAAATCCTTACTCTGCAAGGGAGAGACAGTAAGCAGATAAAAAAGCAAACTCATTGCAGTACCTGGTGATAAACTTGCTGTGAGGCAGTAAGGCTGGGTGGGGATTGGGGAGGAGGCAGGGTTACCTTATGTCAGGTAGACAGGGAGAGCCTTGCTGATCAGGCAGCATTGAGTGGAGACTAAGAGGAAATGCATTCAGCCAGGTGGACATTGAGTCTTCCTTCTCCACCCTATGGCCACACTCTTCATTCTTTTCCCCGAACTGTGGAAATCACCTTCCAGTTGAAGTCTTTCCTTCCACTTCCACCCTTCCCTCTCCACCCCCTTTCAGTGACCTCTGTCTCCCATAGGATAAAGTTCAAACTCCTACCTGTGGCACACAAGGGCATTCACAACTCTCTCTGACACCTTTTTCCAGCCGAGTCCTCCTGCGGCCAGCAGAATTCTAAGATGGCCCTGTGGTCTCCACCCTGGCTGTTGCCCACGTAGAATCCTGTCCTTTTGCGAGCAGGTAAAGCCCGTGACTTGCTTCCAGCAAGAAGCAAGAATATAGGCTGTCACTGCCTTTGTGTCATGTAAGATTCTGTCTTAGCAGATTTCATAGAGATCCTGCCGGCCGTGGAAAGGCTGACGGCTGTCTTGTGAGCTGCCCATGGACAGGGCCCCGTGGCAGGGAGCTGCGGTGACCGCTGGGGGCCTCCAGCCAGTAGGAAGCTGAGACTCCCAGTCCCAGAGTCCCAAGGTCTGGGCCACAACCTGAATGGACACGGGCACAGATTCCTCCCTGTCAAGCCTCATGTGGGTCACAGTCCTGGCCCACACCCTGCGCAGCCTGGCAAGGCTCTGAGCTGAGGACCCACCTTAGCTGGATGGCCCATGTGTGTTGCTTTAAGCCTCTCATTTGCAGTACGTTGTTACACAGCAATGGAAAATGAATACATTCACTCTTCGTGCCTTCTATGAGCCCTCGGGCTGGCCCTGCTTCCAGGCAAATTTTCTTTTTCATGCCCTGCTAGGAGCACAGTTTCTATGTACACAAATTCTCTAACCCTACATTTTCTCTCAGGTAAGATCGTGTTCGTCCTTCAAAGCCCCATTCAGATGCACCCTCTCCTTCCTGTTCTAGTTACACCCAGGCCCACCCTCCCCTCCCAGCCCCGTGGCCCTGTTCTCACCTCTCTTTAAACACACGTGGCATCGGGTGGCATTTGTGCACACGGCAGTCCCCTCCCTTACTCAATTTTCCATCTCCAGGTCTAGCTCAGTGCCTGGCTTCCAGCAAATCGAGGGTTCCTGACTTGGAGTGTGTGTGAGAGTGTGGACGGGGTTGATGATATTCATAAATTCCCTGAAATTGCTTGGCGAATGCTATTTAGGGTGGTTTTTTCTTCTGGGTATCTATCCTTCCTCAGACTCTCAAAGAGGCTCGAGGTCCTGGACAGATTACCACCGATTGAAGCAGGGTGTCCATACACGTTTCTTGAATTTAAGCCACTGGGTTATGGCCCACTAAGGGATTTCCATTTTCAGCCTTACTGCTAATTGTAGCTTTGCCGGAGGACTTGGAAGCGTCCTCCGTGTTTTGCAGGAGAGCTGCTGCTTCGACATCTGTAAAAGCGCAGTCATGTAGTCAGCTCCAGGCTCCAACCGGGACGAAGATGGTTCAGCCTGGGGCAAGAGAGCGTGGGCAGGGGGCTCAGGGAAGCCCAGGACGAGGAATGTCGAGTCCTGGGGACGGCCCCCGGGATGGGGCCGGCTAATCCTGTGCTGCTCCTTTAACAGTGCCAGGTGCCAGGGTGACTGTTCCCCACTGCCAGCTCCCCTGGGCTCTCGAGGACTGCCTTTGGCAGTGCCAGTGTATTTTTAGCCCTCCAGCAAGTGGAACAAAGCGCTCTGAGAGGCGCCGCTTCCCTCTTGGCTGCGGGCAGCGCTTGGCAGCTCTCTGAGAAGGTGCAAGGCCCCTCTCCAGCCACAGTGGGGGTGCGGGTGCCGCTCCCCACTTCCCCCCAGGCTCTGTCCCTCAGGGGCTTGGGAGAGGGACGTGCTTGTCAGCTGGACAGGGGCCAGGGATGTGTGCCCAGGGTGGTTAGGGGGAGAGAGCGAGTGGCTGGCCTTTCACTAGGAGAGGATGCGCACAGCACAGGGAAGGAGGCTCCCCCGACCGGGCGCTGGCGTCTCCTGGCCGCTCACTCAGGGTGACAGAATGGTGTGTCCCAGGACTACCTGAGGGTAAGTGGGCAAGGCAGGGAGCTCTAGATCAGGGGGTTGGAGGATGGGTGGGCCCCAGAGCCCAGCCAGAGAAGACCCCGTCCCTGAAGGTGCAGAGAGGGGAGGTGTCTGGGAGAGCGGCAGGAAGCCACCCCCTGGTGATGAGCGCTCAAGGCTAACCTTGAGCGTTGATCTGCCAAATATTTGCTTGGATCACTGACCTAGCGGACATCTGCCCTCACCCCCTCCCAGCCACGACCCGACAGCCCAACCCCCTGATCTTGGAGGGGCGGGCATCGTTTCCCAAGGAAGTCCTCTCCAGGCAGGTGTGGCTTCAGGTTCCCCTCCTGTGGGGCATGGCTTGGGGACGAAAAGGGACGGGGTGGGAGCCGGGGTCCAGGGGCCGGGGTGGCCATCCCCACCGACCCTTTGTTTGAAGTGGCTGCCTCAGCGGAGCTGGTCTGAAGCGGTCAAGGTTCAGCCTTGCCGCCCACATAGAACCGAACTCCGCAAGAATCAGGTCACCCGGGCTCCCTCCCCCAGAGCCGTCCTGTCCACTCAAACCCAGAAAGAGGGAGGCCTTGCTTCTTAGAGCGGACAGAGAGCGGGCGAGAGGGGCTTTGGCTGGGGCTTGGAAGGAATCTCTCTCTCTCATCACACACGCACACTCACACACTCACACTCACCCCACACTGCCCCTGGTGCCCACCCTGGGTTCACTAAGCTCTGCACCGGCACTGTCCCCGGGTCACTGGAACCCTGTGGGTTACTTTGCTCCACATTATTGAGTTGGAAACCAGGATTCAGAAAGATTAAGCAACTTGTCCAAGCTCATGCAACCGCTGAGTGGGGAAGCTGGGCATCAAATCCAAGGCTGTTGGATGACCCACTGCACCCAAGAAGGGGAGAGGAAGACAGGGAGAAGCTCACGCACCTGTTCTCTGAGGCTCTAGAGGAAGGGGAGCCGTGGGGGCAGAGCTGCCATGCCTGCGGAGGACCAATCATTTCCCAAGATCGCTTACGGGAGAGAATCAAACTGGCTTGCTTAAGTCTTTATTGTATGGGGTTTTCTGTCACTTGAAGGCAAACTGACACTAAATACAACGCTGTGGCTGGCCGCCCACTCTCTGAGGGCACCTCTGCCTGTGCCTGTGCTGCTCCTCCGGCTGCGGCCTTCCCTCTGGCTACGGCCGTCTCTAGTCTTCCTTCAAGGCCCAGCTAAAAAGACCACCTCCTCTGTGATGCCTTACCTATGCCCACCCGCTTGGGAACTATGAGTTCCTTTTTCTTCTCAGTCTGTTTCCTTCTTGTGTTGAAATCATCCTGCCTGGTTGGTGCATTTTAATCTTTCATCGTGTATCTTACTCATTAGATTGGAAGGGACAGCGTTTGTTTTGGCTTAACAGCAGTGGTGTGCTGGTAAACCAGCTCTCTGGGAGAAAAAGTGCCCTGATTTGTAGCACTAGCCCCTTCTCATGGTGTAAATACTCCCACCATGGTCAATTTCAAGCTAAGATGGTTTAACAACTGAGTATTTAATAGTTGGCTCTCCCAAGCCAGTGCTGGTGGCTCTAGCTTGCTACCGCATACGAGTCTGCCCACTGCTTAGGCTTAAGGTTTGCACTTAGTAGGTGTGCAACAGGCTGGTGCCACAAATCCTTGCTCGGGTGACTATTTTACTCAACATTTTTTTTTTCCTGAAGCCCCTACTTTGTTCCTAGAAAACTTTATAAAGGATGTCGGGGAAGATCATTTGCAAACATGGTGACAATCCTTCTCTCTTCCCTACATCTGTGCCCCTTTGCAATGTGACTTTGCAGCTTCCGGGACTGATTTCCAGTCCTTGAATCAGGGATGGCCTTTTGACTTAGCCATTGGAATATGGTGGGAGTGACTTCATGACAGTTCTAAGACTGGGCCTCAAGAGGCCCTGAGTATGTCTGTTCCCATCTTGGGATCCTGCCAGTTGCCAGGCATAATGCTCCAGCTGTCCTACTGAGAATGAGGGAGCACATGGAGCAGAGGCACACCCTCTTCCTGAGCCAGCTAGATCAGCTAGGCCCAGTAAACCCTCCTGCCCAAGGATGTGTGAGTGAGTCTAGCTGAGACCCAAAGAACCACACAGCTGAGCCCAACCCAAATTACTAAGGTGACGAATTGTGAGCCCAATAAATGGTTGTTGTTTTAAACCATTAAATTTTGGAGTGGTTTGTTATGCAGCAAGAGCTAACGGATACACCATCCTTGCATTCAGAAGTACTCAGCTTTTGGCTGGAATGTCCACCTATATCTGAGTGGAGTAGAGACAGCCCCCTGCTCCCAGCCATGAGCAAGGACACCAGGTATCAGCTCTACTGACCTCCCCCCAACCCTGAACATGAATTCTGGTAGAGTCTTAACATCCCCCCCAAACACAGCTTACAGGAGCCCAGAGGAGGTGGACCCCTTGGTTCCCTGATGGAAGAGTTGGACAGGAGGCATGGAGTCTGTGGCTGCAGACCTGAGTCAAGGTGAGCTCTCCCTACCTTTGGCTTTGCTTGTACCAGGAAGTCATAAGGCTGGAAGCTGCCCTTTTCCTATTGATCAATGAAGACTTAATAGCCTTCTTCCAGGAAATATCCAACCAGGAACAGGAAACTCACACATTATTTTCTGTTCTGAATGATGATGATAATGGTTATTTTTTTGGTGGGACAAGAAGGTCCTAATGTATTTGGGGGGTGGGGAAGAGGGAAAGGGCAATGTCTTAAACTAAACTTAATACATTTCTACTTTCAGTTGAAGAATAAGATCTTGCCTGTAATCTGTGAAGGAGCATGTGAAAAACTAAACCAAACCCAACCTGCCCTCCAGGTTTGAACTGTTGAAACTCTGCGGCGGCGAGGAGGCATTCTAGAGGAGGAGAGAGGAAGCAGGCCATGAAACAGATTTGCAGCTGCATGCAGTGGTGGTGTGCGGTTCCCCTCTAACCACCTGTGTGACCTTGGGCAAGTCACCCAACCCCTCTGGGACTACTTATGACAGGGAGCTGGACTGGGGAGCTCCACGATCCCTTCATAATAGAGGATTTTTACTAGCTTAAAGGGAAAAGCCAGGGAGAGGCAGAGAGGCTCCTGACATTTGACTGTTTACCCCCAGAGGTGTGTGCTGACCCCGTTCCATTAGCACAAAATATACTCATTGTGATGTCATGAACGTAGTGCTGGCACCCACACTGGTGCCTTCCCCAGTTTGTATTTGATGTATTACTCATGCCGTCACTGAGCAACATGGTATCTCTCATTGACAAGCTGTGTGACCCTGTGTAGGTTACTCCACCTCTCTGATCTTCAATTTCTTCCTCTAAAGTATGGTGTCATGTGAAACTTTTACAATGTTGAACCACAATAAATATTGAATGAAAACATCTATAGTGATGCTGTATGATTTATTACATAGAAAATATACAGAAAGTTATTTTTTTCTATCCACTTATGGAAAATTATGTCAACCTGCAGGTCTAATTTGGCCTCAAGCAGCCACACTACATATTCAGACCTTCTGGGATGTTCTCATTTTCGGTTTCAGAGACTTTTTGTTCAGTTATATGTGGACACCTGGGGCACTTTTTTTGGCTATGATAATTTTTTCTGTGTTTTATAGGAACACCCTTGGTGCTTATCTCAGAAAGTTGTTAAAAGGGTTAAATGAAATAATCCACCTAAAGCATGAAGCTTAGTGCCTAGGCCAGTAGATGGTTAATCAACAGCAGCTGCTGCTATTGTTACTTCCCCACAGCCGTGGCCATTCACGCCTGCTGCGAGGAGTTTGATCCCCAGCTCTGGCTGGCAGGGCCACTCCAGAACTGATGAGCAGGGAAGGTCAAGAGTTGGGAATCCAGCCATGCTGGTTCCTCAGACCACAGGTCATTTCCTCACCTAAGGTCATTCCCCCACTGTCCTCTCCTGTTGGGGACAGGTGACAGAGCCTTCTCCCTTGCTGCCCATCCCTTCCATTGCTGAATGGATAAAAAAAGACTCAAAGATGTCCTTAAGGGACTGCCTTTTAGAGTTTTTTTGATACTGGACAATGCCCCGGGCAACCCAGATCCCATGAGTTCAACATAGAAGGTGTTGAAGGGGCCTACTTGTCCCCAACATGGTATCTCCAATTCAGCCACTAGATCAGGGGGTCATAAGGACCTTTGAGGTTTATTACACACAATACTCTATGGAAAAGCTTGTCAGTGCTGTGGAAGGGAACCCCGGTAGACAGAACATCACAAAAGTCTGGGAGGATTGCACCATTGAAGAGGCCTTATTGTTACAGAAAACCTGCAAAAACCATCAAGCCTGAAACAATAAACTCCTGCTGGAGAAAACTGTGTCCAGATGTTGTGCATGAGTTCACAGGATTTACGACAGAGCCAGTCGAGGAAATCTTTCAAAGACATTGTGGATATGGCAAAAAAGGGGAGGGGGGAGCGAAGGGTTTCAAGTTATGGATCTCGGAGAAATTCAAGAGCTAATAGACACCACACCAAAGGAATCAACAAAAAGCAATTTGACGGCGATGAGTGCTTCTGAACCAGCGCAGACGATGAGGAAGAAGACACAGAGGAAACAGTGCCAGAAAACAAATTGACATTACACAGTCTGGGAGAAGATTAGTCAAGACTGTGGGCTTTTAACTTCTTTTACAACATGGACCCTTCTATGAAATGGGCCCCGAAACTAAAGCAAGTGGTGGAAGAAGATTGGTACTGTATAGAGACATTTTTAGAGAAATGAAAAACAGGAAAAATATCAGACAGAAATGATAGGGTATTTCCATAAGTTTCCACCAAATGTGCCTGCCTTTTCTGCCTCCCCTTCCCCCTCCTCTGCCTCTGCCACCCCTGAGACAGCAAGACCAACCCCTCCTCTTCTTCCTCCTCCTCGGCCTACTCAATGTGAAGATGATGAGGATGAAGACCTTTATGATGATCCACTTCCACTTAATGAATAGTAAACATATATTCTCTTCTGTGTGATTTTCTTAATAACATTTTCTTTTCTCTCGCTTACTTTATTGTAAGAATACAGTATATGATATATATGGCACACAAAATACATGTTAATTGACTATTTATATTATCGGCGAGGCTTCTAGCCACCTGTATGCTAGAAGTAAAGTTTTGGAGAGTCCAAAGTTATACACAGTTTTTTGACTGCGTAAGGGATTGGCGCCCTTAAACCCCTTGTTGTTCAAGGGTCAACTGTAGTTTTTTGCATTAATTCACTATTGAACTGCTTGGATGGTGCTTTATTTTCTTGGTGGGATCCCAACCACGGCAGCTACCACGGTCAGACACCTAAGGATATCTGAATATTCTCACCACATAACATTCAGATGGCCATGACTTTGCAAAAAAAATTTTCATGGGAGTTTTTCTGGGGCAACCTCTCTGCTGAATCTGTCCTAGAGGGCAAATGGCCACACTTCCTGTGGGAGGCTGTTAGCAAAAATGGTCGTAATTATTCCCCTCTGCGTATCATACTTCTTCACAATGTGACTTTGCTGCTCTTCCCATCCAGAGGTGGAGTTTATGTCTCCACCTCTTGAATCCAAGTCTTGCAACTTGGCCGATAGAATATGGTAAAATCAAGCCTGCTCCTCAAGAGGCCCAGCACGCGTCCGTCGGCTCCCTTGGAAACCCGCCCAGCGGCGAAGTGAACAAGCCTGGGCTGGCCTGCTGGAGGAGGGGACATGTGAGGCAGAAAGGAGCCGTCCCAGCTGAGACCGCTGGGACCAGCGAGTGCCCAGCTGAGCTGGCAGCTCCAGATGTGTGGGGGAGGCCCAGTCGGGGTCAGCTAGGCCAGCCCAGATCGGCAGAAACATTCAGCATCCACAGACTTGTGAATAATAACAAACCGTGGTTATCGTAAACCACGAAGTTTCGGGATGATGTGTCATACAGCAGTCACAGGTGAGAGCAGAAGTGGACAATCCCATGTTTGCTTCCTATGAGCTTCCGACTCACGGCACATTCCGTGTCCAGCAGTGCCCAGTGCCAACGGGGACCTCCAGGGGAGTAGCGGGGAAGTCCAGCCTAGCTGGCTCTGACCTCAGGGGCCAACTGAGCAAAATGTGAGTAGATAGCTGAGTAATTGTGTCTGGCTGGCCAAGTTCAAAGTGTGGGTGCCGGACGTCGTCCTCAGCTCCTGTGGTGATCCTGGGTGCCGAGGGGGTCTGTGCTGTGGTGGGGGCTCTCTGGGGGGCTGCCCTCTCCGCTCTGCTGCATTCAGCAGGAAAGTGCAGCAGAGAGGGTGCCAGCTGCCCACCCCAATCCTCCTTCGTGGTCTTGCCAGTTACGGAGCCCTGCTGTCAGGAGGGGTAGCTGTTATCTTCCCGGCTTCCCCTGACGATGAGGTGGCCAATCTCAGCAGAAATCACCGGGTGGAGACCTTGGCAGAGGTGGGAGGCCTCCCCTTTGCCCTCCCCTTGCCTGCCCACCTCCAGGCCCACCTCCCGCTGAGGGGCCCTGGGCACACACGTGGCCAACCCTACTCCATCATCCTTTTGCAGACAGCGGCCTCTTGGCCACCCTCAGGCCTAGGGGCACAGTACCTTCTAGAAGGGGGAGTGTGATAATCGACCAGGGCATGCCCCTTGGCCTTACCTGTGGGGAGGAACATAGCCCAGAAGAGGCAGAGTGGAGGTCTGTAGGGCTTGAACCCGGGGCCAGGGGCCTCTCTCGCCAAGGTCAAAGGGCAGCACTGTTGCTGGGCCTCCCAGTGTCACTGCAGACCTGGCTCTCTAGGGACACTGGAGTTACCCACATCCCAGTGGGCTCATCCCTTATCCCTTGGACCGTCAGGAACTCACTCCCTTTTTCTAAGGAATGCCAAATTCGTGTCATTCTAAGTTGGTTTCCTGTCACACCCATTCTGTGATGTAGCCAATAAGGGACTTCTCTAAAGAAGCAAAAATCCTCAGCTCAGTCTCTGCTAGGGCATCCCCTTTGGAAGGTGACAGGCAGGAGGGGGGGACATCTCAGTTGGCCCTGAGCAGGTCCCACTCCTTGGTGCTCCAAAGCCACAGGCTTGTGACTTGCCACTTGATTTGTGGGACCCCGTCCCCACACCTGCAGGCACAGTGCCAGCCGTCCTTCCTGTTCGAGACCACCCTGGAGGCCCTCGGCTCCCAGCCGTCCCCTCCCTTCCTGGGCCCTCTGCTGCTCAATATGTTATCCAGGAAACGTGGGGCAGATGTTTCTGCCAAACCACTGGGCTGTGGCTAGCCTGTGGGGGGTGGTGGTGGTGACTGCACGTGTGTGTGGGGTTCTCCTGCCCCCGGGCCACCTGGGCTCTCTAGCAGAGCAAGCTACGTATATATTTATAGTGGCAGGGACTGTGGGAGCCCCGGCAATAAATAATGGTGTCTAAGGACTTTGGGTGCATGTCAGCCTCTGAATTAAATTCCTCTCCAGCTGCCTCCGAGGCCAGGAGGCACAGTCCGCAGCACCAGCTACAGGCCCTCGATCAGAGCTGAGAGGCCTGTTCCATGACAGACGAGGAAACTGAACTCAGCGAGGAGCAGGGGCTTGACCCAAGCATTCTGACTCCAAGGGCCTTTCTCTGGGCCCAGGCGGGTCTGGCCTCACGGGCTTCCTCAGGGAAGTGTGGACTCTGCAAACTGCAGCCACTCCATAGAGCGTGCAGCTGCTTAAGAGGTTTCAGAAGGAGCTTTTGGGAAGCGCTTCCAGGTGCTGAGCTCCCAGAAGCCGACAGGCCACTCAGCGCTCAAGGGGACAGGCAGGGCACCCCAGACCGTGGTTACAGAGGGTTTAGTGCTCTCTGGAGCCCACCCTGAGCTGGCACCTTCAGTGCATGCTCTGGGGAAGGCACCCTGTTCCTGGGAGGCGTCCACGGGAGCTGCTCAGAGGAGGCCAGAGGAACCCTCGAGAGATGGTTGTGCCAGGAACGTTTTGGCAAGTCTCGTTTATTTATTTATTTTAGAGACAGGGTCTTGCTCTGTCACCCAGGCTGGAGTGCAGCAGCACAATCATAGCTCACTGTAACCTTGAACTCCTGGCCTCAAGCGATCTTCCCACCTTGCCCCACCCCAAGGTGCTGGGATTACAGGTGTGAGCCGCCACATTCAACCTCAAGTCCCACTTTAAAAGCGAAACAGAGCCCATGTGCATGATGAGTGTAATGGTTGTGTATATGTATTTCACATGTATATGTGTAGGTGTACATGTGGATATGTGAGTGTGTATGTGCATGAGAATATGTATTTATATTTGTTTACATGTGTGTTTTGTATGTGTGCCTGTGTGAGCAAGCATGTGTGCATATATGCATGTGTGTCTTGGGTGGGCATGTTTATGTGTTTGCATATGTATATTTACATGTCATATGTGCAAGTGTACATATGCGTGTGTTTGTGCATATGTGTGAGTTTGGGAAGAACAGCCCAGACCCTGGCATGTTAGTGGTGTCCCCTCCCAGGGGAGGAGGTAGTAGGATGGGGACAAGCCATCTGTGCAGGCCAGTCTTCCCTCCTGTCCCTGGTCTTTTGCCCCAACTTTCTTCCTGCTAAAGCCTTCCTTTGCGCTCCCAGTTTAATGTGACCAAAGATTATCTATCCCTCCCAGTAACCAAGCAGCGCATGCTCCTTGTAAAACCCTGGAAAATATAGGAGAGCACAAGGAAGAAAAATTGCCCTTAGTCCCCAAACCCAGAGTCCTGGCTGTGGCTTAACAGAATCTCCTTCTCCGGGTTACAGGTGGGACTTACAGGAAAAAGAAGGGGGAGAAAATACAAACACCATCATCACCCCAGGCCCTTGGGCCCTGGCCCCACACTTCACTGAAGGTTAAGTCTTCAGAACTCCTGGGCTCAAGCAATCCTCCCACCTCAGCCTTCCAAGTAGCTGGGACTACAGGCATGTTCCACTGCACCTGGATAATTTTTAATTTTTGTAGAGATGGGGTCTCTGTATGGTGCTGGCTGGTCTCAAACTCCTGGCCTTAAACGATCCTCCTGCCTCAGCCTCTCCTAGTACTGGGATTACAGGTGTGAGCTACCACACCCAGCCCAACTATTATGATTAATATCGCCACAGCCCCTTGTTTCAAGAACTTGGGATCTTTTCACTTGGATTTGGGTCAGTGGACATAAAAATTTCTCCTCCCTTTTCTTCCCGATATCTCTTGATATGAAGAGCTGGGAAAAGTGGGTGAATTTGCAAAGGAGCTGAGAATCATGGGAAGAAAACGGTAGAGAACGGAACCTTCCCTTTCAATATTGGCCTCAAAACATCTCAAGTGAGTTGTGGTCACCAAAAGGATGGGGACCTTGCCATGGTGGAGAGCTGAGCCTGGTGGGGTCTTGAATTTGCAAAGCCAAGGTCTAGGGTGTCACAGTGGGAGGGCTCAGCTTGGCACATGTGTGACGAGGACAGACACACGAAAGTGTAGAACAACAATCTGTTTCTTCTCCACCAGACACTTAGAAGTAGTTCTTGGAATTCACCCTGCCCCGTCTCTCCTCTCCACTGGGCCCACGTATTTGCTTCTACCTGGCATGCTTTTTCACTGCTTGTCCTCCCAGCAAACTTCTGCACATACTTCAAGACCCCGCTGAGTTAACACCTATGGGGACCGTTGGTGACACCCTGGGCAGAATTAACACATCATTCCCTGTGCTCTCAGAGCTTGTGCTTGCTTCCATGGTGGCACTTAGCACATCCTCTCTGTGTTCTAATGGCTAGTGTGTCCTGTCACGGTGTCTGTCACATTCTTAGAGGAATGGCAGTTGTCACAAGGATAGTTGGTAACTGCCAAGCACTGTATGTGCTAAGTGCCATGGTGTGCGTCACCTCACTGATCCTGCCCCCTTGGTTCTCTATAAGGTGTCACCATTTTACAGGTAAGGGAACAGGTGCTCAGACCCACTGCTACCTGGTTTAGTAGTCTGTGCTCTTAACCATCCTCATTTTGCTCAAGAACCCCCAGATGGAAGAGATCGGCTTATACCCTCCTCTGTGTACCTACCTAGTAGCTGGCAGGGTGCCTGTCACTGAGTGGTCACTAAAATGCTTAAGTAAAAGAACAATCCACAGCAGGGATAGACCAAGGTTTTTAAAGCCATTTCCCTTATGTGAATATTTCCGGGCACAGCTCTCTTTCTTCAGGATTGTTTTCTTTGGGTCAGTTCCTGGGAGTGGAACGACTGGGCCACGTCATCTTCCACCTCCCAGAGCCACCAGCAGTGAAAGAGTGAACCGGTTCTTGGCATGAACCGGTTCTTGGCAACCTTTCAGGCCAGGCTCTGCTCTCACTGTGACGTGGCTCTAGTGCCGGGTGCCTTGGCTGCCCGGACACCGCTGCGCTGAGCCCTGGGAGCCTGTGGCCACGGTGGCCAGCCAGCGAGGGGCTCCCTTGCGCTGTCCGGCTCCCTCCACCCCAGCCCCACTGCCTGGTAGGCAAATGGATTGGGCCTAGGGGCGGGGACCAGACCCCTACATGCATCCTGCCTAACCACTGCACTGCCTCTGACTTCCTTATTTGGAGGGACGGGAGGTGGGGAGAGAAGGGAAGCAGGAAGGTGGATGGAGGCAGCACAGGGAGAAAAATGTCAGGCAGAGGGAGGCGAGGAGATGGGAAGGGTGTGTGCAGTGGGGGGAGTTAAGCCCTCCAGTGCCCCTTCCCACCACTTCTGATTTCTGCAGACCTTCCCCAAACCCTCGGCTCCCAGAGGGAAAGGCAAGTTCACAGCCAGGGCTGGGGCTCTGCGCTCAGGGGCAGGGGACAGCAGTCAGGGGATGCTGGCGCCTTTGCCCTTCCCATGAAGACCCCCTCTTCCTCTGGGTCTCCTCCCTTTTCATCCGCCTATTTCCTCTTCTTCCTGCCCGGGCATTCCCACTCCAACTTCAAATACAAGAAGGCCAGAGACTCCTAGTTAAGCACAGGGGCACCCAGTTTAGCTTAGGGACACCTAGTTAAGAGTGTCCTAACCAGCTGAGACCAATTTTTGTATGTTTTAAGGTTGCTGGATGAAATCCAGGATGCCCACTGCAACCTGATCAGAACAGCAACGGATACTATTTTTAGTAGAAGTTTGCCCCAACTGTTGCGTAGGACACACGCTAACAAACAAACAAAAAACAACTCATCGTTTATCTGAAATTCAAATTGAACTAGGCATCTGTATTTTTTATCTGATAAATCTGGCAAAGCCAGAGTATTTATCTCCTTTTCCTGGATTTCAAACTCTTGGAATTCTGCATCCCCGGCCCCCCAACCAGCTTCCCTCTTTCACCTTTTTGGTGGAGATTTGGCGTCTCCTTAGACCTATGCTCTTTTTAATTTCCCTCCTCCCCTGGGTTTTATTTACTTTAGCAAAGTCACCCTGGGTCTCCGTTTCGATGTCTTTGATGTTATTACTAGAGACCGGGATTGAGGCAGCATAAGCTTTTAGAAAGGTTTCTTCAGGACACTGGAAGGAAATTAAACCTTGGAAAATATGCCTGACATTTTTTTTTCCTTTCTGAAAAGGAAGTCTGTGTGTCGAGCTCCCTCGTGGTCACGGGAGCCCGAACGGCGGAGTTAAGGCCGGAAAGCTCATCTCTCCAGCCGCCACCAGCTGCAGCTCAGCCGCCGAGTGGTTTATCTCCAGCCGCTCAGGCCGCGTTCTCAGGGTTTCCATCCTCAGCTGAACTTGTTCAAAGAGGCCCCGAATGCGTGGGCTCAGAGGGATCTGAGAACCAGCCCGGCCAGGGCTTCCCGAACTGTCGTGTGCACACAGGTCACCCAGGGAGATCCGGTCAGTTCCGTGCTCAGTCTGACCTAGTTTCATCAATTCCAGATCAGTAGAGGTAGGACACAGGCATCACCATTTTTAAAAGAACTCCCCAGATGATTCTAGTTTGAGGCCCAGTGAACCAGAGCAGTGCTTTTCGATGGCTACTGGGAGCTGATGGATAAGGACCAGGCTGCCTTCCGGTTGGGACAACTCTGAGGCGTGTGACCCTCTTGCATTGGACATCTCTACCCTCAGCTGCCCAGTGTCCCATAGCAGAAACTGCCTCCATAAAGCCCCCTTTACTGGCTTCTTTTTTTGTTTGTTTGTTCTGAGACAGAGTATCACTCTGTTGCCCCAGGCAGAGTGCAATGATGTCATCATAGCTCACGGCAACCTCAAGCGATCAAGCGATCCTCCTGCCTCAGCCTCCGGAGTAGCTAGGACTACAGGCATGTGCCACCACACCCGGCTAATTTTTCTATTTTTAGTAGAGAGAGGGTTCTCGTTCTTGCTCAGGGTAGTCTTGAACGCCTGAGCAATCCTCCTGCCTCGACCTCCCAGGGTGCTAGGATTGCAGGTGTGCTGGCTTCTCTTCTCTGTTCCTCTGTTGTGCTTCCTGGGATCACCTGCCAAATAATCTGCTTGCACTTAAATCCTTCTCTCCAGGTCTGCTTTGGGGAGAGCTCAGTGTGTGGGAGGTCACTCTTGCCCATAGACTGTTTTCTGGTTTGAAATGCGAATTCTCAATTTAACAGGTTGCCCATAATGACAGAAGACCCCAGTTTTTGGATCCAGGCAGACAAGACACAAATCTTACCTCTGTGGCTTAGACATTCTAAGTTATTGTGGGTACATGGCATTGTGTTATCATTTTTAGAAATGTAACTTGGCACTTTCTGAGCCTGAGTTCTTCAGATTTACATTGGGGCTAATGGGGGGTTGAAGAGGATAGAATAAAATAGCAACTGCAGAAGACAGAATAATAATTTCCCTACTTTCACTTCCCTGGAGTAGCATTAATAGTAGATATCCACACCCTTCCCATGGCCTCGTGGTGGCAGAGTATCCTTCCTGGCTTGTGGCGTTGGTCTTAGCTGTGTGGCTGTGGCTGACAGGATGTTAGCAGACACTTTGCACATGAAGGCTTGAGTGGGCTTGTGCTTTTAGGCTTGCTCTAACACTTTTGTCTTATATGGAAAATCATTCTTTAGCTAGCTGCTGGTTCTAGAAGTATGGGGGATATACTAAGCAAATTTGAACCCATCCCATTGCCTAAGATCGGACTTGGCTGAGCCCAGCTTAGATGAGCCAAACTCCACTTAACCTGCAGATGATGCTGTATGTCACTGCGTTTCGTTACACAGCTGTATTGTGGGAATAGCTGACAGACAACACTATTTACAAAAACACCTAGCACAGGCTGGGCACATCGTAAAGGGTCTAGTAAAAGCCAGTTCCTGTCTCTGTCCATCATATTCACTAACCTGGGAGCCAGGACATCTCCCTGGTTCCCACCTCCCCGATCAGACTTCTGTGTCAAGACTGGGATGGAAGCTCCAGCTGGTGATGGGGTCCTGCCCACACCCTCTTTCCTCATGTGGCTCCCAGCACATCTCTGGTCAGAGGTGGGGACCGTTGTAACGGTATCGGCTTATCCCCAACCCCTCTTTCAAAGAGAGCATAAGCCTGTCTGTTCCTAAGCTTCCCTAGACCACCAACTGCAAAAGCTCCCTTCTTGTCCATGTCTCTCACTTAGCTCACGGCACAGTCTGTTTCTTACTGTTCCACTTTTTACCTGCCTTCATTAATGATAGCTCTAATATATTAGTCAATATTATAAAATATCAATTGCTTATCAGACATGATGCTAGGTGCTTGAAATAAATATTTGTTTAAAAGTCAACACATCTAAGGAAGACCACATTAATGCTTCATTTACAAAATATCTGATGATTTTGAGTTGCATGTGAGTCATACTTCCAAAAGCCTGATTCATTACAAAAATATATTTATAAAAAGTCAACACATCATTATGATGTAGGTAATGGGATTATCCTCATTTTACATATAAGGAAATTGAGGCCCAGAGAGATTTGGTCAGTTTATAAGTGGCAAAGGTGCTACCCAGACCCAGGTCCATCTAACCCCCAAACCATGCCCTTGGCCCCACCCTGTGCAGCTGACTTGGTCCCTCTAACTGGATTGTAAGGTCCTTGAGGGCAGACACCATCAGTTGCACTTGGTGGGCCCATTAGGCACAGTAGGCACACGACTGCCAATTAGTGACTGGCTGACCAGAGCCACAGGGACCAGGCAAGGGGCACTCATGTTAGTGGCAGGGCTGGCCCTCTTGCAGGAGCATCCAACTCCCTGGGCAGACCCTGTTGCCCATTTGCAGCATCTACCAGCCACACTGAACCAATGCCTACCATTTCTGTCCTTCTGCTCAGTCTTGGGATTTCCACAAATTTCCCAGACACACAACATATCTCTGGGAGTCCTGGGAAGTATCTGGATGCTTTTGGTTGCAAGCAACAGAAACCAGGTTTGAGCTGTGGTGGCCTTTCCCTTCTCTTCTCTTGTCTGCCCTCCCGGGTAGATCCACTTTATTTTCCAATAGCTTCCCCCATGTCCCAAGCCTGCACACCCCCTAGACTGTATCTGTCTTCCCAGCTTCAGAATGACTGGATCACCTCTGGACCACTCCCTGTGGCCTTCCATGGGAATTCCATTTGCTAAGTGACTTCAGTCTGGGTTATCTGTACCAACCACTGCAGCCAGGGAGCCAGAACTCACTGAAACTGGTTTACCCCAGCAGGGACCCCAGTGCTGGGGCAGAGTCAGACACACACCATCCTCACGGTTGCCAAGTGGTGGGGGAGGGATGGAAGGACGTTTGGGAGCAATCACAAGTGTACACGGAGGGGAGATGTGTGGAGGAAGGGGTGGGGCAGAGAGCAGAAAGGCTATAGGAGGGGCCCAAGCATCCCAAGTTGATCTCAGACAAGGAAGTGTCCTTTTATAGCCTGTGTCCTCTAAGGCTTTTGTACAGTTCAGGTAGCCCCTGGCAGAATGACTCTTTCTCCTGTGGCAAGAGCGGCCCACTGGCTTTGGCTGTGTCTGGGTGGGGGGAGGGGTCCTCCCGAATAGATCCTGGGACAGGGACTCCTGTGCCTGTGGTTTATTATGAGGGAGGTGCTCCCAGGGGAAACTGGGAAGGGGCTGAAGGAAGCTGTCGGGATAGGGAGGAAGCCCAGCCAGGGGTGCGCTCAGGAAGAGCCCTACAGGGGTAGCTTTGGCTCCATCTGCGCAGGGGCTCTGAGTGTAAGGGACACCTCAGAGTAAACTGAACCTGGGGCAAGGCAGCTGGTTTTCAAATCTTCATGCCCATTAGTTGTTGGCCAAGCATTGCAGGCGTGGGAGGAGAATGCAAATTTCTAGGCACCTTGGGCTCACTGTTCCTCCAAGCCTGGTGTTCCAGAGGGTTTGGGGAGGCCCCCGGAAGAGGAGCCCAGGTGCACACTGCAGGCAGAAAAAGCACTGCAGAACTGGGAGGGACGCAAAAAAGGTAAAAAGGGATCCGAGGGATGGGGTGGAGGCTGGGGTACATGTGTCAGCTCTTGAGAGGTCTCAAACTCCAGCCCTTGGCGCTGACTCTACCCATAGACATGTTGCTTGGCCTGCAGTGTACCAACTACTCAATACCTTAAAGCTTCTGAATTAGCTGCTAACATTTAAATTTCAGGCAATTTTACCCGAAAGTCCAGATCTCTAGCTCCTCTTGAAAAATCCGATTGGTTCTCAGAGGCCCACATAGCTGCACGGCCACAGTTGGTGGGTGCCGCAGAGTATGCCCAATCTGAGCAATTTTACCTGGTGACCTGATGCCACAGTCCCCACCACTCTCTATTGTGTCCCAATATAATTTTTCTTATAAGAGAACTAAGAGGAAAGGGAAATAATTTTTGTACCTACATCTCTTTAAGTGGAGGAATAATATTATACATGGCCCAAGGATGGTTAATGCAGATACAAGATGTGTCTGTGTTGAAGAACGCAGCTCTGGGTGCCCTTAGGAAGCCTCTGTCACGGTGCCCGCTGGGCCCCTCTTGGCATGAGTCGGCCCCTCCTGCTACAAGCTGTGCCTCCCACCAGCTCTAGCTTTTCCACCAAGATCCAGCTGTGCTGCTCCCCCGCCCCCGCCCCATCCCATTTTGTTAAAAGCAGCTGTTTTTCCCTTTCCAGCTCTCCAAGTGCTGATTTCATCTCTTTCCCGACAAAAGTTTGGAGCCAGGAGGGAAATGGTTTGGCAGAGAATCAACATGCAGTGGGAGGAAGAAGACAGCGCAGAGAAGGCAGATGCTGTACAGAGATCTGGGATGGGAGGTCTGAAAGGAGACTGGACCCAGGCTCCAGAGACCCCTGAGACAAGAAGCCCCTGGAGTCCGGGCGGGGTGTGGGGCTCTGAGGAATTCGCTGCTCAGAGTTGCTCCCGGCGACTTTAGCTAGCAGTGGATCCCAGAGAGTTCTGTTTCTCAATAATTTCTCTCTTTAGCTCAAGAGGGGTGGAGACAGCGGGTAGGGAGATGGGGTTGGACACCAGGGGCCCACAGCAGCCGACTTGGCCCCTCTAATCCTCCCCGACTCAGTGGTGCAGGGGGGTTTTTGAGCACTGGTGCTGTATGTGGGCCGGGCTGGGGACGAAGGGAGACTCGAAATGAGATGGTTGGGGTGGGCAAAGACTAGCATGCCGGTCACCAAGGCAGACCAGGCTCAGGACCAGTGAGCCCCTGGGAAGGCTGGCCCAGGCCAGGAGGAGTCCCTTCCTGGGGTCACACATCACCCCTGCCGCCACCCTCAGCCACACAGCCCCCTAGTTCTCTGCCTTAAAGTCCCCCTCCCCTCCCCAATCCAGCTGAGGCAACATCTTTGCCTGAGTTCTGGAAGAATTCCTTTCTCCGTAACCGTGCCAAAAAAGGGTTGAAAATTTCCAAAAGGAACACTTACAACTAAGACACGAAGGGGAAAACCCGGCATGGAGACACTGGTGAGTTTGCAGAGTGCAGATTTCTAAGCCCAACACCACCAAACGTCTCATGGAAGATCTGTTTGGTGGGCATGGTAGAGGGGGTGTCTGTCCCTTGGAATTCCTTGACTCAGTGCGGCCTGGGTGGAGCCCAGCGAGCACAGGAAGACGCTGGATGGAGATGTGGCTGGTGGCGGGGGTTGGGGTGTCTGCTTCCAGCCTGGCGGGGGCCTCAGTGCTTCTCAAGGGCTGGGTCCAACTCTTTGTCTGGGAAGAGGCTCTACACACCCCTGCCCTGCCCTGGCCTGAGCCGGGCCGCCTCAGCAGCCCCCTGCCCTCCTTTCATGAGGAATTTCCTCCTTCACCCTTCTGGAAGTCACTGGCTCAGGATACACCCCTTCCCACCCCCTGCAACACCACCCCATCTCTCTCTGCCTGTCCAGCTTGCCCAAAGCACGTTCAGAGGGTTCCAGGCTGGCTCTGCCGGGAGCTGCCACGCTCCACTGGGTCCTCCCATCGGTCAGCATAGACACCCTGGGGCTCCCCGTTTCCAAATCTGAATCACTTTTGAGGTCCCTTTGGCATTTGGTTTCTGAATGAAGGGACTGGACTTATCCTTGGGGAAGTCACAGCTGACCTACCTAAGTGTAACGGCCATAGAAATATTATCTTTTAAAATAGGTAATACCTGTGCATGTTAATGTAATCAAACATGAAACATAAGTGGCTTCTATCCCTGTCTCCTTTTACCCTCTCCAGAGCCAATCTGCCTTGCCCATTTTCCAGAGGTCTTTTATGCAAGCGTATATACACGCACATATATGCTTTATCAATATAAATACATTAATAAATTAATATAGTTTGGAGATCATTTCATATCAGCACATAAGCTATTTCTTCATTTAAAAAAGTGGCTGCTAGTATTCCCTTGTTGGGCTGTACATTTATTTAACCAATTTCTTATTGCCAGGCGCTTGGGCTGCTTCCAATCTTGCTCTCTCAGAAAGCATTGTAACTAGATTGTTTGGCACGTGTGCCATGTGTCTGCAGGATAAATCCCAGAAGTAGGATTGCTTGGCCAAAAGATATGTTCATTTTAAATTTTTATAAATATTGTCAAAATGCCCTCTAGAGAAATTATACTGATTTTTTGCTCCCGTCAACAATATTTGAGAATGTCTGTTTCTCTGTGTCCTCACCAACACAGAATGCCATCAAACCTTTTGCCAGTCTAAGAGGTAAAAATAATTGCTGTGAAATAGTAATTACAATCTTTGCTTTTAATACAAACATAGTCAAGCATATGACTCTTAAGCATATGTTTAAGAGTCATCTGTAGATCCATTTCGATGAGCTTTGCTCTGTCTTTTGCCATTTTTTTCCTATCGGCTTGTTGGTCTCTTTCTTACTGATCTCTACATGTGCTTTTTTTTTAATTTTTTTTTTAATTTATTTTTATTTATTTATTTTTTTGAGACAGAGTCTCGCTCTGTTACCTGGGCTAGAGTGAGTGCCGTGGGGTCAGCCTAGCTCACAGCAACCTCAAACTCCTGGGCTTAAGCGATCCTACTGCCTCAGCCTCCCGAGTAGCTGGGACTACAGGCATGCGCCACCATGCCCGGCTAATTTTTTCTATATATATTTTTTTAGTTGGCCAGATAATTTCTTTCTATTTTTTTAGTAGAGACGGGGTCTCGCTCTTGCTCAGGCTGGTCTCGAACTCCTGACCTTGAGCGATCCACCCGCCTCGGCCTCCCAGAGTGCTAGGATTACAGGCGTGAGCCACCGCGCCCGGCCTACATGTGCTTTATATATTAAGGAAATTGGCCTTTGCCAACCACATGTGTTGTAAACACTTTTTTCACCTGTTGTTTATCTTTTGGCTTTTATTTGACATTTGAATTAAAAATTTTTACCTAATCAAATGTATTATTTAAAAAAAATGCCTTTCAGTTTTTGTGTTATGCTAAGAAAAATCTTTCTCACTCTGAGATTATAAAAAAAGTATTCCATTTTTTCTAATGCTTTTATGGTTTCAGTTTTAAGGATTAAATTTCTGATCCATCTGGAATTTATTCTGGTATGAGGAGTAAGGTAGAGATTCAGCTTTAATTTTTCCCAGATGACCACCCAGTCGTCCCAATGAATTGGGATCTTTGGAATAATCCATCTTTTCTCCACTGATGTAAATTATGAAATGGATGTTCCTTAAACGTTTGTCTTACACAGCCATGTGTCACTTAACAACAGGATACATTCTGGGAAAGGTATCATTAGGTGATTTTGTCATTGTGCCAATATCATAGAATGCACTTACACAAACCTAGACGGTATAGCCTACTACATGCCCAGGCTATATGATATGTGTAACCTATTGCTCCCAGGCTACAAACCAGCAGATTACTGTACTGAATACTGTAGATGAACGTAACATAGTGATGAGTATTTGTATATCTAAATACATATCCAAACAAAGAAAAGGTACAGTAAACATATGATATAGAGCCATGTGCAGCAGCATGTGCCTGTAGTCCCAGCTATTGGGGAGACTGAGGCAGGAGGATCACTTGAGCCCAGGAGTTTGAGTCCAGCCTGGGCAACATAGTGAGACCTCCTATATTAATATATATATATATTTAAATACAGTAGAGTAGATAAAATGGAGCTTGCAGGACTGGAAGTTTCTCTGGGTGAGTTAGTAGGTGAGTGGTGAGTGGATGTGAAGGCCTAGAACATTACTGTTCACTACTGTAGACTTTATAAACACTGTACACTTAAGCTACATTAAATTTATAAAAAAATCTATTTCTATTTCTTCAATAATAAGTTAACCTTAGCTTACTGTAACATTTTAACTTTATAAACTTTTAATTTTTTAAACTTTTTGATTCTTTTATTATAACACTTAGCTTAAAACACAAACACATTGTACAGCTGTACAAAAACATTTTCTTTCTTTACATCCTTATTCTATAAGCTTTTTTCTATTTTTAAATTTTTTTAACTTTCTAAACTTTTTTGTTAAAAACTAAGACATAAACACATACATTAGCCTAGGCCTACATAGGATCAGGATCATTAATATCACTTCTACCTCCACATCTTGTCCCACTGGAAGGTCTTTAGGGGTATTAACACACATGGAGCTGTCATCTCCTATGATAACAATGCCTTCTTCTGGAATACCTCCCACAGGACCTGCCTAAGGCTGTTTTACAGTTAACCTTTTTTGAAATAAGCACAAGGAATACACTCCAAACTAAAGATAAAAAGCATAGTATAGTAAATACATAAACCATGAACATAATCATTTATTATTTATTTATTATTATTATTTTTAGAGACAGGGGTCTTGCTTTGCTGCTCTGGCATGAGGGCAGGTGGCATGATCATAGCTCACAACAGCCTCAAACTCCTGGGCTCAAGTGATCCTCCCGCCTCAGCCTCCTGAGTAGCTGGGACCACAGGCACCTGCCACCACGCCTGGCTAATTTTCCTATTTTTAGTAGAGACGGAGTCTCGCGGTGTTGATCAGGCTGGTCTCAAACTCCTGACCTCAAGTGATCCTCCCACCTCTGCCTCCCAAGGTGCTAGCATTATAGGTGTGAGCCTGTGCCTAGACTTTTCCACGACTAGCAGCACAGTAGGTTTGTCTAAACCAGCGTCACCACAAACTCGTAAGTAATGCGCTGCGCTAGGACAGGTATGACGGCTGTGACGTCACTAGGTGATAGGAAATTTTCAGCGGTCCTGTATGTCGTGCATGCAGCGCCTGACTGCATGAGCCTGGGGGAGGGCTGCCGCGTGCCACCTTAGGCTCGGCTCTGTCTTGAATGGTGCAGTTCAGGATCCAAACTTGCAAACTCTACTCAGTTGTAGAGTCCGTCTCTCCCTAGCAGGCAGCTTAGTGACGCTGCTCTCTGCTCAGCCCCGCCTTCCGGCCCACTGCCTGGCGCAGTGCACCTTTCAATCGCCCGCCCACCTTGTCCTCCATGAGGCTCCGGGGGAATGTGGTTTTCTCCGGGTTGCTGCCCTGGTCGGCTTCCCGCTGGCCCAGGGCTCCGTGGGCTGCCACGTGTGGGGCGCCTGCTTGGTGCGCTCCTTCCACCAAAGCTATAAACTGAACAGGTTTCATCTCATTCAACGGTCCTAGCACGCTTTGTAACGGATACTTGTTCTACCTCATTTTAGGGATGAAGAAAACTGGGCTTGGAGAGATTAAGCTCCTTGCCCCGTCTGCTAATAGCAACAGGATTTGAACTCAGCTCTGACTCGGGAGCCTGAACTAACTACCTAGGGGCCTGCCACCAGAAAGCGGTAACCCGCTTGCCTTATAGGTGCTCGGACAGCACTGACAGCGGTCCACTGAGACCTCGAGAGCATTGTCCTAGGCATCCCCAGCTTTCTACATCTCATGGCATCACAGTGCTCCCCCTCCGCTCCCGCCCAGGGAAGCCAGAACCGCCCCCCAACCCTCCGCAGGCCCTACCCAGCCAGCCAGAGCCCCATCCTCCCGGCCTTCGTCTTCCGTAGGCTCTCAGGGGTAACATCAAAATGTTCCTTTCCAGAGACCCACGTCAACACAGCCCACTCGACGCCAGGCACCCATAGATAGTAATGAATTTTATTTTTCATTATCTCCAGTTTTAATAGTAAAGGCACCATAGTGGCCAGTGCAAGCTCTGGATTCACTGGTGAAGCTGACTGCCACCTGAGTGCGGGGGCGGTAGCGTCGCTGCGTCCCCGTGGGAGCCAGGCCAGCAGCCCGCACCCTGCCCCCACCCCACAGTGCAGGGAATGCCCATTAGAACTCTCGCTCCAGAAAGGCCACCTGGATAATTGCTTTCTCTTTCTAAATCTGAGCTTATTCAAAGAAAAATGACTTCAGCTTGGCATGTGAAAAAGGTCAGGACATTACACTGTTGGAAATGTTTATGTGCTTGCAAAGAACGGAGAATTCTCTGAATATGTAACTTCTTCAGCCTCTTCACGGTGAAGTGTTTCGCCCATTTTGTGAAGTCAAAAGTAAGTGATTTTAACGGATCGTGTCACGCGGGGTGGTGGTGATGGATCGGCTAGCCGCCACGCTACATGGGAGCGGCTTGTTTCTCTTTAAAATAGGAAGAGTTACAACGGGCCTGGAATCTGCCAACCCTCAGATTCTTTTTTCCATTCACAAACAATGGTTTAAAAAGTGTTCTTATTTTATGTGAATCTGAATTTTCCTTGACTTTTCATTTTGAAAAATTTTAAACCATAGAAAAATTCCAATAATAACTATTAAATTTACCAACAGTTAACATTTTTGCCACATTTGCTATATTTCTCTCTATACAAACATATACATCGGTCAATAAATATCAGTAATATCTCCTCTCCTCCCCTTCCCTCCCTCCCTCACTTCCTTTCTTTCTTTGTCCTTTCCTCGCCTTCTTTTTCTTAAATATTTGAGAATAAGTTGCAGAAATCTTGACATTTTACCCAGATATTTCTGTACACCACTTCTAAGATTGTGAACATTCTCCCACATACGAACAAAACCCTTATCCCTCTCTATGAGTTTAACCTAGGTACAAATGTGGTCTCTCTTCATGGCCCGTGCTCAAATGTTGCCAGTTGTCCTGGTCTTGTCCACTTCCCTGTCCATCCAGGACCCAACCAAGACCTGTCACCTGTCATTGTCCCTCTGCTCAATCTCCTCTCAGCTGGGACCATCTCCAGGCCTGTCTTTGTCTTGAGTGACGTTGATATCTGAAAGCATTCAGGCCATTTCTTTGGCAGAATGTGTCTTAATTTGGATTTGACTGGTTGTTCCTCAGGAAGAGATTCAGGCTTGCATTAGTCTATTTTCTGTTGCTACAACTGAATACCCAAGACTGGGTAATTTATAAAGAAAAGAAATGTTTTTTCTTGCAGTTTTGACGGCTGGGAAATCCAAGGTCGAGGGCCTGTACCTGGTAAGGCCTCTTGCTGGAGGGTGTCCCATGCCAGGGGCAAGAGCCAGAGCCAACCTGGCTTTTTTTAACAGACTCACTCTTGGGCAAACTAAGCCACTATTAACCTATGAGTGGATTATTGCATTCACATGGGCAGAGCTCATGAGCCAGTCACCTCTCAAAGGCCCCACCTCTTACCATGGCCACACTGGGGATTAAGTTTCAACATGAGTTTCAAAGGGGACATACACTCAAACCATAGCAAAGTTAAATTTGGAGGGGAGGGACAGAATGAATCTTAATTTTTATTTTGTTTTTTTCAATAGCTGTTGCACTCACATGAAATGAAGTCCAGAAGGTATAAAAATATATATACACTATAGATTCTCCTTCCTTCTCTGCCCCCAGCGGGGTGACGGGTCCCCTTCCTGGGAGGCAAATCGTGCTCCCAGTTTCCGTGTCTCCCTCCAAAGGTAATACAAGAGGAGTGTTTCATGCTGCTCCCACGTCTCTAACCGGATAGTTCAATGGGTGGGTGTGTCTGATTGTGTCCCTTGCTTGCCTGGAAACCTTGGGAGGCTCTTGGAAGACTGGCTGAGGTCTCGCTTGGCCCACTGGACCTGATGCTCTGGCCTGGCCCCCTCACAGCCTCACCTCTCCTCACTCTCTGGCCTGGAGAGGCCCTGCCATGATGGGCCTCCCTTTCCAGCCCCTACAGACCCTCACACCTGCTGTTCCCTCTCTCTGGAAGCCTCTTTCTTCCTTTCACTCAACCAGCTTCTCCGTGGTCCTGCATGTCTCAGCTCACACACAGCCCCTTCCTCTGGGGAGCCGTCCTCAAATCCCTGGCAGGGCCACATCATGGGTAATGCCCTCTCAGGACACCCCGTTCCCCCTCCTTGCTCCAGGAGGGAGGAGCCACTTCTAATTTGGGCCCTAAGTGCAGGGCCTGGTGCATCACAGGCTTTCAGCAAATGCTTTGGAGAGAGTGTGTCTGTGAATCCTTCAGTCACGGCAGGAGGGGCCAGAGCCGGGGGTGGGGGTGGGAGTAGAGGACCCCCCAGGGCTGGCTGGTGGAGAAGGTGCTCCGTGATGGTCCAGCAACAGCAGGTCAAGCCCAAGGTCAAGATAAAGGAGCCAAATATCCCAAAGGAAGACCTTGCTCAGCCATGAGGCCAGCGGGACGGCAACTGCTGGGTAACAGCCCAGCAAGCTCCAGGGATGGGAGAGGGGAGAACCAGGAACAAAGGACCCCACCGAACAAGGAGGGACACCTGGGCCCTCGGGGGGGGGGGCTGGGGCTTGGGTGCAGCTGGTTGTTCTGGAGAATCACTAAATGGACATGCTGGGGTGGGGTGCCAGGCAGGGTCCTACCATCGGAGAGGCCTCACAGAGAGGCAGGGCTGGGGCCCGAGAGGCTAACAAAGCTCTCCCTCTAATGTCTGGAGCCAGCCTATGCCACAGAGGTGCAGACCGTGAGTTTGACCCCACGGAGTTCTACAGTGTTCCTTGGGCCAGGAAAGGTTGTCTAAGGGAGGAGCAGAACAATCTCTGCAGACAAAGAGGCTTCACGTTTTGGGCCTGAGGCCAGAGGAAAAGCAAAGTTCACCAACAGCATCCCACCTTCTCCCCCATTTTGCACCTGGGGCGAGAGGCAGGATGGAGGGTGACAACACTTTATGCACTGAATGGCTACAGGGGGCAAAGGATAATCATGAGAAGAAAAAAAAAAAACCCAACACGGTAACAGTGCATGGAGCTGGTTTTGTTTGAATTTGTCTTTTATAATTTTCTGCAACTTTCAATTTTTTCTTCTAATATGAATGCCAATTATTTTTATGCTTTTACCAAAAACAAACAAAAAGCCTTTCCAAAGATTTTATACACATCTCCTGAGAGTACTGGTTCCTAAACCTTGACTGCACGTTGGAATCACTCAGGGAGTTTCAAAAATACTGATGCCTGGGTCCCACCATGAAGCCATTCAGATTTAATTGGCTGTGGGTATAGCCTGCCCAGCTGATCATATTAATATGCACCCAGGTTGAGAGCCACTTCTGTAAAAGGAGAATGCACTAGACAGGTCAAATAAAAGATAGTAAGTTACTAAACATTAATATCCAGGGATGCCATGTTCCGTTGTACAGGCTACATACTGCATAACTCCAGGGGACACCATTTATATATATATTTATATAGCCAATCAGGTGAAAGCTGCCTTCCTGGTGTTGTGCAATGCGGCAGCCTTGTAAGTATGGATATATAATTTGTATATTCATAGATGAATAATTTAAGCACTGATTGCATCTGTTCACCACAATTCTATTGGGGAAGGCAAAGTGACATTCACTAGGATATACAGAGCATTTTAGAAGACTTAGTTTGTATCATCTGGGTTTTAAAATTTGGTGAAGGCTATGATACCAATAAAAACGTCAAAAGCCAAAGTGACCACGTTAGCTTGGATCCATGTGGTGTACATGACACAGAGGACCAAGAGGATGGGCCTGAGAGTGAGGGCTGGGACCTGTGCAGAAGCACAAATACCAGTGGGAAGTCGCCAGCAGGCAGTTGGCGGAGTGTGGCTAGTGGGAGCACTGTTGGGGCAATGGGAGGGGGTCATACGGGGTCTTCAGTCTCTGCCATGAAGCTTTTATGTTTCTGCCACTCCTCACATTCAGAGATGGAATCTAATTCCCTGCCCTTCAATCTGGACAGGTTTTGACTGCTTTGGATGAGCAGAAGGCAGTGCAAGTGATGCTACGTAAGTATTGAGGCTGCATTCTATTCATCCACAGAAGTCAAAACCAGTCCAGATTTTGTGGCTCTAATTCTACTACTTCACAGCACTGCAGTGCACGGGCTTCATGGGTGAGCATCCACGAATTCTTGGATGGTTCCTCCTTGGAACCTCACCGCCATTCTGTGAGGAAGCCCAGGCAGCCTAGGGGAGAGGCCCACCCAGAGAGGAACCGAGGCTTCCAGTCCACAGCTGTCCCGAGCCCCCAGCTGGCAGCCACTCCAGTGGAGCCACGTGAGCGAGGCTATTTGGCACCTTCCAGCCATCCCAGGGTCCCAGCGATGCCACACGAAGAAGAGGAACCACCTGGTCAACCCACAAAATTGAGAGAAATGATACATTTTTGTTGTTTTGAGTCACCAAGTTTCAGGGTATTTTGTGACTCAGAATTAGGTGGCAGAAGCAGGCGGCAGAAACCATTTCTGCTCTGCAGGTGGGAGTGGGCCAGCCTGCTGGAAAGCTGTGTGGGTTGGACTGGGCCTTTGTGGGGTTAGAGGTGCTGGCAGATCCCGATAGTGGAGGGTTTTTTAAATTTTAAATTATATTTATCAAAGTTATGTAGATATAAAACTCAGCTACATCAGAAAAGCTTACAGTGAACAGCAGCCGAGCCTTACCTGCCATACTCACCCCTGCTCACCGCCAGTCCCGCTTCCCCAGACAACATCTCTTGCTAGTTGCTGTTTATGGTTTTTCTCCAGACTCCACGTCACATATTTACACCTCCATCCCTCAATTACCGTCTTTAGACAGCAGCTATTCACTCCCAATATCTAAGATGAGGATTTAGCTCCCTACTCCGGCATCTGAACTTTTGTTACTAATTTTGGTCCCTGGATGAGCATTTACTATTCCGGCAGCACAATCCCAGCTTTGCACCACGAGGACCTCAGCACCCCTCCCCTTCTTCTGCCTTTCTCTTCCCTTCGATCGCCCAGATTTTGTGGCTCTAAAGCAACCACTTCATAGCACTGTAGTGCTTAACCTGGGGTGCACGGGCTTCCTGGGAGAGCATCCGCGAATTCCTCAAAATTAGATGTCAAATTCTGTGTGTGTGTGTGTGTGTGTGTGTGTGTGTGTTTATGTTCTGTTTCCTGGGGAGAGTCCAGAACTTCCATCAAATTCTCCAGAGGGGCCGAGGCCCGGGTGCTGCCCTGGACTCTGTACTAGATGTCTTCCGTCTGCCCCCAGACCCCCCTCACCCATCTCCATGCCCCTGAGCCCCAGGGGGGACCCACATGAGACTTTATCAACGGCTGGGTGTGCCCTGCAGCGGCTAGAGGACAGAAGGGGCTCGAGGAGGGCATTTATTCCCACGCACCCTCTCAGCCTTCTCAGACAGGCTGGGTCTCAACTGAAGGACGTCACTCCACTGAAGGTGGCCTTGTCCACAGGACTTTCTTCTTTAATTCTGGCAACCACTTCTTCTCCTGGGACTTCAGTCAGGCCAGGGGTGATGCTGGTTTAGTTGTTCCTGGCCCCAGGTCATTGCATTGTCCCTTGTGGTCCTACCACACCCTGCCCACACCTTTGTAAATAGTCCTTTAAATAACCCACCTTGAACTATCCTAATTTGATTATGGTATTTGTTTCCTGTTGGGACTCTGTAATAATACTGTTCCTGGGACACAAACCCTGGGACAGAGGTTGTATTCAGGAAGTTTCTGGGGCGTGCCCTTGGGCAAAGGGAGAGGTTGAACTGCGATGTTGTCCGTTGTCTGTTGTTTCCGGTTGACATAAGAATAGAAACTACTCGCTGAAGGTCGTGAGGAGGGTACAGGGGAGAGAGAGGCCTCGAACTCTGAACCTGCTAGGGCTGGAGATTAAGAGTGATGTGCCGGGGCCGTGTTCCTGCCTAATGCACAGCCTTGATCTGATCCTAAGGAAAGGAGGACAGACCCAAGCTGGAGAGCGTTTCCCCAGACCATGGGTGTGTGGTCCAGGTTGGAGCTGACTCTGTGGGAAATCTGAGGCTGGGATAGCCGTTAGAGCTATTCCAAACCCAGCCAAGGGGGCCATGCCTTTAACTGCACCCCCAAAGGACCAGACATTAGATGCTAAGGGGAGACACAACCTTGGGCAAAGTGACTTTCTTCAGGTGAGGGCAATTCCCGAGAAGGGCCTCCTGGCAGCGGCAATAGCATGGCCTCTTGGGCAAGGAGAGCCTTGGCTCAAGGTGGGGGCGGGAACAGGGTGCTCCCAGGAATCCACTATTGGTCTGGTCTCCTAGACTGGGCCTTTGGGTCTGTGCACCCTGATACTGGGCTTAGTGACTGGTGCATAGTAGGAGCTCAGCAAATGTCTGTTGAGAGAATGAATGGAGTGACAGCAAGCTTTTTTGATAGATTAAAATTTATAACCTCAGTTCACTTGTGTATCATTGTTATTTTTATTTTTTAACTTTTTGTTTTGAAATACTTTCATACTTAGTAAAACCGTGTAAAAATGGGGGAAAAAGTCATCTAGATTTCCCAATTGTTAACATTTGTCTCTCTGTCTTGTATATATGTATAGTTACACATGTACATATATATACTGAAAGTATTGTTATTATTCTTACTAATTTCTGAAACCCTTGAGAAAGTTGGCGACTTCCTGCCCCTCTATCCGTAAATACTTTATAAAGCATCGATCTCCTAAGCACAAGGGCATCTCCTCACGTAGCCTCGGTGCAATTTATCAAATTCCAGAGATAGAACACTGACTCACAGCTGTTATCCGATGCACGGTCCCTTATGGAAACTCCTTCCTCAAATTAAGGATTCCATCCTGGAGACACTTTGCCCTCAATTGTCCTGTCAACCTAGTCTTCTTTCTTTGTCCTGCAGGAGCCTGGCAGTTTCCGGGACCACACACCCATGGTCTGGGGAAACGCTCTCCAGCTTGGGTCTGTCCTCCTTTCCTTATGATCACATTAAGGCTGTGCATTAGGCAGGAACGTGACCCGGCACATCACCCTTAATCTCCAGCCCTAGCAGGTTCAGAGTTCACAGCCTCTCTCTCCCCTGTACCCTTCAGGGAGGAGCCGCTATACCCAGCTTCTGTTCTCGTGTTAAGATCCAAGAGTTAAACCACCTACTTGAGGTCACACACTTTCACGAGCTGACGTGAAATCCAGGTACCCTTAGCAGAAGCTCAGAATCTTTTTCACCACACCGGTATAAGAAGAGGCTGTGACAAACACTTTCCACTGTCCCTGGGCCTGCAGAGGACTTTGCACCCGGCTTCCTAACCCAGCCCTTCCTTGCATTAATGGGGGTAATGGGCTGACAGGGGCCAGAGGAAGCTGCCCGCTGTAGGTTAAACTGATTTTCCAAAGAAAGCCCTTAGACTGCTCTCAGAAGGAAAACCTCTGGAAGAGGGAGTTGGGGAGAGGGGTGAGTGAGACAGAAAGCCGGGGGGCTGGAGAGTTTGAGGGTGAGAGAGGAGAGGCTGGGCGGGCACCTACCCTGCGGTGGGGGCTTTGGAGAGAGCTGGGCAAAAGGACTTTTTAGAAAGTTTGCAGCGGGCAGTGGGTTTGGCCCATGGCCACCCACTCCTCACTCCTTCCTCTCCTCCTGTATTTGCCTCTTTAGAAACTTGAGACTTTAAGGGGAAAAAAAGTTTTCAAGGCTTTGGGAGAGGACTGTGTTTTAGTCAATGCCACTCTGTGTTAAACAGGCACAAAGGGCGGCTCGGGTATGTTCTAGTTACACAGGTATGGCGGTGACTTCATGCGGATCTAGTATAAGGGACGCTTTTGTGCAAGAAACACTTCCAGGTGAAACAGATTGTCCTGCCAGGGTCCTCCCAGGGGCTTTTTCAGAGCCGGGGTCATCTGGGTTGCTGAGTTGAAAGACACAGAGAGAGCTTTTCATTTCCCTCCAATTATTTTGTGAGGGCAAGTTTTGTGCTGCTCAATAGGCCGGGCACGGCAAGGCAAAAACGTGGGACAGGAGCGAGCCCTGGTTCTCACACACGCTGCCTGCTGAATCCTTCCCCTCTGGGCCTCAGCTTCTTCACCTGTAAAATGGGGCTGTGCATAGCGATTTTCAGGCAGGATGTGTGTGACGATTAGATGGGATGATGCCCCCAGTGCACTCGATGGGCTGTGGGCTCAGGCTGTGTGTAAGGAACACGTGTCCTTCAGAACGATGCCAGGGGTTAGCTGAATACTACAGGACAGAGGACTGAGCCACTGGCCTGACAGCCCCGGGCATCTCAAGTTCAAAACTCCCCTGCCACTTTCCCTTGTCACAGTGGAGAGGGGGGCCCAAGAGGGACCTGGGGCCTGACGGGGGTCCGGGAATGATGCTGGACCTGTGTGCCCCCGGCTGCAGGGGGCAGTTTTCTGGAGAGAAGGCCTTGGAGAAGTCCCCAGTCTCCAAATTCTCCCTGGGAAGCTGCCACTGGAGAGCCTTTATCTGGAAGACCAAAACATTTTTAAGAATTGACCATTAACATTTCTGATTTCTCTGGGAGCATACTTGCTCTGAGCAAACCAAAAAATTATCCCACATCACACCTCTGTCATCTCCCGCGTTAGAGCCTCTCCGAGCGGCTGGGTCCTCCCTCCATGTTCCACCCTCAGTCCAAGCTCGTCGCCCCCTATCCGGTCGTCCCACCTCTCAGGTCACTCTGCTTCCAGCCTCCTCTCCAGCCTGCTGTCTCTTTCGAGATCATGTCAGTCCCTGCTCAAAAGCCATCCGTGGCTCCCCACTGCCCTGTAAGTTAAGTATTAACCCTGTAGCTTTTCTTTTAGGTCTCTCCACCTTTGGAGTCCACCTTGCCTTTTCCAGGGAGGCGAGTATCTCCTGGCCAGATCTGTAACCTTTCCGCTCTATGTATCTTCCACCCCAAACCCTGCCTCTTGATATACCTTGGCCTTTCTCCACCTCTGAGTCTTTTTTAAAGCCTTTCCTATCTCAGTTGTCAGAGACCAAAAGGGCCCCTCCACTCTTGCATCTTCCCATTTTATTTTTACCTTCCACGTTTGAAAGATTATACTAGTTAATATGTCCTGGATGCCATGGCAGATGAAAGATGGCCACACATTCTTTGCTACTCTTCCCATTGAGACATGGGGTGTATGTCCCCTCCCTTTGAACTGGGAGAGGCTCTGTGGCGGCCTGGCCAGTAGAGAATGGCGGGGGTGCCGCTATCCTAGTTTCTGGGCCCAGGCCTTAGTTGTCTGGCAGCTTCTGCTTCCTATCTTGGGATTCCTGCTCCAGAATCCCCGACCTTGGTAAGGGCTTTGACTACCCTGAGCTGGTCATGCTGAAGAGGCCACGTGTGGAATAGATAGATAGTCCCAGCTGAGACCAGCCTTCCAGCTGTCCCCACCAAAGCGCCAGACCTGTGAGCAAAGCTCCTTCAAACCAGCTGACTTGCCTGCCGGACACCGAGGGATTGTCCAAGGTGCCACAGGAAACAGAAAAATTGCCCAGCCTGGCCCAGATTCCTAATCCACAGAACTGTGAGACATAGCAGGATGGTGGTTGTTCTGGGTCACTACAGCTTTGGAATCACTTGTTACGCAGCAGTGGAGCTAACTTACTATGTTTCATCCACTGGACTGGGCACTGCACTTGCTTTATTCTGGTCACTATTCACATCACCTCCACGGAGCAAGGCTTATCATCTCCATTTTACAGATGAGGCAACTGAGGCTTAGAGAGGTTGAGTGTTACGGACTGAATTGTGTCCCCCCAGAATACGTGTGTTGAAGCCCTGACCCCAGTGTGACTGCAATTGGAGACAGGGCCTTTAGCGGAGTAGTTACGGTTAAAGAGGTCATGAGGGTGGGGCCCTAGTTCGGTACGACTGGTCTTCTTATAAGAAGAGGAGGACACACCAGGAGGCCATGCGAGGACACAGGTGGAAGACACACCAAAGACAGGAGAAACCAACCCCACCGACATCTTGATCTTGGACTTCCAGCCTCCAGAACTATGAGGATAAATTTCTGTTTAAGCCACCTAGGCCATGATAATTTGTGACCGCAGTCCAAGCAGATGAACTCATTGAAAAGATGTCCCCAGGTCACACCAGTATTGCTCTAGACCCTTTCCTGCACCCTGTTCTTTAGAGGCCCCTCTGGGGTCCTGCTCTGGCTGTGCCCCTTCCCACAGGGTGAGGAGTCCGAGGGCCTTGGGGACCCTTCTGGACCACACCCATGTACCTGGGACCCTGGATTAGAAAATCCCAAAAGTCAGGGAGCCTCTTCCCAGGGCCCGCGAAGGTCTCCTTTCTAGGTGTGTCCCCCAGAGGTGACCTGAGACTAGAGCACACAGGTGCAGGAGTTACTAAGGGACAGCCGTTTGTGGGAATGTGAGTGAAACTTGGACTCTGGGCTGGTGTCTGTGTGCACACACGCCAGGCCCCTGCCATGCTAGACATAATTTCTGGGTGCAGGCAGGGGCTGGGCTGTGGCCTGCGTGAGCTCTTCTTACCCCGCCACATTCTGGAGTGGAGCTCTGCGGGACCCCTGAATTCTGAATTCAAATACAGCTCCCAAGTCTCACAGTAGTACATGTGTCAAGGTAGGAGCATGGAACTTATTTCACTGAACAGCTCGTTTGTTTGGTTTACAATGTTTAAGCATTCAGACAGACATTATATGGGCCACCATTGGCCTCTTGACCCAGGCCTGGCCACAAAGCTGACCACAACTGAGCCAGGGCACTGCATGAGACCCTTCCAAGGTATTGCCCAGAGAAGAGTGGAGATGGAGGTGGACAGGCTAAGAGGAGAAGCAGATGTTAGTGTTTTACCATCTCAAACTCATTCCCAACTTGGGCCAAAGGCAGGAGGCTGCAGAGCCGGGCGGGCACATGGCTAGAATACTGGATGCAGGGACTCCAGGGACTCCAGGCACTGGAGGGGCCAGTCATGGGACCATCCAGGAGGGAGAGGCAGTGCCTCAGGGCCCCCAACTGACCCTTGATGAGGAGCTACTAAGGAGGCTGAGACCAATGGCAGGCAGAGGCTCATCCTGGGCTTCTCTGACCCAAGAACCACATCCCACACTGCGGGCTGCAGTTCAACTCCACGCCCAGGGGTCTGTCACCTTGCTGCTGGCTGGCAGAGGGTCTGGCTGCACGGCCGGGGCACAGGCCATGGGCCAGGTGCTGCAAGGTGTTTCCCAGGGAGGCGAGTACCTCCTGGCCCAAGGAAAAATTCAAGACATTTGCTTATAATTTAGAGAAAGAATCAAAGAGAAGCGGAAACTCTGGAGGTGGGAAATTCTTTTCAAAATCAGGTTTGGTTTTGTGTTTTTGGTAGGGGCTATGGGTTTAAAGCCCCAAGGTTTTCCAGACTTCTGGGGAGCCGCGTGGCAGGGAGCTTTGTCCTTTCAGACTGTTGACTCTCTTTGGCCAGAGACCACATTTCCTGAGATGGACTCAAGATCACTTTTTTTCCTCTCTTAGTAGGAAATTCTGAGCGCATGAGGTAAACCGTGTCTGGGCGAGAAGGAATGTGCGGAGTGGAGTTGCCAGGGTATTGCCTCCTTGCAGGAGGCTCGGGAAGGAGACGGCTGCTTGCACATTTGTTTGCTGATGGCTGCCTTTGGAGAGTGGAGAATGGGGCATTTGTGAGCGGTTTTGAGTTCATTCTTCTCGATTTTCTGGTCACTGTGAGTGCCTACTCTGACACAGGCACTGGGGCCCCTCCTAATTCAGAGGTGGTGCCTCGGCCTGGCTGAGCCCAGGGAAGTCCAATTTCATCTTGGTTCAGCCGTGTAGACCTGGGTCTGCGCCCTGGAGGAGGGCAGGGACCAGACTGGATGGTGGGGAGACCCGGCTGTCGCCCAGCCACGAACATCTGGAGAAAGCTCTGGCTTTCTGTCTCTCAGCCTCAGAGGAAGCCTCTCTTAGACTCAAACCAGCCAAGGCAGGGGCAGGCATTTGGGAAAAAGTCTGTTCCCTGCAGGGGAGCTGGGGTGTCCCTTGCCGCCATCAATGGACTTCCCTGTGGGTAGGCTGGGCCGGCAGAGGCAGGCCTTCGCCCCACTGCACTCGAGTAGGAGTTCTGTGGGATTCACCACTCTTTTTCCTGGGGGTGCCACGGAGCCCCCCAGGGAGTGGCCTCTTAGAGGACTGGGGTGACACGGGGCAGCTGCTCTGAGGTAGGACCTGTGCTCCCAGCCGGCTTTCCAGTGAGCCATGCGAAGGCTGAGTCAAGTGACTTGGGGATGAGAGCTTAGAGGAGTTTTGAGACAACAGCCTTGGCCTGGGAATACGGACATGACTCCCTTGCCATGGTTGGGGAGGCCGGCTTGGGGCAAATCGCTTTCTACCGTGCTTGTCACCTCCAGACGCACCTTCTTCTCCTCCTCCCTTCATTTTTCAGCCACTTATGGAGGGTATTCATTTCTCAGGGCTGCTGCCACACACTACCACAACTCGGGTGGCTGACAACAACAGACTCACAGCTCTGGGGCCAGAAGTCCAGGGTCAGGTTGTTGGCAGGGCCGTGCTTCCTCCAAAGGCCCCAGGGAGAGTCTCTCCTTACCTCCCCCCCACCCCGCCCTTGGGGGTCCCAGGCATTCCTTGGCCTGTGGCCGCATCAGTCCATCTTAGCCTCCTTGTCACACAGCCTCTCCTCTTCCCGTTCATGAGTCTCCTCTACGTGTCCCTCGTAAGGACACTAGTCATTAGGTTTAGGGCCCACCTGGATAATCCAAGATGATCTCATCCTGACACGCTTAACTTAATTATACAGAGTCCTTTTTTTTCCCCCAAAATAAGATCACATCCACAGGTTTTGGGATTTAGGACGTGGACATATTTTGGGGGGTGAGAGGCACTATTCAGCCTGCAGGAGAGGGTTTCCATAAGCAAGGTGACCTCCCTGGACCTCAGTCTGCTCCCTGCAGAATGCCCGGCTGAGCTCAAGGGTTTCTTCCTTCTCTCTGTGTACACACACACACACACACACACACACACATTTTATTGTAGTAAAAATATATAACATAAATTTACCATTTTAGTCATTTGTAAGTATAGAGTTCAGTGGCTTTAAGTACACTCACACTGTTGAGCAGCCATCACCACCGTTCGTATTATCTTTTACAAAGATGAAACAGGAAGACTCAGTCACAGGCCCCTTGGCCTCAGGGTATCATTACTGGGTAAAGCTTCTTACACGGACCGCCTCCACCACTGGTTCCCTGTTCAGACTCATGTTATGGAGACATGAGGCGCAGGATCCCAGAAGGGGAGGCAGACAGGACTGAGAACCATGGTGACCCGAAGCAGTAGCCTGGATGTGACCCTGTGATCTCAGAGAGGGTGATCGCCCAGCCTCCTCTCCTGCAGGCTCTGCCCTGTCTTGCCACCAAGTCATCTCCTCATGACGTACCCATGTTCTCTTTTTCCCTCTAGACCAGCGGTTCTCAAAGTCTGATCCCTGGACCGGCAATATCAGCATCAGCTGGGAACTTGCTAGAAATGCAGAGTCTCAGGCCTCACTCCACACTCGCTGCATCGGAGCTGTGTTTTCGTAGCCCTCCAGGCAGCTCTGATCCGTGCTAACGTGTGAGAAGCACTGCTCTGGATCTGCAGGGACTCTGTAAAACTACAGTTTTTATGCCTAGAAGCTCTATGAATAAATAAAACACGGAAGCTGCCAGATTCAGTGAGATCCTGTAGGTCATGATTGCAAATGGGCTGCTGGAGGGCACATCGCACCCTTGGATTTGTGCATTTGTCTTGCACGTTTTTAGAAAATTCAATTAGCTGCCAGTATTAAAGAAATAGAACATTTCACCTAGAAATCCACATTTCAGTATTTTTTGAAGAAATTGGTGTGTCTGGCACCCCTGAGATGCCACATGTAACAGTGGACTGGGGTCAAGCATGGGCCCCCTGATTGGATGACGCCAGGACCCCCAGGTGGTCTCCCCACTCCTCCAGGCAAGGAGGGAAGCCCCCTCACCTACACCACCGCATGGGCAGCTATAGGGATTTCAAGTTGTCAACCCCTATATGTGAATGGGGACCACAGACTGTGGCCCACTGTGACAGTTAATTTTATGTGTCAACGTGGCTAGGCCACAGTACCCAGATAGTTGGTCGAACACTAGTCTAGATGTTGCTGTGAAGGTATTTTTTTAGATGAGATTAACATTTAAGCCAGCAGACTTTGAGGAAAGCAGATTTCATCCAGTCAGTTGACGGCTTTAGGAGAAAAAAGACCACAGCCCCCGAGGCAGAGGGAATTCTGCGCTCACTCTGCGGCATCAGCTCTTGCCCGGGTCTCGGCCTGCCAGCCCACCCTGCCGAGTCTGGACTCCACAGCCAATTCCTGAAAATACATTTGCTCTCTCCCTGCCCACCACATCCTGTTACTTGTTTCTCTGGAGAACGCTGACTAATACACCTGACCTGTGAGTGTTGTTGCTAGTGACCCTGGACCATTTAGGTCGGGACCAAAAGGCACAGGAACTCTGTTTGCTAGCAGCTCTTGGGGACACGTTCTCACTCAAACCATGCCATCAGAGACAAAGGCTGCAAAGCTAATGAGCAGCATTATAATATTAATAATAACAAATAAATAATAAATTGATAAAAATCAACAATGATGTTATTAACAATAATAATATTTGTTGAGTGTTTATTATATGCTGGATACTATGCTAAAGGCGTTCTTCTAATTAAATTTTATTTTATCTTTGGGGTAGCCTTATGGGACAGGTACTGTCATCATCACACCCATTTTCCTGATGGAACAGCTTCAGTGAAGAAGCAACTTGCTCAAAGTCACATGGCTCATGAGTGGCTAGAACAGAGTCAGAGTTTAGGACTCATGTTCATAACGACTACACCATACTGCTATGCTGGAGTGTGGACTTCACCCTGAGTTTCCCAAATAGTAGCATGCAGTATAATCCCCTGGGGGTAAAGAAATCTCAGAACTTGCATTGTGATTCATGCAGTCCTTGGATTACAGGCTGCCATGTTCAGCTGTACACGTTGGGCACTGCACAACTGTACTCGTGGTACCAATCCAAGTACTGCTGTAGGCAATGGAGGGAAAGACAGCTGATGTTCCCCACCTATCCTAGAGGTAGAGTGGTGGTGGTGGTGGTGTATTAACACAAGAGAATACTCTAAAGCAATGAAAAGGAACAAACAATACATCCAACAGTATGGATGAATCTCAAAAACTTGATATTGAGAAAAAGAAAAGTCAAGCACCAACAAGTACATGTTATATTATTCCATTTATAGTGGAGAAATCTGGTAGACATTAAGTTGGTCAAGTGATCAAGGTTAACATCACCAGTAATAAGACATACTAAGTATTATCATGGTGATAATACTTTGATATGGTGAGGACACACATCATTTTAATGGTATTCTTGCCAAAGAATACATACCCTCTCTCCGATCATGAGAAGACATTGAACAAACCCAATTTGAGGGGCATTCTACAAAATAACTGACGAGCACTCTTCAAAAGTGTCAGAGTCAACGGCGACGAGGAAAAGCTGAAACCAGAGGAGACTAAGACATAATAACTAGCGCAGTGTGGGATCATGGATCAAATTCTCAACAGAAAAAGGACATTTTTGGAAGAATTGGTGAAATTTAAGTAAAGTCTGTTGTTAAATTAACAAACGTTAACTCACTAATGCTAAATGTCTTGTAATTGTGCTGTGATTATATCAGATGTTAACATTAGAGGCTATGGGCTGAAGAATATAATGTACTATTTTTTGCAACTTTTCTCTAGATCTAAAATTGAACTAATTTAAAATTAAAAGTTAAAAACCAAGACAGCCCAATCAGCTAGAGTTTAGGACTCATGCTGTGAACTCCCAGGCTCCGTTTCCTTCGTGCTCAGTGGACACTGCAAGGAGGGAACAGGGGCCTCGCACAGTCAGGTAAACAGAGCAGGCTGCGCTTCTCTTTCCCAGACACCAAACACCTCGCCTGACTCTTCCAGCTCGAAGACAGCTGCGCTGCAGACCAGCTGTGCCCCGAGGGCTGCGTGCTGAAACACTGCAAGGAGCAGCCCGGAAAAGTCAACCAGGCATCAGACATAACAGTTTGTTTCTGCAGGGACAGGAAACTGCTGGTCCTGCGATTCAGCCTTTGGGGGTGTTATTAGCATTTAAGGATGAAATCTTCCACTCAGGAATGGATTGGTTGTGAATGCTTTTCCAGAAGCAACGGAATGCAGCCAGTGAGGACATTTTAAAGTTCTTCCTTTTCCACCAGAGGATGACTGCTCTCCCTGGGCCGTGAATGTTCTGGGGACTGTGTTGTCAGCCTGGTGTGCTTTGGGGGTGCAGGGACGGTGAGGCACTGACCAAGCCCAGGGAGGGTGTTGGCCTCACCAGGCAGGGAAGCAGGCAGCAAGGGGCTGTCGCTCTGTGGCAAGGGGACAGGGCACTGGCAGCCTGCCAACTCCTCCTGCACAGGGACTAGAGACGGGGCTGAGGCTCAGGAGCGCTGGGGACTGAGAGTCCCCTGAGGCTGAGGGGTGGGCATTGCTGTGGTACAGGGTGGTGCACGTGTGCGCCTGCATATGCTGAGGTGGGCTCAGGTGCTGGCGGCTGGGGGTGAGCGCTGGCTCCCTGTTGTGCCGTGGCCTGAGGGCCCAGGCGGGCACTGCCAGCAGCCCCTGCGCGTCCTGGGGTGCGGAGGAGAATAAAGGAAATCCTGGGATAGATTATTCAAACTGTCCCATGCAGGCAGGAGCCAGGGCTGCCATGGAAAAGAAGATTCCAAAAGGCCCTTTAGAGAAGGCTGGGGAAGCAGAGCTGGGTTTGAAGTGAGAGAGGATTTGTTATAACTCAGCAAAAGCCCACCCACACTCCAGGCTAATCCACCCTGGGAAGACAGGCCTTCCTGCCACTCAGCTGAGCCAGTGCGTCTCTGGGCGCCTCGAGAGCCTGGGCTGGGGTTGAGAGAACGGGGTGCTGGGTCCTTGGGGCCCCACAGAGCCTGACAATGGCTCCTGGAAGTCCTTACCGCTTAACACTGCCTTTTCCTTTCTGTCCTGTGAATAGCACCAAGCCATTTCGAAGCCAGAATTCCTTAAAATAGTTTGTGTTTAGAGAAACAAGAAGCCCCGCCTCTTTGTTGGCTATATTTTAGCAGCTCTCAACCGTGAGCAGAGGCCTCTCCAGCTTCAGGGCCTGTGGCTTGCAGGGCCTCCCCCCTCATCCCCCCAGGGCTCAGCTTTCCCATAGGCACGTCCCCGGATAGCCCAGACCCTAGAAGGCATTTGCATAGATTTTTGTTTACCTATGTAGTGAAGATGTTATTGCAGAGACGAGAGGACACTTCTGCAAATGGCCAGATGTCTGCACTGTCTAGGGGTGTCCTCTGGAGCCATAGAGCTGCTGGAACAGTGGAACACTAGAACTTTCTGCAATGATAGTGATGTTCTGTGCATGTCTACACTGTCTACTACAGTGGCCGTGTGTGGTCACTGAGCATGCAACATGCAGTTAGTGCAACCCAGGAATTAAATGTTTAATTTCATTTAAATCGAATTGATTTAAATTTAAATAGTGACATGTAGCCACATGTGGCTACTGAATTGGACAGTGTAGCACGTAAGCAAAGGAAATCCTGAACTCGGGCTGCCTCTGGGACGGGGCTGAGTTTGGATATAGGTACATGCAAAGTTATAAGGGCACCCCTGATGGGAGTCACACAGGGCCAGAGTCCAGAAAGAAAGCATTGATGATTTCTTCTTCAACTGAAGTCTTTTCTAGGATCAAGTCCAAGTTGCAAAGGTTCATGCCCTGCCTTTTGCCTGGGATGGTGACCTTGACCTTGGCCATCAGAGCAGACATGAAGAACTAGCAATTCAGTTTCTGCCTGTGCCAGGAGCCTTCATGAGAGCAGCCTCCCTTGCCCTCTGGGAAACCTGACTGGGGAGTTCTGTATTCACCCTTTTATTCCGGGAGGGAAATGGAGGCTCAGCAAACTCCACTGGTCTGTCTGGAGCTTCACAGTGAAAAAGCAGCCGTCAGGATTCGAACCCAGGTCCGCTGAGGCTGACCATCCATGGGCACTTGGAGTCCCATTTTTTCCCTAAAAGTAAGCGATACTGCCCCGAACTTTCTCCTACACTTTTCCTCGAGGTTCTTGAGTGCCCGGACATTTCACTGGGGTCTGGCTGCTGGGACACTCAGAGTTGCCAGGTCAGTGCAGGAAGCTCAGGCACAATGTCTCCAGCCTTGGTCTCACCCCACCCCCATCCATGGGCCTCATGTTAAAAATAACAAAGAGTGACAAGAACTGGGGCTCTGCAGTCTAAAGGACAGCATATTTTTCTCATTTTCTTCTTTCTCTTCCCTGCTTCTCTAAAAGCGGATTAAATATGAAAAGACACTTCCTGACTGAGGGGTTGGAAGACACTGGGAAGGGCTGTCCAGTGGACAAATTACTCTGCAGAGAAGTTTTTAAAAGCCACTTATTTAAAAAAAAAAGAAAAAGAAAACCCCCTTAATTATAAAATTTACACATGTTCCTTAAAGAAAACTTGGAAAACACAGACAAACACAAAGAAAAAAAATGCATTGTCATTCTACTCAAAGGATCTTCGCTAAAAATTTGCTGTAGTCCTTTTCAGTTCTTTATTTTATTTTATTTTTTATTTATTTTTATTTTTCAGAGACGAGGGTCTCACTCTGTCACTCAGACTGGAGTGCGGTGGCATGATTATAGCTCACTGTAGCCTCAAACTCCTGGGCTCAAGTGATCCCCCTGCCTAAGCCTCCCAAATAGCTGGGACTACAGGCATGCGCCACCATGCCCAGGTCATTCTTTTTTTTTGTTTTTTTTTTTTGTATATGTAAATCCTTGCTGTTTTGCCCACGCTGGTCTTGAACTCCTGGCCTCAAGCAATCCTCCCACCTTGGCCTCCCAAAGTGCTGGGATTACAGGTGTAAGCCACCATGCTTGGCCAGTTCTTATTTTGCTATGCACAAAAATTATATATTTTTGTCTGTCTGCGGTAGTTATGACTATAAAGTTCAGAGGGATTATAGATCATGGTGCGAGGATCCAAACCCTTTCTGGGGTCAAATGAATAATTTAGATCACTACTTTTCAAACCTTCTGGGGTAAAGAACTAGTTTTTAAAAATTTCCAACTCATCACTGACCACGTGTGACCAGGATAGAGCATGTTATGTGCCACTGACCATGTGGGTTCACTGTCACCCCACCTGGGCTGTGTCAAGTCCACTGGACAGTTGCTTGGGTGCCACAGTAGTGTCAAATTGCTCTAAAAGTTTCTAAACACTCAACTTCTACACTGATTTCTTTGTAGTAGTACTGGCCCAATTGGGTCAGCAAACTACAGCCCTTGGGCCAAAGCCTATCCACCGCTTGATTTGAGCTAAGCATGGTTTTTAACGTTTTAAATGGTTGGGGGAAAATAATCCAAAGAAGAATAATATTTCATGACATAAAAATTCTATGAAATTCAAATTTTCAAAATTAAAATTTCAAAAATCAATGAAATTCAATTACAAAAGGGTTTATTGAGATATGGCCATGCTCATTCATTCAGGCATCGCCTACAAAGACAGAGTTGAGTAGTTGAAACAGAGACCTTCATGGACTGCAAAGCCTAAAATATTTACCATCTGGCTCTTTACAGAGATAGTTTGTTGACTCCCCATCTAGATCAATGGTTCCCAAATGTGCAGCCTCTCAGAATTACTGGAAATCTTTTTAAAAATATATAACTTGCAGACCTCAAGCCCTGGGGAATCAGTTTCCAAGTGGGGCCTGGGACTGTGTCCTTTCCACCGTCATCGTCCCTGCCCCAGGTGATTCAGCCAGGTGTGCCCCCAGGCTAAGTTCCCAGGAGTCCCCTTTGGGACAAAATCCTCTGTGTCCTGAACTGCTCCAGATGTGGGCCCTGCCCCCGCATTCCCGGCAAGCCCAGCCCTTCCCACGCAGCTCAGATGCACAGTGCGGCTGGCCTAGAGCCTCTCCTGCCACCGCTCAGCCCTCTGCACCTTGGCAGGCCTCTTGGGCTTCCCTGAGGTCACCCCAAGCCTGGGCCTCCTCCTTTTCTCCCTTCTCCAGGCCTAGGGTTTCTAGAATTCTTGGCCTGCCTCTGGGGCGGCTGGGAGGAGGGCCTGGCCCCGAGTCCCATGCACCCGGCGGCCCGGCTCGCCCCGTCTGGGCCCCACGCTGCTCCCACCCTCCAGTTTGTGTTTCTGGCACCAGAACTGGAGTCACAAGCCAACTGCACACATGGCCTGAGCCAGTCTGGGCGGGGCTGGGAGGGGTGAGCTGCAAGACAAGAGACTACGAAGCAGGCCTCTCTCCTGCCTGCGCCTGACTCCTCTTTCCTGAGTTCCCTCCTCACGCCCCTGTCTTTACATTCCTGATTCCTTTCCTCCATGCCTGCCCTCCCTTTTCCTTCTCTCTTTCTTTCTCCTCCTCACCCTGCTGTTTCTTCCACTCTGGCATTCTTTCCCCTCCTGCATAAGTTTTGTAGTCAGACCCAGCGTGTAGGCCAACCCACTCCCCCAAAAAGAGACACGCGGGGCCTGCACCTTTCCTAACTGGGGCTCAGGCCTTTGGGCTACAAATGTGTGCACAGTTTATTCAGGCCCTGCCCTCAGAGAGCTCACGGTTCCCGGGACAGCCAGGCAAGCCCCAGGCAATTTTATGTGTGTTATTTTAAAATAATTTTTAATTAACAAACAATAATTGTGTGTGTGTATATATATATATATATATTTTTTTTTTTTGAAACAGAGTCTCGCTCTGTTGCCTGGGCTAGAGTGCTGTGGCGTCAGCCTAGCTCACAGCAACCTCAAATTCCTGGGCTCAAGCGATCCTCCTGCCTTAGCCTCCCAAGTAGCTGGGACTACAGGCATGTGCCACCATGCCCAGCTAATTTTTTCTATATATATTTTTAGTTGTCTGGCTAATTTCTTTCTATTTTTTTAGTAGAGATGGGGTCTCGCTCTTGCTCAGGCTGGTCTTGAACGCCTGACCTCGAGCGATCCTCCCGCCTCGGCCTTCCAGAGTGAATTACAGACGTGAGCCACCGTGCCCGGCCGGATTGTATATATTTATGGGGTACGATATGATGTTTTGCTATACGTATACATTATAGAATGATTGCATCAAGCTAATTAACATACCAATCACCTCACTTATTTGTCAATTCTTTTTTGTAGTGAGAACATTTTAAATCTATGCTTTTAGCAATTCTGAAATATATGATACATTATTATCACTATGGTCGCGTGCTGTGCAAAAGATCTTGAAAACTTTTTCCTCCTGTCTAACTGGAACTTTGTACCCTTGGCTCAATCCGCCACCCACCCCAACCCCTGGGAGCCACCATTCTGCTCTCTACTTCTGTGAGCTCAACTTTTTTAGATTCCACAAATAAGTGAAATCTCGTAGTATTTGTCTTTCTGTGCCTGGCTTATTTCACTAAGCATAATATCCTCTAGGTTTGTTCATATTGTCACAAATGACAGGATTTCCTTCTTTTTTAAGGCCAAATAGTACTTCATCATGTATACGTACCACTTTTTCTTTATTCCTCTGTTGATGGACAGGGGTTGATTTCCTATCGTGGCTATTGTGAATAATGCTGCAATGAACAGGGGAGTGCAGTTATCTCTTTGACATACTGATTTTAATTCTTTTGGATATATACCAAGGAGTGGAATTGCTAAATCATATGGTGGTTCTATTTTTAGATTTTGGCAGAACCTTCATACTAGTCTTCATACTGGCTGTACTACTTTACCTTCCCATCAACAGAGACATAGGCAAATTTTGACAGTGTCCTGAAGAACAACCTTGGGTGCTCAGTCAGGCAGCACCCAGGAAGACCCCCAGCCTGGATGTGGGGAGTTAGGGGGAGAAAGTGACCGACTCAGTAAAGGGAAAGCTGGAGCTAAGTCAAGTTCAGGGTGGAGAGTGTCTCCCAGGAAAGGGAATGGCATGTGCATATGGAAAGCCCTGGACAGGCCTCTTCTAAAGCCCACACAGGGGGCTGCGCTAGAGAGAGTGGACCTAAGGGGGCCAGTCTAAAGGCAGGAAGGCCACTCTAATCCAGAGAGATGATGCCTGAACTAGGGCAGAGGAGAGGGGTTGGAGAGGATGGGGAGGTTTGGAAGAATATTTAGGACTTCGGGATTGGCAGTTAGGTATGAGAGAGAGGCATGAGTGAAGGATGACGTTCAGTTTCTCATGTGGCTCTCAGAACAGATGGTGTATCAGTCAGTTACTTCTGTGATGATGCCGCATAACCAGAAGCCCCACAGTCTTAGTGGTTTCCATCCACAAGCTTTTCATTTCACCTTCATGAGACTGTGGGCTGGCTCCAGGGGGCTGATCTAGAGTGGGTTTATCTGGGCTTGTCTACGCCTGGACGCTGGTTGGGTTCAGGCTATTCCATATGACTTCACTCTGGAGCCCAAGCCAAAGGGCAGTGACTGTCTGCTGCAAGCTCTTGCCATGGAAAATGGCAGGAGGGCAGATCATGCAAGCATCTTTAAAGCCTCACCTTACATGACATCAAGTGCAAAGGTAAATTAAGGCCACCAGAGGAGACAGGAGATAAGGTCACTAGGGGAATAGGGCTGGGCTGATCTCTGGAACATATAGCTGGGCTTCCTACTCTCTTTGGGCCAACCAAGGTCACTCTGGTGATATATTTCTCCAGTCTTTAAAAGGATGCCAGGGAACAGAGATGTGATTACTAGAAATAGGTACAACCGATGTCTATAAAACTCTTTGTCCATCTAACAAATATCTATTACACATCCACTCTGTGTCAGAGTGACCATTTCCTCCTATGAGGTAGGCATGACTGCTGGAATCCAAGCCTTACTTTAAAGCCACTGTCATGGAAAATAGGCTTTTAGTGTCCTAAGGGCAAGTTGTACCATCAAATGGAACTTCCATTAGATTTCAAAATAATCAATTATGTAAACTTTGTAAGTCTGAAATTGCAGTTGGCTGTAATAGAATCCTCAAAAGTGGTGGCTAACGTCCCCAAGCATTTATTCTCTGACTTAAGAAGTTTAGAAGTAGGCAATCCAGGGCAGGACCCAAGCTTGTTACCTCTTTCTGCTCCATTGTTTGCAGCAAGTAGCTTCTACCTCAAGGTGTCCTCATGGTGCAATATAGCTGCTGGAGCTCCGGTCATTGGATGAGCTAAAAGCTGGAAGAAGGAGGTGAGGCAAAAGGGGTATTTCTCTCAATTGAGACAGGTCCCTTTGAAAGAAGCTTTCTGGAATCCCCATACACCACTAAGGTTCACATCTCACTAGTCACATGTCCATACCTAGCTGTACGAGAGACTGGGAAATTTGGTTTTAGCTGGATACATTGTCTTCCTTGAGTAAAATCAGGGTTCTGTTAACAAGCCACAAAGGGAAAATTGATATTGTGGGACAACCAGCAGTTTCTACCATATCTTCTGATATAGTTTGGATATTTGTCCTCTCCAAATCTCAAGTTAAAATTTAATTCCCAATGTTAGATGTGGGGCATGACTTTGCCCAGATGGTATAGCCAGTAATAGAGAAATTGGGAATTAAGTCCAGGGGCACGAACTCTACTACAAGGCTCATGAATGGTGTGGTGCCCTCCCCAAGGTAATGAGTGAGTTCTCCCTGCATTAGTTCCTTCGAGAGCTGGTTGTTTAAAGGAGCCGGCACCACCTCCTCCCTCTTTTGCTCCTTCCCTCTCCATGGGACACACCTGTTCCCGTTTTGCCTTCTGCCTTGATTGCAATCTCCCTGAAGCCCTCACCAGAAGCAGATGCTGGCGCCATGCTCCTCGTACAGCCTGCAGAACCATGAGCCAAATAAACCTCTTTTCTTTATAAATTACCCAGTCTCAGGTATTATTTTATAACAATGCAAAATGGACTAAGACGTCCTCCAAATGTGTTTTTCCCTCCCTAAAACAGAGAGATGGTATAGCAGAAAGAGCCCTGTAGTAGAGCCGGTGCCCCTGGACTTGATTCCCGATTTCTCTGTTACTGGCTATACCATCTGGGCAAAGTCACGTAACCTCTCTGAGCCTTCAGGTTCCTCTTCTGCAAAGTGTACTGCTGATCATATTTGCCTTCCAGTATTATCAAAATGACCAAGCGGGACCAGGAACTCGATGAATTATAATATGACATACAAAAATTATTAATATTTGTAGTGAAATTAAAAATGTAGCTAATACCTGTTTGGATTGGAAGGGCCCACCTGATGGTCCACATCTACCTGGACAGAAGGGGGTCCCTTTGGCTCATTGCCCCACCCCCTGCAGAAACTTCCACTTCTCTTAAAAGCTAGACTGGAACAGGCATGTGTCATTTCTGCCCAGATTCAAGAGGGTAGAAAAGAGACTTCCATTCTTAATAGGGGAATCCCATGCATGTCTGGAAGGGTGGGAGCTGATGACAGCATCTTGGAGACCAGCTACCACATCTACCTTGCCTGCACAGTGAAAGCACCTGAGTGATTTCACCTGTGTTTTAAGACAGAGGCCAGGTGTGTCCCCAGAGACTGTGGTAAGTGGTAGTTGGAAGTGAGGTCTGGGTAACACGATATTTAAAAGCTCCCAAGGTGATTCTAATGTGCAGTCAAGGCTGAGAACCACTGACTTAACCCAACCCTGAAAAAAAACCCCAAAAGACACCGGGAGGGAAAGAACTCAAGCCTTGGTCTGTGAGGCCTGGGAGGTGCCTAATCAGACATTTAGCACACTCTGTTCCATACCCTTCACTGTGTTGCTTTGGTTCCTATGGGACTTTCTGCATTTAGTTAGCGCATATGGTGGAGGAACGGAATAGCGTGGAAGCCAAAGTGGAAAGAATTATTATTAAATGTGGATGGGGCCAGTACAGTTCATACAACTACCTGGATGTCTCCTGGATCCAGGCTTCCCATCTGCAATCAGTAGTTTGGCTGGTTTTTCCCATGGCCTTCACCAGGAATTGACTTGCATCAGAACATGGTGCTAATTCCAACAAAACTGCCAGAAATCCCATTGTTAGATCATTTTGGGCCAATAGGCCTGAAAACAGTTAATATACCTTTCCCCCAAATGGGCAGTACCTAACAGAAGGTTTCAAGCACCTTCATTTCTGGAATAGGCTCATGAATATTCATGGTTCTGCCTACTGGCTTCACACATTAGGAAATACTATTTATTCCTAAGCCTAATGAGCTCTTAAATTCCTTTTGTGCTGGGGAAAGAGGTTTTATTTTTCAGGATAATTTATTTTTGGTGCCTGTCCATTTTCTGGAAGGGATCTTTCCTTTAAGACCCTGGGCACATTTCAAGAGCAGAGTGGAACTGTTAATAATCCCCTGGTGATAACATTAATGAAGGCTGCACCAAGAGGCTGGAGGCAATGGCACAAGATGTTAGCTGTGAGCCCAGTTCCCAGGGAGATCCATGTCTAATGGGAACCACATAATCAACACCCCTGCAAAATTCATAAAACCACGCAACAAGAGGCAGATGTGGACAATGCATAATTGGAATATGCATTCCAATTCTCGGGCATTAAAAGGACCTTATAAAATATCTCATCCAGTGACCCATCAGACATCAGAACTCCCCTGTTAAACCTCTGCTGAAGCAGCTCCGAAGATGGGGGATGTTTCTCTCTCTCACCCTTGTCCAGTGTGGCTGTTTGGTAGGCCTTCCTTCCAATCAACCACGTATTCTCTCTACACCTGCCACCCTGCACCGTGAACCACTCGTTGGCTCTTGGCTCTGTTCCTGTCCTCTGTGCTCTGCTCTCTGCCAAAGCGGCTGGAACTCTGCAGGTGGCATTTCCCAGGCTGTCTTGCCAGCTGGCTTCTGCTTAGTTTCAGTCAATGAGAGGCACTGGAGAGATACTAGAAGGCAGCAGAAGGGGAAGCTGATCTTGTTCTTTCAGTTTCAGACCGCCCCTCCCGCAGAAGCCACAATGAATACAAGTTTCTGGGTTCCTGCTCCGGCAGCTCCAGCCGTCCAGTAACTGATGGCTCTGGGTCATCCCATTTTCCCTGTTACTCCTCCAGCCCCAGAGTTGACTGTGGCTTCCTGCAGCTATTATCCTTTGGATAGTCTTACCTTTCCCTGTTTGCACCTCCAGCCCTTCCAATATCTTTGTAACCAATTCCCTGTATTAGATTCCTTCTGTTCGAAATATCTGAGGTTCCTATTTCCCCAATTAAACACTGAGACAGTATTAGGGGATTGTTGGAGTGGTATAAAGATTTATGTTTCTTCCAGGTGACAACAAATATTTGAGCATGGCCATACTGTCTTCTTCCAGGTTTCTGTTCCTTATGTCAAATTTCCTCAGCCCTCCAGCAAGTGCCTTTTCTCCCATCACGTGGCTTCCAGGTCTATCTCCATCCCAGCCACTCTCCTCCAAACACACTTCGTTTGGCTACTGCTTATGTCCAGTGGCACCTACAGCTAGAGCCAGGGCCCCCGCTATGATCAGTCCAGGACAAGGACAACAGGACCTTCACCTGTCTCCATCTCAACACCGGCTTTCATGGGATTACCCTGTTGTCTCAGTCAGATCAGGTGGCTATAACAAAATGCCATAGACTGTGTGGCTTAAACAATGACATTTATTTATCAAAGTTCTAGAGGCTGGGAAGTCCAAGACCAAGGTGCTAGCCGGTTTGGTTCCTAGTGAGGGTGGTTTGCAGATGGGCCACCTTCTTGCTGTGTCTTCACATGGTGCAGAAAGAGATCTAGTGTCTCCTCCTCTTTTAATAATGGCATTAATCCTGTCATGAGAGCCCCACTCTTATGACCTAATCCAACCTTAATTATTCCCAATGGCCCCACCTTCAAATACCATAGCATTGAGGATTAGGGCTTCAAACTATGAATTTTGGGGGTACACATATTTAGGTCACAGCTCCCGTAATCCTGTTGGAGCTCGGCAGCCACACCACATTGCTGACATGGGACTACTCCGTATGTTCTTGTCAGTGTGTTCTTGATAAACCTCCACTTTTCTGTCTCACACTTGTGTAGTTGTTTTGGTTTGTTTTCATTTTTGGCCCCAGTCCTAGGTTGTTACATTAATTCCCACTAACCTACATTGTAATCTTTCAGTCCACTGCTCTGTAGAGTCTGTTGAGGCTCCTCACTCTGTTGTTTCCTGTCCCTTGCAAATTTGCCAAGCATGGCCTCTACCTTATTATCTCGGTCACGGACTAAAAATTGTTGAACAGAACCCGGCATTCCATAAGTTGCCTACTTAACAGTCATTGCCTGTTCTGTTCATTTTGCTAACGAAACCCTGATTTGGGGGTGAGGGGTGGGCAGTGAGCCCAACTTCCAGAGGCATAACTGCCCTGCTGCCCTTCGCCAGATGTTCGAGGTTTCAACTCCTCCAGGGCAGCTGGAGGCAGAAGTGGGGCAGGTGACCCAGGTCTGGCCAACAGGAAATCTACTAGGGAATTTCTGGGAAGATTTTCCCTCCCTGGTAAAAGGAAGAGCTGTCTTACTTTGCATCCCACCCCCGCAGCATTCCCTGAGACAAGAATTGCAAGACAAATCGTTTTCTGGGAACATAATCCCAGGAAATACTACTAGGGGAGTGGAGAAGTGAGACAGGGAAGGAATCGTATCTTAAAAAGGTGCATCATACAGTAGGTACTACTGTGGGGGACTGGAGCTTAGTCATGCAGGGGCATTTTTTGGAAAATGTATAGATCACATAACTTGGAGTTATCCCTCAGAGTGATGAGGGAACGAGAGTATTTATATACCAACTCCCCCACAATCAATGGTTAGGGGTTTCTCGGGGAGATATGAATTTTTTTGCACTTCTGACCTGATGCTCATGGGAAGAGCAGTCTTCTGTGGTTTTAGGAAAAAGCCTTCAGGTAAAGGCAACTGGAAATTGACTGGAGCTCACTGAAATGGTAAAATGGAGGGATAGGGGAGGAGCTTCAATAACATCTGCTGTAATGTCTCTCCCTCACTGTGCCTCCTGATCTCGTATGTGGTTGTGATGTCTGGAGCTGCAGCAACCACCTTGGGACCACAAGGTGATAAGAAGATGACAAACCCACACACTGAAGTTGGTGGTGGTGGTGGAGGAATGATGGAAAAATCCATGGTTCTTTCTGATGTCATTGGCTGCTATCCCAAAACTGTTAACTTCTACAGCATTCTTATTTTAGGAAATAATTGTGTTTTCATTTTTAAAGCCACTGTTACTTGGATGTCCAAGTAAATTCCATCTGAAACAGCACTATGGAATGAGTGGATGAGAAGGTCCATGGCAGAGTCAGCCTGAGTAACTCATAGAAACTGACCTTTTACAACTGAATCTTAGCCTCAGGGTTTGCTTTGAGAGAACACAAGTTAAAACACACCCTCGATAAGACCTTTAAGCAAATGTTTGTTAGTAAACAGATAGATGGGTATAGCTTCATTTCCCCATGTTAAGTAATTGATTAAATTCTTATTCCTTGTGGCTAAATGCTATCTATTTTGGGTTTTCCTGGATTCTCTTCTTTCGCCATCTGATTCCTCATTAGAAAGTCACTTGACATTAATTGTTGACTTCTCAGATTTTCTGTCTGCTGTTCTGCAATTGTTCAAAGGTCGCTAATAAGGTCTTGGCCAATTTATTAATAGCTGTAGCTATTTTTACTTCTACTAGCTGCTACTTAGCTCTGTGCCATGCTGCAAATTAAGCGACATTGTTTTCCTCTGGTGCCCATCAGTAGAGAGCTGGTACAGGGGGAAAGGGTTATACAGAGCAGCTTGGCTTTTGTCAGGAAAGGAAATCCTTCCAGGTGGGTACAACTGAAGATGTCTCCCTCTTGTCAGGACCTTTTTGGTACCAAGTGATAGAAATGCAATCAAATAAGCACAAAGGGAATGTGTTAACTCTTGTAATCACAAGATTCCAAAGGCAACCTAGCTTCAGGTATAGCTGCGTCCAGTGGCCCTGATGATGTGGGTTCTCTCTCTCTCTCTCTCTCCTCATCATCTCATCTCATCTTGCCTCTATTTACCTTTATTCTGCACACAAGCTCTGTTCACGTGGCAGACAAAATGCCAGACACCCACAACCCCACCCTCCTAGTTTATAATCCTAGTTTACAAGCTTCCTTTATCTTCTCTTCCAGTATCGCATATCAGCCTCAGGGAGGAATTTGATTGGACTTGCCTGAACCAATCACTGTGTCCAGAAGGATGGAATATTCTGATTGGCCACCCTGGGTCACATGCCCATTGTGCGGGCTTGATGAGGGTGGAGTTGGGTGTGTTGTGATTTTCAGACCCACCAGGGCTGTGTCATGAGTGGGGAGCTCCCCTGAGCAACCAGCCGCACAGGGACAGGAAAGCAGACCAGATACACAAATGCTACGGCTACTACTGGCCACTTCAGCTTCCGGCTCATGGGCGGGGATAGTTCCTGCATTGCACCGTCAGATGCCCCCGTAGCTGCCGGCAGCTTTGACCTCTCATCCCCCTCTGTGGACGTGGGGGGACACACACATATTCTCACTCCCATCCCAGCCACTCCTTTTCCTAATTGTAAATGTATCTTAGTTTTGGAATGTCCCCGAGAAAAGGACTGGGGCATAGCTATTAATGGTTTATTTGAGAGATGACCCCAGGACACAATGGGAGAGAGACAGGGAAGGAAAGAAAATCAATAAAGGGGTGTGTTAATCAGAAAAGGAAACAGGGCTCAGGTGCTCCTGGGGAACTTCTGCGATACTGTGTAAAGTTTCATCATGCCGAACTACCCCTCAAAACTGCACACAGAGGGGCAAGGGTGCCAGAGTCCTTTCTATTACATCACCTCCTACTGGCCCTGCTTGCTTGGGAACTGCTCCTGGGAGCAGTCTCTTCCTGGCCTCTCTGGCCTGCGCTGAGTGTAGGCCTAGCACTCTGGGGTGGCAGGTCAGGGGAGGGGCATAGAGAACACCCCAGGCAGAGAGATGCAGGTGCATTGAGGGAGGGAGCCCTTGGCATGCCCTGGACTGTCCCCCGAAGCTGTAAGTGGCCTCCAGAGTGGACTGGGCTGTGGCTGCCATCTCTTACTTAATTGAATGTTGCAACAGGCCCATGAGGTATTACTTCATTCACCAGCCAAATACACTGAGGTCCAAACAATTTCAAAGCTCTGCTGCTACCAGAAGCGCTCTAACAGTAGACAATCTGTTTGTTTTTTTTTTTTTTTGTTTGTTTGTTTTTGAGACAGAGTCTCACTCTGTTGCCCGGGCTAGAGTGCTGTGGCCATCAGCCTCGCTCACAGCAACCTCAAACTCCTGGGCTCAAGCTATCCTACTGCCTCAGCCTCCCAAGTAGCTGGGACTACAGGCATGTGCCACCATGCCCAGCTAATTTTTTCTATATATATTTTTAGCTGTCCATATAATTTCTTTCTATTTTTAGTAGAGATGGAGTCTCGCTCTTGCTCAGGCTGGTCTCGAACTCCTGAGCTCAAACAATCCACCCGCCTCGGCTTCCCAGAGTGCTAGGATTACAGGCGTGAGCCACCGTGCCCGGCCTGTTTTGTTTTTTTAAAATAAAATGACCTCGTTTACAGAGTTTAGGATTTTAAAAGTTTCTTCCAAAAGTTGGACCTGCGTCCTGTTTTGAGAGTTGTTACGACAGTTGCTCATTAATCAAGACTAACAAAGACCCTAGCAGTTAGTATCCGATAGTCATAACCGTTTAGACTCTTAGGAAACAGACACATGGGTGAGAAATATCAGAGCTTGATGCTTCAGAATGTTGATGTGAGCTTGAGATTAGATCTAGCTCACGAGATAGTATCCGTAGCACTTGGGAGGCATTTCTTGCTGAAAAGGGAAGCCACAGCTTAATGCCAGGGCCACTTCGTGCCCCACCATGAGCAAGGATCTGGCAGGCAGCACTCTCTGGAAGACAGCCTCTTAATTTTTCAGACATCACAGCTTTTTTATGGGTGTGAAAGTCCCCAAAACATCAATTCTCACCAATCAAGGACTGGCTGGGGGCCCTGGCTTCTGTCACTTTGCTCTCAAGGGGACACACCAGAAAACTGGCACAGAGGGGTCAGGGAGAATTATTTGGCTTAGACATATGGTGCTGAGGCAATGGAATAAATGCAACTTTCCACTTTGCTGCAGAGCAACATGAAGAAGCCAGCTGACAAGCAACTCCTGGGCCACGGCTCTGTGGCGTTGGGCAATTCACCTAACCTCTCTGGGATCTAGATGTTTATATTTAAAACTGGGGTGTTTAGTGAATAAAGTGGCCAATATGGGGCACTGATGCTGCCACTCCCCTCTCCCTGAGTGTTATTCAATTATGGTCCTTTCTCTCCACTTAGGTGTTGGCCTCAGAACCCTTCTCAACACAGCAAGCCAGGGAGTCACTACTGAGCAATCACAGTTGACAGGTGGATTGACACCAATTTGCCATCCCTGGATTGGACAATCTCTAAAGTTCCTTTTCATTCTAACTTGTTAGAGTCTGTGAACATGTAAACCAGGGGTTGGCAAACTATACCTGCAGGCCACATCTGGCCTTCTGCCTGATTATATAAACAAAGATTTATTAGAACACAGACCCACTTATTTATGTATTGTCTACAGCGGCTTTCACACTACAATGGAAGAATTGGGCAGTTGTGGTAGAGACTGTATAGCCTGTAAAGTCTAAAATATTTACTATCACGCCCCTAATAGAAAAAGTTTGCCGTTCCCTGATGTCAATCTTCCTCCTTCCCTTCAATCTTGTCTTCCAGGTCGTAAGTGAAACTCCTCTTTGTCCTTGAGCATCCTGAGCAATGCTCCAAGTGCCCGTGGGCCTTTGGCGTTCCTAAGTCAGGAGAAGGAGAAAGGCTGGTGGGAAAATACAAGGGGTGAAAATGTTGTGGGACGGGGGTGGAAAGGAGACAGCTGGGAGCTGGGATTCTCAGAAGAAAAGATCAAGGTGCAAGCAGAGGAGAGGGCGGAGACTGAACAGCCACGGTGGTGTCTAGAGACCCTGGCTGGCCCGCCATCCAGGTTGGGGGCTGAGTCACCTTTCTTGGCTCTGTGCTCCAAGGACCCTGGCACAGCAGGCTGCCCGCCAGCTTCCATCAGTACTTTGGCATGAAAAGTGCAGGCTTGTGCCTTTGTATTTTTCCTAAAGAAAACAACCACCTTTTCCTGTTCTGTGGACAACCACCGCTGCCTGCCTGGACATTGGCAGGAATGTTAAATTGCACCCTTGACAGCTGGCCCAGGAGCTAGTGTCTGGGTGATGCTCCTACAGCAACGTATGCTGAGCTACCATATCCATTTTCTGCCTGTGGGGTCAAAATCCAGGGCCCCAGCAATGAATGGTGCAGTGAGTCTGCTGTGCTTCTTGGTGGGTGCAGTGAACTCCATACCCTCCTCTCTTCTCTCCCTTCCAGGTCCACCGGGATCCTCTTCCAAGGTCTGTGTGCTTTGCTGCTAGTGGCTCACCCCTGAGACCTTCAGGGGCCTGCCCCTGGGCACTGGGGCTCCTGGGAAGCCATAGCTGATGACTGGTGGTCAGGAGGACAAAAGTCCAGCAACTCTGCCTCGAGGTGCCATCCCTGCTCCAGAGCACCCTGAAGGATCAGGGGCTGGCATTTTGCCAAGCTCAGGCACATACAAGATAGTCAACACCAAGCCCTGACTGATTCAGCTTATCACAAGCCACTTGCAGATTCAGACAGTTTATTACCTACTTGGACAGTGCAAAGAGTAAGTCAAAGGTGCCAACTCCCAGGGTCCCCATCCTGCACACCAAAAATGATGACATCAAAACAAGAGAGACCAGGTGACTGTAATAGGAGCTAGGGGATGCCCTGTGGCTGACGAGCCAGTTCCGGACTGCAGCTGAGTGGGACAGGGCAGGAAGCCCCACAGCGCTGCAGCACCCGGGGGACAGGAGGCAAGTGGGAGTCAGCCTGGAGCTCTGCACCCACTGCCTCCCACCCTCTTCTGCTCCAGGAGGATCACGAAGCCTTCTGCCAGCACTTCGTGTAAGATTCCTGCTGCTGCCCTAACAAACTGTCACGAACTTGGTGGAGGTCAGAAGTCTGAAATGGGCTTCTCTGAGCTAAAATCAAGGTGTTGGCAGGGCTGGTTCCATCTGAGGGCTTTAGGGGGAATCCACTTTCTTGTCATTTCCAGCCGCCTGCACTCCTTGGCTCATGCCATCCCTCCAACCTCTGCTTCTGTCCACACATCTCCCTCTCTCTGACCCGCCTGCCTCCCTCTCATACAGGCCCTGGTGATTACACTGGGCCCCCTGGACAATCTGGGACACTCTCCCCATCTTGAGATCCTTAATTTACTCACATCTGCAAAGTCCTAGATAAAATGGACTTCATCAAAATTCAACACTTTTGTACATCAAGGGACACTATCTAGAAAATGCAAAGACAATCTGCAGCATGGGAGAGAGTATTTGTAAATCGTATATGTAATAAGGCTCTGGTATCCAGAATATATAAAGAATGCTTATAACTCAACAACAAAAGGACAAACATCCTGCTTTTAAAAAGGACTTGGGTAAAGGAATCAAATAGACATTTCTCCGAAGAAGACATACAGCTGGCCAAGAAGCACATGAAAAGACGCTCAACATCGCTAGTTATTAGGGAAATGCAAATCAAAACCATAATAAGTTGCCACTTCACACTCACTAGGATAATGTAAAAAAAAAACAAACCAGAAACTATAAGTGTTGGTGAGTATGTGGAGAGATTGGATCCCTTATATATTGCTGGTGGAAATATAAAATGGTTCAGCCTCAGTGGAAAATAGTTTGATGTTCCTCAAAAAGTTAAACAGAATTACCATATGGGCCAGTGATTCCAACCTTAGGTATATACTGAAAAGAATTGAAAATTGGTGCTCAAAAAAATACACCCACATATATATTCACAGCAGCACGATTCACAATCATTAAAAGGTGGGAACAGCTCAAATGTTCATCAATAGATGAATGGATAAACAAATTATGGTGTATCTATAAATGGACTATCATTCAACCATAAAAAGGAATGAAGTACTGATATATGCTAACATAGATGAACCTTGGAAACATTATGCTTAGTGGAAGGAGCCAGATATATATCATATGACTTCATTTACATAAATTAGTGAGACTAGGTCAAATCCATAGGGACAGAAGACAGATTGGTGGTTTCTAGGGGCTGGGAGAGGGGGAAAGGGGGATAAATACTTAACGGGTCCAGGGTTCCAACCAGCCCTAACTTGCCTGGAAGGCACACGGAATTGCATGAGCACTGAGCCCTGTGAAAATGCAAGGGATAGGGCCGGGTGGTGACAGTGTCTGGAGGGGGGGACTTTCAGAGGGCAGCATCCTAATAAAGGAGACCCCTGGCAGGCTGGCATTTCTGAAAGAGCAAGTGGCAGCTCCCACAATCCCAGAGTCCAGAAGTCAGGGAAAATAGAAACTAGCTCAAACAGCCTTCATGTTGGGCCTTAAGGGCAGAGAAAATGGACTCAATAACATCACCATTGGTGGCTTTTTCACAGAGCTAGGAGGTGCTGCGAGACGCTCATAGGAGAAGGGGAGGAGAGGGTCCCTTCAGTGTTCAGACTGAGCCCTTCCCGACATCCCCACGCCAATTCCCAACACACGCTGTCTCCTCCTGTCTGCAGAGATCTCTGTATCCTTTGGAGGATGGCATTGCTTTGTACATTTTTTTCCTGGAATTTTCCATGATGAAGGTTCTAGCACCCCAGGGTCTGGCATCCTGTAGAGGGTAGGTCTCTGCCCTTCTCTCACTAGAGTGGAACCACAGGCCATGTGCCCAGCTCTGGGTTTGGAAAACATTGCTGGCCACTTTTCAAGGCTGCCCCAGACATCCACCCAGCCATCCCCAGCCATGAGGTAAGCGGCAGCCGATGATGGAAAAAGAGGCTCAGACAAAACTTAACTATTTGCCCAAGGTCAGCCAGGAAGCCTGCGGTAGCCTTGAGTCTGGGACGCAGAAAACGGATCTCCCCAACTAAGCCCCAGTGTAATGATCTAAGCCCATATACTTCCAGAGAAAGAGGAAAAGGAAGTTATCGCTCCTCTCTGTCCGCAGGGAAATAACCCGAGGACGCTGGCAGCATCTGTGTGGCACCTGCAAGGAGCTGGCAGCTGCCCTGTCACGACAGGCTGGGCAATGTCTTCTGACCAGGCCTGGGCTCTGCTGCCAGGGACAGACCCTGAGAACTTCTGTCTGAGCCCCAGGGCCTCGCGAATCAGCTAAGAAGAAGGCTGCTTTACTCCTCACCCAATGCCCATTTCAATTCCAAGTCAGGGCGGGCCGTGTGTCTGGAAGAAGAAGAGGAAAGGGAGGACGGGAGGCGGGGGAGGAGGAGGCCTCCCACCTGCAGAGACTGAGTGATGCCAGCCTGGGCCATGGTGCCACACTGAGCTGCATGTGTACTCGTATGCATGTGAGGGAGGGAGGGTGCGTGATATAAAAAACCCCACAGGACTAACAAGACAACTTCCTGCAGTTATGAAAATAAAATTTTAGTGTTTTGAGTGTGTGAGGAAGCAAGAAGCACTGATACATTGAGGTATAGAAGGTAGAACTGACTATAAATTTTAAAACTACAATAGCAGATTCTAAGGAAAATTGTAAGATGCTGAGATCCTAGGCTTCCGGGTTATGTATCAGCTCTCAGCTCTCCTCTGCCGCTAGGAAACATTAGCAAGAGAGTTTGAGAAGCATCCATCTAGTCCAGTGGTGTTCTGGAACTAACTCTCAAAAAAAAAAAAAAAAAAAGAGAGAGAGAGAGAGAGAGATTTAGATTTGTAGTGTAGCCAACTTCCATGGTGTAAATACTTCTTCCGTGGCTAACTCCTACAGATGAATGTGACATCGCTGAGCATGGAATTGGGCAGAGATGACCACAATCTGTCCTCATGGTCAGTGTGAGCCGGCCCCATCATATTGCTGATTCTGTCCCAAACCCTTCGATTTATAGCCAGAAGGACAGAGGCCCAGAGGGACAAAGTGACCACCCCGAGGTCACATGGGGAAGTAGTGGCAAAGCCAAGATCCTAACTAATGCCCTATCCTTTATCCTATCCATTTATTGCTTGTTTTATTTGCCCTGCTCTGGAATAAGTGTGGCTTGTTCTATCCTCGGAGTCTTCCTTTCATATCTTCAGATTGCGCGTATGTGCTTGTGCACGTGTGTGTGTGTGTGTGTGTGTACTTGTAGCTCTTTTAGCCTTTTCATGTGACTGTCCCTCTGTCAGGAATACCCATGCTCACCTGCCCAAAGCTGGCAGCTCTTTATCCTTCAGGTGTCAGTTCACATGTCACCTCCCCAGAGAGGGCTTCCTTGGACTCCCTGCACATCCAGTCACTCTCTGTCAGAGCCATGTGCATTTTCTTCCTGGCACTTAGTGTCTAAAATCATCTCAATTGTTTGCTTATTGCTATGGCCTCCCTAAAGAGCTCTCTCTATGTGAGCAGGGCCTGTGTTGTGTTCACTATGACATCAGCTCCTCAGATGGGCTGGAATCTTTTCCTTTATTTGCCCAAGAGTTGTTGAGCACCTACCATGTGCCAGGCACCACTTTGGCACCTGGCTCCCAGGAGAAGCTGGGTCCCACTTCTGTAGAAGGATGTGCGTCTAGAGTTTCTGTCCGTGGCTGTGCACGAGGCGTGGGTCTGCAATGCCTGATTCGGGAACAGGGCAGAACAGAGAGAGGAAGCAGACGCCGGTGCTGGCTGCAGAGGTGCCCCGGGCTGGTTACCTGGCGTTCCAATTATCCACTGCCGCAAAGCAAATCATCCCCAATGCCTAGTGGCTTCAAACACAGCATTTTGTTATTTTATTTATTTTTAATATTATCCCTTGCTGTTCTGGAAAATGTAATCTGCCACACTGAGCCTGTCAATTTCAGTTTCTCCATAGAATTAGTGTGAGGATTATACGTATGTGTGAAAATTAAAATTTTAAAAAAGGGGCTAAAGCGGTGAGCAGGTTGTCTGACATGCAGAAGGCCCCAGGGGGAGGTCACCCCTTTCCTTTCACATCCAAAGGCTGTTAGCTTTTGTTTCATTGTTTAACTGTTCAGAAAGACCTTAGAATACAGGATGTTTTAGGCAGTAATCTCCAAGTTTGTTTGTTTTTTAAAAATCAGGTTTATGAGACATAATTTACAGACAGTAAAAGTCACCCGTTTAGTGACTATGAGTTTTTACGTCAATGAGTTTTCACAAATATCGACGGTCGTATAGCCACCACCCCTGCTGGGATATGGAACATTCCCATTAACCCAAAACCCCACGACCCTTTGTGATCAGCCCTTCCTTCCTCAGCTCCTGGCAACCACTGAGCTCTTTTCTGTCCCCATAGTTTTGTCTTTCCTAGAATGTCATACGGATGGAGTCATACAGCCTGTAACCTGTTGGGTCTGGCTTCTTCCATTTAGCGCTATGCACCTGAGATTCAGCCACGCTGTTGCATGCATCGCTTGCTTGGTCCTTTCTATCACTGAGTGGTGTTCCACGGAGTGGCCGTCCTGAGGTTTATCCATCCTAAGCTTGTTTTCCTGAGGTTTATCCATCCTAAGCTTGTTTTTAAGATGTGGAATTCTTTGGATGATATCCAGCGTGGAACTTCAAAACATAAGACCGTTGAGAATTGAGATCTGATGAGGCCGGGAGAGATGGGTGGGGCACCACAGCCCTGTCACAGCCCCACGAGCCCTTATGAGGAATCTGGGGGCTTTGTTGGAATGTAGTTTGCAGAGCCCGGCTCCAGTGCTTGTGAATAACCCAGCTGTTCTCTGGCCTCTCTCAAGTTTTGAGGCCTCTGAGGGTTTTATTTTCCTGGAAGTTGTTTTCCATCATTCCACGGGATGGAGCTCAGTGAGTGAGCGAGTGTGGGGTGGTGGGAGGACTCGGGCTTGGAGGTTGGGTCTGCTGTGACCTTCATATGACCATGGGAAGATTCTGTCCCCCTCTAGGTCTCTATTTCCCCGTGTGCAAAATGGGGGTTGCATTAAACTAGACACATACGGGGAAACCCAGGTAGGTAATAGAGAGAAGTTGAGAACACTGACTCTAGACCCCAAGGTCCCCACTTCACTCTGTCCAGCTGTCAGGAGGACTCTATCTTGTCACCACTAGAGCCACCATCCTGTCTAGCCAGGCTGGACCCAATGGAGGGCAGAGGTGAGTGGCAAACAGAATGCACGGTGTGCATGGAGAGTCTATTTTTGCCTTCTCTGACCCCTTAGAAATGGAACTGCTTCTTGGCCCCACCCACTTCTGGCAGGGCTACTGGAGATCATCTTATTTATTGAGTCCAGGAATCACAATTCCTTCATCATGCCAACGCCCCACTATGCTACTGATGCCCGAGGCTTGCCAGGGTAACACCAGCCCCTCCTCAGCACTTGGCACAGTCTCTAACTTCTGGATTTCTGTTCTTGGCCCTGGTCAGGGAAGTGTGGTGAATATAAAACATTTGCATCTAGTAAGGGTGATAGTGTTCTTGCTGGAATAAATAATTAATGGCGACACTGTACAATTTAATATCCAGGAGTATCATTCTCCCAAAAGCCCAGGGACTATCACATTCACATCTTGTTCTGAGAGAAGGGACATTTAACTTGATCTCAGACTTTACTTGTTGGGATATCTCCCCAAAATACTCCCCAGGGCACCATGCTTGACATACTTGGGCTGAGGACTGCCTTTGACAAATTCTCTTCACCTATGGTCATCAAACTACTGATGATGACACAATGGTCATTATAGTTCCAGGATGGTCAGGTAAGAAAAATGGTCCCTTCTCTCCCTGGCTCCCATGCCCTACCCAGCCTTTCTCCAGATTCAAGAACTGCAGCCTGGTGAACTCCATTCAGTAGGAGCTGGTCTTCTACTTGCCCACCCTGGGGTCCCAGAGTGAGCAGGACCCGTGCTGCCTTGGGCTGGCCTCAGTGGGTGAACACCTGACCTTCTCATGCACCAGGCTTGGCATGGTCCCCGGGATCTCTGCAGCAGGTGAGAGGTTTCCACTGTTGCAGAGACATCTGCCCATGCAAAACAAGCCCAGACGACCCTTCTAGGGCTCCTTTCTGGGAAGGGCCCTATGACCAAGGCTCATGAAGAGGCATGAAGGAAACACTCCAAGTGAATAAGAGATGCAGCAATTCCAACAAGCACCAAGAACCCACCTGAAAAGTTGCTTCTGTTTCCCTCGGTTATCTTTATATGTGTGTGCTATCATTTAGCACAAGCTGTTCCCTCTGCTGTTCCCTTCATGAGGCAGGGATCTTTGTTTTGTTCATCCATCTGTCTTGAAGCCTAGAATCGTGCCTGGGAAATTGCAGGATGTTGGATGAACCAATGAGCAATGGAAACAACACTGAGGTCTGAAGACGGGTGTCTGAATCTATTAATACATCTGTTGCTTAGTAGCTTTGTCACTTTTACACACAACATTTGGCCTCTCTGAGCCTCAGTTTCCTCATCTGGGAAATGCAAATAATGGTGTTCCTACTTCACAAGGTTCTAGTAGCCACAGTAAAATAAATAAAAAGAAATAGGGGTGTATTAGTTTCCCAGGGCTGCTTAAACAATGTACAACAAACTAGGTGGCTTAAAATCATTTATTTGCTCACCATTCTGAAGACTAGAAGTTTAAAATCAAAGTGTCAGCAGGGCCGTATTCTCTCTGATGCCTGTAGGGGAGGATCCCTCCTCACCTCTTCTAACAGCTGGTGTTTGCTGGCAATTGTTGGTGCACGTTGGCTCTAGGTGCATCATCCAATCTCTGCCTCCGTCCTCACGTGGCTGTCTTTCCGCTGTATGTCTCTGTCCCCCCTTTTTATAAAGACACAAATCATGTCGGATTAAGGGCCCACTCTATTCCAGCATTACCTCATCTCAGCTAATTACAACCACAACAACCCTATTTCCAAATAAGCCCACACTCAGAGGTACTGGAGGTTAGGACCCCAACATATCTTTTGGGGTCTACTATTGAACCCATAACAAGGTGAGATCAATTTTAATAATACATTTGGTTTAACCCAATCTATCTAAAATACCATCAATTCAACAGGTAATTGATAGAAAACATTTTTGTGACATTTTATCTTTTTTTCCTTCTAAGTCTTGAAGTTGGTGTGTGCTGTCCCCTCACAGCACGTGGCAGTCACACTAGCTGTGTTTCAGATGCCCAGTGGTCAGGTCGCTAGTGGCTTCCAGACGGTGTGGGTGTTGTGCGAATGAGCACAAGCTGAAGTCCGGTTAACGGCAGTCCAAGGAGCAACTGCAAAGTATTATAGATACTTCAAATCTCAGACTCTAGGCACCCCTGCACTCCCCATGGCAGTGTCTCTGCCCACCCTCCCCATACCCAGGCATTTCTTCTGGGGTCCAGGGCAGTGTAAATATTCTGCCAATTAGCTGTGACCTGTAGTTAGTTATTTAAAAACATGTCTGGAAAGTGCAACTGCAGAGTCAGCAGACTTATGACTTCACCAGGGGTACTGAGCCAGTGGGGTGAGCATAGACCCCACCCAGGTCTGCTCAGGCCTCCTTCAGGGGCTGGGTGTGGAGAAGGCACCCTGTGCCCCTAGCAGTGCCTGTGCTTCTCTCATGCCCAGCCTCCCTTCCTGGTGCCCACCCACCCCATGTACAATGTCCACAGCTCATCATTGCCAGCTGTACTGCCCACCCCACCTGCCTTGGACTCCAGGGGCCATCTTTTTTTTTTTTTTTTTTTTTTTTTGAGACAGAGTCTCACTTTGTTGCCCAGGCTAGAGTGCCGTGGCGTCAGCCTAGCTCACAGCAACCTCAAACTCCTGGGCTCAAGCAATCCTCCTGCCTCAGCCTCCCCAGTAGCTGGGACTACAGGCACGCACCATCATGCCCGGCTAATTTTTCTATATATATTTTTAGATGTCCATATAATTTCTTTCTATTTTTAGTAGAGACGGGGTCTCGCTCTTGCTCAGGCTGGTCTGGAACGCCTGAGCTCAAATGATCCACCCGCCTCGGCCTCTCAGAGTGCTAGGATTACAGGCGTGAGCCACCGCGCCTGGCCTCAGGGGCCGTCTTTAACTCAGGATCCCAGACATGCAAGTTCAAGACCACCAAGAGACCTTGGTCCCACCCTCCAAGGAGGCCATACCCCCCATCTCCGCTGTCAGAGGCTTGGATCCTCCAGCCTGGAATCTGAGAATGTGCCCTCAGCACATTCCAGCACCTTCCAGCGAGTTGCTCTATGCTTTACTTGTTCCTTGTAGGGTGCCTGGCCCTTCCAGACTGGAGCAGGAGGCACATGGGCTTCCGCTGCATTTCGAAAGCTTGAGCAGGGAGCTTCCTTCCCCTACAGAACCGGGCCCTCCAGGCACATGTCGAGGCTCTGTCCACAGGGCTGCATTTCCAGCCTTCATTTCTGCTTCCGACACTCTTTACCGCGTCCCCATGGCCTCATATTCTCCTTTACCCTGGAATCCGGCTGCTTCTCTCGATTTGGCAGCCACAGCTCTCCCTTCCCAAACCCTCGCCCGCTGATGTATTAATATTTTCTGGTACATCCAGGCAAGGTGCTTGGCCCGAGAGGCCCAAGTTCAGCTTGGCGCCAGGCATGGAATGTCCAAGAGAAGTCGTGCTATCGGAGACAGGGCCCCGGGAGTGGCCCTTGAGGCAAGGATTCAAGGGCAAGTCGTTTATTTGGGAGGTGGCCCCAGGAGACATTGATGGAGGCGGGACAGGAAGGGACAGAGCCAACACAGATGTGTGGGGAAGCAGGTCCCCAGTGCAGGCAGGAAACTCTGGGAGGCTGGGGCTGCCTCTCAGAGTCACCCCTGGAGGGGAAGGAGCAGAGGTGAGGGTTGGGGGGCGGAGGCTGACTCCCCTGGCCCCTCCAGCCTGCCCTGCCGATGCGCATGCGCGCGCACAGAGCAGCCTTATGCGGCTTCCGAGAAAGCTTTATGCAGAGAGGGGCAGGCCCTGGCAGGTGGGATGTGGGCAGGGTACCCTCACTGCTACAGCCCCCTCCCCATGAGGGCTACACTCCATCCATTCTACACACGTGGGTGCGCATCTCTCGGGCTGGCCCCAGTGCTAGTGGCGGAGCTATGGTGATAGCAGGATAGTGGACAACAGTGTGACCGCTCTGAGGAGGGCGCTGGAGGAGCAGGCGGGGAAGGCTTCCCGGAGGAAGAGATGTGGCGGCTGAAGGTGGAGGGTGGGCTGGTTGCAGTGGTGGACGGTTGCAGAGGTTGGTTGGTGCATTGGGAAGCGTATTCTTGGTAGGGGAAATGCCACGTGCAAAGGTGGGGGAGGGCACGCGGACTTACGTAGGGATCTGAAATGGGTTCTGTCAGGGAGGATGAGATGGGGAGAGGAAGAGGGAGGGTGTGGCCAGAGACAGGGCTGCGGTCAGCTCTGGAAAGGGCCTGCGAACCCTTCTAAGGAGCTGGGCTTTTATCCTGAGGGCAAAGACAAGACATTGCAGAGTGTCCCTCTTGGGAGTGGCCTGCCCACATTCATGTCTTGGAAAGGTCTTTCTAGCAGCCATATAAACAGGGGGTGGGGTGGGGTGGGTGCCAGAGGGACAGTGGGGGTGCCCAGCAGGGGCTGGAGGTGATGTCGGCTTGACTGGGAGGGTGGCAGGAGGGATGGAAAGAAAAGGACCCCCGCCTCTTGAAGGTGTTTAGGGAATTGGTAACAGGACAAGAAAAGCAGGCAGCTCTGGGCTACCTCTTCCCCTTTTCCAGACTTTATTTTTATGTTTGTACTTTTCAACTTGGTGTTAACTTCTTAATTGGCCCATAACTTACGGTCAAGTGCATGAATTTTAACTGGGTAGTTTGCTGGATGTTTGGGCATTTCCAGCTTTCAACGGGGTCCCTCGAGCTGCCCCCCAGACTAGCCACCGTGCTGACTCCATCCTCGCAGGGCCGTCCTGCCGGTCCCTGAACGTCACACGAAGCGATCCCGCAGTGCGCTTGCTTTGCTCAACACAGCGTCCTGAGGTTCCTCCACGCTGCTGCGCATGATGGCAGTTTATTCTTTTCCTTAATCTATGGTGTTTCATTGAATGAACGTACACACGTTATTTATATATCCTCCTGCCGATGGGTATTTGGCTTATTTCCCGTTGGGGCTGTAATGAATAAAAGCGCTGCGATGATTATTCTTGTACGTGCCTTAAGATGCTTACACGCAGCATAAGCACTCTTTTGTTAGGCATTCACCCAGGAATAGAATTTCCAGGCTTCGTTTTTAGGACATCCTCTTCTACCTTCTCCCCTATTCTTAGGCAAAAGGAAAGGTTTTAGGGGCAGTGGGGTGGGCCTCCTGACACCGAACGTGCTCCCGCAGCTGGGCAGTCACCCACCAGCAGGGCACAGAGTGTGTCCACGAGTCCAGATGCCCACTCACCGTCTGCAGGTGGACATAGTGTCCCGCTGACGTGAAAATAGCACTCTCTTGTTCTTTCAAGGGTCTACCTTCCTTTTGGCTTTTTCTTTTTTCTTTTTTTGGTAACAGTCTTGAAAGAGACTCTTGCGGGAAAGAACAGAAAGCAAAGACTTCTGTTTTTGATTCATGAAATGGTTTCCCCAGGGATGATTCCACTGAAACCTCCTAATTCAGTGTCACTCAGAGGGGTCTGTGGACATTCGTGTCCAGGCATATTAATAGCAGTGACTTGAAACATGCTTCTTTCATCAAAGAAGTTTAGGGAACACCCAGTTGAACAAAGCGAGGCAGGTTTTCTTACTCAGGACTTGTCGGAGCCTGGGTGAATCTCCAAGACGCCCCTGAAAGCTGCTTCCTCTCAGCAGAGTGTTCTGTGGGCTGAAGAACCCACACTGGGAACATCTGTGAAAAGGGACACGATAACGTATTCTGGGGACATTTGTTGTTTTAGCCCCTGGGGCTTGGGTCCAGCAGAGCATCTTTCTCTCGCTGGACCTCTCATGCCAGCAGTGCAGCCCTGGGTCCCCTCCTGTGTCTGGCTCTACCTGACCCTGAGCATTGGGCTGACTTGTCCAAGTTCACAGAGACCAAATTCACATAAAACCAGGCCTCTGGGGAGTTCCCGGGAGCTCCCGGGCACCCAGATGCCTACATAAATGGTGGCGGGTTTTGTATCTGCACTTGCTGCTCCCCCTGACCCTTCCCCAGAAATCTGCAGAGCCCACAGCCTCAGCTACCCCGCCATGACAATCCCTGCCAGGAGCCCCCGACCACCCCAAAGTCCGAGCCCACGCCCTACCACTCCCTACCCACTCTCCTGCTGTTTCCCTTCCTGGGCCCTGTTCTCCATGTCACATACCACACCTGCTGCTTATTTAACTTGGTGGTGGTTGACTCCCCGCTCCTCCCCCAGCTAGAAGCTCAGCCCCACGAGGACAGGGATTTTTATCTGTCTTGTTCTGCTGTATCCCCAGAGTCTAGAACACATAGTAGGTGCTCAGGAAACACATCCTGAATGAACGAAGGTGTGTCTGCTGCACTCTGTGAGAATGCTTTCTTCTAATTCTTGATGTTTCTGCCTAGAGGAGGTGCCGTTGTTGCCAGTCTCATTTAGACAGGTGGGGACCACACGTGGCTTTACTCAAGAGCGACTTATCAGCTCCATGCTCTGAGGCAGGCGCTGGGCTGGGAATGGATACAGGATTCCAAAACCCATTGTGAAAACAACCACCCCATGGTTAGTGCCCTCCTTATAGAAAACAGGGCTCTTCTTTTTTTTCTCTTTATTGACGTGATATTTTAAAAAATACATACATATAGTCAAATAAATAAAATACACAAAGTGAAATTTCTTTCTCACCTTGAACCCCTATGTTCCATTTCTCCTCCCTAGAGGCAACCCCTGATGAATTTCTTGTTTATCCTTCCAGAGGTATTTCATGCATTTATAAGCATTTTTTCTCTTTTTTCACAAGTGCTAACACACCGTACATGCTCTCCAGCATGTTGCTTCTTTCACTGAACAATGTGTCTTGGAGGCACTTCCATCTCGGAGCATAAAGAGCTCTCTTTGAAAAGGCCACAGAATATTCCATTAGGGTGGATGTAATGGACTTAACCCACCCATATTCATGGATGGGAAGGTTCAATTGGGGTTACTGCAAGCAGTGACAGCATGGATATACCAGGAAGGAAGGAAGGAGTAGAAAGAGGGGAGAAAGGGGGGGAGGGAGGGAGATAAAGAGAAAGGGAGAAAGAAAAAGAAAAGAAATAAAGAAAGAAAGGAAGAAAGAAAGAAAGAAAGGAAAGAAGAGAGGGGGGAGAGGGAGGGAAGAGAAGAGAAGAGAGGGAGGGAAGGAAGGAAGGAAGGAAGGAAGAGAGAAAAGGGAGGGAGAGAAGAAGGGATACTAATCCACTAATATGGTTTGAGAATTTATTTGACAAATATTTATTGGTGCAGATTTTAAGTGCCAGATATGTTGTTAAACTCTATAAAGCTCTTGCCCTTGAAGCCAGTCTAACAATGAATCTCAAAAGCCCTGCTGCTTTTTCTTCTCCGTAGAAATTCTTTGCGGCGTGGAGAAGAGGGCTCCGCCTGGCTTTGAGCCGTGTCCACGGCTGAGCTCTACGCGGCAGTGCTCCACCACAGGCACAGGGGCTGTCATTCTCACAAATATGCACTTGGGCAGCCCGAGGGTTATGAGTTTGTCATGATATATTTAGAACGAGCCCTCTCATGGTGCCCTGAGCCAGAGAGTAAATAGCTGCTTACATGGACATTTAATGTGAACATAGAAAGAGGCTGTAATTGCAGAGCTCAGGAAATGCTGCACTTGAGAGCTTTTCTAAAATGACATGCTATTTGACCCAATATTTTCCAGAATGCAGAGGCTTCTTTGATCTGAGGCAAGCCACCCTTGCACAATGACTGGTTCCCAGTGGCCCTCCGGATGAACGTGCCTGGCTGTGGGCAGAGCTGGGAGAATGTGGGCTGAGACCTGGTTGACTGGATCTCGGGTTGGATTCTCCCAGAGGCAGAGAAGGACGGAGTTCAAGTAGATTATTTGGAAAGCGATTCCTGGAAACAACCTTGGGGGATCTGGGAAGGCAGGCATGTGTGGGAACAGAGCCTGTTCAGAGTGTGGATGGGCAGGTCCCACCGTGAGCAACCGGGACTGTGCAGACAGGCTTCAGAGCTACCCACCTGAGGTGTGGGGAAGCTGGGCGATTTATTACACCAACATCCACCTGTCACTGGTTGAAGTCCCCTTGAGAGGGAGTTGGGGAGTTGAGTCTCCAGCCTGCCCTACATGACGCTGGGAAGAGCAGCTGTTGGGTTGGCCTCTATGGGATTTTTATGGAAAATCTCCCAGCTGGTAGGGGTTGGCAAATGGTCTCCAAATTTTCTAAATGCTATGAGAGCCAAACAAAACCAGTTGAACTTCCAGATGCAGCTTGTGGGCTTCCAGGTTGCTGTTCTGCTGGGGGTAGGGCAAGACCCCACCACCCCTTCTGCGAGGGCTGCCTCCCAGGTGTCCGGCTGGGAGATCTCCTGACGTGTCATGGTCTGAAGAACCAGAGAGCTCTGAGTGGTTGATGGTTCGCCCACGGCTCCTGAGATGACATGCCGGTATCCATCTGCCCCTCTCCACCTCCACCTGAGGAAACATCCTAGTTCCTCCGTTGGAACTGGAACAAGATCTAAATATTTGACACTTGTGAGACTTGAGCAAAATCAGAGCATTCTTTGAATGGGACTAAAATACCCTTTTGTGCAAGCCTCTGGTTGAGGGTAATAACAAGGTTGACCTTACGACGAGCAGAAACCGTAGTTGTTAACAGGTTGTGACATCAACTCTCCCCAAAGACTCCCCCCAAGGGAGTCCCCCCAAGCCCTACCCCCACCCCCACCCCTCAAAATACCTCACCTCCCAATTTCCCTACTGGGAAGATGGTGTCCCAAATGCTATCGTCACTAAGTCAGAGAGAGCTGACAATTTAGACCTCCTCAGTTGCTTATACCTCAGTGTAAATGAGTTTTTCAGATTAAAACGTCATTGCTTTCTACTGAAATCATTACATATAAAATGAAATGATGGTTGGGATTTGTTTCAAAGTAACAGAAGGTGCAAAGTGGGTCTGGTGTAGATGCAGCAAGATTGGTCATGAATCGATAATAATTGAATTGGGTCCCAATAGTTGTATGTTATTTTTGTATATGCGACTCCGGAGGGAAGCCTTTGGCTGTAAAGGTGGGCCTGCTGCTTGTGGGGGTCACTTGGAGCAGCTCTACCATTTGGACCATCTCCGAATTTGCTTCCTTTGCTGAGGGCCCAACCCATTAATTACGGGACATTGTTTGTAACTCATCCACACTTCAAAAACATTACTGTATTGGGTTTGGGAATTTTGATCCTATGCCTGCACTGGAAACCCAAGGAGCTTGGCCAGAAACGTCACACACTGGGGAGGTTCCTGAGGGACTCCCTGCTGCTTTGCCAGACTCAGCCAGGAAAGGGCGGAAAAGGAATTTCTCTGCTTCCTCTCCCCTTGCCATGCTGCAGCGGGGCCGGTGCAGGAAACTGCCTGTCTCAGGAGGACGGGTCGTCTCTGGTCACGTGTGGGCTGGGGGAGCTGCTCCTTGGCAGGTCCCGATGGGCAGTCAGGGCCCAGAAGCCAGGTGGGCCCTGGAAAGGTCTGCACTCCTTCCAGAAACAAACCTTTGCCCTCCCCCGTCACAAGCGGGCTTATCTGCCTGGGTCAACCTCTTCCAGGTTTTAATATAGAGCAGAACAAGCAACTCTCAAGACAGCTGCCTTTCCGATTTGCTCCAGAGCCGAGTCAAGAAAGCACAGTTGCCAAGGACTTGTTAGAGAACCAGAGCCTCCCACTGATGTCTGGGGGAGAGAAGGGCAGAGTGGGTGGCCGGTGGAGGCCCCAGTTCTACCATAGCAGCTCTCAGTGCTGGCCATCGACGCGACTCAACACTTAACTTATTGTGTACTTACCCCTGCTAGGCACCCAGCCAGGCTCTAATGATTAATTTCAGTGGGTTGAGATAATAAATAAGCAAAGTATGCATTATATTAGAAGGTGATACGTGATATGGAGAAAAAAGAAAATAAAGCTGGGAGAGGAGATAGGAATGCTGGGAGTGATGTTTTTCACAGGAGAGCCTCCCTGAGAACGGGTAAGCAGAGCCTTGGAGGAGGTGAGTGGGTGGGCGGAGCCTGGGGAAGGGTGTTCCAGGCACAGGGAACACCCCGTGCAGAGGCGAGCTGGCCTGCCGGCCAGTGGGCAGGTCTAGTGTGTTTGAGGACCAATAGGGAGGCCAATGTGGCTGGAGCAGAGAGAGATGGTGGGGCGGAGAGAAGAGGCAATGAGAGAAGGAGTGGGCTCAGATTGTGCAGGGCCTCCTGGGCCATCATAAGGGATTGGTTTTACTCTGCAGTCAACATGTTTTCTTTCTAGAAAACCAGCTACAGTAAGAATCAAAAGCCTTATAAAAGTTCCTGTTGTTTTTTTTTTTTTTCACCAGTTTAGTCCATTTTTCTAGGCACCATCCTTAAAGGAAGAGTGGGAAATGCTGCAAAGATTTCTATTTAAGGTTTCATTCATTCATTCAAAAAAAATGAATAGCTGCTCATAAAAGCTTTGTTTGTAACAGTGAAAAAACTGGAAACCTAAAAGTCAAAAATAGAGGGCACAATTCAACACATTATTGCACACAAATTTGATGGGCTGTTATAAATAACTGTTAAAACTATTTTTCAAAGAAGATTTAATGATGAGGGAAAATGTTTAAAACATAAATGAAGGAATCAGGGTAACTCATGTCCCACATGGTCTCAATTTGCTTTTTAACATGCACATGCATACATGCTACAAAATCCATGTGCCTTAAAAATATGATGAAGTGAAAGAAGCCAGTCACAAAAGACCATATATCATATGATTCCACTTACAGGAAATGTCCGTAACAGGCAAATCCATAGAGACAGGGGCTGGGCTGGGCTGGGCATGAGGAATGACAGTTAATGGGGTTTCTTTTTGGGGTGATGAAAATATTCTGATATCAAAAGTGGTGAGGGTTATATAACTCTGTGAAGATACTAAAACCCACCAAGTTGTACACTTCTACAGGGTGAATTTTATGGTATATGAATTTTATCTCAATAAAGATTTTATTTAAAATACACCTATATGCAATTTTAAACAGACTGGAAAGAAATCCAATAAAATATTGGATGGTAGAGTTTTTTTTTTGTTTTTTGAGTTACTAATTTTCTTCTACGTGTTGTTCTATATTTCCCAAAGTTTCCACAATGAGAATCCACAGTTTTTTTCATTGTACCCACACACATTGGTTAAGAACCTCAGTCATTGTGGTAGATCTGTGAAAAGACAAAGAGAACAGGCCATTATTGCGTGGAACAGTGCCTTCTCAGGGCCTTCCACAATAGACTCATGCAGCAGTGATCTGCGGTGCTCACCCCAATTTTCCATTCTTCCCTCTCCTGGCAGACAGACAGTACCTACCTGGTCCCGTTGGGACTGGGTGGGGCTGTGTGACTAGTCATAGGCAATGATTTGTTAGCCAAAGTGACACGTCCCTTCTGAGCCAGAGCATTTAATGGCCAATGTGAGGTCCTCAGAGCTCCCTTTCTGCTGAAGGTCCTGTGTACATTCAAGATGGGGCTGCTCTGTCAGGCCAGGTCCTGGAAGGAGGATGACACACAGCCGTCCCAGCAGACCTGAGACCGGCATGTAATGGGAATGAGACGGAAAGCTTCGTTGCCTTCAGCCACTGAGTTCTTGGGTGGGGGGTGGTTGTTTCCACCCCACAGCACAGTCTATACTGACTAACGCACACACACAGTGCGTACAAGGGCCTGCCACCGGCCTAGCCATCTGCAGCTGCTGTCCAGAGTAGAGCAAAGCAGTGACTACACATTACATCACCTCCTTTTCTGTTTAAAATGCCTTCATGTCTATTTTTGAGCCTCTTCAAAACAGAGCTAGGAGATAGGGAAAATCAGATATTTCTCATTTCACAGTCCAGGAAGCAGCAACTCAGACAAATCAAGTGATTTGCCCGTGGTCCCAGACCCACTTAGTGGCATCTGCATCCAGGTCCTCTCTCTGCGCAGTGCCCTGGCCACAATGGCCCCTCAATCTGGCTAAGAAGATTCAGTCACTGGACCAGGCAACACAATAAAAGAGTTTATGCAATAAGGATTATCCTCAGCATAATCCGGAGTCTTGGCCATGGAGGGGCACCAGCCACAGCTGTGAAGAATCTGGTAGCAATGGGCAAGAGAGAAGCGGGTCTATGGAGAACACCTCCTCCATTTCTCCAAGGAGACCTCGGCCTTGGGACAGTAAGGGAAGAACCAAGATTGGGGGGGTGAGAAAAAAAAACTAGAGGTCTTCAAGACAGAGAATTGTAGGAGGAAATTTCCTCTGCTTGGACAGAGCTCCTGACCTGTCTCTCTAAGGCCCCAGGGGGAAGGACCAGCGTGCGCCCACAGAACACTGTCTGCACGGCTCTGTTCTTTGCGCTCCAAGCTGGAAATGTCTCCTACTGCTGTTTCCTGCTTTACAATAGTGATACTGCTAAAAGTCAAATTGTGGACCACTGTGTGAAGTGGAGAGTGAAAGGGCCTTTTAATCCCAGCCCCCAAGGGTGACCACCGTGGACAGTGCAGTGTCTCTTCCCACACTGTTTTCTATGTATGTTTTCTATGTAGGATAACCAGGATCTATCCTATGGGTATTTACCTACTATCTGTCCATCTATCATCTATGTATCCATCTAGCATTTATCTGTTATCTAATCTATTATTTATCTATCATCTATCATTTACCCATCTAGCTAGATATCTACCTACCTATCATTTATCTAACATCTATCTAATCTGTCATTTATCTATCTACCTATCATCTGTCTAATCTATCTATATTGTTTACACTAATAGATCTTCCTTGCTGTAAAATCCATAAAGAATATATACTAACAGTTATACAGTGTCCAGTACTTATATGTTAGGGCAGAACTGGACGAGATTGGATATGCAGATCTCTAAGTTCCCTTCCAATTCACAGCTGTGAGTTCTCCCCAAGTGCCCAGGAGGCTGGCACTGGAAAGAGAACTCCAGGAGCGGAGACAGCAGTGGCCCTTTATCATGTTCTGCCTACACCGCGTCCTTTATTACTTTCATTGATCCACCCTGCACGGTAGGGTTATTACCTTCTTGCCCCATTTACAGATGAGGAAACCGAGGCATAGTGAGGTTGAAGCAGCTCACCCAGGATAAGGTGGTGATTGATTGGCAGGGCTGGAATTCACACCTACACCTGGCTGGCCCTGGAAGCGACGTTCCTCCCCCCACCCTGGGCAGCTTCTCCATCTAAAGTTAGGTTGCACTTTGATGCGGCACACCTTGGCAGGGTGAGGACATTGTCGGCTACAAAGAATGTATCAGTTAGATATTGCTACATAGCGAACTGTCCCAAACATCGGTGGCCTTAAATAGCAATCCTTTATTCTCACTCACACGTCTGTGAGTCAGCTGAGGGCTGGCTGATCCAGGCTGGGCACAGCTTTGCGTCCAGCGAGCCGTCTGGCTGGCCCTGGGCCTGTGCCTACAGGAAGCAAGCGCACCACTCCTTGAGACAGTTGGAACTCTGCTGGGCCTCGTACTCGGTGGCACCGCAACAACAAATGAGCCACTTCTGAAACTCCGCCTGGTTCTTGTGCATCAGAAGGAACTGTCCCAACAGGATGTAGGCCTGGGGAGGGGACAAGGCAGGGAGGGAAATGGGAAAGATGACAATAAACCGGCTCAGATGTGCTGCTCCTCCCCCAACCACCAGGACTCGTGTGAAAATGAAAGGAGCAGGGTCCAGGTGGCATTCCAGGGAGACGGTCAGCCCCTGAAGCCCTGACGGGGGCCGTGCAGATTCGGGGACAGGCTCCTGGTGAGATGTAGGGCCAAGTTAAATGCCCATCTCCCGGGGTGGTTTGGGGGCTGTCCAGCCTGGGATAAACCAAACCCCATCCTCCTCAAACTGTAATGAGCATATGAATCACCTGGGTTCTTGTTAAAATGCAGTTTCTGACTCAGAAAGTCTGAGGCTGGGGCGAGGCTTGAGGGTCCCGCATTTTTAACATATTTCCAGCTGATGCTGGTCCAGGGACAACATTTTGAGTAGTGGGTGCCTAGCATACTTCTGAGGCTCCCTTCAAGCCTCTGGTGCAGTATTTCTCTCTTTAAAACACACACAACACAGAGTGAGAGAAGCTCCCCTCCCCACTACTTTCCCAATTGCTGTAGCACAGGGTCTCTAAACCTCGGTGCTACTGACATTTTGGATAATTCTGTGTGGTGGGGGCTGTCCTGTGCATTGTAGGATGTTTAGCAGCATCTCTGGTCTCTACCCACTAGATGCCAGTAGCACCCTCCCCATCCACCCCCAAACGGTGACAATCATAACCATCTCCAAACACTGCCGCATGTCCCCTCGGGGCCACAGTCTCTCCCGGTTAAGCACCACTGCACATGGGGCTGGCAGATGAATAGCATCTTGACATCGACTTGTTTTTGCAAAGCACCTGTGTGATCTCAGGCAAACTCACATAACCTGAAGTGAGAACCTGCATCTCATTTCCTGCACCTTCCTAAGGCTCATCGTGTGACCTGCCCTGCAAATGAAATGACGTGAATTAAATGGGAAAGCATTTGAAAAATGCAGATTCCTCTTTTGTGCTGGGAGCTGCGGCCCTGTGAGGGAAGCTTAGAGGGTTTAAAACACACTAAACCTCGCCCATCCCTCCTGTCCTGAGTCTCTGTGGGTGAAACACACACACACGAGATAAACATTAAGTGTACGATGATTCATGTTTCTGTGGCATTCTCTACTTTTCTAATTACTTGCCCCCACAACTTTTCATTGATCTTTTACAATTTTATTATACCATATGGACAAGGAGCAAGAACCACGCAGAGAAAGGGACTTCCCAAGATCATGTGGCCATAAATTGGCCAAGCCTCTAAATGGCAGAGGCTGCAGATTTCAGGTCATGTTAGATGCCCGTCTCTCAGGGCTGGTTTGGGGCCTCTCCAGCCTGGAATAAACGAGAACCAGCGTCCACCCACACCGCTGGGTTCTGGGCCCTGGCCAGGAAAACCCACTGGTGTCTGTTTACTTTCAGTTATGTAAAATAAAGCAAACTCCATCTTAACCAAAGGGAACATATTTTTTTAAAAAGAGAAATCAAATAAAAGCTGAATCTCAGTCATAAAATGTATTCAAGCATTGGAGTTCGGGGTGTTTATTTTTAGTCATGATCCAGTTGTTGAAAAGAGAAAAAAGCCAGGATTTCTTGGTGATTTTTGAACTGCTACTTTAATCCTCTTTTTAAAAAAGTGATGTAGTTGCTTAGCACGATCTCATTTTACTTTCACAGTATGCTCCTGTTTTCAGTGGTGGATTTGACTGAGATGTTTTTAAATCAATGTTTTAAAAAATTAACATTTATTAAGGGTTAATTGAGCCAGCTGCCATAGGTGCAGGAGGTGCCGAGGTGAATACAACAGGAACAAGAGACATAGAGCTTTGTCCACAGAGAGAGAACATTACTGATAATAATAATAATAATTAATAGTAAATGGCTTACATGGAGCTCTGTCCAAGGAGAGAAACATTAATGATAACAATTAATGGTAAGTAGCACTTCTGAGCACGTTCGGGGGGCCACGTGCTGTTGGAGACCCCCCCCCCCCACACACACGCTTTAGTCCACAGATCCTCACGTGTGCCCTGCCCCCAACCCCCCAGGTGGAGTCACTAAGAACAGAGAGATCAAGACTCCTGTTTTCCTCTGCACTGTTCCTGCACGTCCCACCTGTCCTCTGTCCATGTCAGAGGCGGCACCGCTGTGTCAGCTGGCTGGTAATGGGAGCCTCCACGTCCCCACCGGGTTCAGCAGCCAGGACGCCGGGAATGTGTGGCACGCAGGATCCGAGCTAACTTTCCAGGAATGCTGCAGGGAGAAGGGCCTCGTCTTTTAGGCTCCAGGGCCAAGATGCAACCTTATGCTCCCTCCTCGGCTTTCCCTTGGTCTCCCCCTGGCATCTTCCAGTGGGTGGGAGGGAAGCTGGCCGGCCTCCTTGCTTCATCCCTGAGGACTTCTCCTTGCTCCCCGGGGAAGCTGGAGTCCTGGGCTCCCGTTGTGGCCCTGCCAGATGCCTGCTTCGTTTCTCCACGGGCTCCAGGAAGCAAGCGCCTAACCGAGGAGGAGAGAGACTGCCCCCCTGCTCCCTCTTTGGGCTGAAGCTTCGCAAAACCCAGCTGCGTGAGGGTGACGTAGACAGAAACTCTGAACAGATGTCCCTAGCCTCCCACCGCCCTCCACAGTGGCCACGGCCAAGCCAAGCTGGCACGTTCCTCCCCAAGGCAGCAAGATGGGGCCTCAAGGGCAGAATTCCCCTCAACTCCAGGTGCAAACAGCCAAGCTCGCCCAGCGCTTTGCCCCAAGCAGAGGACGAAACACCCTCCAGTTCGCTGTGTCCATTCCTTGCTGAACGGCAGTGATTTGCATCTGCACCAGGCCCGGGTTCCCGTGCATGTGACTCGTGTTCTCACACAGGGCCTGGCACTCAGCACAGCCCTCAGCTTGATTTAATGCTCTGCTCCTGCCATCTTGAAATTCTCAGTAAATCTAAACAAGAGGCCTCACATTTTCATTTTGCGCTGGACCCTGCAAAGTAGGTGGCCGGCCCTGGTCCACAGTCCCCGAAACCTTCAGTCCTCACACTGACACCTCGCCCTGTCGCACAGAGACAAGTCATCCTGGCCTCTCTCATTCTCAAGCTGTTTATACTTCCTCTGCCTAAGTCCCCAGCTCCCTGGCATCTACACTGAATGTACCTCACATCGCCACAAGATTCCAGGATGCAATGACACAGCTTTCTCTGGTTTTCCATCCCCATTCATTGGCTCTTACATCTTTGTGTCCTCAGATGGCCAATGGCAACCTTGCAAACCCAGTATCTCTCAGTCACTTCAGGTCCAAAGCTCTGTGTCTTCAGTGGGGACGCTCCGTCCAGTGCAGGTCTTGCCCTTTCTTCTTTCTCCTTCCTGTCTCCCCGGCACACACCTATACTAAAAAATTATGTATCTGAAATTCAAATTAACTGGACCCCTTGCATTTGATCTGGCAACCCTAGGCAGAAAATCCCCGAACTTATGTGACTGGCTCCTTGCATAGCTCAGACGTCAGGCAGTGGAGGCCAGTGCCTCGTCGTCCACCCAGCAGAGTGGACAGGCAGGAGCTGGGGCCTCTGTGGCTCTGCTTCAGGGACCAGGGGACAGGAGGGAGGGAGGGGCTGACCACACCTCGGCCTTCTGGTCCTGAGCTCAGCTTTTGTGCCTCTCCACCAAGTGCAACAGAGTGACTTCGGGAGGAGATGGGATGCCGCTGGAGTCCGGAGAGTCTAGAGATGAGGGTGCGGGCAGCCGCAGGTAGACAGGTGCAAGAGAGAGCAGAGCCGTGCAGGTAAACAAGGGGAGGGCAGCTTCGAGACGCATCTTCCTCATAACTTCAGTTTTGCGGGGAGGGCACAACTAGTACAATGGCGTAGTGTCCAGACCTGCAGCCCATCTGCCCAGATTCAAATCTCATCTCCGTCACGTCCTGTGACCTTGAGCAAGTCACACCTGGTCTCTCTGGGCCTCGGTCTCCCTGTCAGTAAAATGGAAATGAAATGGTGTGCCTTGTAGGATTTTTTTTAACAAGTAAATGAGATAAATATATGTAATGCACTTAGAAGTGCCCAGTGTGAAGCCAACACCACGTGCTACTCCTGTTAGGAGAGACTTGGGGTGGTACCCAGAACACTTACTCACTCTGATCATCCAAGTATCGCTCAGGAGGAAGATTTAGGCTCGAGGATATGGTTTCATAGTGTCCATAAACAGTATCGAACCAAACCAGATTCTCTGCGATGCTAAACTTACTTCCATGATGTTGGAGAACTCTGGAGTTATCACCCCAGAAGCACACCCGCCCCACAGGGCAGTCTGCATTTACTGAACGTCCGGAAATTCATTCACAAACCCAGGCAGGGTTTTCACAGGGAGAAGAGGAGTACACAGACCCATCCTCTGCCTCTGAGGAGATCAGGGAGAAAACTGCGGGTGAGCTGGGACTCTAACACAAAGAGTGTGGGCTCTCTCCAGCCTTGTATGGAAAAACTAGAGTCGACCTTTTGTCAGACGTCACAGCGAGGGCCCCCCGCTGAAAATTCAAAGTGCTCAGAAAGCGAGCTTGTTTGCAAAGTGGCAGAAGGAAGGAGGTGGGCTGTGCGTGGGGCCTTGGAGGGGACCAGGTTGGCAGGAGGGTGGCTCCCGTGTGTGTGTGGTTCATGGACAGTCTGGCTCTGGTATGGGGATGGACAGAGAACATAAGGCAAGACTTAGCATCATGGGCACGATGGATTTTCCCATTTCCAGAGTTCCTTTCCCCCTTGCAGCCCTTCGGCCATCAAATCTAGACCAGCGTTGTCCAGCAGAAATAGAAGGGGAGACAGCCACATATGTACTTTTAAGTTTTCTAGTAGCCACAGTGAAAAGGGGGAAGGAAACAGGTGAAATTAATTTTAATGACAGATTTTGTTTTCTCCCATATTTCCAAAATATTATCATTTGAACATGTAATTGATAAAATAATTATGAATGAGATACTTTACACTCCTGGGAGGGTACTAAGGCTTTGGCATCACGGTGCGTTTTTCACATTTCCGGCACATCTCGGTTCAGACAGGTGCCCACAGGCACATCTGGCCAGCGGCTCCAGTGCTGAATCTGGACCTCAGGCCAAAGCCGACTGCTCCAGGGAAGGGCAGACACAAAAGAACCCAGAGACAATGCCATCATGCCTTTGGCTTTTGTGCTCTTAAAGAGACTTGAATGGATTCATTGCAGAATCAATAGTTGTGAAAGTCATGACTTAAACTGGGAGCTGGAGACCCATTCGTGCCACAGGCCAAAGCTCTGGGGAGAATGGGGAGGGACGGAAGAGCAGTCCCCTCCCGGCGCCCCATGACTGCTGTTGAAGAAAGGATGAAAGACCTGTACGAGGGTAGAAATGGAGGAGAAGGTACAGAAACGGGGGCTGGTGAGAGCTTGAGAAGGTGCCCTATGCCTGGCCCCCATTCAGGACCCCCCAGAGGTGACAGATCACCTAGATAAATCAGAGGGGGGTGTCCCAGGGCCGGGAGCTGGTGCCTCATCTCCCCTGTGCACCCAGTGTCTTGATGTCTCTAGAGAGAGCCGATGACTGGGACAGGAGCCCAGGCAAGCAGGTCTGAGGGCGGCGCATAGGTCAGTCCCGGTGGGTGCCAGAGAGGGTGCAGAAAAAGCCACGACAGCCAGTGCCCAAGGGACAAGGCTGAGAAAGTTGTCACGATGCAAGAGTGGGACGTGAGGCAGTGTTTGCTCACAGCGAAGAGACTGAGGCAGGGCATGGTGCCAGCTGCCCCTCAGCAGAAAGCAGCAAAGACAGAGGATGGCATGAGGCCCAGAAAGATGTTCCCCTCTTCGGTTCCCCCACCAGGATTAGGTCCCCCACAGGCAAGGTATAAACATACAAGAACTTGCATTTTGATCGGCTCAATACGAGAACCCCACCCTGCCGGGATTTGCCTGCCCCAGACACTCTGACGGCTGGCCCTGCCCATGGACCCATCCTCCCCAGAGCACTTGCTCATCTTCTAGGGGCCACATCTAGGTGTCCTCCTGGGTCCTCCTACAGGCCCAGCCAGGCCCCAGACCCTCATACAGGGTCTCACCACCACATGTCATTATAAGACCCTTCCCTGCCTGGTGTAGCCACCTGGCCCCAGATCTGCTTGTGTAGTTTGTGACAGTACGATCCATGGCCATCCTCATCCTCACCCCGGACCTCAGTCAAGGCAGTAACTCCTCGGAACCTCTGTCTCCTCATTTGTAAAGCGGACATAGCGACCCTGATCTCAGTCCCAGGTAGGGGAGGCCCAAAGCAAAGGATAATGGTGACATCTCCAATATCGGTGCCAGGAATTAGTGGCTCTAGGAATACGCAGGGTCTAGAGTGGGCACCACTCACTGCCCTGGCCAGGAGGTCGTGAGCACCAGAGGGACATGTCTCCAAGGACTGGGCTGCACATGGGCAAACCCTCCCTGCAGCCCTGACTCTATACAGGCAAGTTCTCAGAAGCCTGAAATTTTTCCATTACTCATTCTTTTGTCTTAAACCTGCCTATCATCCCACCTATACTCCTGAACACACACACACACACACACACACACACACACACACACACACGAGTTAAGCTGGAAAAGGCAAAACTACAAGGACAGAAAATAAATCAGTGGTTGCCAGGGACTAAGGATGGTGAATTTGAAGAAGCACAAGGAAATGAATATTTTGCAGAAATTAGATTATTCTATGTCTTGATTGTGGTAGTGGCTATATGACTGTATGCATTTGTCAAAATTTTTACAACTGTGTGCTAAAACAGGTGAAATTTACTATATGTAAATTACACCTTAATAAAAATATTTTTTAAATGATGAGCATAGTTAACAACTACAAATCCCCTCAATTATGGAAACGTTAAATCGATGGTGTCCGATGTCAGAATTTCAGTGGTTACCTCTGGGGATAGGGGATGGCACTGCCTGGGAAGAGGCACAAGGGAACCACCTGGAATGTTAGAGGAGTCCAATGGTGGGATCTGGGTGGTGGGTACATGGATGTACATATACGTAAAAACTCACGTGCTGAAGCCTTCATATCAATGCACATTCCCCTATGTATGCAACATCACAATAGAAAAGTAAAAGGAACAGCCATTTATTTTAAAAAAGAATTTTTAATTTGAAATGTCCCCCCTAGGGAATAGTGCTATCTCCTTTATCTGGGAGAAAAGAATCACATCTACCTCAACTGTGGAGCTCCAGCTCCTGACAATACCACCTCTCAGATATTAAACTGGCTGGTCAATTGGGGTGACATTCAGAATAGTTAACAACTGGTGCGGAACAGCCAGTCAGTCAGAAAACCACAGGTCCAGAAGTTCAGATTCAGGTGCAAACCAAACTTATCACCAGCCATGCATGCAGCAGTTGCCAGCCTCTTTGCGTGTTTCTGCCTGGTGGTGTAGATGGACTTGGAAAGCTGAAGGGAATTAAGAGCAATGGCTCTAGTCGGTGCCCGTCCTGGCTGGGTTTGCGACACTCCGCATGAGTTCCCAGCCTCCTGTGTCTGTGCCCACTGCCTGTGGATGCTCTTTGAGACTGTCTCCCATTCTCTCCTGAGAGAGAACCTCAGAACCTTAGAACCTCTCCTGAGGTTCTGAGCAGCTTCTAAACAGCCCCATAAAAATAAATTATTTACTTATCTGAAAAGAATGTGCAGATTCCATGGGATATCCTTGAGGCCACTCTTTGGGAATGACGTCTTAGAATAACTCACATCCCCTCACTCTGGTGTAGACCCCAGGCTGCTGTTTCTCCACCTGCCATTGCCAGGCTGGTGCCCAGATGTGGGCAAGCAAGATTCCATGTGTCCCTTCGTGGGGGTGGGGAGTGCCTCCACATCATCCATCCTGACAGCTGTGCCCCAGACTCTGGTGGCTGGCCCACCTCTGTCGACCCCTGAGTGTCTGAACACCAAGCGAATCATGCCCAGCCCAGCTGCTCTAAGTCGAGGCGATTTTATTTGCCCATCATTTGCGGGCCCTTGAGGCTGCCCAAGCATGCGGGGTCAGTAGCATGGAAGCATGTGGCACCCTGCCAAGTGGCAGCTTTGCTCTCCGATGGCCCTTCACAGGGACACGTGGCCCGAGCTGCCATCTGGCAGGACTGGGGGAAGAGAAGTTGGAAACGTAAGAAAAAACAAATTACCTTGTTGAAACCTTTGGTGACCAAATTGATCGCAAGCTCATGGCTGACCCCATCCACCCAGCAGACATCTTTTTCTCCGATGGGTTCAGAGAGGAAGGCTCTCAGCCTGGGGGACATGTGATCCACCTCCTGCAACAGCAGTGCGGAAGAAAAAGGATTAGCAGGTGTCTGACTGCTCACAGTGTGAGTGGACATTGGGGAACCCCCTCAGCACACCGAGGGACTAGGGCAACAGACGGCAGAATCCCTCCCGTCACCCAGCATTTCCCGGGGACTGTTAAATGCCGGTGCACAGCCCTGCACAGAAGGCCTTGACACATCCATTCCCACCTGGACGGACAAAGAGAAGTGTAACCATGGCCACGGACAGGTCAAATAAATCACATTAAGTCAACACTAAGTTAACATTAAGTTAACCTGCTGCAGCTCTTAACATTAAGCATGTTAAGAACTGCAGTGGGTTCCTTTCCAACTTTTCCCACCCTAAATGCTTAAAGCAACAGCTTGCTTCTCTAAGCTAATTATCCTACCTTCTCTCCTAACCACTCAATACTTTTGTCCTATTTTTATTTGAGTGTTCATCACACTGTATAATAGTCAGTTGTTGCAAGTAACAGACAACTCTTCTGCGTGGCTCTATTCACAGTAAAGAAGACATTCTATGGCTCCAAAGCCCAGGGGAAGGGTGGGGCTGGCACAATCAGGCTCACAGCTCCCCTTCTCAGGGGGTCCTTCCAGCTTTCCCTCCTTGTGTTGGCTTTGGTCTTGGTTGGTGAGATGGCAGTGAGATGGCTGGTCCAGCACTTGTATGGCCCAAAATAAGGAAGAAAGAGAGAACCGGTCTCTCAGAAGTTCCAAGCAGATGTTTCATCCAGGCCCCACAATCTGCACGGCATCACCAGTGTGAGCTCAGTGTCAGCCATAAGCCCGGGTCCTAGATCTGGAAGTGGAGTTAGCTTTCTCTAAACCACACAAGCTGTGAGTTCAGGTATAGTTGCCTGAACAAATTCAGGATTACTATCCAGAGAAGGGGAGGTGAGTGTGAAAGCAATAACCTTAATGTCCCACTACAGTTCACCTCTTTGGCTACTCACATCCATACACTCTTCTTCCCTCACATAATCATTAGAAATATCCATTCTTGGCTAAAATAGACTCATCCCCGTCCCCCAAAGCAACCCTGTGATTCATCCAGTTCCTGGATGTAGAGTCAAGGTCATATTTTTTGGGAGATGCAGCATACTCTTCATCATGTCTGGAGATAGCTACTCATGGTCTGATAACCAATGAACTAGATTCTGAAGTTCACACCATCCACGTAGCCAGAAATGCTGGAAAGAAAACAGCCAAGGATATATGCAATAGAATTTCCATTTGGAGAAGAGGAGAATGGGAAACACATTTAACTGTCATTGGTCAACAGTACACACAATATCTCACCCGAGGGAAACATGGAGGACTCCCTCCCCTGGTGGTGAAGCGAGGTCCCTGGTCAGGCAATATGGTGCCCCCAGTTCTGGGTTTGGGTCTGTCTCCCTTGTCCTCTGCCTTGTTAACATGTGAGTGGGCATGGGGTCGAAGCCTTCCCAGGGGAGTCACTGTTTTAGCACCCCACTTCTTGTGGGTACAAATTCAGGGATTATCCTGAGGGATGGGCAATCTCAGGCCACAGTGGCTACAATCCTTAGCAACTCCCTTAAGAATTTAATGTGTCTCTTCTATTCAAGTCCATGGGCTGAACAGAGCTGGAGATCTTCTCAGGCCAGAATCCTCGAGCTGGTGACTGGCCTCTGTGCCTTGCCCACTGCCCTGCCCCTCAGATTAGAGGCATCTTCATTCATCTCTGAAGTGGGGCGGCACCTCACACTTGTTCCCTGCCCCTCAGCTCTATCCCAGCTGCATCTTCACAATAAGTCAACAGTTCCCTTTACCAACTTGGCCTCCTTAAGACAAGAAGCTTGGGTGAGACCTCGGAATTGGGGATAATGTTTTGCCAAGGCTCCAATCTTTTCTCTTGCTAAGTCACCCACTTGTTGCCTAGGCTCTAACTTCAGCCAGATAAATCAGCTCCTCCAACCCAGCAGGACTTGCTTATCAGTTTCCGTCACTTTAGTTTGGAGGCCACAGGCAGAAAGAACCTCACTTAGCAAAGCTGGGTTTTCAGCCCTCTCCACCTTCAAATGGGCCACATTCCACTTAAAGCTGGGTCTCTTAGGACCTTAATGAAGACTGCCAGGGGTAGGCAACATCCTGAATATTTTCTAGAAGATGTCCAAATGTCATGGTCTTCATAAACATAAGGTCTGTATCCCGGCATAAACGGCCGTTTTGCTGAACAAGGATCGCCGTCCTTCTAGTTTGATACAACCTTGCTACTGTCTGCCTGAACGTCTCTTCTTAGCCCATCCACATTTAAGGTTTTTTCATTGTAGCATCCCCTTCCTGGTACCAAAGTCTGTTTCAGTTTGGACAGTTTATGATGCAAGTAACAGAAAATCCAGTTTAAATCGGCTTATACAATCAGGAGGTTTTATTCAGCACACGCTACCAGAAAGTCCAGAGGTAGATCAGATGTGGTTTGATCAAGGCTCCAGCTTGATTTCCTGGCAGCTCTCTTGACTCAGCCTTCCTTTCTGTATCGGCTCTGTCCTCAGCTGAACTCCTTGGTGGAAATAAGTGGGCTGTAGCAGGGGCTGGTATTGCTTTTGCAAGCCACACTCCCGCCTTCAAAAGAACACTGAGCTGTCTTTCCCTAGAGGCCCCCTTCTCTGGTCCAAATTGTAACATTCCAGCCCCTAAAACAACAGTGGTCTGACACGTGTGTTCTACCTCTGGGTTCAGCAAGGGAGGAGTTCAGTTGCCCTGAAAGCTCATGGGCTACAGGGGTGGGGATGGGGACAACCTTGTACCCTAATATGGGAACATGTTAGAAGAGAAACCCAAAATTGACTACACATTTCCCAGTAGATTGTGAGGCCCCCAAGCGCTGCAGCTGCCTCCAAATAGCCTTTGCTCCCCACCCAAGCCCAGCCCCAGTGCCTAGTACTGTGCCTGGCACATGGTAAGCACTTGATGACATGAAGGATCAAATGCATCCATGTCTCCTTGTGACAAAACCTGTCCCTGCTCCTGTCCCCACCTCCCTATTCTCCTCCAGGTCATAATACAAAATGGTGTTGTACGCCAGCATTAACAGGTGAACGCGGCAGAGCCCGTGGCTTCGTGGGACAATGAATTGGGATTGGTGGCCAGCTCAGGGCTGGCCTGGTTAAGAGTCTAGAATTTCTGAGTGAGGAAAATCCTGAAAGTCTCATGAGCCACATAAACTTTGCTGAGGGAAAATTCCATCCACTATCCCTGCTGGCCATCTGTTAAGTTAAACAGCTGTGCCTGCTAAATCTTGGAAGAGTAACTGGAAACTACAACATTGTTATCAATGCGCTAATGGCATCAAAGACAGGTAATGTTATCAATGCGCTAATGGCATCAAAGACAGGTAATGATTAGCAACACCGTGTGTGTGTGTGTGTGTGTGTGTGTGTGTGTGTGTGTGTGTGTTTGCTTTTCTCACACACCTGATCTCACTTTGATCTTTGAAACACCTATGGAGTGGTTTTTAGCCTCCTAAGGCCTCCAGGGGTTAGAATAAAAGGTCTTTGCATTCTTTAAGATGCCTTTGGCTGCAACAGCGGTTCTCAACTGGGGGAGATTTGGCCTCCTCAGGAACATTTGGCAGTGTCTGGACACATTTTTAGTTGTCACAACTAGGGGAGTAGGAAAAGCTATTGGCATCTAGTGGGTAGAGGCCAGGGATGCTGCACAAGACACAAGACAGTCCCCATAACAAAGAATTATCCAGCCCCGGGTGTCAATAGTGTCAAGTTGAGAAACCCTGGGCTACAAGTAATAGAAAATCCTGTCTTGCATGGTCTTAAACAATAAACACATTTCCAATTTTGCAGAACCAGAAATCCTCTAATGAGGATTATCACCTCTAATGAGGATTACCACCACATCTGGCTAATTTTTTTTTTTTTTCTATTTTTAGTAGAGACGGGGGTCTCGCTCTTCCTCAGGCTGGTCTCGAACTCTTGACCCCAAGTGATCCTCCCACTTTGGCCTCCCAGAGTGCTAGGATTACGGGTGTGAGCCTCCGCGCCCAGACCAAAGCCACTTATTCTTAAACTTGACAGCACATTAGACTCACATGGGCAGATTCACCAATTACCAATGCTTGGGTCCCTCCTTCAGAGTGTTTTAAAATTCTCTAAGTGGTTCCAATATGTTGCAGAGTTTGAGAACCACTGCTTCCCTGTCATTTGCTTCTTTCTCATAAAATTTTGAGCTGATTTGCTGGGATAATGGGGTCCCAGCTAAGAGGGACTTTACAGTGGCATCTGCAGTGTCTGTGCGGCCATGTGGCACATGCTCACAGCTCCCAGGCAGCGTCCAGCCCTGCCCCCCGAATCACCTGGTGCACCATGTCCTCATTAGCCATCAATAGGAAGACTTAACCATGACCCTGATGACTTTGAAATCAGAGAACTTCAGAGCAGGCAGGCCTCAATAACAACCTGTTCCCTTTTTTTTAAATTAAAAAAGGGATCTTTACTTCAAAGGAAGCTTTACCTGGAATCCCTTTACATAAAATAGATCAGAGCAGAATTACTCTGTTGACTTGGGAATGAGGGGGGCACCAGAGAGCCCCCTAGACACATGGAGCCATGTCCATGGCCCCCATGGACTCCCCCAAACCCCTCTCTAATGTAGCCTAACGCCTCACTTCACCCATAAGAACCGAGGTTGTCTGTCTCCCAGGGAGGGAACCCCTCTCCTAAGGCAGGTGACATGTGCTGAGTGAGCGGCCGGGTTGGCCTGTCATGTCACCATGAGCCCTCGGCCACCCTATGACAGAACTAGGCAGATGCCTCAACATAATCCCACCCTGTAAAAGTTCTTGTTTTCCAGGGGGTTCTCTCAATGACTGTACTTTATTTTGAACCACAAAGTCCTGTTTGAGGAGGACACACTGGCAGGAAATGACCTCAATCCATTCTTGTTTTAGATGCTTTGAGAGTCACCTGTTTAAATAAGGAATAAAGGAGTCAATGGAATTTAATCTTGATTCCCAAAGGAATGATCTTCCAGTTGCAAATGTGTGACATCCCTTAAAGGTCATTTTGAAAAGCTTTATGATACGCCTTTATGAGGAGGTGATCACAAATCCGCCCTATCAGATAAATGGGGTGGGGGTGGGGGTGGGGGCTGCTCTAATGCATATCCACGCAGATGGGTATTTGGGGCTTGGGATGCAATTTCCAGTGGGGACATTATACACGAAATCAAAAAGTGACATCTCTCAACAACCACCATTGGCTGGAAGTGAAGTTGTTACTCTGAAAACTGTGCAAGATGACACAAAAAATGACTCTCATTCAAGTACTATTGTTTTCTTGAAAGGTGAATTTTAAAGGTGTGATATTTCTAAATACATTATTCTATATAACACGTGATTTGACATGTGTGTAATTAAATTATGAAATCAAATGGTGTATATATAAGGCTATTTTATCTATATCCCTAAAAACTTGTATATTCAAATGGCGAAAAGACATTTTGGGGGAGTTTTCTTGCTGGGAAAATGAGGGATTACCTTATTCTCATGTTTGCTTTATATTTGGGCACATATGGTCTTGCCTACCCCAGGGAACTGCGCTGTTAATATCTAAATTGCATGTTTTGTCCTTACCTATCATTGAGGGTAGGTAGTGACACGGAATAGTATGGGGATAAAACTGCATCTGTGGGAACATTATTGAGAATGCCACTACCCACATTTTGTTCTATAAAAATATCCCACGTTATGTGTCTTTTGTAATTTGATGCCAAGAAAAAAATATACCTTTCAAAATTGGTATATTTCTACCTTTATGAGAAAAAGAATTAGTAAACATTCTATTTCCCATTTCACTCCACTTACTAGGAATCTTTGCCCTATATATGATGACTGTATAGAGAAACCAGCATGGATTAACTCCTCCTTCACTTTATAGTCATATTTGGTTCTTTTGCTCAATGCCTTCATTTTCTCTTTCGACCTTTACTTTAAAACTGAAATTCATGAACTCAAAGTACTCCCTTCCTTTATTAAAAGCTGCTCTACTATATAGTGAAAGCCTCAAAGATATGTAGAATAACAATATCTCCTAAACCAAGCAGATTTATGGGAAGACTCAAGATCTACCCCATGCCCTCAAAACACTACAGGCTTGTAGTGTTTTGTAGAGACCCCCTCTCTACAAAAAACTTTTTTTAAAACTTAAAAAAAAAAAAAACTTAGCCAGGCATGGTGGTCCACACCTGTAGTCCCAGCTACTTGGAAGATTGAGGCAGAAGGATCACTTGAGCTCAGGAGTTTGAGGTTACAGTAAGCTAGGATTGCACCACTGCACTCCAGCCTGGGTGACAGAATGAGGCTGTCTCTAAAAAAAAAAAAAAAAAATGAAATAAAATAATAAGGTGGTAACCTTCCTGTGACATTGAGGTCTGACTCTGAGGAGCCCTCTCCCCCTTAAGCAGTTAAGGATTTGGAGGAGACTCTGTAAGGCTGTGCTTCCAGAGCCTTACAGAGGCTCAAGAACTTCCAAAGGGTTCCATTTTGTAAAGTCAGCTCAGGAACTACTTTTCAGGGTTCACCATGCTCCCCGAGTTACTGCTCAGTTGGTGGGACCTGAGGCTGCTCCTTGCTGTCTTTGCCACCACCTTTGAGGAGCCCACCAGAGACAGAAGCTCTGAAAGAAGGAAAGGGACAGATTCCCCAATAATCATGTGCAGGCCTGGATCTAGCCATGCCTGAAGGCATCTTGGACTTTTCCATTGTGTCAGGCACAATAAACAAAATAGGCATTTCTGCTTAATTCAGTTTAAGTTGGGATTGTGTCATTTGTAACAAAGGGTCCTAACTAATAGACCCCCAATATTCACATATTCACTTACTCATTCAGCAAGTGTTTATGGAATACCTATCATACACCAAGCACTACGCTAGGCACAAAAGCGTTCCCATTCCATTCAGAGAGTCGGATCGGTCCCATGGATTAGGCATCAGGAATGGAAGAAATAATTTTCCAATGATTGTTAATACTCATCATTCAAAAATAAAGGTAATATTTGCCTTCCTTGCCTTAGCTCCAATTCTACAATGGGAACAAGATCTTTTATTTCTCTGCTCCTTGATGTCTCTCTTGCATATGACCATTTAATGAAAGATCTTTCTCTTGATGGGCCTACAAGTGATGAATAACCAAGTAAATTCAACAATTCCTCAGACCTTCACTGAGCACTGTCTAAATGCAAGGCCTTGAATTAAGTCTGTGAAGCCACAGGACAAGGCCTTCTGCAGATGCCTCTCCCAGAGGAAACTTAAACAGCCCATGGCAGGACACACCACTCAGGGTGTACTAGCTGTAGGCGGGGCATTCCCCAAGGCAAGGGCTCACCTATTCAGGGAACTAGGAGGGAGAGGGCAGGTCAACTTCCTGGATTCTACTCACTCACAATCTGGGTCTGAAGGCTCCTGCTAAGACCCGCTGGAGGAGCTGGGTTGGGATTAAGAGACCTGAGTCTGATCTCAGCTCTGCCCACGACCAGCTGAGTGACCCTGGGCAAGTCACCTGCATTTCGTATTTATAAAATCAGCATTGAATTAGCTGGGGCTCATCATTCTGGTTCCTTCCAACATTTTGTCTCTCTGTTCATTTACAGTCTTTAAATGGTCCAAAATTCATACAGGTCCCTATTCTACCATTTTCAAATTCAAAAAGCTCTGAAATCCAGAAGTTTTTTGGGGGGGAGCAGGGCAGGGGAGGGACTTAATTTGGCAACAAGCCCTGGCTTGAACTGACACGAGGCTATTTATAATCTTTATTATCCCACTTAGTATGAATATTTATACATTTCGCCACAGGAATATTAATGGGTTTGTTTACAGGGTGCTAAGCCAGGCTCTACTAGGAATGTCTGTAATATACAGAATAGACACCATATTGCTTTTCTAAATTTCTTTTTAATCTGAATTCCCTGAAACTCCAGTTTTGAGTCAGATTTTACAGGTGTGTACAAAGATCACTGTGCCTGCAGCCCAGACAACATGCAATGACCCACCAAAGATGCCACTTGTCTCCCCAGCTTGTCCACACTCCACCCCTCTTGTCCTATGACTCTGTCTCCCAGTCCCCTTTCCAAACATAATTGCCCCCTTTTTATAAAATTCTATCTAGTCTGGACATCCTTGTCTGATCGTGGTTCTAGCTGGGACTATTTCTGGTTGCCTCTTTCCTTCATGAAAACATTCCTTTCCCTTTGGGGCTCTGTTCTCTGCAAAGGATCAGGAGCTGATCTAGTAAAATAAGTCACGCAAAGAACAGAAGAGAGTGTTAGTTTACGCTCTGGGGACAAGAATTTGCTTTTGTAACAGATGTATAGTTTTTCACCTTTTATTTTTACTTTCAATTGTGGTAAAAATACAAAACATAAAATTTACCACCTTAACCATTTTTAAGTGCACAGTTCAGTATGTAACATATATTCACATTGTGCCTCCAAGCTCCAAAACTTTTTTATACTCCATTTTCCCTCCCCCCAGCCCCTGACAACCACCGTTCTATGTTCTGTCTTTATGAATGTGACCACTCCAGATAAAATAGCTCATATAAGTGGAATCATGGTTTTTGTCTTTTGTGCCTGGCTTATTGAACTTAGCATAATGTCTTTAGGGTTTATCCACGTCATAGCATGGGACAGACTGTCTCTGTTCAAGGCTGAGTGATATCCCACTATATGGATATACCACATTCTGCTCACCTACCCGTCTTTGACCGGCACCCGGGTTTCTCTCACTCTTTGGCCACTGCAAATAGTGCCGCTGTGAACATGGGTGCACTGTCCCAGGTGCATGTTTAAACCTCTTTGTTTACACTCCTTGTGAGCAGACCATTTTGATCCCTCCTCTCTCTGCCATTACAGCCCCAGAGAGAAGGGGAAAGCGAAGTCATCTTTGGAAGAAAGAGAAACGGAGGTCTAGCTTTGCTGCCCCATGGATTCTAGAAAGAGGAAGGAGAAAGCTCACCTTATTATCCACACCATCCTCTCAGGGGAGGTGGAAGAGAAAGGATGAGTGTTTGGGGAGTAGATAATTGGTGCAGGGGGCTCAACCTTCCCAGCTTGGACGGAAGTCCGGAAGTGAGCAGGCATGTTAGATTCCAGAGGGTGGGACTCCACTAGGAATGGGGTGGGATCAGGAACGTTGGTGGGACTATGGGAATGGTGCCTGGGACCTAGTGGCCTGTCTCCCCGGGCTTGCCAGGAGACGACAACAGTAGGGTCACTTCCAAAGTGTTCAGCAGTGCAGCAGCAGCGAACAGTGGCTAGGTAGGTAAGCGTGAGGTGATGCCTTTGGCTTTTTGCAGCAAAAAGCTCATGAGTCCAGAGGAAGAAGGGCAGAAGATGCCTCAAGGGCTGATGGGTGAGCCAAAGCCTGGAGTCAAGATGAAGAAGCGCCATAACTGGGGACCTCACAACCACAGGCAAATGCCCAGGCCACAGACTACAGCAGTGGGCACTAAGATACCCTTAAAGACCAAAAGTGGCTGGTCACCCCTCCGAGGCAGGGAGCAGACCAGAGCAGCTTGTCCCTGCTCATGTGGAAACAAGGTCTGGTGCCAGCCTGGGCTCACCCTGGGACCAGAGACAGAGTATGGATCTCGGGAGAAACAAAGCCAAATCACGCTGGCCAAGTCAGGGAGTTCACGCTGGTTGAGCACCTACTATTAATACATGCCTGCCTCTTTATGGCTATTGTCACACTTAGTCTTCAGAATTTATTTTGCAACACTGGAGAATTGTTCCTGTTTTTAGAGATGTGGAAACTGAGGCCTAGAGAGGCAAAGAGGGTCGCCTGCCTAGTAAAAGGCAGTGACAGGCTGTAAGCTGAGGTTTGGCAGCCCCAAAGCCCAGCTCTTTCCTCTCCAGGAATCAGATCAATAAGGACAATTTCAGCACCTGCTGTCCCTGCCCTGCCCATGTCCCCCCAGGGCTGATGGTTCCCACGGCAAGCGTCCGTGGCTCTCTGCCCTGCAAGGCTGGAGTGCTGGGACGGGACCCCTGGAAGCAGCCCCCGGCTGGGACGACGTGGGTAGGTGGGTAAGTATCCAGGCCCCCACCCCTCAGGTGGGAGGGCTCTGAGGTGTGTCCCCCATCACCTTCCAGATGTCCCCAGGGGGATGGAGCCTCCATTGCTCGTGGCAGTGACCTTCTCAGGGCCGTCTTCCCTTCCCTGTCTCCCTTCCTCACTCCCTTACTTATGTGACCTGGATCCCTTTCCAAATCAGCGACTTGCACTTAAATTAGATTCTCAGGGTCAGCAACCCAACCTGCAAGCAGTTAATGCTTATCCAGGCTTACCGAGCACTGTGCTAAGCTCTTCACAAGTATTATCTCATTTAATCCACCCATCACGTGATGACATGTGTTCTATTATTATCCCCATTTCACAGATAAGACACATTAAGTGACCTGTGGCCTTGCCTGGCCTCAACCCGAAGTGTGCCTCAGGCTAATATCTGTGTCCTCAACCACTGAGGCTCTAAGCAATGTTTCCACTGGATTTCTGGGTGATTGTTTTCTCTCCTTCTAGCTCCAGACTGAATTTCTCTACTTAGGTGCAAATATAAACAGGGGCTGCAGCAGTCTGCTGTCAGCCAGGGGACATCTTGTGGCATAGGTGGAGCTGTGGGATTGTGCGGCGTTTTAGGCATTGCTTTCATTGAGGCCCGTGTGCCTGATGTTTTCCTCCTGTTCTTTGCCAGAGAGAATGGCTCGCCCAAGAGTTAACTTTCCTTTATTCCTCTGTTCTCACGTTTTGTGCACCCTGCCCTTGCCTGCTGGGCCAAGCACAGTGGTTCCAGTGCCTTCCAAGGACCCTCCAGCCATCAAGTTCCTCATATCTCTGGCTGTGAGGGTGTAGGCATGTGCGTCTGTGAGTCTCAATTCAGAACTCGGCTCTAAGTCACTTGCCTGATCATCCCAAATGCAAAGACCTACTTAAGATCCTTTCAAAAAAAATCACTAGACTTGTTGGCTCTGGCTTCAAAAAGGGGGGCTCAGCAAGAGAGTTCTATCTTTCTGATTTGTCTTCATTCAAAGCCAAATTTTCAAGGTCATGAAGAAAGGAATTCCCAAAGATTGTCATTGCTTTTGTTGATTTCATTATCATCTGAGCAGTATCTTGCAGAAAGTATAGGAAGGAGTTGCAGTAATTTCTGGATTCTTTTGGTGTTTTGTAGCCATCAAAACATAAGACTCAATGACCTTTTTAAAATTAGGGACTCTTTGAGGATCTATTGAAAGTTTAGATCAGGGGTTACAAAAGCCATTTTTTTTTTTCATTTTAAGTAAAAAAATAATCAGTGAGGAAAAACAGTGCAAGGACAATGATAAACTAGGACTGACATTTGACATCCACTGGGGATGTCACAAAAGTGGACTGTGGTTTATCAGGGTCCTACACCCCATCTAAGGGAGGTAGCCCCCTCTCTGGAATGTGGGTCCCAGGTGACTAGATGCTGTGAGTTTTTTCAAGAGAAGCCCTAAATTTCTATTTTTATGTACAGGTTCCCAATTTTTTAATGCCAGGCAATAATTCAAATATTCATAATACTATGTGGACCCAACAAAACAAAGCCATACTACCAGTTTGCCTGCCTCTCCTGCTATAGACCTTCCTTCCAGAAAAATGCCTGCTTGCACATATAAATATAATTTGACATCATGTTTTAGGGTGTTGTGGACCAGGGACCTCAGGTTAGGAGCCCCTATAGTCAAATTTCAACTCTTAGGAAACCTTCCTCTTGGGTGTGGTTTCCTTGGGACACCTTCTGATCTTCCCTGAAGAAGATCTACAAACAGGTATCACCATTCTTACCTCACCGTACTTCCATCTTCCCACCCAGTGGCCAGACATTACTCCCAGCATCTTCCCTTAAATCCCGGCCTGAATTTTCATCTCAAAAGCACCCCTGGTGCTTGCGAACCTGTTTGAAAATGCTAGGGTGTGGGCCCCAATCTCTTCCCTCTGGTTGGTCTGTGAGTGCTGGTGACATTTAGATGTCAGCTACACAGACCCCACCCTGCTCTCAGTATCTACTTCTCTGCATGGACTTTGGGTAGAGTCATCTGGAAATGACCAAAGACACACACATGCCACCCCTCCTCCTTTACAGAGAAGACTCAAGAAAGCCCTCCATGCCATTCAGTGCTCTGAGCTGCTGCCGTGGGCACCTTGAATGCCATTTCTCTCCGAGTGGCATTGCAGGGGCAGGAGAAGCCAAGCCAGGGCATGGCTGGACCTGTGTTTGATCTTGGCTTTGCCCCTTACTTGCCAGACACCTGGACAGGATCCTACCTCTTCTCATCCCTGCCACCTTACTATGGATGGGCTGATCACCTTGCTACTTCACAGACATTGTCTTATTTAATCCTCAGGACAAAGCTATGAGACAGGAAATCATTTTAGCCCCATTTGCCAGACAAGGAAAGAGAGGCTTAGAAAGTTTAATAACACGCCCAAGTACACAATCTTGCACGATGTATTCAAGCCAGAGCTTCATTCTTTCATGTTTAGCTAATACCTGTGAGTTCAGCCAACTAACCAATGGCTGCTTTTCTCCTCTTGATATATGTGGGTCATGACAATGCCCACGCTGGGTCATTGAGTGGCTCAGAATGAGCTTATATGTAGTGCCCGGACTAAGGAGGGTCTCATCTCAAGAATGGTGTTGTTATAAAGATTGCCCTCATGTCAGCACGCCCTAGCCCTGACGCACAATCTCTCCCTGGATTTAAAGTGCATGCTTGGCTCCAGGAATTTCACTTTCCATCCAGCCCCTCCTGCCTGGCGTTCTCAGTGTCTGACTGGTGCCGACTCTCGCAGGTTCAGCCAAGCTTCGAGCCTCTTCAACCTCACTGATGGCGTCACCGTTCTGGTTGGGTGGCCATGTTTTCCTAAGTCCCGACCCACGGGGCTTTCTGCACTTTTCAATAGTTCCCTCGGGTCTGTGGCAGCAAGGGGCATGTCCTAGGCAGGGGTCAGCCACTCTGGGTGCCCATCAGCCCTCACAGGGGCAGTGCCATGGAAGCCCATGAGCTGTCATACAGGGATATGTGCAAGAAAGGAAAACAAACAACCTCCAGACAGAAGGAACACATCCGGTGGGGGCCAGGGCCACAGTGAGGTGCAACAAGATGCTTCTACACAGCATGAGGCATGTCATCAGCACAGCAGCTGGGGATAATCTCTGCACTAACTAATTGCATGACCTTCCCCAAATCACTTTCCCTTTCTTGGTCTCAGTTGCTTCATCTATAAAATGGGGCGAGCAGAATTAGGTTACTAATTTCCAAACAATAGCCTCCAATCTTCCCCCGACTCTTTGGGATTCACAGTGCACTATGGCTTATTTAAGGCTCTGGCAAGTCCTGCGCAGCAAGGGAACTGCTGACCTGACCTAACCTTCCTTGACCACACAGCCTTTTAAGTTACATCAGTGAATATCCTTTGAACCAGTGTTCTGTGGAACTTGCCTTGGCTAATTTTCAAGCTGCTTCTGGTACTAAAGATCTCCAGTTCCACAGCCCCTCTGAGTCTGTGCGAGGGGGTAGGAGGCCTGGTTGGCTGTGGGCCCTTTGGAATTTCTCAGCCACCACAAGAGGACTCCAATGCCTGCTCTCATGGCCAATTTGGGTAACTTTCTGGTTTCCCAACAGTTCTCTCTCCTTTCTAATTTTCCATGGAGAATCACCCCTTTCTGTCTTCATTCCATGTGGCTTGGGTGGGGCAGACATTACCATACACATGACCATGCCCTGATATAGAAAGTTCTATTGGCCAGAGCTGGCTACAGAACAAATCAAGAGTGAACCAGGACCAGAGAGTTCAAGGTCAGACTGTGTGCTCTTGGGCTTGGTGCTCCGTTAAATCCTTTGAGGTTCCAGTTTTCTCCAGGGTTACATGAGCCTCTTCCAGCTCAACAGTGGTTCTAAATTATCCACAGCAAGATGCCAAGTCCACAAACAGTTGAATTCGGGTCTCACCCGGAGAGCACAATCAAGGCCTCATCCACGGTAACTGGCAGCAAAGAGGTCTGTTTATCTGACTTCTTTGCAACCTCATTTAAACTGCCAATTTGGGGCTCCCTGATGTGAAAAAAGAACAGAGCGTGGCTACTATTTCAGGGCAACACGCAGAAGGGAAATTGCCACAATTAGCCAAAGCTGATTTCGATTAGCATATTTTCTTCTTCGGTGCATAACATCTGTTAGTGTGGAAACATCACCCCATTTTGTCCCGTCAGAGCGAGAGGCCCAGCCAGTGAACTAGGCAGGTCCACAGGGAGTCCCACATCGGCCAGGACAAAGTCTAGGAGGGACAGTTTGTCTTTGGGAAAGGATAAGAGAGGAAAATGCTTCCTCACCCAAGTCAAGAAGCAGCAGAGGGAGACACAAGTTCTCCCTGGGGTTGTCGAGATCTGCTCTGTCATTTAGTGTTTGTGACATCTCCACAAGTACCCTAACCTCGGGGGCAGTTACCCAACCATCCTCATCTGAGAAATGGGAACGATGACATCCGCCTGAGGGACTGAGGGGAGGAGCACGTGAAATATCTCTGGGAACACACGGCATGCAGGAGGTGCTCAGTAAATTGGTGGCTGAGTCACGCTCTGGACAGGAAAGAGCCAGGTGAGGAAGAGAGATGGCACAAGGCCGTCAGGTCAGCACTCGGGCCTACTCCTCCATTCCTTCGTTCAACACATGTTAACTTTGCAAACTGGCCCCATGGCCTTGGAAAAATCCCTTAACCAGCCTGGGTTCTCGTTTCCTACCTGGGGCGTGGCAGGTCGGCGCAACTGATCTCTGTTTCCTTCCAGCTCTCCCCACCTGACCTAAAGTTTGCAGCCCCCCTAAAAAGCCTGATCCATCTGGGGTCAAGCATGAAGGGTGGGCAAGGTATGGAGACCCAGAAACCTACAAGCTTGGATTTGGAAACAACCTTTAAAGATCTTTTGGTCCCGCTCTCACCTGATCACAAGAGCCCTGTCCCCAGCTGTGCTGACGGAAGGCCCTGGCTGGCCAGTGCACTCTCACCGCCTTGCAAAGCTGCCCATGCTATGTTCAGAGCGCTCTAATGCTGGGGACAGTTGATGTGAATACACATTTCAAGTTAATGTCTCTCTCCGAATGTGGCACCCAGCACAGAACATGGCCCTCAGTTTCTGTATCTGTAAAATGAGGTCTAGAATGCCTGCCTCACAGAGGTTGGAATTCAGAGCAATAGCACAGGTGACCATACACGGGAGGTGTGTGGCATTTGCTCCCTCCTAGCCAAATACAGGTCCAGCACCACAGGCCCCTCCAGCGCTGGCCCCTGTACTGTTTTTTCTCTTTTTCAGTGGAGCCTAAGATGGGGCTAGGATGTCCTCAGCATGTTTGGTAAACTGCTGGTGCCATGGGCTCGCGTGTGCGAAGGTCATCGACTTTAGCCCATCACGTATAAGACAAAGGAAGGACGTCACAGCCTGAGGGTAAAGGATTTCCCTGACCCCCACCTCCCTTTCTGCCTTGCACAGTCAGGTCAAGCCAGGAGCCCTCTCGAAACTGTGGGGTCCCTGTAGAAACCACTCCTGTGGGTGAGGAGTGTGCTGCTGTGTAGACCTGTTGGCACTCACAGATGGCCAGTGGCCCATCTGGATGCGTGGAGCTGACGGACAGACCGTGGGAAAACATGAAGAGGCCACAGAGGGGGAGGCTGGCTCCACCTCCTTGTGCCCTGAGCTGGTTCCCCTGTTTGTTGTAGAAGGTCCCTGGGCCTCAACCACCCTTAACCTACTGCTGGTGGCCCAGCTGGGAGGAGCCAGCATCCTCTTAGGGAGACAGCTTTGGTCTCTGCCCGCATCTCCACCACCTTTTCAATTTTGCTTACTTTCCTGTTGTTCTAATCTATCCACCCATTTCCCGTCACCATCCCAAAGCTCTCTTACTGTCCCAAAAAGGAAGAAAGAGATTAGGTACACCAGAGGGTCATGGGAAACTGGATTTTAAAACAGGTAGAGTGCATCTATAGCCATCCACCCCTGAATGTGCCTTATCTTGGCTGATCTTGGAAGCTTAGCAGGGTCGGGCCTGGTCAGTACTTGGATGGGGGATTCCCTGGGAATATTGGGTACAGCGGGCTATAAAAAGATTTAAAAAAAATAAAACAGCCAGAGCGAGAGGGCAGTCCACAGGAAAGAACGGCCATCACACACATTTTGGAGGGGAGGGGGCTTCAGTTTCCCTCACAGCACTGTGAAGCTAAGTCTGCTCACATGTTGTGAAGTGTGTTTTTTGGCCATTGGCCGCCTCTGACCTCGATTAGGGCTGGGAGTGATGCTCCAGTGAATCTGCTATCTGAGAGCCTGGCCTCTCTGCCCCGGAGTATCTATCAAGAACACAAGTGACCTTTGTCCAGGGAGCTGGCTCAGGTGGCAAATCGAGCCTTAGAGGTGATGAGAGTACCGCCTGCTGCAGATGGTTACCCAGCAGAAGAGGCTTGGGGGAAGGGGTGCCTGCATCAGGTGAGTCAGCTTTCCTAGGAAGAGTTTTGGGCTTGTCCTGGCACGCCCTTGGCCACCAGTTTGGCTCATCCAATCCTATGTGAGTTTGAGTCCCCAAAGTGCTCGGCCAGCCAGCTGTTGGTGCTTGGGGAGTTCTGAATACTCACCATGGGCACCTGATAAGCCAGTGTGAGCAGGCGGCTGGTCTCAGTTGTCTGGATCTGTAACTGCAGGCCAGCCTTAGGAGGACAAGCTTATGTCCTGGGCCAAGGGGCAAATCAGTCCCAAGATCCTGTATGGACCACATTGTGATGTCACACTACTGGGGTGGCCTCACAGGAAGGGCTGCTGCTGTGGCTGCTGGCATCAGGGGACAGGGCAGGTCAGGAGCGACTGCCCCTCCAGAAGATATGGACACATCCGGTTGCTGTTCTCAGCTGGCACAGCTGGGGCAGCAGTGTGGGGTGCCTACTATGCAGACAGCATCAGCCTGGGAGACAGTTTATAAAACCACCTGCTGCCACTTGCTGCTACTCTTCCTACCCCCACGGGCCTAGATCGACTCAATTAAACCAAGCCCATCTTGTATACAGTTTTCCCACGCAAAGTGACTTATGAGGGTACCCCCGACTCTGCACATTTTCTATGATTGATTTAAAATTCCAGGGAAGCTTTTCCCTCAGGTGGTACACCCCAGACTTTCCCTACTGCCCACCTGGTGTGGCCTCAAGGCAAGCAAAATAATTTAAATATTGACTCAGAAAAACAAACAGAAACATAAATCTGCCTGCCGTCCCTTCCCCCTTCCCCCGCCCTCCAGTTAAATCCAACACAGATGTCTTTTAGGTTATCTTCCATAGTATACATGCTGGCCTACTTTCCATTGTTGGTAATTGATAATTAGGTATAATTTGTATTTAGTAAGCCCATCAAGAAAAGAAAAACTCACAAGAGGGGGCAAAGTATAAAACATTTCTGGAGGTTCTATCCCTCTTTTTCCTCTGGTGCTAGGGAATTGGGGTGGGAAGCATTTAACCAAAGAGCAAAGGGCTCTGCTTTGGAAACTGTTGGGCTGCCCATATTTTACAGTCTAAAACAGTGGGTCTCAAACTTTAGGGTGCATTAGAATCACCTAGAGGACTTGTTGAAGATACAGAGTCCTGGGCCCTGTCCCCAGAGCTCCTGACTCAGTAGGGCTGGAGTAGGGCCCAAGAATCCGTGCTTCCAACCAGTTCCCAGGTGATGTCGATAGTGCTGGTTATGGGACCAAGCTTCAAAAACATGTAAGGATGCTGGTGTCCTGAGCTTGGTCCTAAAATGGTACTGCCAGCTGATGGCAGCATTTAGGGGGTGCTGGAGACCAAACAGGAGCTGTAGCTTTGGGGCCAAAGCTGGCTGAGCTCTCTGGGTTCAATCTACATGCTTTATGGAGGATCTGTTCCTTGCCAGGACTGAGCCAGGTGTTGGGGAGGCACCGCTGACCCTGTCAGTGCCCTGCCCTTGCCTCTTGGCCTTATAACTTCATTGCGCAAAGGAGCCTATCAGATGCCAGCACCTGCATCTCTGTGCCTGGGGGCTTTCTCCAGCTGTTGGAGCCTACCCTGCCTCCAAGTAGGGCAGCTGCAAGTGTCAGGAATTAAAGCTTCCCAGGTATGTCCTCAACCAATGACTATTAGCAGTTGGTGGATAAATATCCCAGCTCCCTCCCTGCTCAGGTGGGATAACTTGGAGCTGTGCTCTGTCTGCACCATCTCCCAGAGGTCCCCACGGGACCTGGCCTTAGGTGCCCACAGCGGTAACTGGCTGCTAACACCCCCCATATTGCTGCTCCCTCACCTGCCTCACCTCCTACTACCTATGTTTTTGGGATCAACCTGCAAATAAACTACTTCCACTCAAATCCTTGTCTCAAAATCTGCTTCTGGGGGAACCTAAACCAAGACACCATGAATAAGGAATGGTGTTTGTTCTTGATAAGTTCACATACAAAGGTGCGGGAAGACATAAACTGGCTTGGTACAATTTGGAATTTCTGGGAATCACTGGCGAGTGTCAGGTCTCAGGGCAGATGGAGGCGTTCTGCTGGTCGCCCTTTGCAGTACCATTAAGGACGCCTTGAGGAAGCACGTGAGATACACTCATGGGGAGGCCTGGGGACCCCGCCCAAAGGCCTTTGCTTCCACACAGGGAGGCCTGAGTGTGCTACCCCCAGAAGACTGATTTGCTACACAAATTCCTCCTGCTTTCCACCTCCCCAAATAATCCTGAAATAGGAATATGGAGGTAGAGCTTGTGTCATATAAAATATGGCTCTTGCTCACACTTTTGGGGAATGTCAGATGCTTGGAGAGGGCTTGCTAAGGCTCTCTGCCGGCCTGTTAGGACCAATGTGCTTTCCTAGGTGCTCGGCCCAGCGCCATGCGATGCCCAGCCTCATGCCTGCAGTGTGGCAGGATTAATCCAACTCTTCCATTGCCTCTGTGGCGCGCCTTAGTTCCCACCCCAATCCTCCCACATTCTCCTCCCACCACCATCATCATCGGCCCTCCTAGACTGCCCCCAAACCCATACAGTCCCAGTGAAAACACTGCGTGCGGCGAGAAAATATTCTTCAAGTCAGAGTTCCCAGCCCTCCAATCAGGCGCTGCATGCACAGAAATTCTGGAATTGCCACTCAACGGACCCGATTGCTGCTTGCCCAGTCACCTTCACAGATCATTCTTAGGGGACAAGACACCCAGGTTTTCTTTCCCCACATTCCAACTTGGGAAGAATGAAGCCTACGGTACCAGAGCATCGTTTCAATAACATTATTAACCTTCGTAGCACTACCCAGGACTCAAAAAATCACTGGCTACAGACAGCCACTAGCTCTGCCTCTAGACAACAGGATCACGTCTGTGAAAGGGACTCAATTCAGAGACCTCAGGATGGAGCTAAGAGATGAAAAGGGAAGCTTGGTTGTGCTTTGGAAGACCCGTAGTCCCAAGGTCCACCTCCTATTTTACACTCTCAAGGCTGCAAAAATGCCTTTGACCTCATAGCTTCATTTTTGTGATTAATTAAATACTATATATATCTGGGCAGATAAATCTAAAATGTGGAGGAAATATATGCACTAAGATGTTAATGTCAGTGTTGTTTAGAATTGTGGGAGATTGGAAGTAATTTAAATGTCTAATAGAGGAACGATTAAATAAATTGTAGAGAATTCTTTGGTTGGAATATTAGGAGTCATTAATATGATGGTTATGAAGACTACGGGGTGACATAGAAGAATGTTAATGTTAAGTGTAAATTTAAAGAGCTGAGAATACAAAGTGTTACAACTATGAAAACATTTGCCTGTGGAAAAATGCTCAACATCATCAGTGATCAGGGAAATGCAAATTAAAACCTGTACATGATCACCAAAACGGCCGACCTTAAAAAGAACAGCAAATATTCTTCAAGTAGGAGCAAAGACGTGGAGCAACTGGAACTCTCATGTAATGTCAAATGGTGTAATCACTTTGGAAAATTGTCTGGTAGTTTCCTATAAAGTTAAACATAAAGACCCAGCACTCCACACAAGAGAAATGAAAACATGTCCATAACAAGACTTGTACTAGAACGTTCATAGCTGCTTTGTTCATCATAGCCCCAAACCAGAAACAACCTAAATGTCCATTAACAGGTGAATAGATAAATTTTTGAATATTCTTATAATGGAATATTAATCAGCAATAAAAAGGAACAAACTATTGATACATACATGATAATATGATAAACCTCAAAAACATTATGTTGGCTGGGCGTGGTGCCTCACACCTGTAATCCTAGCACTTTGGGAGGCCAAGGCGGGAGGATTGCTTGAGGCCAGGAGTTCAAGACCAGCCTGAGCTAGAGCAAGACCCCATCTCTACAAAAAATAGAAAAATTAGCTGAGTGTGATGGTGGCACATGCCTGTATTCCCAGCTACTCAGAAGGCTGAGGCAGGAGGATCACTTGAGCCCAGGAGTTTGTAGCCTGGGTGACAGAGCGAGATTCTGTAATTATGTTGAGCAACAGAGGCTAGAGATGATAAAGTACACACATGATTCCATTTATACGAAGTTCTGAAACAGGCAAAACTGATGTGAGGCTACAGAAAGAAGTCCAGTGATTGCCTGGAGCTGGGTATGGAGGAACAGGCTAAAAGGGCCCAGAGAGACTTTGTAGGTTGAAGGAAATACTCTAGGTTTCTAGCATGGTGGTGGTGGTTACTCAGGTGTATGCATTTGTCAAAATGCATCAACCTGTATACTTAAATGTGTGAATTTTAAAGCATATAAATTATACCTCAATAAAGGTGAATATATACACATATATGTATGTGTGGTGTGTATATACATGATATATAATATTAATACACATACACACATATATACAGACACACATTGCTTGCCTAGGGGAAAAAGCTAGAAAGAAATACACTAAAATGCAAAAAAAAATGGTTGTGTTTCATACACAAGATTATAGAAGATTTTTTTTTCTTTTCCTAGATTCACCAAAATTTCACCTATGTGATTCTATCTTTTATATAATAGAATGACAAATATTCTTTTCTAAAAATTACAAGCTGCTGAAAGCAAGCACTTATGGTGGTTTACAACATACTAGATTTTAACATGTTTGTGTGAAGAAGTCTATGGATTTTTTTCCCTGTATGTCCACCAACTGATGTTTTCAAGCCAGGCTCAAATCTCTTGTCTCTTACTAAGTCAACCATAATGTCCTTGCCAGAAACAAATGCTGTCTTATATCATCCACCATCTTTTCAGACATTGTTTCTCTTTAACCACATCATGTGCTCATCGAGGGCTGGGATAATATCTTTATTCTTTGTATTCCTGATAGCGCCCAGCACAGAAAAAGCACAGAAATTAGGAGAAAATGGATCTGAGCTGGCACAGAGCCACTATGTACATGGCACAGGGTGTTCACCACACAAACTCCAAACAATGATACAAATGTCTCCCCTACTCTGTGGATGGTGCCTTCTGGAGTTGTGCAGAGTCCTTGGTCAAAGTTCCTGTTCCAACACTTCCTAGTTTTGTGACCTTTAGGAAGTTATCTCCTGAGCCTCAGTTTCCTTATCTTTGTAATAGGGTTGTTGGCATGATTAAAATGAGATGACGTGTGTGTTCAAAGCCCTCTGCAAGCTATAAAACACCTATCACATTAGACGTAATGTTTCACATAATAAAGCTAGCCCCTGCCTTCCTTTCTGACTCTTCACCCCTTGTTCATTACTACTACTTCCTCACCAGCTTCACTCAGTTTCCTGAAATCGTCAAACACGTTCCTGCCTCAGGGCCTTTGCACATGCTGTTCCCTCTACCTAGAAGACTTTTGTTCCCACATCTTCCCACAGCTGGTCCCTTCTGGTGATTCCGATCTCATCTCCAATGTCACTTGAGGCTTTACCAAAGCACCTAAAATAACCTCCTCTTTGCTATCACTTTTCATCCCTCAGTCTGTTTTATTAGCACTACTTCAAATTATCTTGCTTGTTTAATGCTGATTTTCCATCCCCATCCCAAATCGCCTTATGGACAGGTTTATGTCTGTTTTGTCCACTGCTGTATCTCCAGCCCCTGGAACACAGTAGGTGCTCAAAAATCATTTACTGAATGAATGAACAAATACTCATTGACAACTAGGCCACACGTTGTATGTATTCACTTCAGCCCGCCAACTATTTTGCAAAAACGAGAGAAAGCAAACGCTCCTTGTTCCCAGCGCAGTGGCTGAAGGACTCTGCCCAAGATGTGCCTGGCCGCCACAGGTCTGAACACTTGCCACTGCCGGTCAGGCTCCGAGTCAGCCACTGTGTTGGGAGGATGCGGGGAACAGGAGGGCATTGTGCTGCCCGCAAAGAAGGATGCGTCCAGAACACCTCGGAAAAGGGTTTCCTCCGACTGGACACACCTCTCCTAGCCAGGTGCTTTGTTCCTTTCTCATTTCCCCCTGTCTTTTCCCCACTGTGAGCAAGGAAATCAGACCAATCTGCCTTACATTTGTTCCTTGTAGCTTTCAGCGTGGGGCTTCTTTAAAGTTCTGGTGCCGGTGTAAGCCCTGCCAACGCCACAGTGGAATTTTCTAACCCATGCCAAAGATGGAGCTCATTAATTTTCGTGCCTGAAAGAAAGAAAACACTTCTTTAGGAACTGGCGTGTTTAGCGGCTCTGCTGAAGGAGCCTCCCTGTAAGGAAGATTAATCTAGGTTTGTATTTGTAGGTGGGTCACTCAGGGAAACACCAGCACACCGCAAAGTGCATTGCCTATCTCGGTGGCCGCCTGCTGCCTGCGGGTGACTTGGGCAGAGGCAGGGAAGCACCCTCCTCCTCCCCAAGGTGCCCACCCAGTACATTTCCAGAAAGTTCCTCTGCCCTGTCTCTTTCCTCCTCTTCTGAAATGTCCATGGTTCCTGGAGGGGGTCATACCCAAGTGTGGCTTTTCAAGCTGGGAAACAGGCTGGGTCAATTCCCCAGTGCCTGGATCTGATGCTACCAGGTAAATAGCTGGAATCTTTTTACACAGTGGCAGGCAAGCAATTTAAAACACTCTTTTATATTAAAACAAGCAATGTATCTTTATAAATAGAAACTAATGTAGTAGGGAAAAAATTTTAAATGTCACATCAGGGGGTTGGAACTTCAAGTGGTTTTTTTACATTTTTCTTGATACCTTCTCTATATTATCTGCATTATGTATTCATATATATTACTCTTATGTCATAAAAATAACAATGAAACTACTTCCATTTTGAGAAAACCTGCTTGTGTGCATATATTTTGGAGAATACAAAAATCACAGGGGTGTTTAACATAAACCTCCACGCCTTTCTTGGAGGACACACTACTCTTCCGCATCCACCTTCACTCTTCCCTGCCATTAGAGGCAGTTTGGTAAAAATGTTTGAGAGGCACGGGATAGTAAGTCAGTAAAACTTTAGTGTGAATTAGTCTGAGGTCATCTCTCTTATACATATACTGCCCCCACCAGATGGCACCTAGAACACCGGGAGAATCTGTAGACTCACAACGGAACGACACTGGAAGGAAGAATGAACGTTGCCTAAATTAAACCAGCTAACCAAATTCTGCCCAGGCCGGGAGTTTTCTGACCACACTGACCATCACCAGAGTACCGACGGGGCTGCAGGCTATGTTCTCGCTCCTCCAAATCTAATTTTTCTGCAGTGCCCATTCAGATCAGAGGCTGGGACGGCTGTGCTGAGCTGAGACAGTCTGCTTGATCTATTAGCTGGCTGAAGGGCCTGCTAGGCCAAAAGCGGAAAGCTGAGCTCAGTCGCCCTAGCGAGCCCTTTCTGAATTTTATTTTACTTACTTTCTTTTTTTTTTCCTTCTGGTTTAAGGACCTTTTTCAAAACTCTCACTCATGATTTAAAAATAAAGAAAAAAAAAGCTGATTAACAGAATTTGATAAGAGCCACACGATGATTAAGTGGTTGGGGAAGAAAGGTTTAAGGAGCTGCAGTTTTTAAGTCTGGAGGCAAGAATCTGAAGGAAGGAATCCAATAATGATGTTTAAGTACCAGGCACTCGCTAATCAACCGACTCGCACTTCGAGAATGCTTAGCGGGGCCCAGCATTGAACCTTAGCTCTGCCCTAAAGCCATGAAGACTTAACAAATAAGTACACAGTAGAGAAGTGATTTAAGACAGACAGAAGAAAGGACTTCCTGATGCTAAAAGCAGCTCATTGCAGAAATGAAATCACAGGGAATTTAGAAGGAAAAAAGTATGATTCAGGCCTTTTGTAAGCTTTTATAGTTATTGAAGAGTCATGATTCCTGTATAGAGAATCTACCAGTGACTTTTGGTGCCCAGTTGTGTCCAGGTGGCCTCCAACGGTAGCTGGTGGGGCAGGAGACAAGGGGGGACTATGTATCCAGAGGTTCTGTGAGGTAGCAGTTCTGTGGGCTTTTCAAGGGCAGAGAATAACCAAGTTCAATCCAACTTTGCACACCCCCCCACCCCACTGAGGAGACTGAGATGGTGCCTGGGAGACTTAGTGCCAATTACAGAATGAATGACCAAAGGCAGCACTTGAAAGATGAGAGGGTGAGGGTGGCGCTCAAGGCTGGGGGGAGAGGTGTGCTTTGGGCAGTGGCATGGGTGGGCACAGAGGGAAGAGGTAGAGCTTGGCAATTGGAGGGGGGCACTGGTATATGGGGGGTCCACAAAAGTCTAGCAGAACAAAAGAGACTTGATGTGGTGCCGACCCTTTTAGGCTCCCGAGGGGGAGGCAGGACAGGACAGAAGTAGTGGAGTGTGCTTAAGGTGAGCAGGATGGATTGCAACAAGAAAGAGGGGGCAAAGACAGGTTTGTCCTTCTCAGTTCCCGTATACCACTTGGCCCTGTGAATTTACCATGGAGCACAAACCACAGGCTGAATGCCAGTCTGTTGAATTATGATTATCTGCCTCCCATCGACACTAGACTATGAATTCGCTGAGGGTCCTATTTGTCCTGTTCTCTGTTGAGTTCTTAGCAGCTAGTGTAAACTGTAGCATGCAGCAGTGCTCCACAAATGCTTATTGAATGAAGTAAACCAGAAATAGGGGATGAAGTTCTGGACTACAAGTCCTGAGCGATTCATCTCTGTCAATCTCAGAGAAGAGCCTAACTAGCTAAGCTGGTTAAGGATGCTTTGTGCTCAGGGGTGGGAAAGTAGAGCCCCGTTGTCCCTTCCAACCCAACAGCTCTCAGATTTTGTCCCAAGATGTCCAGTATGAGGCATCTACCCATGCCAGGCTGACCTCAGGGCCATGAAATGTTTCTCCTGACTGATACTCCCCAACTGAGATGGAGGGTTGTGATTCCAGAATTCCCAGGACATCATGGCCAGACAGCACTGCTGGACAGTGTCTTTGGTTCAAGTAAAACATTTTTGACAGCTTACCAAGAGATCACTGTTATCCAAGCCATGAGCTGAAGGGGAGATACATGGAGTCCTGAAAGGACGGGAGAAAGGAGAAGGGTTTTGTTAACTCATGTAGGGTCTGTTAAACCTGTGCATTTCTCCCTTGGCATTTCTGAAGGAAGCAGAGGCATGTATCCTGGAAAGATGCCATTTTTGGAATCTTCAAGGCTTATTTAACCTTGTTATTTGTAAGTGTGAAGCCCTGAGCAAGCTACTGCACTTCTCTGAAACTCAGCTCCTCACCTGTAAACCAAGGTTAATAATAATAATAATAATCTTACTTCCCTCTCATGGTTGTAGTCAAAGATCATTTGCAAAGCCTTTTAGAAAAAAAAAGGGCCAGACAAACATCGTTCATCTATTATTTTGTTTTTATTTATTTTCTTTGGAAGCAGATCTTTAGGAATTCTTTGGGGATTCACAGCCAGCCACTGGGTCAACCGTTGTCAGTCTTGCAAAAGGCCCCTATCTCTAAGCTCATTTCTAACATCACCCACACAACAAAACATATTCTTCCCCAAGTTATCTTTTACAACCACAGAAATTGGTAACTTGGATTTACACTTACATCTATTTTCTTTTTGTAAGTTTTATTTTCCTTTTGACAGTTACTATAGTCTATAGGGATTTTTCTCTAAGTGTATAACAACATTACTCTAGTTTTGGGTAACACTATTGTGGAATTTAAATTGTCTGGGATATCACATAGGTCCTCTGATCCAGATTTTTTGAAAGCATATGATACACGTGGTGACTATGGAATGGAAGGCTCTCCATTCTGTCTCAGAACTTTAAAACTCTAAATTTGTGTTTAAAGGAGCACAAAGGGCCCTACACCCATTCATTCATTTGTTCATTCATTAAAGGAACATTTATGAGTTTTGGAGCAGACGCTGTTGGTGCCCTGTCCACATCCCTTCTGCCATCCCTGTGAGCATCAACAGCTTGTGATTGTAAAGACCAGTAAGCTTCTTCCTGAGTGCTTTTTCTGGGGTGTGTGGGGTGAACATACCAGGGAGTTAATGCCTTCAGGAGCAGCCTTCAACCAGTGATAGCTAGGGATTGGTGAAAAAGTACTCTGGCTTCCTTGGTTCCCAGTTTGAATAGCTCTGAGGCATATTCCAAGCTGTCTCCCAGAGTTCCTCGATGGGGCTGTGGGGTTATGAAGTCACCTACAGTGGTGACTTCACTGGCTGCCTCCCTTCCCTGTCTCACTTCCCCACGCCCCTACTGGTGATTCCTGGAATCACCTTCCAAATAAACTGCTGTTACTCAAATCTTTTCCTGAGTCTGGGACTACTTCTGGGGAGATCCAACCTAAGGCAAATTCTTGCAAGAATCAACGCATTGGGTCAAGTGTTCATAACGATGCACTGGATGTAGCTACTGACCTAAGGGGTCCACAGTTCAGACAGGGAGATGAGATGTGCAGAATATGTGTAACATTTCATTTTCTAACATTTAAACACCCTGCTTGGTTTCCCCCCCACACCCCACTCTGGTCCAGACGACTATTACATTCAATGGTGTGGTGGAGCCAGCCTGCTTATGAGAGATGATTGCTAGATCTTTAGGAATTTTTCGAGCAGTTCATTAAACACAGTCATTATTAAAAATTATATGAACTAAAAATGAAATGCATTGTATTAAAAACAAAGGTAACAAGTACTAAAAATCACTTCCTAATTATTTCACTTCATTTTATTATTATGTACGCTCTTGAGACCATGTCTATATTGCATCTACCTGGTAGTTAGATAGTATATAGTGGTGTGCTGCTGCAAATTTCTTTGCATCTTTGCCTTCAGTGATTCAATAGCTTGAAATCAGTCTGCTCTGATGGAGCATTTACACCACAGAAATTGGCGAATGCTATAAATCAGGGAGTGCCCCCGCCCCCACCCCCACCTCTGAGAGCCAGTTGTTAAAGATTTACCAGCATCACATCAACCATATCTTGCCTGGAATCTTGCAGCAGCCTCCTAACTTGGGCCCCAAAATCCTCCGTTACACTGTCCAATCTATTCTGCGTGTGGCTGCTAAAGTGATCTTTGAAAATGCAGGTCAGATTGTGTTACTCCCCTGCTTAAAGCTCCCACGTTTCCTCGGCTTCCCATTATGTCCTCATGCCTCCCTGGTCAGGGACCTTCCTGCCTGGGGACCCCATGCCTTTCTCTCCCTTCCTCCCATGAGCTCCAGCCACACAGCCTTCTTTCTGTTCCCTTAACCAGCTGCTAAGCTCCTCCCTACCCCAGGATGTTTGCACCTACCCTTCCTCTTCTGAGTCAAAAGCAGCTTTATCTCATTGTTTAAGTCTCAACTCCACTGTCACCTCTTCAGAGAGGCTTCCTCTCACCAGCTTCTCATCCACTGCACTTCCCATCTCCAAATCCTCATCCTTCTCCATCACATGAGCCTGTTCTGTTTTCCTTGTAGTCCTTGGCACCACTTGCATTCATCTTGCTTGTTTACTGGTTGATTTGTTCACTGTCTCTTTCTCCATTAGAATGTGAGTTCCGTGAAAGAAGACCCTTCGCCTTGACTGTGGTGGTCTCCCCAGCACCCAGAACAGTGACTGCCACACTGTGGGTACTCAGCTGGAGTCATCTGTTGGACGAATGGATGCACATTGCTTCTACCTTCTCCCCTTCCCTTCATTTCTCAGCCCTCCACAATCCAGCGGCCACCTTACTGCCCACCCCCTCCTCTAGAGCTGTTTCCCCAAGGTCCCTGGTGATTCCTGAGTTGCCACGTTTAACACACACCCCAGTCTTTATCTTGCTGGGTTTCAAGGCTACATTTAACAGTGCTGCCCATTTCCTTTTGTTGAAACTCTCTTCCCTCCCTGAGCCCATCCTCTCCTGATTCACCTTTTCCATCTCTCCTTCTTGGACTCAGCAGCAGAATGTATCTCTGATGCCATTTCTTTACCCTTGCCCATATTTCCCTGCCCCTTGAATCTGGGCTCACCTACACAAATACATCATGTGTATTTCTGCTTGTTTTCTTTGGCTTCATCCATCGCCTTGAGAAAGGAATGCCCCCTCTAGCTCACTGATCCCAGGAAGACGGGGTGAGCCAAGTGGGGCAGAGCTTCTAAGGTGCCCCAGCCACGCCTAGGCCAGGGGGGTTCCCCACCCCACCACCACTGAGAGACCTATGAGTGAGCTGGCCAAGATCAGCCAAGCCCCAGTTGACCTACAGATGTGTGAGCTCCAATAAGAAACCATACTTCTTTTAAGCCACTGAGTTTGGGAGTGGTTTGTTACACAGCAAAAGCTGATTGATACAGACTCTTTTGTGGGTTTTCCTTTCTCTGCCCAGGACTCAAGCATTGGCTTTCTCCTGTTCCCTCCATGTGCAGCTCCCAGCTCTATGTGCCGTGTGTGATCATTGCTGTCTTTGGGGTCTGAACTTCAACTGGTATGCTTAGGTTTCCCAACTGTATCACTGACCTTGACATCAACCCTTGAGCTTCAGACCCATAGGAACAATATCTCCACCTGGACTTTCCTCAGGGTCCTTGACTTCAACATGCCAAAACAAAACACAACATTCCTCCCAATTCCTGTGTCCCACCTGCTCATTCTTCTGTGGATCCTGCCCCAGTAGTGACACCACCATGCTCCCTGTCACTCAGGCCAGAAATGGGGGCTCACAGGTGGCCCTTCTCTCTCTTTCACACCTGGTGGTCACCAGGTCTCACTAAACACCCCTCATGGAGGACTTGTGCACCTCCCGTTCCCACCATTGCCCTGTTTAAGCCATGCTCACATCTTACCTGAGCTTTTGCTATGAACGGTCTCCCACCTTAGCAAGTCCCTGACATAGCTGAACATCACAGTCACCCAAAAGAGAGAGGGAAGGGAGTGATCATGGCTGTCTGTCACTTATCACAAACCCTTCCCTGAGTTGCCACCATCAGAGGGGTAGGTTTCCTTCCTGCAGGTACAGCACACCTTCCAAGACCTGGCACTGAATGCAGCAGTTGTGTGCACAGACCCTGGGGCCAAATGCTTGTCCTCTGACTAGCCCCATGACAGCGGGCAGGTCACTCAACTTTTCTGTGCTTCAGTTTCCTCATCTCCAAAACAGGGACAATAACTATATCTCCCTTATAGGGTTGTTCTGAAAGTTAAATAACTTTACATATTTGTAGGGCATCTCAAATGATACCTCACACATGGTAAGACCCAAACATGTTCTATATTGCTGCAGGCACTTTTTTGTCCACAGGACATTTTATCCTGTTTTTCGTTTGTCATCCTTTCATAGTTGTTGACAAAGCAAAACCTCTTTTGAAACTGTAAGATATTTTCATCTTTCTGCCTACTCTTTTAAAACATTTGCAATTTAGTAATAGAAAGCAAAGCACTGTCATGAGTTAATGGACCATACTAGGTAATTATTCCTGTATGTTTAATTTTTTCCAGTAAGAATGCTTTATTTGTTTTTAATACACAACTAAAACCTCATATAACCTAATATGTCCTTTTTTTTTGAGTCCAGTTGATGGAAGTATAATTCGCTTCCAAACCAAATTCACTCTCTTTAAGAGTGTACAATTTGATGAGTTTTAGCACAGCCATGTAACTACTACTATAATCAAGATATGGAATATTTACATCGTTCCGAGAACAAAACGTTCCCTCATTTTCCATTCACCTTTGGAGACTCACGTCCTCCTGCCCTCTCCTTCACCATGCAGGCTTTGGCAATAGCTCCTAGTTTTCCTTCTTGCATTGCATGATCTCAGATCATCATGTCTTTCCTTGCCCACACTGTTCCTCACCAGGTGCACCCTTTTTGGCCTGGCCTCTTCCCACCTCTCCTTCCAGCCTCTGCTGTCGTCCTCTGCTCCCCTCAGTCTGGATGACTCCCCTGCCTGGGGGGCTCCCAGATGATTGCTTAGGGCTTCTCTCTTTCTGACCACACTGTCGACTTTGTGTTGAAATGACCTGTTCACACCTGAGAGCCCCTCACTGGATGGCCCTTGGGGGATGGCAGGGACCTGTTTCCTAGGCTCTGGCCTGGGCAGCTGGGCACTGAGCAGACCGAACCTGGAGGCTGGACTGTGGGCTGGGCTCTTTGTCGCGCTGCTGGAAGCCTGCATGGTTTAGCAGATCTGGGCCTGTGGTGAAGGCCTGACCTGGGGGATGCGATGCCTCTGACTCCCCTGACAGGCATCCCCCGTCCATCCAGTCCTGGGGGTGGTTCTGGTTTTTCCAGATCTGCCTTCGGTGAGCTGCAGAGGCTGCATGGGGCTAAGGGTGGGGGGTCAGCAGGGGCAGCAGTGGCTGTGAGAGCTAGGCCACCTCAGGGGTGGATGGACCAGCCCTGACAGAGCCTGGGGCAGGGGCATTGATGTCTCTGCTCGAAGTTGCATGAGGGTGACAAGGCTGGGGGTAGGAGTCTCCCAGCACACCGATGGGCAGGGCCCAGGGAAAGGTGAAGGCTCAAACCAAGCTTCCCTTCCAGCCTGGAATGAATGTTGTGCTGACGCCTAACCCAATGTTGAATTATGGGAGGGAACAGACAGGGAGCCCCTTTTTTGCAAACTCGCCTCACGCCTAAGGACTTTGTAATTTAATCATCGATGCAACAGTATCTACAGAGCACGGATTTCCTGAGCCTCTATTGCATGCAGGCGCTGCCTCACAGCGCAGAAGACATGGCTGGGGCCCGACATACCCTCTGGGCACTCACCATTCTGCCAAGGGCTTCTTGCTGCAAGGCTGTCTCTGGCCGACGGGGCATGGGGGCTAAAGTTCCCCCAGAAGGAGCCCTCACCCGATGAGGACTGGGAGTGGGTGGATAAATAACCATGTCCTTGCCCCTCAGGTGGGACATCTCTGGGGTGTGCTCCACCCAGTGTCCCAGCATCCCCAGTAACATTGAGCCCTGGTTGCCCACAGTAGTCATTTGCTTAATATTGTGCTCCTTCCCACCCCACTTCTCCACCAGTTTCCTAGGATCACCCCCCAAATGGATTACTTGAACCAAACCCTCCTGCCAGGATCTGCTTCTGGGAAAACTAAAACAAAGACCCATAGCGAACAAGCTAAAGGAGGCCCCTGCCCCCAGACAGGCCCTCGAGGGCAATTGGGTCTTTACCGGATCTATGTATCACACTAGGCCACTTACCCAGCCTGGCACTGTACTCCAGGCTCTCAACAAACACCAGTGAATGAATGAATGAATGAACAAATGACTTTCCTCCCTAAAACCCAGACAAGGAAGTGATTGTCCTAGGGAGTATACCCATGTTCAGAGAGGTTAAATGGCTTACCTGTGGTCAGGTTGGACTAGCTGGTAGCAACTGCCAGCCAGAGAGCTGGGATTCTTGACTTTTACTTCAAGCTGGGGCTCACTGCTGAAAAATGACTGAGTGTTGAAAGCTAATCCAGGTTAATTCCTGCTGATTAATCATTAATGTGCTAAGAAACTGCTGAGATTAAAAATAGGAATGAACAGTTTAATTTCAACCCAATCCCTCTTTATTCTCTCATGAAGGCTTGTATTTTTCACATCTTTCTAACAACTATGGTACCAATGACAAATGGGGGTTAGGGGTTGGAAATTGTCCAAAAGATAGATATCAGGCACAGGATTCCAAAGCCACAGGGGTCAGGTAAGTGATGTGGGGCAGATTAGGCAGCTACAGCCCTTTTGGCCTCTCAGAAACCTTGATTTACAAAGAAGCTGGTTTTGATTCAAGTTCAAACGGTTAGCTTTAAGAGATATAAATGGTTAAAAACCAAGCCTACAATTATTTTAATTGAAAGACTTATTTGACTATGAAGAGAGAGTGTTGGCTAATATTGGGGGAAAAGTCATGTAATGAGGAAGTATCAGTTAGTTTTTCAGTTTTCTGGGAAATAGTTGAGTTTTCCTAGGTCAGAAGCCCTCACCTTCCCCATTACACAGAATAAAATGCCATAAGGTGGACTGTGATTATTGCTCTGCCGGCTGTGGTTTGGACGAGTATCTCAAACACTGTGCCTCAGTGGTACCCTCCCTAACAACGGGTGCAATGACATCCACTTCAACTCCTTGTGCACCTTCTGGCTTTTCCACTCTAATCCCTCCATTTACTCAAAGAAATTCTTTCCAGTGCTGATTGCAATCCCTTTGAAGATAAGAACTTGCCCTACCCAGGCAGACAGCACAACTTGTCCTCACACTCAGGGGCCTGAGGGGGTGCTGCTTCGCGGGAAGTTAGTTGGATTTAAATAAAGCAGTTTCCCTGTTTGTTCAAGGATTGAGCAACCCTGCTAAGGGTGACATCCATCCGCTGCTATCTCAGCCCGACGATATCCAGAGGAGCAGGCCCGGGGCCGCAGGGATTCGAACCTTCTTGCTGCCTGGCCAGAGGTTGCCTCATGTCAGCGACTGCTGGGAGCGCCGCGGCCCAGAGTGGGCGGGGCCGGCGGCGACCCTCCCCCCATGGGCGGGGCGTTCCTGCCCTGTCCCGCCCCCGCGCCGAGCCGAGCGCTGCGCCGCTCGGTCCCGCCCCTCCCAGGACCCGCCCCCCACGGCTCCCCGCAGCTCCTCCCCTCTCCCATTGGCCGAGGTGGAGACCCTCCTCTCGACCCAATGGCTGCCGCCGCGGCTCGGCCGCCCGCGTCCTGAATGGCCAGCGACCGGTAGAGTGGCGGGGCGAGGGCCAATGGGGAGAGGCGGCTAGATGAACGGCTGGCCCGGGTGGGGAAGGCAGGAGGCGGCGATCCCGGCGGAGGGGGCCGTTCGCCAGCTCGGAGGCAGAAAGTGCCACGACTCCACACGCGCGCACGCAGCCAGCGAGCGGCCGGAGCGGACGGCAGACGGGGCGGGCGGCGTCGGGGTCGCGGTGCCTGCAGCTGCTCGGGGACTGCTTCTCAGTGGAGGCTCGGCCGGCTCCTCTCTCCCGGTTCCGCGGCGGCGGCGAAGGCGGCGGCTCCTGCTCTCTCGCTCTCCCTCTCGCGTCTCCGGCTGCAGGTAAGAAACTTGGCCGGGCCCTGCAGCGGCGGCGGCGCGCGGGTCGGGCCGTTGGGGGACCTGGGCCCGCCGCACCGAGAGTGACACGTCTCCTTGGCTGCCCCTCCCCCGGCGGCGCCGGCCCGCCCGCCGCCCGCCGTCGCCGTGGCCGCGGACCCTCGGGGTCGGGCTTAGGGGGGTTGCTGGGCGACCCCCCTGCAGGGGCGTCGGCCGTGCGCGCTCCGCGGCGTGGACACCGCGTCCCTCACCGTGTGGAACCTGAGGCGGTCCCGAGGCGCGACGTGGCGACCCCTCCCCCGCGCCGGGCCGTCGGGCCGGCCCGCGCGCTCCGAAGTTGGGCGAAGAAAGTTGGCGGCGGCGCGGGGCGGCGCACAGCTGGCAGAGGAAGGGGTTAAGTTTCGGGAAGCCGCCGGATGACGTTGCCGGGCTGGAGTCCGGGCCGGAGGGGTGGGGGGGCGAGCGGAAGGTGGCGGAGGCCGGCCAGGGGGAGAAGGGCGGGATTGAATGGGGGGCCCGCGGGCCCACCTCGCCCGCCTGCCGGCCGCAGCCTGGTGACGCTTCAGGAGGTTGGGGCGGCCTCCGACGGGGCGAGCCGGGGCCGCTGGGCTCTCGGTGTGGGGATCCGGGGGGGCTGTCCAGGCCACGGGCGTCCGGTCGGCCGTGGTGGCAACTTCCCGGAGTGCGGGAGGCGGCTCCCTGCTCCCCCTGGCGGCGGGGCTGGAGGCACCGTTTCCCCGGCGGGGCCGCGCGGAGTCCTGCGCGAGGGCGCCTGGCTGGGGACAGGGGCACCCCGGGCCCTGCCCGGTCCGCCCCGCCCGCAGCCACGATGAATGAGCCGGCAGTGCCAGGCCCGGGCGGAAGCGGACACCTCCGGCCGGGCCGGCCAAGTGCGCTGGCGCCGGGCCTGGCAGCCGCCACGGCCCTCCAGGCTCCCTGGCTGCGCCCTGGGTAGGGGAGGGCGGCTGGGGCCCGCGGTTCCAGAGGGGCGTCAAGGATGCTTCGAGGACCTCTCCCCGGATTATGAATCACAAGTTTTGGCCCTGTATAGTGTTCTGGCACCATTGAGGGTGACCCCACCAAGTTGTTTCGTTAGGGGTCTCCATTTCCTCGTCTGAAAATCGGGGCTCCTGATGTCTTCTACTTGAGAGAAAACCTGTGGAGACCCAGCACATGTAGGAAGTATCGACAAGCGTTGGCCGTCCCCCTTGGGATGCATTTTCGGGGGCGTGCGGGACATGGAGGAAGCTGGGCCGTGGCTCAGCTTGCCTGTGGCTGGTGCGGGGCTACAGACGTCGCAGAGCCGGGCTTCCAGACCCTGGGCCACGCTTACTGGCCCACCTCACCTCTCAGGTCCCTTAGCCCCTCTGAACCCTGGTTTCCTTGTCTGTAGCCTGCAGATAGTACCACCCACACACGATGGGGTCGGGGGAGCCACGCAGGGAAGTGCTGGGAACTTGTACAAACAGAAGGCAATTTGGCAATAACTCCGGGAGGTCAGAGGTTAGAAGAGACTGGGAAGCACCAAGGAAATGAAACTTTGAAGGCTCTGGGGAGCCTCCCATGTTACTATTTGCTCATCTATTCACCCAGCTTGCTAGAACCTTCAGGGTATGGGCCATCTGAGTGGCATTTTCTGGAATTTGGGGGAAATAGGTCCAATAGGGCCTCACATACCAGGCTAGATACCTCTTTAGAACTGGTTGTCCGCAGAGATCCAGGTCTTCTGTCCAGCACTCCCAGGAAGAACAAACTGCACATTTCGCACCAGCCCTATCCTGTGCAGTCTGGGAGCATTCTCTGCTATCTCTCCCTACCTCCTTACACTCCATGTTTGTCTTAACTTCCTGTTAATCTGACACCCAGAGAAATCTGGGTGATCCTGCAGCATGTTGCTTATTGTGTTGATGTCTTAATTCCTTTACGAACTTTCCAACGGTCAGTCCCACTATGGTCTGCCAACCTATTTCCCTTCCAGAAAGAAGCTTCCGGTTCTGAGGTCCTGGAATGCCACTTCCCTCTCTATTTAAGCAAAGGCGGGGGCAGACCTCCTAGTAGGTTAACTTCTCCCTTTACATGGAGCACTGCAAAGCTGACTTGCAGGGCTGCTGGGCCAGTCGAGGCCTGGAGGAGGCTAGGATTGGGGGGCAGGGGGACAAGAAAGGTATCTTGGGGTTTGGAAGCAGAGGGTTTCCAGTGGATAGAGCTGTAGGCACTATGTTATAACTGAACTCGTTTCTTTCATACTTAGGAATCGGCTTCTGAACATGTACAGAGATATTAAGAAATTATAGTGGTACCATAGCATATGAATATTTTTTGGTGATGGGAGAGTTTTAAATAAATCCTAAATCAAGTCACATTTGAGCAATTATGTTCTTTGCTGAAATGAGCCCTAACTCAACTGGCTGCAATAATTATATAGTGCCAAACTCAGTTTAAATGGTTGAATGCAAATGATTGAATTGGAATATTGGTTTATTATGTAGCAGGGACACCTTTTGAAAGTGTCAGGACCCCAGACTCTTCTTACTTGTTCTTTTACCCCTGGGAATTTAACGAATAAATGAATGGCACATAAGCAGAGAGTCAGCAGTTCTTTTGAGACATCAGATTTTTCTTTGTTAAAATCTTGTTTCAGGAGGGAAAAAAATGGTCAGAATTATGATGGCAGGGACTGTGCTATCCATCTGTACATCATGGGCCTACAGTGATAGGCCTGGCCTATAACATAACAAATATTATTAAATGAGGTAGACAACCATACCTGCTAAAATATTCTCAATAGTTATCCAACTATCTCATTGGATAAATGAAGCTGAGCCCAACTTAATTTTTAAGGCTTACCTTTTAGAATCAGATTCCACAACTTTGACATACATTTAGGCATCATGACAACCCCATTTTATAGTGTAGGTATGGTTGTCACTCATTCAGTGAATGACAGTGTGGAGGCCCAGCAAGTCAGGTGTTTGTCAGAACAGTTCCTATTGCCCAGCTGCTAAGCAGTGTGGGCTTAGCAGTCTGTTCACCTTCTGGGCCTTATGACTCCACCTTCCTTGGTTCCATATCTTCTGAGGGCGGATATAGAACTAGAAGATCAAAATTAAAGCTTCAGTGGCAGGAAGGTTGGGAGTTATTTGAAAATGTGGCAATGCGAGAAGGTATTTTGTTTTTTTCATCAGGTGTCTCCTTGTGTGCTGGGCCTTGAAACACTGTAAATACAAATGAGAGACCAAGTTCTTGTCTGAAGAAGCCATTGTCTAGAATTGTATCCAATATGGTAGCCACATGTGGCTAAAACAATTAAAATTAAGTAAAATAAAAAATCCAGTTTCCTAGTCACGTTAGTCACATTACAAGTACTCAGTAGCCACACATTGGTCAGTATGGATTTAGATCATTTTCATCATCATAGAATGTTGTGCTGGATAGTGCTGGTCTAGAAGAAGTAATTGGTATTCTCTAAACATTCAAGTTTCTTTTCCTCTTGATTATGTGGAAATGTTATATTGAACCATAAAAAATTGCCTATTCTTCAGGTCAAAGACAGTTGACTAGTTGCAGTTAATACATTTCAACCTAATAAGATATTACCTTTAGAAATCGTTAGTCCTAACTCTTTGTGTTTATTATAAGCTGCATTCCAAGAAAAAGGGGTTGGGGCAGCACAGATAGTGGCCCTTCCCAGGAGGATTTAAACCCAATACCCACAGCATCAAAATGGTCAAATGTACCAAAATATTGAAAATAAATAGATACTAGTTAGAAAGCATATGGCTTGTAAGGAAGGTAAATATTTAATTCTAAGTGAGAGGGCCTGGGCAAGGGGGGCCACTTAGTGTTATAGAAAATTAACTCAGGGACCTCCTAGGAGACTATCTTCTTGGAAAGACAGATTCTCCTGAAATAGGCAACCAGACTTCTGAATCTAAAAACCAGACACATCTGTGTTTCCTTTATGTGCCTTAAGTAACATGTATCTCTTACCTGTCTAGCAATGGGCAGCAACGTTAATTTATAAAAAACGCTTTGTAATTTCTAAATTAGATTATTCTGACAAGACTAGAATACCTGCCCAGTCCCCAAACCTTGCAAGTTCAAAAATACTGGAGTTCCAATATACTTGGCTGGCATAAATTGTTTTTTAGGCAAGTGACAGTTTATACTCCATATAACTTTGAAGAGATCATTGGGTAGTATTTGAGAAGAATTTTTGAATTCTTAATTGTACTCATGGGCTTATCTTAGTATTAGTACTCTGTGTAGAATAATGTAAAACTAAAGTTTAACTTTAAATGAAGAACCAGAATGGTGGACGGCTACTTGATCTCTTTTTGGTTAGAAAGGAGGCCCACTGAGCCGCTGGAAATTATCAGCTATTTATAGTGATAATGAATATCGTCTGCTGACTCAAAAGTTGGAATAAAAGACCATCTTGAATTCAAACCTTTAATTCTATATACTAACCCTGGGCAAGGTGTAAGTAAACAAGGTCTGTGTTAGGCTGTCTTGAGACAAGCTCAAAAGTGGTACCCTACAAGGACTGAACTTGGCCTGCACATGTAGATTTGTTTGGCTAGCCCCATGTTATTAAATAATTGAGCCACCTTTTAAAAATGGAGAATTTTTTTCATTAAAATCTAGATTTGTGGATTCTCTTGGGAAAAACGGGAATTTCTGGCCACATCCGTTCTTGTGGACTATGGTTGCCCTCTCTGGGCAGGGCCTGTGCTGTCATTCACAGCATCCTACCCTGATTTACATGATGTGCTTGGGTATTGGCAATCCCTGAGGGGGCTGGAGGGCATCTGGGTGCTACTGGACTGGTCACTGGCGTCTCCCACTGAGGCATAGCCCGGGGCAGTGGCAGAAGCACTGGTTGGGTGTTCCAGTCCCAGAAATAGGTGGCGTGGCTTTGGACATTATTTTTTTCCTCCCTGGGCTTCAGTTTTCTCCTCATGTAAAATGAAACTAGGCCAGCTAGCTCCATCTTTCAGACCAAAAACCTGGTTTATCTTTAACTCCTCGCTCTCTCATACCTGTGTCCTGGACATAGCAAATCCCATCAGCTCTACCTTCTAAACAGAGCTGGGGTCTGACTATTCTCACCACCTCCACTGGTACCACCCTGGTCCATACTGCTCTCACTCCTTGCCTGGGTTATTTCACTGGCCTCCTTGCTTGTGCCCTCATTCCACAGTAGATCATGTCACTCCTCTGTTTAAGACCCTGCTTGGCCAAGGTCTCCAGTGGCCTCCGAGGGCTCCACTTTTGCCCTGGCTTCACTTCTACCATCTCTTGGTCCTCTGCTCCAGCCACATTGGTCTCCTCTCTATTCCTCAGACATGCTCCTGCGTCAGGGCCTTAGCACCTGCTTTGGCCTTTACTGGGGGAGCATTTCCTTAGATGGCCACATGACTAGCTCCCCACCTCCTTCAGGTCTGTTGACCACCCTCTTTGAAGGGACAGCCTCTGACACTCCTCCATCTCCACTCCCTGTCCCACTTCTCTACATCGCTTTCTTGTCATCATCACCTGGCATGCCCCATATTTGACTGACTTTGTCATCTTCCCACTGGAGCGCAAGCTCTACTGATGCAGGGATGTATGTATTTTGTTTCCCCATTATGGAGAACAGTGACTGGCACACAGTACATGCCCCACTCTTGCTGAGCTAATGGAGATAATTTACTAGCACTCATGTTCTGTGAGTATATTATTTAGCCTGAAGTAGTCCAGATTCCTAGAGTATCACATATAAACAGAAAAACATATTCCAGAGCCAAATGCAAGTGATTTTTGGATTGCCTCCAGCCTGGCCCCAGTTAAGAAATTGACAGTCATGTGCAGAGGGGTGCTGTCAGATGCCGACAATCCCTGCTCTGGCAGCAGAGGCCAGGGGTTGAAAGTGAGCCTTACGGGAGGGGTTGGGTGTTGGCTCTCTCCTCGGGGCCCCACATCTCCAACTGGTTATAGTGATCTCAGGGCTACCTGTTTCTCCATAGCCCATCATCCACAACACCTCGACAGACAGGCCCTTCCCAGGTGTTCGTGTTCGTATTCGTATCAGTTCCGGGGAGGAGACTTGGCCACGAGCATCCTTTATTTCCCTGTGTAACTGATGGGCGTTAGGTGGGGCTTGCAGAGTAACTGAGCGTATCAGTGATGACACACTTACCAGGAAACAAAATGTTATTTTGAGTTTGAACAATGTGCTGGCTTGCTCTGAAAAGAGGTGGATTTTGTGTTTAGTGAGCAAAAGTGTTCCTAAGTGGCAGGTGGGAGAATTCTTTCCTTGTAGTTGGCATTACATTTTCTTTCCTCTTGGTCAGACTTCACCAGACTAAGGAGTAAGAGGAGTGATTAAGGTTACTGTCCTGCCTCACCTCGTGGTGGTGTCCTTTCCTCTCAGGAATTTTGCATAGAAGTCGGCTGGGGCAGAGGGGCGATGGCTGAGGCAGGCTGGACTGGTTGGGAAGAGTCAGTTCTGGGTCCATTCCATTCCAGGGCCAACCTCTGTCCTCGTTTGTCCTTTTCTCTCCTCCTTTTGATTTTAGGCAAAGAAATGAAGAGTTGATCGTAGACTCCCAAGCCCTTTCTAATGGGAACATCTGACCTAGTCATTTTACATGAAAAGGTGAACGACCCTTGTTTATACCCAAGTGGTATGTTTTTCTGGAACTTCTCATTCAGTGATTAAAATCTACAACTGAACTGTATTAAAACCAATTTTGTTTTCAATTAAGACTGATTCTAAATAGAAATTAAATGTAGCTTTAGTTCTGTTGAATACATTTTTATTTCCTTGGTAAATATTTGTAGTAATTAGAAAGAAAAGTGTTAATTTTCAGAATTTAATAGTAATCACAGTGACTGGGGGAAGTTAGGAGTCAATGCTAAAGAATAAATGAATTATTTGAAACCTTTAATGAAAAGTCTTATTATTGATAAGGGTGTTTTAAAAGGTCAACTTTAGCCACTGCTACGAAGCCCAACTACTCTTTTCCGTCTTAAGTTGCTTCCCTCTGAAGTTGGAAGTTCCCGAGCCTTATTCTGGACAGTTTGATTTTTTAGAAGACTGTGAGGAGGACAGCACAGTGGGTATGGCCACAGGACAGTGAAGGTCTGTGGGTCCCGCTGAGTCACTGCCCTGTCTTGTGGGGAGGTGACCTTGAGCCTGGTCCCCCAGTTAATTCCTTTCTTTGGAGGGAGCCATGTGTGCATGTGAGAGAGCTAGGAGGTGGTGTAGTAACAGTGCTCTGTAACAGAGTCCTGAGGCCTTAAAGATGCTCCTCCATCAGGATCCGTGGAGGACATTTTCCCAGCAAAGATGACACACATATTTTTAACTCTTTACTAAAGTAAAATATGTACAGAAAAATACACTATTGTGAGTGTACAGCTCAATGAACATTCACAAACTAAACACCCAGCAGATCAAGAAATGGATTATTCTGGACCTCCGCAGGCTCCTCTTGTATCCTGTCCAGTTGTTGCTCAGCCGCAAGGGTGCCTTGCTGTCCTGTTTCTAACACTGTGGATTCATTTTGCCTGTGTTTGAACTTGGTGTAAATGGAATCATATGGCCTATGCTCCTCTTTTGTGTCTTTTGTTCAGCCTTGTAAGATTCATCCAGGTTGTTGGGATAGTTGTATTTCATTCATTCATTCTCATTGTGTAATATCCCAGCATGTGAATGTATCAGTTTATACATTTTACTGTAGGTGGGTACTTGGATACTTTCCAGTTTGGGCCTGTAATACTGCTGTGAGCAGTCTTGCCTCTGACTTCTGCTGAGTGCATGCACACATTTCTATTGGGTCCGTACCTAGGAGTGGAATTGTAGGACCCTGAGGAGGGATATGCTCAGCTTTCAAAGAAGTGCCAGGCTTTTTTCCAAAGTGCTTATACGGATTTATATGCCAACCAGCAATATATGAGAGCTTGGTATATATTACAAAATGACTTTAAAAATGAACCAAAATGAAGTTTGAGTTACCATTAATAATAAGAAATAACTCACTCATGCTGAAGTTATCTTTTGTCATAGAGATGGGATATTTGGCCAGCAGAATTTGTTAATCATAGGAGGACCTTTGCAGAGGGATTGTGAGAAAGGGTCAGATTTTATTGCTAATGAGCAAATGCTATTTCTTAATACAAATTGGAGTAGAAAGGCAGCTTTTCTCACAGGAGTTGAATGAGGGAAGTTCAGCAGAGACCTGATCTTGAGGTTGAGTTCATCAGAATTGCTCCCTGCCGAAGTGGATTTCTTAAAAACAAAGGAACCAACAGTTGGGTATGAGTCCTCATTTAGCTTTGGCCCACACATTTCTAATTAGAAAATCCGCCCACCTCCAGGGGTCGGTGGTGGTGGGGAGATATTCCTGCAGGAGCTCTTCCTTCCTCTCCCCCACCCAGTAGTAAAAGTATGGTATATCCAGGTCTGACGTTGGAAGTAGCCTCCCTGGCACAGCCAGCCCTCCTGTCCCATAGCAGCAGTGCTCTTGCTTTTCTTTTAAGAGCTTGGTTGGCTGGGATTTGGTTTGGCTGTGAGTGGCAATAATGCCAAATATCAGTTAGCTTAAAGATGGAAGGGGACACTGAGTTTCTGGTGATAGGATAGGTTGGGTTGTCTGGACCAGTCTTCTGACTTAGGGATGGGCTGGGCAAGTGCTAGATAACAGATAAATAAATACCTTATGAAAAGCGTTGCATGTTCTGCAGTATACTGAGGAAGATGGTGAAATGAGTAAGCCAGGAGGGTAAGCACCACCCTGAGGGCCTTTAGCAAACAGGGCAAACTCTTTTAAGTTTTGATGGCATCTCCAGGCACAGGAGGCAGAGATGAAAGTGGGCACCATGATGGGACACCTGCTCCCACAGAGTTGGAATCACAAAAGGCTGCAACACCTTCAGGGTAAGCACACTTCCCACCTTAGAAGCAGGGTGGTGGGTGAGGGGCCACATTCTGATAAGTGGGTATCACAAGTTATCGTGCATGCAGATGACCTGAGTGGTGGGAAACTCTCAAGCTGATTTTATTTAAGATTCTTTATTTTAGAGTTGACCTGGACGGACAGTGCTCTGGACCAGGCCACGAGCAAGCAGGTCTTTGAAGGACTGCACCTTTATCCTAGGCTCAGCGAGTCCCCAGTTGTAATCATCAAAGGAAAGGCAGCAGTCCGTAGTTATAAATAACTAAACACAGAGGATGCAAAGCACAGTGAATGAGGACCAGCAAGAACAGATCTGTGAAAACATAAGGTAATGGAGTTGTTGACACATATTTTTAATGCCTTACTGTACTTAAAGTAAAAGGCAAGATTGAAAATATCTACAAGGAACAGGAAGCTATAAAATGACCTAGCAAACTTGAAAAAGGAACCACGTACAACTTGTAGACATGAAAAGTTCAATAATTGTAATAAAAGTCCAACAGATGGGTTTACCAGCAGCTTAGATAAAACTGAAGCTAATAAATGAACTGGAAGATGGAGCAGAAGAAAAATATACAGAATTCATCTTAGAGAACCAAATAGAGGAATAATTTGTAAGACCAATTAAGAATCAAGGAGAGTAGACTGAGAGGTGTGACTGATTGGGGTTCCAGGAGAGAAGTGAGGACAGAGTCAGTATTTGAAGAGCTAATGCCTAAGGATTTTATAGAATGGATAAGATGCCCACCCAACAACAAAAACAAAAGCCCAGGCAGGGTAAACAAAAATAAATCCACTTGTAGACAGTTTAGTGATATAGCAACTAGAGGGAAAAATTAAACAGTAAGTGTGAAAAGAAGATCATTTTTTAAGACTAAACCAAGACAGCTACTGACAGATCTTCACTAAAGGAAATTCTCAAGGCTATTCTTGGAAGGAAGGTGATGCCAAGTGGAAAAAGTAAGATGTAACTAACAAGCAATGAAGAGTAAAGAAGGTGGTAAGTACTCAGCCAACTCTAAACAAATGTAGAATAATAATGTTGGAGATGCTGGAAAAAAAGGGTAAGATTAAATATATGAAAACAATAACATCTAAGTTGGAAGAGGTAATGGAATTTAGTGGAGAGGGTAAAGATTTTGTTTAACTTTGAATTTTGTGCCTTGCATGCATTGTTTTTTAAAAGAAGTAAAGAATAGAAACAGCGAATTACTTCTGTAGTAATAGTAGACAGGGGAAATGGAACGATTTTAAATAACCCAAAAAGAGATAAGAAAAGAGACAAAAAGAAACCCAGGACAAGTGGGAAAATAGCACAAAATAAGATTATGAATTCAAGCTCAAATATATCAGCATTCATCTTAAATGTAAATTGACTAAATATTCCAGTTAAAACATAAAGATATCATTCTGGATATTAAAACTTCAACTCTTGTACTGTTTACAAGAGACAAAAAAGGTAAAAGTAAAAGACTAGAAGATATACTATAGAAGTAATAGTAAAAGAAAACGGGTCTTGTATTAATGTATATAAAAGAGAATTTAAGACCCCAAAAAAGCATTATAGAGAGAGGGTCACTTCATAATGATAAAAGTTGAATTCAATTTGAAGATTTAGCATTTTTAACTTCAGGTGTATCAACATAATCTCGATATATAAAGCAAAATTTGACAGAACTTACAAGAAATGGTCAAGTCTGTAATTACAGTAGAGAATTTGAGTGCATCTTGCCAGTAATTGACAGCTAAGCAGACAAAAATCAGTAAGGATTAAAGGTTTTGAACAAAATAAGGAATGTGGTCTGTGTATAACTACATATAAATAAAACACTGCAGCCACTAGTGCATACTTCAAAATATTCAGACTGGCTGTATCCGTGGCCTTAAAGTAAGTCTCAACAAATATTAAAGGATTGAAATTATGCAGCCACAATTCAGTTAAACTAGAAATATTTATAAAAACGTAAGTAGAAAATCTCCATGCATTTGGGAATTTAAAAATGCTTCTAGTATTTGTAGGTCAAAAAATAATGGAAAATAAAAGATGTTTCAAAATGAATGATAAAATACTACATATCAAAACTTGTAGGATGTAGCTAAAATATTGTTTACAGGGAAATTTATAACTTTAAATACATTTAAAAAGAAGAAAACATGGAAATGAATGAGCTAAGCATCTATCTTGAGACATTACAAAAGGCGAAATAAACCTAAATCAATTAGAAGGAAGTAACAATGAGAAAGAATTAATGAAACAGAAGACAAATATACAGTAGAGAAGCTCAACAAAGCCAAAATTTCATTCTTAGAAAAGATAGTGTTGACAAATCTCAAGCAAAATTGATTAAGAAAAAGACACAAATAACTAATATCAAGAATGTAAAATGGAGTTTCACTATGGTTGTTGTAGACATGAAAAAGAAAAATGGTTACTATGAAGAACTTGTGCTAAGTGAAAAGAAATTAAATTTAAATAATTAATGCTATTGATGTTTATTAAAAATATTTAATAGATTGAGAAGGGGGGCTGTACCACACATCATAAATAGACAATGTCTGTGTCTCAACATGGTGATAATCTTACAAGTTCTGACATTAACAATTTCCTAGAAAAATATAATTTATCAAACTGAACCAAGAAGAGATAGAAAACCTGCATAGTCCTATAATTATTAAAAGAAATTAGATCCATGATCAAGTCTTCTCAACAAAGAAATTACTAGGCCCAGATGGCTTCACTGGTTAGTTTTACAGAACATTTAAAAAATAAGCATCCCAATTGTTCTCAAACTCTTAAAAGAAAAAGAAATACTACACTACTCATTTTGGTGCCAGCCAACCTTGTTACAAAACCTGACAAGAATGGTAGGAGTAAAGAAAATTATCAGTCAAATCTCATACTTGAAAATATAAACCAAATCCTGCAGTATGTATAATGACTAAATCATATTTATCCCAGGAATGTAAACATTGTTTAATGTTTAAAAATAAGTTTATATTCACTTTCCACATTAATAGATTACAGTAAAATAGTGTGATCTATTACAGAGTAATAGATACAGAGTAAGTATTTGATAAAATTTACTGTCTATTCATGCAGACCAGGAATAAAAAGCAACTCCTTTAACCTGATAAAGCATGCCTATAAAAAGCCTATAGCAAACATCACACTAAACAGTGGGACACCTAAGTGTTTCCCTTTAATATCAGGAAAACAGGATGCCTATTGTCATTTCTTCTCCTTAGCACTGTGTTGGAGGTCCTGCCCTGTGCAAAAATTCAAGAAAATTAAGCAGTAGATACGAAGGTTGGGAAGAAAGGAAAAAAACTGTGATTCATAGGCTTATATATGTAGAAATTGAAAAAAAATCAACAGATGTGTTACTAGAATTAGGCAAGTTGCTGGGGGAAAAAATCACCCTACTGGAATCAATTACATTTCTATACACCAGCAACAACAGAAAATGAAACTTAAGAGAGATACCGTTTTCATGAGTATGAAAGCTATGAAGAACCAAGAAATAACTCTTTTCCAAAATTGTGTAAAACTCCATGATGTGTGTTATTTCCTCCATCAGGATACTTGTGTTATTCTGTTTAGATTTGGTTTTTATAACCATATAAGTTAGCAAGTACTGTCCTAATAGGATATTTAGTAGACCCTTCATTCATCACTTACTGAGTGTTGATGTGCTGAGGTTTGAGTGGGTACAATGCCGATTAGATTGATCCCCGCTTTCTAGGAGATGACTGTCTACTGTAGTAAGAACTCTGTTGTGGGCTAGCATATCTTAACTGTTATGTTCATTCTGAGAAGTAGATTCTTGATTCTTACCTTGTAGGCATGTGTCTTCATTAATAAGGTGAAGCCAGTAGGCTTCTTGTAAGCTCTCAGAAGATTTAGGTCTATTTAAGTACCTACTTCTCCAAAGACTGTTATTTTGGAGAAACACCAAAACATGTCAATTCTTTATTTTTTTTTTTTCCTCAGGCATAGAAATTGAGTCTAAAATGGCTGGTGAATAAGCAAAAGCTTATAATAGAATACATTTCTATTTTTAGTGTTTCAACTCTTCTTTGAAATGAGTAGCATTGTTTTTTTTTTAAAGTAGAAAGTCAGTTATATCCATCCTCTTAGAACATGAAATAAATTTTTTCAGAATCTTTTAGTTACTGAATTTTCTCTTAGTTTCTCTAGCTTAAAAAAAATTAGAGATTACTCTTAAAAATTTTAAAGCAGATGATCTGGAATCCACTTCTCCAAACAGCTGGAAATGTTAGATGGCTAATAAGCATTTTTTTTTTTTTTAAACAGTAGCTGAGCTTACAGGATAGTAAAAGAGATGGCCGGAGTCCATAAGTCTAGGGTAAGGGGAGTGACTGGGGCCCAGGAGTGAGCTGACCCTGGGATGGCGGGATGTGTGTGGTGTTGTCAGTCTAAGTCATCTTGGGTCTTTGGCTTTAATGTCCAGGGGGAACAGGGCTTTGTCTGAGGTCGGGTGTGGGAACTGAGCCTTCCCTCACACCTCATGTAAAACCTGAACCCATGAAGGGTTACATCCTCAATCAAAGGACAGACTAAAAAAAAAAATGGCAGCCCAGTAGCAAGGGGAGATGATGGCTGAGAGTCTATCTAATTTGTCCTAAGGCAGGGGAGGCAAAGTCTCCCTGAGAATTTGTGACAGGAGGCCATGGCTCTTGTAAAATTTGTCCTTGGCTGCTTACTTCCCTGAGGGCCTAGTTGAAGCAAAGATAAAATAGCTCTTTAGAGGCAAGCCCACAGCTCACTCTGTAAAGGATTGCCACTGATAAAGCCCCACCAAAGATGTAATACAAAATCACTATTAAAGGTAGAAAAGAAGGCAATGGAAAACAGAAAAAGAAAACAATGGCACCATAAAAAAAAGAAGCCAGACACACTTGAAAAAACAAATAGAATAACTCAAAGGACTGATTATAGAGCTGGTTAGATTCAGCTGAAGAGAGAATTGGTGAGTGGAGCATATATATGAGAAATTTTCCCAGGAGACTGAGGTCTAATTCAGAGTTTTACCAGGAAGAAATTGGGGAAGACAATGTTCAAAGAACTAAGAAGCCAAGGATTTTTCAAAATTAATGGAAAACATGACTCCTCAAACTCAGAAAGTACAATGAGCCTGAATAAAATAAAATAAAGTGAAATAAACACATACCTAAAAATATTTTGTTGGATCCTTAGAATCCCAGAAATGGATCTTAAAAGTAAGGATAGATTTAAAAAAAACCTAAAAAACAAATTGACTGACAGCATGTTTCTCAGTAGTAATCCTCCTCCCATCAAAAAAGTGCCAAAGCCACATAAAATAATATCTTTAATGAGAGAAAGCTGTCAGCGTGGAATTCTGTACTCAGTTAATCCACTAATGAAGAATAAAGGTGAAATAAAGAAATTTCTCAGGGCTGTAAGGACTGAGAAAGTTTATCAAGGAGAGATACTTGCTGAAAGAACTAACCAAGGATGTGCTTTGGCAAGACCCTAAAAGAAGTGATGCAAGAAGCAGTGATAAGTAAATGGCCAACATTGGATAATTTAAACAAGCAAGTACCAGCAGTCTGAAACAAAAAGACACTGACTAGTCCAGATGTGTGTGATGGGGGGGATGCAGCAAGGGACAAAAGAGGCTCATGTCAGATGGAAGGGCACCTGACCTAAGGCCTTCTGGGTGGTTCTACTGTTGGGGAGGTAGCTGGGGGCATTCATGAAATTTGGGCAAGTATGTATGTTAGGAAATGTAAGGGTAAAAAACATTTTAATTACAATTTTTTGAAAGGGTACTCACTGGAAAAAAAAATTAGAATGTTTAACTTCCAAACCATAAAGGAAAAGGGGGGAAATAAGCAAAGAAGAAGTGTTGTAAATAGGAAACACAAAATAAGAGTATAAATCAATTATATAGGAAATCACAATAGATATTGATGGACTAAACCTTCCAGTTAAAAAGACAAATTGCCACACTAGTCTTAAAATCCAGTTATATGCTATTTTTAAGAGCTCTACTTAAAATACACAAACACAGAAAGGTTGAAAATAAAGAACAGAAAAGGATTCCAGGCCAGTATTAAACCCCCAAAAGTTGGTAAAACTTTGAAAAATCAGACAAACGAGACTTTAATGAAAAAAATTTGTTATTAGGATAAAGAGGGTCACTATATAAGTGTGGGAGGGGGTGAGGATAGCTGGCACTTTACCAGGAAGATGTAAGAATTCTGATTTTATGTTCACCTAATGAGATGACTTCCAAATAAAGCACAAATTGACAGATTCCAAGGAGAAGTCAGCAAGTCCATGATCATAGTGGGAGATTTAAGAGCTCTCAATAGCTGCTAGACTAAACAGGCAAAAAACTAGTAAAATTTTATAGATTATTAAGCTTGAACTAAGGATACCTATAGAACCCTGTACTCCATAAAGTACACATATTTCTAAAAATTGATCACAATCTAGCAAAATTCACCAAATATATACCCTAAATCAGAGTGTTTCAAACTATGGCCCAACCTGTTGTGGGCCTCAAAGTCAATTTAGTTGATTGTAAAAAAACCTTTTTAAATTTTTTGATGTGTAGAAAATACCAGTGCATCATACATACTAAGATTGAGTTACTGTTTCATGAGAGCATTGTTATTTACGTGTGTCTGTATACATATGTATGTGTTAGTGTGTGCGCGTCTATGTCCTGGGACACATAAAAATTTATTTTTCTGGATCATAGTTAAAAATCTGAAAGCTTTGACGTATATCACGCAAAACATACTGTCTTATGACAGTGCAGCTAAATTAGGATTTATCAATGATAATTCAAACCCCCTTATGTGTTAGGGAATTTAAATACACTGCCAACTCACAATTCAAAGAAGAGATCACATGGGAATTAGAAAATAAAACTGAACAGTAAAGAAAATACTATGCATCGCAGCTTCTAGAATGACAGTACAGCAGTACTTGGGGGAAATTTGACCTTACATATTTGCTACAAGAAAAGAGAAAGGACTGAAAAGTAATAAATGTCCATGTCAAGAAGTTAGAAAGGACAGAATAAACCAATGGAAGATGGAGGAAGGAATAATGAAAATTAAGTTTATAGATTAGTTCACAAACCCAAAAGCTGGTTCTGGAATCATCATTGAAATTGAACCAGCAGTTAAAAATCAGCACTCCACTCACTATCCTTCCCTCCTTAGGAAAAGCTTTTGCAACACCTATGCTGAAAGTTTTACAGGCAGGTTTTTCCAAACCTACAAAGAACAGATAACCCCAATTTTACACAAACTATCCCGAAGAATGGGAAAAGGGATAATTCTTAGTTCACTCTCAGACTCAAGTAATCCTGATACCAAAACCAGAGTGCAGTCTGAGAATGGCCTCTAGTTTTTCTCACTTTAGAACACACGTAGAAATCCCACATAAAAACGTGAACAAACCAAATCTAGTGATGTGTTAAAAAAGAAAAGAATCTCCATCAAGAAATGTTTATACCATAGAAAGGTAACTAGGAATATAAAGTATCCTACTTAACCTGTGAAGAGCTTTCTTCCGAAAACCTCCAGTCAATACAACATGTGAGAGTGAAATATTAGAAATAGAAACTTAGTAATGAGACAAGGCAGTTCCCTGCACTGACTCTACTCAGCACTGCATTGGAGTTATAAGCCAGCTCTCTTAAGCCAAGAAAAAGAAATGAGATCATATGGTTTAAAAAGCAAGAAACAATACTGTCTCTTTTTCCACAGATGATTTTTTTACAAAGAAAATTAAAGGAAATCTACAAAGTCCTAGATTTGACAAGAGCATAGCATAATAGCTGGGTAAATGATACATATATGAAAATTAATAACTTTGCTCATTGTCTATAGCTAGGGAACACAAAAAGTTAATTTACAAAAGATATCTTTTGTCTAGCACATTTAAAAATAGCAATAATCTTAACACAAAAGCAAAAGACATGTAAGACTTTTATAGAGAAAAATCATAAAAACTTTCTAAAAGCATGGAAGAAAATATTTAAATGCTTTTAAGTACTATAGCGTACCATGTTCATTGACAGGAAGCTTCCTTAGTTACAAATGTCAGTCCATCCTACATTCATGTGTAAATTCACTGTGATTCAAATAAAAATCCCAGTAGAAATTTTGGAGAGGATACATAGGCCAGAAATGTGGTATTGATGCAGGACATAAATATACCAGTGGAACAAAGTATAGAATGCAGAAACAGATCCACTCGATGGCACAGAGATGGCCATATACGTCTGTGGGGAAGGAAGAAGCCAGTCAGGAAATGGTGCTGGGTAAGTAAACTGTTAGGAAAAAGTTATATCATTATTTCCTGTCACATACCAAAGTAAATTCCTGGTGATTGAAAACTCAACTGCAAAAAGCATTACCAAAATTTTTAGAAGAAAATAACTTTTAAGCAGTGAAATGACTTCCGTGGCAGTGATTGTCTCCAGGAAGGTGCCCCAGGTGGCCAGGGTCAGGAATGTAAGGGAGATTATTCATTCTACATGGTAGACATGTTACACTACAGTTTTGTGTAGATTTAAAAAACCTAAATTTGTAGGCGTGTGGATAATAATTTATGGCCTAGTTATATAACAGGAGTTAAAAATGAATAAACCAAAGCTATGTGTAGCTATACAAACAAATCTCAAAAACAAAGTTTAGTGGAAAAATGTTGCTAAATAACACCCAGAATAATGTCATTTACATAGCAGTTGGCAGCACACAAAGCAATGTTATATTTTATTTGTGGAGGTACATGTTTGTGATGTAAGTAAAAATGTGGAAATGGTAAGTGACCCATTCAGGATGTTGGTCTCTCTGGCAGGGAGATGATACATACACATGCACACACACACATGTATACATATATATATATAATATTAGAAGTAAATATGGTAAAATGTTAGGATTTGATAAACCTGAGTGGTGATAATGGATGTTCATATTTTTCTTCTTACTCTTGTATGTTTGAATTATTCATACTATTTTTAAAAATAAGGAGATGTTGATTCTCTTGCAGCCGTATCTGCTAGGGTCTCTGTTTTATTGTCATTGTTTCAGTTCTGCACCTGCTTGGTAGGTCACCTTGTGCCTGGGAAATGGATCTGGAAGCTTATTCTTTTTGTGTCCACATGGGGCCCACCATGTTGCAGCTGGCCAGTGAAGAGACTGAGCTCCAGGGTACTGTTGAGGGTCCTTTCACAAAGCTTAACCAGCAAATCCCAGCTGCCAGATTGGACTGGATTGGTTTGGATGGAACGTGCGAGTTAGCACATGTCTTCCATGTCTAGAATTTGGGGTTTTCTCTTGCTTTTGTTCCCTGCATCTAAGAACAGAAGAAAAGCCTTTCTCTTGGGACCCTAGAGGTAGGCCAGTGAGTTTCAGTCAGCTGAACGGGGGACTGGCCCCAAACCTCTGGATGGCCTCCTTCATCCTTCCCTCTCAGGACCTTCAGCTTTTTGCCTTATGCTGTAAGTGTACTAGCAATACAGTAGTCCCCCCTTATCTGAGATTTTGCTTTTTGCAGTTTCAGTTACCTGCAGTCAGCTGTGGTCTGAAAATATTAAATGGAAAATTACAGAAATAAACAATTCCTATGTTTTAAATTGCATGCCATTCTGAGTAGTGTGATGAAATTTCGCACCATCCTGCCTCATCCCTCCCAGGACGTGAATCCTCCATTTGTCCAGCAGATTTATGCTGTCCTCGCCACCCTCCCAGGAGTCACTTAGTAGCCAGCTTGGTTATCGGATCCACTGTCTCGGTATCACAGTGCTTGTGTTTATGGCACCCTTATTTTCCATGATCATGGCCCCAAAGTGCAAGAGTAGTGATGCTGGCATATTGTTATAATTGATCTATTTTATTAGTAGCTATTGTTGGTCATCTTTTACTGTGCCTAATTTATAAATTAGGCTTCATCATAGGTATGTATGTATAGGAAAAAACAGTGCATATAGGGCTTGGGACTATCCAGGCATCTACTAGGGGGTCTTGGAATATATCTTCCATGGATAAGGAGGGGGAACTACTGTAGTAAGTGAGTAAAAGTACATATTTCACAGAAGTTTCTAGAATTGACAGACTATAGATTGCTTGTGGTCAGACTGTAACCATCTGCCCTAATTCTTTGGCCTTGGGGGAAAACCCTGGAGAATTTTCCTGTTGCGGGGCCTCTGATCATGGTGGGGATTTTCAGGAGCAAAGCCCCTGGAGTGCTGATCTGGAGAACGTCCTTGAGACGCATCCTGGTGTTATCATTTCTGCGAGTCTGGGATCTCCCAGTGTGATGTTTATGCCCCACCCAAGCTGACTCTGCACAGCAGCAGAAAGGTTGTTTTCATTTTGATTTCTTTACTGTCCATGGTGATATTGCCTTACCCTGAAACATTCAGTGTATTACTACTTAAAAAAACCAGGGCTTTTCATTTTCCTGTGAAAGATTTCTTTTAAAAAATTCTAACTCGGGAATTAGTGGTGGGGACATAATTTCATTTTAAAGCAACCCACTCTGCAAAAGTTGGGAAGACGCATTTGTGCTGCTATAAAACATACATTTGTGTGCTCTGCAGAGGGAAAATATTCTCCCAAGTTTGCATTTCTTGATTCTGTGCTCCTAACAGAGAATATATTTTTGTATCCCATGTTTGACTATGTTGAGTAAGATTAAAGCCTAATTTTCCAACCTTGGCTTTTCTGCCAGAGTTTAGAAGTTGGAAACCACAAGGCTGCACAGAGCTCCACAGTCTGCAGTGTTGAACAGGACCTGCTTTGTAGATGGCTAGTCACTGCCTTGGGGTGTGGTGACCTGTGCTAACTGCAGTCTATGGGACACCACCCCTCTAGCACATAGTCATTAGGAAGCTACTCCGGGTTTGCGGAGCCTCGGCCAGGATGACCTAGGCCCCTAGCATTAGTCTTCCTCTGGAGAAGAGGAGTGCTTTAGAGGATCTTTGTCATCTGAATAGACTGAATGTAGTGATTATAATGTAGTTTTTGTACCTGAACATCTCCATGTTGGCAAAGTTCTGAGAAGTCCTTGTGAGTACCTGGAAGAGTTTCAGTTGGTAGATGCCTACCAAGAAATGGGGGTTGACCATACAATGTTCTAAACCTTCTTGTCCTCACCCTCCTACCCACTGAATCCATCCAGCACTGAGCAGGGTGCAGTTTCCTTTTCAGCACGTAGCTTGGGAGTGTATTCCTGGAAAGGCTCATTTGTGGGAGTGTCCCTTGATTGTCATATAAGAGAGCACCCTGGCTGTGGGTCACACTGTCACTGCCCTCGGCCAGAGGTCAGAATCCACTTGGAAACATAATTGCCACTTTGCCCAGGATTTGAAGGTCTCCATGAGCTCGCCTAAGACTTTGTTTGCAGCAGTTATGACCAGAATGAAAAGTGGTGACGTGGTCCTGCCCAACCCGGGGTGGTATGTGTGGGAGAAGTGAGTGTTACAGAGGCAGTTAATGGGAAGTTATCCCCACGGAGAGCATGAGCTGGGGAGTTTTCATCATGAGCCTATTAAATTCTCTTCCTGCAAGGGTCTTACTAGAAAGGCATGGCACAATCATGCATTTGTTCTGCATTAAGAGTGATTTTTCTTTGTCTCTTCTCAGTCCCTTCTTTAAAATGCCCCTTGTCAAAAATTGGATTTCATGATTGTTGTTTGGAAATTCCTTCTCTATTTCCCTCTCCCACACTCACTCAGGAGGAGTGGGAATCTCAGCTTCTTAGAAGAGGAATCTCAGCGTCTGAGCCACTAACCAGTGTCTGGACCTAGCCTGTCACAGTGTCTAGAGGTTTCAGAGGGCCATGCTGGGCAGGCCTGGTCCCTTCTTCCTCTCACTTTTCTCTCCTACACCCCTCCACCTCCTCTTACCCACACCTTCTTACACTTGCTTTTGCTCATTCATTCCATTGGTGATCCTTTTCACAGGGGCTAGACCTTGTTTCTCACTCTCTGCAGTTCAGGGGCCTGGGAATTGATGAGAACATCAACATTAGTTAACAGCTGAATGTGCGGTTCTCCCGTGGCCCCTGCTGCGGTGTCTCAGCAGCTTGGGTGGTGGGAGGAGTGGCAGTGGCCAGGCAGCCCAGCTTCACGAAGGCTCTCAGCGCTAAGATGCCCAAGAGGAAGGTCAGCTTAGCCAAAGGCGCCTTGAAGGAAGAGCCCAGGAGGAGATCAGTGCGATTGTTAGCTTAACCTGCTCCTGCAGAAGTGGAAACAAAGCCAAAAACAGCAACAAAAGATAAATCTTCAGACAAAAAAATGTAACCAAAAGGGCAAAAGGGAGCAAAGGGAAAACAGACAGAAGGGCTAACCAAGAAACTAAAGAAGATTTACCTGCAGAAAATGGAGAAGCTAAACCTGAGGAGCATCCAGCCTCTGATGAAGCAGGAGAGAGAGAAGCCACGTCTGATTAATACCATACGCCAGGTCTTTTCAGTGGTCTGTCTCCCTTCTTGTACAATCCAGAGGAATATTTTTATCAACTATTTTGTAAATGCAAGTTTTTTAGTAGCTCTAGAAACATTTTTAAGAAGGAGGGAATCCCACCTCATCCCATTTTTTTAAGTCAATGCTTTTTTTTCAAAAGGTGGAATCATTCGCTGATTGTTTATCTTTTTGGTACAACCAGAAAATAATGTGGGATATTGAATTATGGGGGGCTTTGACTGTCTTGGGTGTCAGCTTAACATTCCATAGATTGCAGTGTGGGGTTAGTTTTTATGTCCTATAATACAAAGCATACTAAAATGGCAGTATGGAGTCCCAGGCCTGCATTTATTGTCTTGAGCATTTTGAATTACTCCTATTCCCATGTTGCTTTTTAGTAGAATTGTTTCCTAAAGGAAACCACTCCTTGATCATGGCTCTCCTGTCAGAATTGCATACACTCTGTGACATCTTTGGTGGTGGTAGTTCTGTGTTCCTAGTAACTTTGTTAATGTGCTGCGAAAGATTGAAAATTTGAGTATGTATTGATGGTATATATGATAATAAATTTTGAATTGGTGAGACTTATGTATAGTCAACATTTGAAGATACTGGTACTGGCAATGACCTCTTGATATCCTCTTAAGGAAAATTTGCCTCCCAGTTTTAAGCTGGAAAGTTACTGGAATAACTGTTTAAAAAATAATTACAATAAATGGCTTTTTAGATTTTCAGTACATATGTTAAGAATTGTGTACAAATTGAAATGTCTGTATTGATCCTCAATACAACCAATAAAATCTCAGTTACGAAAGAAAAAGGAAAAAAAGTTGAGCATATCCAGATAAATACACCGCTTGGAGTTCCTCAGTGAAGTCACACTTAGCCTGAGCTGACGGCCAGGAAGGCATGGACATGGTTGCCTCTGACTCTTTGGACTTTGGTCCATAGGCAGTGGGAATGGTGTGGCTCCTGTTGGTTTGGGGTGTGTGGTCTGACAAAGGGCCTGGTGACATTGCCCCACCCTCCCTCTGTGCAGCCTTCAGATGTGAAATTCCAAACCTGGAGTCTGCTGGGCTTCTCAAGAATGATTTTTCCTTTTTCTCAGTATGCAAATTGCAGGTTCCATACTCCTGAGGAGTCATCACTGGCAAAAAGCCATTTTCCCTCACCGAATTCTTAATGACTTTTCAGGATCATAACACAAGGTTTTTATCTCTGACCGTGGGTAGCATGTTCATCGGCACTGAGAGAAGGGAGGCAACAGAGCAGAGATGAGGAGTCGGGGGCCTACTGGCCAACCTGCACTTGATCAAAAGCCTGCAGATGTGTCTGGTTTGGCTTACATGGCATTTTTCAAATCTATCAATTTTATTTTGAGAGAAGAAATAGAAAAGATTTCCAGCCTAACATGAAAAATCAAAAGATCTCTTCACTCAGTGCTACATTTCGATGGCAGTCAGCTTTGGCTGGGTGGCACCTGCACCCTAATTCTGTGTGGGGTATTTTTGCCACAGTCCCTACCACTCCCTATTGTCTCACCCCTGGCCTGCGCTTGTTCCCATGTGCCTCTTTGGCCCCTGCGGTGGGAAACATCTTGATTTGGGATCTTGGCTCCTGCATCTCCTGGGCGTTGTGTACTCGAGGCACAGACCTGCACTCTGCCATCTTTCCACTGTTGCTTCATTATCAGACATGGGGACTGCTCATGTCTTGGATAAAAATTGGTCACTTCTAAAGAAGAGCAGGTAAGTACATGTGACATCAGGAAGGGCCTGGGTTTGCTGCTTCTCTGAATTTATTAGAAAGAAAGAATTTGTGAACCTTCAGTTTGGTGATAGGGGTTGGGATGGAAACTGTTGAATGCCTCAGTTTCTACAAAAAGTAATCTCTGTGTATGTATTTGGCAGGTGAAAGGAAAGCAAGCCAGAATGGACATTTACGACAGTCAGACCTTGGGGGTTGTGGTCTTTGGCGGATTCATGGTTGTTTCTGCCATTGGCATCTTCCTGGTGTCGACCTTCTCCATGAAGGAAACGTCATATGAAGAAGCCTTAGCCAACCAGCGCAAGGAGATGGCAAAAACTCACCACCAAAAAGTAGAGAAGAAAAAAAAGGAGAGAACAGTGGAAAAGAAAGGGAAGACCAAGAAAAAGGAAGAGAAACCCAACGGCAAGATACCTGACCACGAGCTAGCACCCAACATGACCGTCCTCCTTAGAGAGCCAGTGCGGGCACCTGCCATGGCTGTGGCTCCAACCCCAGTCCAGCCTCCCATGGTCATTGCCCCTGTCGCCACAGTTCCAGCCATGCCTCAGGAGAAGCCGGCCTCCTCCCCTAAGGACAAAAAGAAGAAGGAGAAAAAAGTGGCAAAAGTGGAACCAGCAGTCAGTTCTGTAGTAAATTCCATCCAGGTTCTTGCCTCAAGAACCATCTTGGAAACCTCTCCCAAGGAGGTGCCCATGGTGGTTGTGCCGCCAGTGGGTGCCAAGGCCAGTACCCCAGCCACCGGCACTGCTCAGGGCAAAAAGGCCGAGGGTGCCCAGAACCAGGGCAGAAAGGCCGAGGGAGCCCAGACCCAGGGCAAGAAGGCCGAGGGAGCCCAGAACCAGGGCAAGAAGGCCGAGGGGGCCCAGAACCAGGGCAAGAAGGCCGAGGGGGCCCAGAACCAGGGCAAGAAGGCCGAGGGGGCCCAGAACCAGGGCAAGAAGGCCGAGGGGGCCCAGAACCAGGGCAAGAAGG
>CM052436.1:196783226-196890282 GCA_028533085.1 Varecia variegata | reverse complement strand
GCCCAGAACCAGGGCAAGAAGGCCGAGGGGGCCCAGAACCAGGGCAAGAAGGCCGAGGGCGCCCAGAACCAGGGCAAGAAGGCCGAGGGCGCCCAGAACCAGGGCAAGAAGGCCGAGGGCGCCCAGAACCAGGGCAAAATAGTGGAAGGGGCTCCCAACCAGGGGAAAAAGGCTGAGGGGGGTCAGAATCAGGGCAAAAAGGCGGATGGGAGTCCCAACCAGGGCAAAAAGGCGGATGGGGGTTCTAACCAGGGCAAAAAGGTGGATGGGAGTCCCAACCAGGGCAAAAAAGCAGAGGGGACCCCCAACCAGGGCAGAAAGGCAGATTCAGTTGCTAATCAGGGCATGAAGGCAGAGGGTGTTACTAACCAGGGGAAAAAAGCAGAGGGGGTCCCCAGTCAAGGCAAAAGGGCAGAGGGAACACCAAACCAGGGCAAAAAGGCAGAAGGGTCCCCTAACCAAGGCAAGAAGGTAGATGCGGCTACTAATCAGGGTAAAAAGAAAGAGTCACCTCCCATCCAGGGCAAAAATACAGATATGGTCCAGAGCCAGGAGGCACCAAAGCAAGAGGCTCCTGCAAAGAAGAAGTCTGGTTCAAAGAAAAAAGGTGATCCTGGTAAGTAACTGATTTCTTTATGAGCTTGGAGGGAAAAGCTGTCTTTAAATGACTTTTGGATTTTCTTTGGGGGTGCCACTTGTATCAGTCAGCTGTTGCCACAATAAGGCTGTGTAACAAACATTCCAAAAAAAAAATTAGTGGCCTACAACAGCAGTCATTTAGTCTTGCTTGTGCTTCTGTGAGTTGTCTGCAGGTTGGCAGGACTGGGTTGACTTGCCTGGTAGCTTTGCTTCAAGTTGTGGTTTGACTGGGTTGGTGGGTTGACTACCTTGCTACAGGTTGAGCTCAGGTGTGTTCTGCATGTGTTCCTTCTGGTGCTCTCCAGGGCAGAGGCCCTTCTGATGGTTACAGAAGAGACACAAAAGGGCATTTCAAGCAGGTGCATTTCAATCTAGCATCCCATTGGCTGGGGCAATTCATATGACTGAGCCTGAGTCAAGAGACTGGGAGTCCACTGTGTCTCCAGGCAGAGGGTCTGCAAGGTGATGTGAGAAAGGAGAGGTGAGAAATTAGGAACAGTAGTTCCATCCACCACACAGTCTAGAACACTTCCATGTCTTGGCAAGTCTTTCTTAACTGTCTGTCTGTATTCTGTCAGCCTGTTCTGTGTTCCTCCTCACCCGATGCTTTATGTAGCTCTATTCCTTCACCTGTGCTTGCTGAGTGAAGAATGGTAGACAGTGTTTTTAAGTAGCAATTGCATTTCCCTTCTCCACTTTCCCCTGTTCTCTGCCCCAACCCGTCATTTAATGAAGTGTTATAGAGCATTAACACACGTATTATTTAATTTAATAGATACATAGATATTAGATAATATAGAGCATTGCCTATATCTTTTTAGTGCATATTACTATGGAAATCTGGCCAGGAAGTTCTTGTTTCCTGTTCATCACTCATTTGATTTCACTCATGTTTTCTTTTTCCTTTTCTTTTTTTTTTTTTTTTTTTTAAGCTTCAAATAGTCATTAGGTAATGTGGGAAATTAATTGCATTTGTCTTGACAAAAGGTATCTTAGAGGATCTGAAGTGTTTGGACATGCACTGGGTCACACAGGGCCCTATGCTTTTAGCTAGGTCTCCCTGGTTTGCCACTCTGTCCGGCTATATTGCCTTTTCTCAGATTTGCTCCTCCTCCTTTTGACAGGGCATTTGCTCAGGCAGCAGCACCCTGCCCCACGTGAGGGGTCCCAGCCCTGTTGAGCAGCTTTGGGCTCCTGCTGGGAGTAAGGACCAGCCCGCCTGGCCCCACCAGGTCAGGCAGCTTCAAAAGTCCTTTGGGAACCCACACACTCAGCCTCAGCCCTACTTCCAGAAGCTGGAGGGCAGCACACTGCCCTTTCTTTAACACGATGTTCTGCTTAAGCCAAAGCCAGGAAGGGAGCTGAGAACCGGCTGTTAGCTGGTTCCCCCACATCAGGCATGTCCAGAGCTTCCTGCATCCTATGGTCGTTCTTACCTTGTATGGTTTTAGACATTTGAAATAAGATGTGAAACAGAAATGTGATGATAATAAAGGCAAACTTATCCTAATTTTCAGGTAATCAAGCACCTTGTTAGGGATTGAGACCTACATGTGACCTCTGTGAACCTGCACAACAGCTTGACTGAGGTGATAAAAAGAAAATTTCAACCAAGAAAATAATACCATGTTCTAGGATAAAGAAGATTAAATATTATATATAAAAGGATAGTAATTCTCAAGTTTACTTAGTGGCCTACCAATCACACTTGAATGGGATTTTCCACCCTATCCTGACAAAATTATTTCCAAAGTCCCATCTGAGGGAAAAATAGGTAAGAATATTGAACCAATTTTTTAAGTGGCTTTTATTAATAGAAAACCAGTCCTGTCTGATGTATGAGCGTATTCCCAACTATTGTAATGACAAGGGAATAGAATGGCCTGGAAATCATGTGTCACACCTACAAACTTGAATGAGACAAACATTGTATTTCAGTATGGAAGGAAAAATGTTCAGTGAACGATCTCGGGCAGCAGGTTCATATGTTCATTATTCGGAAAATTCTACTTAGACCCCCGCCCCCACTCCCAAGCACTTACCTCACTATAAACATTTAGTTTGGATGAAATAGATTGAGTTTTAAAAGAAATTAGTATTGATCGGCCCATATGGTGGAAGATGGTCACTCCGAGGTTGCCATGAGAGGAAGTCACCGAGGCCAGCGTGGGGAGGCTTGACCATACAGCCAGCCACATGAGGCTGTCATACCAAAGTGGAAAGGCAAAGGCATGGGGCAGCATGTGTTGCTAGTATGACCCCAAAAGGCAAATTTCTTTAATCTTCAGAGTGTCTGAGAGTCTAGAAACTTGGGAAAAGTACTTTCTTGAACTTTACTTTTCCTCTTCCAGAATTTGCACTGAGTAATCGCAACCCCGTTTTCCCTGGTTGGTGTGTACTGGCATCTTCAGGGCCCTGTGTGGGGAATGCAGGCCACCCCCTCCCCAGACTCCGAGAGGATCCTGGAGATGTTCCCTCCTGCAGTGCTTCTCAAACTTCAGTGTGCAGTGGGTCACCGGGGGATCTTGTTAGGATGAAGATTCTGACTCAGCGGTTCTGGGCTGGGACCCGAGATTCTGCCTTTCTGACCAGCCCCTAGGACATGCTGACGCTGTTGGCTTCCAGGTCCACACCTGGGTTAGCAAGGACTCAGGGAGACATTTTCATATAACTAGTAAACAGGTTTTAAAATTCACGTTAAAACAGATAACAAGCTTTATTAACAACTATTACTATAACCAAAAACCATGGATAGGGTTTAAAAAGGTGGTGGCATTATAAATTGTGTGACCTTTTGGAAAGCAGTTTAGCATAATGTATCAAGAGCATTAAAGGGGCTGGTAGTTTTTCTTTTACTCCTGTGACTCTCCTGTGAGGAAACAGTACAAACCGTGGCAGCCAGGTCTGTGGGTTAGTGGCTGTGAGGTCCCTCAGTGCATTCTGCCTCGGCAAGGCACAGCGCAGCCACTAACAACGATGGTTGTGAGGATGTCATGGTAGCATGCAAAGATGTGGTCATTGTGTGACTTTTAACTGACAAAGTAGATACCAAATTCTTTAGATATGGTGATAACAATGGAAGACAAAGACATTAGATAAGTGATAACAGTATTTAAAAAAAACTTCAGGAAGTATACCACAATGAGTATTCTGAATATTTTCTTCAGTATCCAGTTGTATTCTGAATATTTTCTTCAATGTCATAATATTTTATCCTTCAAAAGTCAAAAAGCAACCCTGAAGAAGGCACTGGATCTTGTGGCTATAACAGCACTCCCTGGGGTTGGAAATGCCTGTTTAGAAGGAATTCTAATGAGCTGTTGAAGTAGAGAATTTCCTATTAAAACTCTTCTTATTTAATGATCTTTGGAGGTTATTTTAGGGGCATAAAATGGGTCTTGATATATTATCTTAATCTGTTCATCATTCCAAAAATAAAGCAATAATGACACTTCCTTAATTCTAGATGTTAAAACAACCCGGAAAGATACCTGGAGGGCAGGACCGGGGAAATCCTGCTCCCACCTGCTGAACTCCCAGGATGGAGCTCAGCATGTCGGGCCTCTGCATGCGGACTCATCTTGGTGGTTCTGGGGTGACTTGCAGAGAAGGACCCAAGAGCAGGAGCCACAGAAGACAGACCTAAGAGAGTGAGGGTCGTTTATAGCAACCCAGGACTGTTGAGAAGGGAGGGTGGGCTTGCCGACTGGGTCCAGAGCTCCAGCCACAGTGAAGAGACCCCTTCATGAGTCTCAAGCAGCATCATCTCAAAGCAGATGAAAGGAGGCATTTGTGAGCACGGAGGGGAGTTGTTAGCAAATGCACGTGATTGGGTGACAGGGCCTGAAATTCCAGGTGTTGAAATCGCAGCTGACAAGCACAAGTATTCAGTGTACTCCTTTTCTATAGAATCAGTAGTATATGTTGGTCAGGCTCTAAGTTTATCCATAGAAAACCTTCATATCCTTAATGTTTCTGAAGTTCCATGGTCCTGGGTGGAGAGCCTCTCACTGGGGGAGCAGTGTCTGTGCAAAACGGAACATTCAGGATTCTTGCTTTTGTTGCTCAAAACTTGGCTCCTGCTGCCATCATCCCTGTGATGGATGCAGGAATACCCTCAGCTCCTTGCAGTGGGGTCACACTCGGTATGCCAGGGGACTCTGGGTATCTGGAATGACAGAGGCTGGGTGCTTGCTGCATGGAGGGTGGGGAAAGAGGCTGCTGGCCCTGGGCCATGAGGAGGTTGGGCATACATGACGTGGAGGTGTCTTTTCAGGCTGCATGGGTGGCAATTGAAGTGGAGAACCATGTCCTTTTATTGTGTCCTTTAGTGCAGTGGTCAGACCCCATGTGACCATTGCCAAACCAGAGTAGGCAAGAATGTGTTCATGAGTTACTGCTTTTTAATTGCCTGGTGTACTTTTCTGTGGTCTGTGCTGGTACGTATCTAATAATGTCCTCATTGGTGTGGGTCTTCCTTGGTTGGGTTTCTGAGGCCAGCATGTATGTGTGTGTGCACTTCGGATTCTTGTCCACCTTGGATCCTGAAGGCCGTTCTTGACTCCGGGAACTTAGTCATCTGAAGCAGTATTCCCACCATGTCTAGCATTCCCTCATTTTCTTCATTTTCCACAGTGCTGTGTTGGCCACGAGCTGTGGTGCCAGAACATATGAGGCACAGATCTATGAGTTGACGGCAAGGATTTTCACCAGTGGCTTGTGGAATACATCTCCCACTTCCTTGCAGTTGCATCTTGTACACGGAGTGTAGTGTTCCAGGATTCATCTGGTTCATGTTTATCATTTGTGGCTGTGACTATGCTGCCGAGTAAGCAGGCACAACTGAGAAGCCAGCCTCAATGTTTCGTGCAGTTAGACCTCGTGTTCCTGTCTTTGGAAAGGCTGCAGGCAGCCCCGGCCTGCCCGTGGCCTCCTTCCCCCTCAGCCAGGGCTGAGCTGCTCTGTCTGTCCAGGGCCCACCCCGCCCCAGGTTCTCTGGGGGCTGCATGTGCCCAACCTGAGGGGACTGTGGCCAGAACTCCAGGCGGGCTGACTGGTCCCGGGCATCCTGAAACTCAGGCACCTGGAGGTGTGAGGCGTCGAGGTGGCTTGATGACCGAGCTGCAGGGATCAGGGAGATGGGGAGTGGATTCTGGATCACTGGTGTGGAACAGGCTAGGAGAGGAGCTCCTCCAGCACATGGAGGAGACCTTAACTTAGGCTGGGAGGGCTCCAAGGCCATGAGGTTTTGGTGGTGGGCAGCAGAGGACTGGAGTCTGGTGTCCACTCTGGGAGCCACTGGTCACATGAGCCACTTAAATTATCACTGTAATCGATCAAAAATAAATTAAACATTCAGTTCCTCAGTCATACTAGCCACATTCCAAGTGCCCAGTCGTCACATGTGACTGTGGCTACCTTTTAGACACTGCAGAGATAGAACGTCTTCATCAGAACGGAGAGTTCTCCTGCATGGCACTGCTCTGAACAGGGCCATTTGGAGGAAGGTAACCTCTCGGGTCACCTTGTTTTCACCCTGTGAAAACAGATGTGTCTGTGCAGCCCTGTGTTGATGTCATATTCAGCTCCGCTCGTTCTGGTTGCTGTTTCCTGAGTATGGAATGGAGTGAGCTGCCTGTTGTCCCTCCTGTCACAGTGGGATGCTGCAGGGGATATCACAGAGGCTGGCCCACCACACACAACAGACAAGCAGCAAAACCAGCACTGGAGCTGGGGTCCGCAAGGGACTGGGGTGGTTTCCTATCTTCTGGGCTTTACCTGTCACCTCGTCAGTCCAGCAGGGCGCCTGCTGACAGGTGCATAGGCAGGCACAGGACACGCTTCTGCAGGCCCAAGTTGGAGCTATTCTGAACTTCTGCTCTGATTTTCCTACAGGAGCAGATTGGGGTGAGTGACAGGTTTTTACCACTTGTCTGTGGCTGTATTTGACAGGGAACACCTGCCTTCCTAATACTTGCCTTTCAAAATTTATTATTCTATAAATATGTGTTTCTAGCAAACAAAATTCAAACAGTATGGAAGCACGGAAGGTGAAAATTGAAAGTCTGTCTTCCTGCTCCATCCTGCTAATCACCACCCACTTCCCAGGGGGCCCCGGATTCGCTCTGCCTGTCACATGGGTACCCGCAAACGGGATCTGCTATGCACACTGCTCTCATTGCTTAACAGCATATTGGTGACATCTTTCCATATTGTACCTGCAAAGCTGCCACATTCAGCTGCATAATATTCCCTAGCATGAATGTATCGTAATTTACTTAAATGACATTTAAGCAGTGTGCAGTTCTTATGCAGCTAAAATTAATGCTGCAGTGATGTACACATACTGTTGAGTGTCTCTATAAATTCCTAGATGTGTCATTGCTAAGTCAAAAGGTGGGTACGTTTTTAATTTAGGAGGACAGTGCTGCGTTGCTCTCCAAAAACGTTCCACAACTCACGATGAGAGAGGCCCACACGATTGTTTTCTTACTCAACCACTGCTCACGTGGTTCTGCTGTGCTACTATGGAAATGATTATAACTTTGGTGGGGGAATTATAAACCCAGGCATGGAATAAGGAGAAAACACTTGCTTGTAAAATGAAAGGCACAGATTCTTTTCTGAATGTTTGGAGAAGAGGGAATGGATGGAGTCTCAGAGGAGTGGAAGTTCCCCAGAACTGAAGCTTCCCAGTGTTCGGCCGCTGTCAGCTGAGGCACCGTCCAGGCTATTTAGCTGGTTCGTTCTCGGATAGGTAACTGAGCACTTGTGGACAGAGTCTATTAAGAAGGCCAGGTTTCTTGCACAGGAAGTATGTGTATGTGGTGGTGGTGGTAGTTTTTTTTAAGAAAATCAGTTTTGAGCCTTGCATTTAGTCTTTGCCTATAGAATTAGGCCGTTTTGCCTCCCACCCTGAGTCCTGAGCTGCACTGATCATGTACTAATAGGCATCTTGGTGTTATGCTGTCAGGAGAGCTGTCCCATCCCAGCACTTGGAATTGAGTCTGGATCATACAGTGTGGACCTGTGCCCTGATAAACCAGAGACCTAGACTTGGGAAGTACAGTTTGTACATTCTGGGGGCTCAGGAACAGTGCTTTAGTGTTAGCAACTTAGTGTTGCTGCTGGGTGAGGCTGAGACCAAGTCACAGGCGTTTCCTCCTGAACTCTGCCACCACCTCACTCAGGAGGGTATAGGGATGCAGGGCTCTTGCTGTACCCTCAGGGAGGCCAGAACCTACCCGAGGACCTGTGACCTTTCTGCCTAATGGAAGAGGGTGGTGCCCTTAGGGGGTGGCACTTCTCTCTTGGACTGTGGACTAGATGTCGGTGGATGCAGTCCACTCTCCCCATCTGCTGATGCAAGCCGGTTTTACTCTGGGGCCAGGAGGTCATTGTTTCAAGGCCTGGGAGAGCCCAATGGACTGCATGAGGTGGAAAACACTCAGAAACAGGCATTTAAGAGGCCCGTTGTTGCCGCATTGTCAAACAAACAAGTCTACATGGGAAACAGAAGCCACCTTTGGAAGGTAGGATCATGGGTGAATTTTAATATCTTCCTTCCACCCTTCCACATTTTCCAGTTTTTCTATAACATGTATTTTTTTTTTTTTTTTGATAAGTAACAAAAACGCCATTATTTGTCTCTAAGTTAAATACACAGGCCGTCATTCTATCAAAGCTGATGGCCCTCTTATCCTTCTGTGTGTTTCAGGGCAGCTTTGCGTGACCGTAGGTTTCTTAGCATCCTCTGAGCAGTGGAAAGGAGTGCCTCGCTCCTTCTGGGGGCACTAGGTTGAGGAAGGGTAGTGACCAGTTCTCAGGCCTCCAGGAGGAAGCTGGTGCCCATCCCAGCCTTGGCACACAGGCACCTGGTACGTGTTCGTGAATTGAAGCAAGGTGGAAAGTTAAAGGTGGTTCCCACATCCTGGAATCTGGCAGCGTCTCGGGGTGGGGGGGTCTGTGAGCCCATGTTGTGTACAGTCTGGCTGAACCACCATTCTGCTCCCACCAGATTGGGTCGAGATGCACAATAGGAAATGCCACCTAAAATCCAGAGTCATGTTCCTATAATCTAACAGGGCAGGGGTCTCAGAGGTTGTGGCATGTGGGCAAGAGTTATAAAACCTCCCAGGAAATCTTTATTCAAGGTGTCTACAGCATAATTGGACCCTCATCTGAAACTGTTAGACCTGGTGGTAGGAACACCCCTTCCTCCCTGCTCCTCACCCACTCACCCTCACCTGTCCTTCCTACCGGTGGGCCTGCTGTGCCCTAAGCCAGGTGCTGCTTACCCCAGGGAGTGTGACACCAAACACCCCTTCCTCCCTGCTCCTCACCCACTCACCCTCACCTGTCCTTCCTACCGGTGGGCCTGCTGTGCCCTAAGCCAGGTGCTGCTTACCCCAGGGAGTGTGACACCACTGTGCTCCTCAGACAGGTGTCTGTTCAGATGTGCGATTTATGAAGCTCCTTTCCATGCGATGATCCCACATACAATTCTGTAGGTGGATTTGTATTTTTACCTGCTTTACAAAAGCATAAACCAGAGCTCAGACTTCGGAGAAGTCACATGGCCAGCAGATGGCAGAGTGGGCCCTAGCACTGCCCAGCAGGTGCCCTTCGCCCTTCTCACCCCAGGAGGCACAGAGAAGTGTGCATTGAGAACAAGTCTGATACTTTTTCTTTTGAACTCAACTCAGTTTCTCAGGGTCTGAAGCTCTGAAGAAAACTCTCTGGGGCTTTTGAGCCTTTATTCACTTTCTGTGTTAAGTTCTTCAAACCCAACTTTTTCTTTTCTTCTTTTTTTAAAGTAGAACAAAAACATCCCCTAGGGAAGTGAGCCAAGTATCAGTATGAGAAGCTGCTAGATGACACTCTTCCAGAAGTCTCCATCAGCCACTCGAGAACACAGCGGGGTTGTGGCTCAAGTCACTGCTCAGGCAGCTGTGGTCAGAAGCCAGGATTATAAATCCCCTGTTTTTTCTGCAGGCTTTAGGTAAAGTCTTGATTGTCATTTAAACTATGTGCTCCTTGGACCAGCTTGTGCCTGGGGAAGCCCAAGGAAACTTCTTGCCCAGAGGTCCTCCAGGGATTGTCTTTCTTTAAAAAATGTGATGTGGGGTTATTTTCCCCCTGGGTATAAAATTGTTGTTGTTGAAATTTGGGAGGGGGAAATAAAAGTTTAAAGATGAAAACAAACTCAGTCTATAGGCTATTTTAAAATTCTGTTAGACACCATCAAATGCACAACTTTCCAGTCCAGTAAGTTGATTGCCTTTTCCTCCAAGCAAAGGAAAAGGCCTGATTAAAAGGCCCTGAATAGGGTTGCTCTTGGCATTATTTGTACTTACCTCCGGTGCCCTTAAAGCTCCAGATGTGCTTGTCTGTGGCCTTGGAGTCAAGTGTAGCCGCTCCCCCTTGGCCTGCATCCTGTTGGGGCAGTGAGGGGGAGGGGGCGCCAGGGCTGGCTCCATGACCTGGGCTGGACTGGGCGTCGCCATTTGCACACATTCTGCCTCAGCTGCAGGCGGGTGAGCAAGGAGTGAGAAGAGGAGGAGTCACGGTTTGTCTCCTGGTGCCTTTGGTAGATCTTTGTTTTTTCAAGGGGCCTCATAATATTGCTTTCCCCACAGGCTTGAGAGGACTCTTCACAGCCACAGTCCAGGAATGTGCAGTTAGGGAGAGGCCAGCAGTGATGTTGGCCAGAGCTCCTTGTTTCTAGAGGTGGTACTGCCTGCCAGCTCGGGGCAGGACCCTGAAGGGACCTGGCTCCTCCGATTAAGAGAGAGAGGCCTTCTAATTCTGCGGGCTCCAGAGGCAGTTTCTGGGGCAGTTTTCCCGCCCTCCCTGTTGGCTGTGTGAGCAGGTGTGAACAGTGCAGGAGCATTCCAGGGGCTGGATGCTGGGGGGCGCCGAGTCTCTTGAGTCCCCTTGTAGTTGAGCCCCTCCTCCTCCGGTTGAGACCCGGCCATTGGGAACCTTGGAAATTATGCAGAAAGAAAAGTCTCTCTAAAGGACCCCATGGTTGACAGTGAGGGAAAAAGAGACTCCTAAGTGCCACATGTGAGACAAGTTTAATTTTAGGTGATTAAGCTTTTCAGTGTGGTCGCAGAAGGGAGAGTCATTTTGAAATTTGAGGTGTTATGCACTTCAGCTGAGCGCCTATGTACTGCTTGGCTGAGATCCCTGGGAGGCAGAGGGCTCCTCTTACCTAAAGCACTGCCCTTCAGCATTTCAAGTGAGGACAATGGCTCCAGGCAGGAGCAAGAGGGTTCCCAGGCTGTGGTGCTGTGTCCCAGCCATCTCCCTGGACAGGTTTGTCCTTGGAGGGGCCAGCTTCCGAGGGCCACCTTTGTGTGACTTTTCCATTCCACTGGTGAGAGCAGAGAGAGGGCAGAGTTGCTCTATTGAGGGGATGGGGGGCAGGGTCCGGGATTCTCCCCTGGCTAGGCCTGAAGGCTGGTCCTGTTGATTTATTTTGCAGTGCTTTGCCTTGTGCCAGGCATTGTTCCAAGCATGTTGCAACTTAGTCTTTGCAGCCAGGCCATGAAGGAGGAACGGTTATCATCTCCATTCCACGGGTGAGGAAGTAGAGGCAAGGGCAGGGTAAGCCACCTGTCCAAGGCACACAGGTGGGAAGGAGCTGAGCTGGCATTCCAGCCCAGGCCACCTGGCTCCAGAGGCCTTGCTTACCCAAGGACAAAGGTAACTGCACATTGGACCTGGCCCACAGATGTGTTCTTTCATGTGTACAGTGGTTTTATTCATTTATTTATTTGTTGTTGAGTTAGCTGTCAGCACTGAAGGTGAGGAGATGGTATATAAAAGTCTCATTTCCAGTCTCTTGGATAAGCCAGCAGCCCTGAGGGTTCTGGCCCAGATTCCCCCACGGAAGCTATCACCTAGAGGTACAGTAACATGCCCAGGGACACCCAGCTCAGGAGAGGCTGCCCTCTGAACCCAGGACACTGTGATCATGTCACAGCACCTGTCCCATCCCTGTAGGGTCTCTGGCCCCTGGGATGTCACTATATGCCCTGCCAGACAGGGCTTTGGATGATGCCATCACAGTGAGACACTGGCCACATCTCCACTCTGTGCTGTCCTGCCCCCTTGTTCCTCCCCAGGCCTCTGGGCCTGCCCCTTCCTGATATTTAGACCCATCAAAACAGGCAAAGCATTGTCGGCAGGGCAGCCCCTCAGTATGTCATGTAGGATTCAGTGCCCTGTGGTCTTTTTGAAGTCTAGAAGTTGAGTCTTTGACAGATTTACTTTAGTGTCTTAAGATTTCACAATACCAAGGATTACTGGAGTCTTCAAGTATTTGCTGGAGACATGAGTGACGTGGCAGCACATATTAGGCTCTCGTTAGTACATTCTTTAAATGCGACTTCCAAGGGCCCAGGAATTTTGGTTCCTACTTCTGCGTACATTTCTTCTTTCTTTCAGCTTTACTGCCCTTGATTTGGGGAGACTAGAGATGGCAAGGTTCTTACCTAAAAGATTTAATGAAGTGTTTTGTAAAGTTATGGCTCTCTGAAAATAATTCAAAAGATAGTGTTTTATGAGCATGGAGAAGGCTGCGAAAGTTTCTGTATGGGGGTAGAGTGCAGAGGAAAGTGTTAAATTGTGCTGTCATAGCTTTGCATTTGTTTCACTTGTTACAAGTTTTTATTACTTTGTTAATTAAAATATCTAATAAAATTTCATATATTAATAATTACATTAGAATGTTTTAATAAAGGTTTATTAGAGTGTCCCTCTCACGGAGTACTCTCACTCCTTGGACAGCATGCAGGAGGGTCCGTGTGGCCAGGCTAACGCCTGTGTAGGAGTAGCAGAGGATACTTCCTTCACTAGCGAAGTGTCCTCCAACCGCATTGTCCAGATATTTTCCCTCCTTGCAGTGCAGTGGGGGGTCTTCAAGGAGTGAGTTTCAGAGACGCTAGACCCTCGATCACCCTTGGGCCTCTGCAGGGACAGGGCTGCCAGAATTTCAGCAAAGGGTGCTTTGAGGGGCCCCAGGGCCAGAAAGGAGCAGACCAGCCAGTCTAGGAGAAATACAATGTGAGCTGCACATGTGAGCCACACATATGATTAAATGTTCCTAGGTACCCACATTAAAAAAGACAAACAAGAAACAGATTGAATTTTAGCGATAAATTTCATTTAACCCAGTTTATCCAAAATGTTATCATTTCAGCATGCAGTCAACATGTAAAATTATTACAGGTATTTTTTTTTTTCATACCAAGTCTTTGAAATCCCGTGTGTACTTTCCACTTGTAGCACGTCTCAAGTCACACTAGCCACGTTGCAGGTCCTCAGTAGCTACGTGTGGCTGGTGGCCAGTGCGTCGGATGGTGCAGGAGCAGACCTTTCTGAGCCAGGAGAGGAAAGTGTCCTGTAGCCACCAGCCAGACGCAGGCTAAGGAGCTGCCCTGCTCAGTCTGTGACTCCAGTGGTGCCTTTCAAGCCATTGGTCTCCCTCTTCCTGGAAAGTGTTGGCTGTAGGCGCACCTGCTGTGGGGCAGTGGGGGTTTCTCCCGAGAGGGAGCCTCCTGAGGGGTTATTTTCTTGTGGCTTGACTGTGCTCAGAATTTTCTCTAGTGTGCATAAGTTTACCATTAAAATTATTTTATATACACAAACATATTTCGATACAAAGAAAGGCTGAAGGGGCGTGCACCCCCAGGACTTAGTTCTGTGGCTCCCGTGAGCTCTTGGGCCTTCTTGTGTAGATGTGGTTATTTTTAATCTCTCCAGCTTTGCCAAGGTAAGAAGTTATTATAAAATAAAGGTGCTCATAGCAACCAGCTCGCCCACGTCCCACATTCCCCTTAGTAAGGTATCATGCTAAATGCTTTGACTTGTAATGAAAATATTGTGACTAGTAAGTGTAAATATTGTGACAAGCCAGAGAATCCAGGGTTGCTATGGAAACCGTCCCCATCCATGTCTTCCCAAGGTGGGCTTGGCAGAGGGTGCCGCTGCAGGCTGGGCTGCGCTCTTTGTTTCGGCTCATTCTCGACCCTGTCATTCAGCAGTGGGGCAGATCCCGGCCCCAGCTCAAGGAAGTGCCCAGACATTTGGGTGGGGTGTCTCGGTTCACCGTTCTTGCCACGATGAGAGCAAAATTGTGTGCAAGGTGGGAGGGGGTTGGCAGTTTTAGTTTTTCAGAAGTGACGGTTGTTGGCAGATGGCTCTGTGTCCTCTAGGCGATATGTCACTCACGGACTGGCGAGTGGACAGGCCCGTTCTGGAAGAACCTAGCCCAGCTTCCCTCTCCTGCAGCCTGTCACTGCTTGAGCTTCATTCAGGGAGGTTCAGAGATGGAGAGTTTGAGCCAGGTGTGGGGAAGCAGCCCCCCGTGCCTTCCGTGCCCTCCCGGGGTCACAGGTACCTGGCTGTGGGCATCTGTGTGTGTGGTGGACTGTGGATTTGCTGGTTAGTCAGGGTCATAGGGTCACGGGTGAGTGGGAGAACCTTGCTGTGCAGGGCAAGAATCAGACGAAGGCATTTGCTGGAAAAAGAAGGAAGGAAAAACCTTTGGGAAGAGTATGCCTTGCTTAATTCTGCTCAGGGTCATCTCAGTGATAAAAAAGGAGGGATGTTAAGCCTAGCCCGGACTTGAACTTTATTTGGGCAAGTTAGGAGGATCGTGCAAGGGCCCATTGTTCAGTCAACTTTGCAGTGCCCTGAAAGAGCAAGAGACATGCAGGGCATGCTCCCTGTGCCCAGCCAGTGCCCCCGGCAGTGCGACAGAGTTCTCCTTGGCGTGATGGGCTTTGTTGTCACGTCTGTCATTTTTTTGCTTGAGTGTGAGTCTCTGCTCCTTCTCTCCTGCTGCACAGGGCCCCCAGATTCTGACAGCCCTCTCTACCTCCCCTACAAGACACTGGTCTCCACGGTTGGGAGCATGGTGTTCAACGAGGGAGAGGCCCAGCGGCTCATCGAGATCCTGTCTGAGAAGGCTGGCATCATTCAGGACACCTGGCACAAGGTGGGCCCACCCTCCTGCTGGCCACAACCCAAGGCCGCTGCACTGGCCAGGGCAGTTTTGTCCTTCCCTCCTCTCCCCGTCGGGCCCAGTGAGCCGCAGTGGTTGCCTGGGTCCTGCCCCCATCCCCAGGAGATTCCCATTAGGCTGGCCACAGCCAGCTGACCAAGCTGCAGAGAGCATTCATAAAACAGCCTTCTCTGCCCTTCCCCGGGGGAATCTTTCCCACCCCGCCCCCAACCCCGTACCTCCTACCTGGCTCTGGCTACATGGGTCACCTACAAATGCTGTGGCTTCTGCCAGTCCAGCTGTGGCCCAGCCACTGACACAGGAAGGCTCTTAGGGGCAGAGGCAGGCCTCTGCATTGCAGGGGGGTACTAGGGGCAGAACACAGCAGCAGAGGCCCAGCGGGTTTGTGGCCATAGTTGAGTGTGGAAAGGAAGGTGTGTGAGGGAACCTGTGATGAGCACCCTGATACCCCTTGCTCTGTCGGGCAGGTTCAGGGGCTCGCTTCTACCCTCCGATGCCTCTGACCAGCAAACTGTCCCCAAGAAGCACTGTATGACACATATTTGTTCCTTAACCAGAGTCAGGATGCTGGGTAATTTTGCTGGAGAATTTAGTGGTTAGAGATGTTGGGCTATGTCCAGAGAGCCAGGCTGGGAACCCCTGCCCTGAGGCCACTGGAGTTACTCTCCTCCTGGCCATTGCTGGGGTGTGATACGCATCTCAGCGGTGCTGAGAGCACCTGCTCGGTGAGCACTGGGGGTCTCCTGGCCGTAAGTGGCCAGAGGAGATCAGGATGACCATGAGAGAGGCCTGGCTCAGCTCAGGCCACTGTCCCCAGAGTACACTGCCCCTGGCCTGGCCTCCATGTTCCAGCCAGTGGCCTACAGTCCGTAGACACTGGTTCAGGGGTGGGCTCCAAGCCAGAAATGATGGCCAACTGCCCCTCAGAGGGGTTGGACATGCCACATTCCTAAACATGACCCCCGGGATCCATAGCCTTTGGCACCAACAGTGCCTACACACACTGGGCCCCGTGGGCTGAGGGGCTGAGGCAGGGCCACCTTTTTCCGAAAGAGTCTAGAGTTGGTGGAGCCCACTGCGCTCATCCCCTGTTCCTGCTTCATCAGGCACTGGGGCTCAGCTCTTGTTTGATGGCTGCGGTGGAGGAGGACGAGCCCCATCTGTCTCTCCCTTCTGTTAACGAGTCTCTGTGGGCATTTCTAGGCCACTCAGAAGGGCGACCCTGTGGCAATTCTGAAACGCCAGCTGGAAGAGAAAGAAAAGCTGCTAGCCACAGAGCAGGAAGACGCGGCTGTGGCCAAGAGCAAGCTGCGGGAGCTCAACAAGGTATAGCCCGAGCAGGCACGTGTGCGCGGAGGCAGCTCCTCTCCCCCTGTCCTGGGAGGACCCCCACCCCCGGGGCTCATGGCCATTGCTGTCCCTGGATGATTGCATCCTGAGGTCGGCCCTGAGATGGCTCCGGGCCTGCCTGGCATGGAGCTGTTTATCAAACCAACAAGTGACGTGACTGCAGGTCATCTGCCGTCTGAGGAGCCTATGGGCCAGCAGCTCACCCTCGGCAGCCTGTGTGACTCTGCAGGGCTGGTGGCTTCCTTCTTCGTGGCTCTAAGAACACAGGGAAGTTAAGCAGGGTGTTGGGGGCCTCAGTTTGTGGTGTGGATGGACCAGAACTGACTTTGACTGACTGTCTCATGCGATGGGCCACCTTTATAGGGGATGGGCCCAGTTGACCCAAGCTTGTTTTCTTGGGAATTGTGGCAAAACCATGTGGGAAGGGGGCTGAAAGGGCTGCTTTGCTCTTTTCCTGATGTCAGAGGAGGGATATGCAGAGAATCTCTGGCCCCTTAGCATCAGCTGACAGCATGGCAGGTAGCTTTGTCTGAGTGACAGTTGGTGGCGTTGGTTTTTCCACTGGATGGGGCTGGGGATATTGTGCAGGATGCATCAGGATCCGTGGCACAGGGGGCTGTTCTCCCCTGCCGAGTTCACGGGCTCTCTCCCTGCCTCTCTTGTTTCTGAGGCTGAGTCCTTGGGCAACAGCCTTCACCCAGAAGGGCAGGGCAAGGGATCCTGGCCCCATGGGGCCAGTTGCACCCAGGCGAGAGCCGTCTTTGCCCTGCACACACTGCAGGCCTGCTCTTGCCCTCTATCCTGGGCAGCGGAAGCCAGGAGAGGCCTGGGCTGAGGGGAGTCTGACAACATCTTGGCTACATCCTTTCCTCTGGGCACCTCCTTCTGTTTGTTCCTGAAGAATTGGAAATGAGGCAGGCTGACTTTCTGTCCTAAATTCAGGGTCACTGCTCTGAGCCAGATGCGAAGTTCATGGGGTGGGGGCTGGGGGGCAGGAGCAGAAGACAAGCCTGTGGGTGCTTACTCCATAAATGTTATGCCCAGGAGCAGAAAAGATGACAAGCCCCAGGGGCCTTCCGTAGAGCTCAGTGGCCTTCTGTGGGCTTCTGTCTTATCTTCTAAGAAGTGTCCACACACACCTTCTCTTGAGCCGTCCTGGGCTATTGTTTAAATGCAGGGTGGCTGGAACCGCTTGCCCTGGCTCACAAGAGCCAATTGTGTAGTGCATGTGACTGTGCTCAGGAATGTCATGCTGGGAGTGAGGTGTAGACCAAGAGTATTTACACCACAGGACTCAGCAAGTGCTTCAAATCAGAGCCCTCCCACCCCCAGGAGCCAGCTGGGTCTCCATCCACCCAGGGCAGGGTGGCAGGTTGAGGGGGAGAGACTCCCCCTCCAGAAGGGGACCCCTGGTGCTGGTCACTGGGTGCCCAAGCCCTTCCTCAGCAGTGGCTGTGTGACACAATTTCCAAAACCCAGACACCCCACCGGGTCCAGCCCTCCCCAGGCTGGGGCAGTAGAATGTCTCCCTGGCTGTGAGCTCAGGGCAGCCTTTGGTTCTCGTTACCCAGCTTGCGCTCCCTGGAGAGCACCAGGCCTTGGCTCTCAGGCGAGGAGTTTAACGGTGCGTCTAGCCATAGCCCTCCCTCCCCAACCACATCGTCTTCCCTGCAGCCCGCAGAGGTCCTTTTGGGCTCAAATGCTGATCTGGTCCTTTGGGGACCCCCTTCAAGCTCTGCCCGTGGCTCCTGATCTTCAGACCCAGGTGTGCCCAAGCACCACCTCACCCAACCACCCCCCTCTGGCCTTAGCGCCTTGCCACACCCACCTGCCCCCAGACATGCTGCACCCTTTCTTGCCTCCTCTGGGCCTCTCCTCCTGCTCTTTCCTTGGCCTCAAATGCTGTTCCCTGCTTGGCTGTCTGGAAATCTTCTTGTCCTTGAAGATGCAATTTGGTCTCCCTCAGGAGCCTTCCAGAGTAGAGGTCACTGTTAGAATTAGGCATCACATTCTGCATCCGGCTCCTGTTAGCCTGAGCCCTGGGGAGCAAATACTGTGGCCACCTGGCCTGGCCCAACAGAGCAGGCCACCTAGGAGCAAGGGGCCCCCGAGGCCCAGGCTGGCTGGCAGCTGAGAGGAAGCCTTCACTGGCATTTTTGTCTTCCTCTCGGAAATGGTTAAATGTAGTTTACGCATTTGCCTCTGGAATTTATGGACTTTGGGTCACAGTGGCTCTCTGTTAAGAATCCTGAGCAGAGCTGACATGTTTCCTTCATTCTATGTCACATCCCCCAGTCCAGCACATTTGAGGGAAATTATGTGAGAAAATGAATTACTGAGAATGTGGGCATTCCTCTTACCTTAATCCCCCACAGATGTGATTGATAGCACCTGAGTTTCGTGTTCTAGTCCCTTCCATGCTTTCTTTGTCCTTGTAGAGAAGTTTTGTAGTTGAAAAGGAGGGTTTTGCTGAATTCTGTTTATTGGGGTCTGATGCTTAAGGGGCGTGATCTGGATGCACTGAGAACATTAGGGTGGTCGGCCAGATCCATGCCTCCCGAGTGTGCGAAGTCCCAGCACAGCTGGGTTCAAGGACAAGTCCAGGTATTGTCTGTAGGAGTCGATGGGTTCGGCCACCCCTGAAGACTCCATCCTGGCCCTTTGAGAGTCTTTAGGGCCTGGTGCATGGGTCTGAGGAATTCGGGCAGAGCTCCAGTGATGAGCCAAGAAGGCACATCCTTCTAGAAAACCTTTCTACCTGTCATCCTCCTGGGTACCATGGACCCAGTTGCCAGGGCCTCTATCCTGAAGCCATGCTCCAGACTAGACCCATCCTGGGTTCAGTCTGATGCTTGGGCTTGAGGGTCTGGGAGGAGAGTGGGCTCTGAATCAGAGCGTGATTAAGGAGTGCCAGGGCCTCTGGGACCCTCGGCAGGTGTGCTTCTGGGGTAGAGGCCATGGGAAGACTTCCTGTTGCCAGGCCTTCCTGTCTAGGCCTGAGCCAGCCAGTCAGCCTTTGCTTGGGGCTGGAGGGTGACACCATGTGGGGCCCCACTAGGCCTGGGGAACAGCACCCGGAAGAAAGAGCGAACAGTCATCTCTGAGCCAGGTGCCAGTGATGCTGCCAACCTCATCCCCAGCCCAGGCAGAAAGGACTGGGCCCCAGGTGGAGCCCCCATCCCACCTACCACCACCAGGAATTGGCTTTTCAAGACAATAAGTCTGACCCTTGCAACTGAATTAAGAATTTGACTGGGGAACCCTGGGATTCTGAGCTCTTCCAAGAAAAGGAAACCACAGAGAGCTAAACAAATGCACTGAGGACAAGGTGGCTTTTCTCTGCCTTATAAAAAAGCCCAGAGGCAAAGGAAGGGGGAAAATGCCATTGAATTATGGTGGCCTTGGGGCCCTGACCCCCAAGAGATAGGGACCTGCACACCCTGAGCCTTGTGGATTCCTGGAACTGCACAGGGCCTCACCAGAGCTGGGCAGAGTGTCCCCCAGGTGCAGAGGTGGGCGGAGGATGACCTGTGTGTGGCTCTCACACCTGCCATTTTGGTGGCTGTGGGAATACTGGGGCCTCTATGAACTTTGGTTTCTTCTTCCCACGACTGGACCGTCTATTTTAAGGGGCTGTTGTATGGGAAACCCGACAGAGAGCAGGGCCTCCTGCTGTGTTGGCCTTTAGAGGCCTCTGCCATCCCCACCACACCTGCTTGGCCAGCAGTGGGCTGGCAGGGCTGTGTTTTAGAGGAGGAAGCACTGAGGAGCCCTGGATTCCCCGCCGTGTTGCCCTCTCCTTCCCTAGAGGCTTCCTGGCCCAGACTGAGGAGTGGGTGTCATCTTTCCTCCTTTTCTGGACCTCTTGGGCTTGCACAGTCCCCGCCCCTCCCACTTAGAGCTGCTCCCCCGCCTCGCATAAGTATGTCCCCACCAAGGTTCTGGGACCTCAGCTTGAAAATGGGGATCATAATCCTCATCTTACTGAGAGAACTAAATCGGACAGTGCTTGTCCCAGAGTGGACACACATGTCAGCTACCCCTCCCACTCGTGTAGCTAATCATTGAAGTGGACCTGCAGGCTCCTGCGGGCCTCACTCTGGGCACAGCCAAAAAGATGATTGCCTTTGAAAAGGGAGGCTGGTGGGTTCTAGGGGTTCCAGGGAGTGCCAGGCAAACAACAGCACTGGCACCCAGGGGCCACCCGACCTGTCCAGCCCCTCCCCGGGGTTCTCTCCCATCTCAGGTAGGAGGGACAGTCTGGCCTTTGGCATGGGCTTCCCTGGCAGCCCTGGTCTGGGGAGGGTGAATATTTTCCCACTGCTCTGGCCCACTGCCCAGGACAGGGAAGGGGCAGGGCCTCGACTCCCTGGTTGCCAGGCCAGCTGTGTCTGCAGTATGTATTCACACCAGGCAGGTGACTGATCTGGCCAGAGGCCCACTGAACAGGGAGTGCCCACCCTGGCGCTCATTGTGCTGATTGTTCTCAAGTTGCTGCCCCTGCTTCCCTGTGACCTCTGTCCATTGCCATCCTCTGGGATGCACAGGCCATGGCCAGCTCTCCTCACCCTGTGCTCTGCCTCTGCCTGAGGCACTGGGTCCCTAGACTCAGCTTCCTGTGTTCATCTGTCATTGACCAGAGCGGATGTCCCCCTGTGCTGAGGTGGAGGACAGAATGACTGCCCACGGAGACCCAGATATGGCAGGATGGGCAGCTGTCCCTGTCCCCATCCTAGCCGTCAAGGGTCTCCACCTTCTCAATCTTGACAAAGGTACTTGAGTAGAAGTGGCGTCCCCAGGGCCTGGATATTGGTAGCTGAGCCAGACTGGAGTTTGTCATCACAGCAGGATTGAGCCATTGCCCCTGGAGAGCCAGGGACAGTGTGACATGTCTTCACAGTTCCTGCTGTGTCCGCTGCCCCCCCTGTGGTCAAGGCCTAACATCAGGCCCATACCCGCCAGGGCCAGCAGGGGTTTGGGGGGAGTCCTGGTTTCAGTGCTTCTGCTGTGGCTGGTGTGGATCTGAGAACTCAGCTGGCAGGAGGGGTCTGTGCTCTACTCTCAGGCCTCCTCCCAGCCCTGGTCATGCTCTTGGTCCCCTCTGATCCACTCCTGCTCCCGCTCCCACCCCCACCTGCCTGACCAGCCGCTCTCTCTGTTTTTCTCCCAGGAGATGGCTGCAGAAAAAGCCAAGGCGGCAGCCGTGGAAGCTAAGGTGAAAAAGCAGCTGGTGGCGCGGGAGCAGGAGATCACGGCTGTGCAGACGCGCATGCAGGCCAGCTACCGGGAGCACGTGAAGGAGGTGCAGCAGCTGCAGGGCAAGGTGGGTCCTGGCTAGGACTGAGGAGCCAGGGAGGCCAGTGGTGAGGCGTGAGGAGGGGCTTGAGGATGTCCATGGGGGTCTGCAGGCTCTGGTTAGCTTTGGGAGGGGCCGGGCTGTCGCATTTGGCTGGACAGTGTCTGGCAGCCCACTGTGTGTGTGTTTAATGTTAGTCACCAGGAAGGTGTAAAATGCATATTAAAGACCACTTGTTCAGAAGCACCTAGCCTCAAGTGGCCACTCCTGGGTGCCTGTGGGTCAAGCTCTCAGCCTCTGCGTGAACTTGGAGTAATGCTGTTTCCTCCTCCCCACATGGTTGGGAGGATCCCATAAAACAAGAGGCCTGTAGTCATGTGGCTCCAGCACGGGGCTTGAGGCCAGCACCAGGCAGCCACCTGCCCAGACTAGCCCTCAATCAGAGCCTGATTCTTATCTTCTGGCACCTGCCCTGCTCATCAGGGCCGTGGCCTCCTCCCCATCACACGTCTCAGGATGTGCTATGGGAGGTCAGAGGGCAGGAAATGAGGCTTCTTCAGATGGTGATAGGCTGCGGCTTGTGGTTGTGTGCTGTGTCTCGGAGCAGTCAACCATGTGACCTTGGGGGCCAACGTGTACAGAGCATGTCAAGGCTCTGGACTGAATGCTCGGCCAAGGGCAGGCCATGAGCAGTAAGAAGGGATAGAGGTGTGTCCCTGGGGGGATCACACTTGGCCTCAAGCCCCTGTTGCTAGAGCTGGGCAATTTGCAGGCCTCTTGTTTGATGGGATCCTCCCACCATCCATGTAAAGAAGGTGGAGCCTCCTGGGGGTTTTCTCTTGTGGGCTGTGGCCTCGCTAACCTTGGCCCAGAAATCAGTTCTTATAAGGCTGAGCAGCACTCTGATGCCCTCGTCAATTACTTTTCAGATACGGACCCTTCAGGAGCAGCTGGAGAACGGCCCCAACACTCAGCTGGCCCGTCTGCAACAGGAGAACTCCATCCTGAGGGACGCCCTGAACCAGGCCACAAGCCAGGTGGAGAGCAAGTAAGCTTGAATGTTTCCACTGGGACACAGTGGCAGGGGCTCCAGAGCCAGGGAGGGCTCCACAAGGCTACAGCAGATGCAGCTGGTGCAGCAGCCGTGTCTGGGCCCTGCACTTGTGTGCACGGGGCTGCCTGTGCAGTTCCACCCCCTCCCTGAGCAGCATCCCGTCCTGACCCTCCATCTCCTGTCTGGGTTCTGAGCAGCTGGGTCTTCTGACAGGTGTTCTGGTGTGTCAGGTGGCGAAGGCCTCAGGCAGAGCCACCGTGCCCCAGCCTGCAGCCTGCCCTTGCCAACATGCCTGGTATCAGTGGGACCATGTGTCCCTCAGGTTCTAGCTGGTGCTGGCATCTTGCCTTCCTGAAGAACGATACTTTCCCCATGCCTATCACCACAGCATCCCCAATGAGAGCATTTTGAACACTCCTGGTGGTGGCCCAGAGTATCGAGGCCCCGCAGTTTGTCCACGATGAGAGTTTAGTGGAGGTGTAAGGGACCTGCCACAGGTCTCCCGTTCTGGAGGGGCCCTGGCTTCTGATGCACTGGTATTAGGTAGCGTTTCCCAGAGTTCTCTGTCTCACTGTTGCCTCTGCGTAGCTGAAGCGCTGGAGTCCACGGTGAGCCAGCTGACTCCAGCACGCTTCCCTCTAGAGCTGAGCACAGCTGCTGCACTGCTTCTGCCTCCATGAGTCCCACGTTACAGACTCAGTGGTCTGGTCCTCAAGAAGCCCACTGCGTTGTCTTTCCACGCATAGTTCTTTGCCTTCTGTGGGCCTGAAGTGCCCAGTAGGGGCATCCGGGGGTTCTGTGTTACCCTCAAAGCGTCTGCTCTTGCCAGGAGAGGAGCTGACTAAACAGAGCGCAGCAGCACCCTGAGTCCTGGGGCTGGGAAGGGTTGGGAGAACCCCAGCTCAGGAGCTGGGTGGGGAGGGGAGTCTGGGCCACATGTCTGTTTTGGCAGGTGGCCCTGCCCCTGGCATGGAGCGAGATCTAATGGCCACCTTTGCCTGGCTAGTCCCTTCTGTCGCAGTCCCCTCTGGGTGTGTGGGTGTGCGTGTGCACACATCTTCATCCCCTTCCTGACCCATTGGCAGGCCAATTGGAGGTTTGTGGCTGCCATTTCCTCAATAGCCACAGCAGAAGGTGAACGTGGGGACTGATGAATGCTCTGGCCTCCCCTCTCACAGAGAATCTGCTGTGGCCTCCTTTCTGGGAAAAGCTCTAAAGCCTGGAGACTTGTCACCCTGAGTGGTGGACCTGTCTCTGTTAGTCTGGAAGCTCTGCCTAGTGTGGGTGTTCAACAGCAGGGTGGGTCCCTCAGCTCCACATCAGTCCCAAGGGGCCACCCCCCACCTCCACCCCAGGTCTCCTGACTTTGGCACTGTGAAGCGCGTGTGCTACGGGTGCCACAGAGGCTTGGGTGCGGCCTCCCCAGTGCAGATGAGACACCCCAAGTCAGAGGTAGCACTCACCACCCCCCAGCCAGTGGAGCAGAGCTGGCCAGGTTTCCCACCTCCTCCAGGCAGTGCTGCCCTCCAGGGTTGTGGATGGTCCTATCTGTCCCCTTCGTCTGGTCTGGTGGCGTCCCTTGGCTGGACAGTCAGTCCTCTGCCTGGAGGCGGTGGCCGGTAGCGAAGGAGCTGGCATCCCGAGTACACCCCTCACCCTGGAAAAGGCGGGTCTCCAGCTGCCCCCTTTTCCTTTGAATCAAATCTCCTGCTATAACTCTGAGACATTCCTCCCAGGGCCCGAGACCCAGCTTTTGACATGCAGTGTTGAGGGGTCTGCTCTGTAAGTGCCTGGGGCTCTGGCTTCAGGCCGCCTCCCCCAGCCTGGCTGCGGCCCAGCAAAGGGGGCGAGTGGATCCTTGGGGGATCCCACGGGGACTGCGGCCCTCAGGTCTGCAGGGGTCAAGGCGAGTCGGCCTGCACCCTGGGCTTGTTCACACGCAGACCAGCAGTGTCTTGCCTTTTTCTGTCTGAATTTCCAGCGGTTTCTGGGAGGATCTTTAGTGCATGCTTTACTCTTGCTCTCCCTGGTCCACGTGCCATGTGGGTAAAACGATGTCTCAGCAAGACACACACCAAACCCACCCAACAGGAGCTTTGGTAATGTCTCCAAGACTTGGGTGACTACTTATAAAAGAGCCAGTTTCCCGGAGGGAAGGTTCAGACCACCAGTCCCCATCACCCTTTTCTGTCCTTCGGTCATGGTCTGGTGACTGTCTTGCAGGCAGAACGCGGAGCTGGCCAAGCTCCGGCAGGAGCTCAGCAAGGTCAGCAAGGAGCTGGTGGAGAAGTCGGAGGCCGCACGGCAGGAGGAGCAGCAGCGGAAGGCTCTGGAAGCCAAGGCAGCTGCCTTCGAGAAACAGGTTCTGCAACTGCAGGTGAGTTGGGGTGGCCATCTCAGTGCCCCGTTCACTGCTCACCAAGCCTGTCTGTGTGGCAGGGATGGACCAGGGCTGGCCCAGCCACACTAGGCATCCCCTTCCAGCAAAGACTGACCACTGGGGATGTAGACGGAGCCGGGGCTTGAACCTGCCGCCTTGGTCTCAGTAGTAGTGATAGCTAACACCACTGGGTGCTTTTTGTGTGCTAGGCACTGCTGTGAGCATTTTATAAGCATTAACGCAGCTCATTCTCATTGAAACCCTAAGAGGGAGGCTCTGGGAGTCTGCATTTTACCCATAAGGGAGTTTGAGGCACAGAGAAGTTAAGCAGTTCTCCCAAGTTCACACAGCCAGTGTGTGGCAGAGGCAGGATGTGAATCCCTTGAGTCTAGCTCCAGAACTGTTTGTCTTCCATGCTTGCCACCATGTGGTACTGCAGCTTCTGGCCTCAAGGCCAGGTGGGTTTTCTTTTGCAGCCTCTGGGTGTGTTCTGGAAGCCCATTTTCCCAGGAGGATGCCCGTTCTCCTTCAAAGGGAGAAAGATTGTCCTCTGTCCCCAAAGTCCAGTGTGTTTTCCTCAGCCCAAGAGCCTTGCCACGTGCCTGCGAGTGACTTCCAGTCCCTCTACTGGCCCGTGTCGGGGCAGGGTGTCTGGATGTGGGGCAGCTACCTCAGGCATGAGGAGCCTTGATGTGACATCAAGGCTTTGGGCTTAACTTTCTGGAAAATGAGGAAGTCCTGGAGAGCCGAAGGGCTTTGAACCCTTCTGCTCTGTCATGGAAATCAGGCTGCATTGCGTGGGGGAATCGGGGCTGTCTCTTGGAAGGAACTAGAATGAGACATTAAATTGTAAGAGTGATGTTTTAAATGTGTACAGGGGACTAAATAAGAACATGGACAATAAACTGGTTTGATTTTGGGGGAAACTGAGTTGGATAACTTGGTATTCTCTGATTTCCATGTAAAGCAGGCCCACCCAGACCAGTGAGATCAGAACCTTTGGGGTGGGCCTGGCCCTGCTTATGTTTTAAGGGCTCCCAGATGCTTCTGGTATATCTGGAGCTGGAACTGCTGCCTTCCTGCTCAGATTGTCACCATCATGTGTCATTCCTGCAAAGAGTCTAGCCCAGGACAGAGGCCTGGCCCTGGTTCTCACCAGTAAGCCACAGACTCCAGGTCTCGGGGTCCTTGTCCACAGCCTGGGGCTGGGCAGAGGGGTCCATGCTTTCCAGTCTGACACCAAAGATTCTGTGCCTGGGGTGATTGACAGTGAAGCCCCTGGTGTCAGCTGCCGGGTTCAGGTCCTAGCTATGCCACCTCCTAGCAAGTTCTCTCATAGCCTCAGTTTCCCCATCTGTACTATGGGTAGGACAGTAGTAGTTGTCCCACAGAGTGGTTGTGGAGATTAGCTGTGCTGATACAGAGAGTCTAGGACTAAAACAGTGCCTTGCAGGAAAAGAGCTCAATGAGTATGAACTTTACAAAGTCCCATTCAGGAAATCTCCAAGTTAGACTGGTGGTTTAGGTTGTAGAGAGTATCTCTCTGTGTTCTGCTGAGGTGAAAATGGTGCTCTGTTTTGTGACTGTCCTTCCTTTACCAGAGGCCCCTTTCCTGTGAGCCAGCTCTTGAGGGACCAGGGCAGGCATGGCCTCCCGTGCTGACCTTGGGTCCTGGAGCGTTGGCATCAGGGAGCAGATACCGCCCCCCACCCTACCCCATTGCCTGTCTCGCCATGGCTGGCTTGTCAGGGCCTGGCTGGAAGAAAGTACCCGTTCAGGGCTGACAGCATCCAGACGGACTGAGTTTTAGAAATCCAGGAGGGTTTTATAAAAGTCCCCAGCTGGCCTGCCCGGCCTCAGGACCAGCTTCTGAAGGTGGTCAGTGTGATTGGCTGTTGCTAACCACATTCTGCTTCCAGGCAAAGAGAGTTATCATCTCAGATCTTAAGAAAGACGTATGCACGTGATTTCCATTAAAGATTTTAATGTTTTTGGTTCCTAAAGGTGGATGGGTTTTTGTTTGACTGTTGCTGGAACCAGTGTTCTAATTAGCGTCAGTAATGAATGGAAAAACATGTGCAGTCGGTCTCTCTGCAGTCTGAGCTCGAATTCCTTTTCTCAAAGAAAGAAGAGGAAGAAGCTGGTAGTGGTTTTTTCCAGTTGTAAAATGATTCTGCCCTGTGTATCTCAGTCAAGGCGTGAGGGTGTTGGAGCCAGCAGGAGGGAGGCAGGTTCCTGCCCAGGGTGCTGTGTCAAGGACAAGCGGGTCTGCTCTCTGGGGAGCGGCTTGCAGTCCCTCCTTCCTCTCCTTTCCTCCCTTGGGGTTGGAAATGCACAGACTCCCTGCTGCATCCTAATGCAGAAAACATTGCCCATCCTAAAGCTGCCCCCTGTTTTCTACTGCACGGTCCACGTTTATCCATGGCCTGGTGGGTTCATCCTTGGCAGTGGCTTCCCTGGCTCCAGACTTGCCGCTGCCCAGGTGACCTAGCACCAGGTTATGTAGCCATGGCCCTAAAAGAGAATAAAAACTGGGATATGGATGATACCAGCTTGTTAAAGGGGGTGAGGATGACCTTAGAGTCTCATTTTAGTCAACAAGAGTCATTTGTTGCCTGCCCCCTCACTTGGTCCTGCTCTCAGACAAGTGTGTTAAACAGTCAGTGGTCTGGTTCTCCAAAGGGCTGGTTAAGTGGTGCCTCGGGCAGCATTTCTGCTTCAGGAACCCAGTGTGGGGGAGTCCTTAACGCATGGACTGGGGTGTCCATTGCAGCACTGGTTGGGACTGCTGGCGATTGAGAGTAGCCTGCTGGATGCTGAATACGGAATGGGGCAAACATCGGGTGCATCAAAGCTCTGCGTGGCTCTTAAACTAGGATGATGTAGACTTAGCTGTAGTGATGTGGAAATGTCTCTGAGAGACTATTGAACCATACGAAATTGCCATTTTTGTAGGTCAAGAAATAGTTGAACCCTGGCAGTTTCATGTGGTTCAACCTAATATTAAGTGAAAGCACTAAGAGAACTGCCATGGGGAGTGATCTTAATCACATGCTGTGCCTGTGCACATATAATGCACACAGCCGCAGGCAGGAGGCCGCCAGACTGTCCACCTCTGGGAGGGGATCAAGGGCCCCCTCAGGGAAACTGCTGGTTGACTCTGAATCGGTATCTTTGGACTCTTGCAATAAGCACGTGTTCATGAATCACTTCAGAGTGTAAAAATATCGAAACCCAAAAAAGAAGTGGGAAGTGAGTGTAGGTCCCTGGCAGCTCCCGTCTCTCCTTGAAAGGGTGCTGGCTGGGGTGAAGTTTGCGTGGATTCTAGAGCATTAAGACATGAAGTTCCCTTTCTTGCGCAGACAGACCAGAGACTGTACAGGGCTCTGGTGGGGGTGGGATGGCCGGTGTAGAGAGCTGTGTCCTCAGCCACAGGGCTCATGAGGCCCAGCCTCCTCCCGCATCCTCACTGCCGTGCCCCTCTACCCATCCCCAGGCGTCGCACAAGGAGAGCGAGGACGCCCTGCAGAAGCGGCTGGACGAGGTCAGCCGGGAACTCTGCCGCACACAGACCAGCCACGCCAGCCTCCGGGCGGACGCTGAGAAGGCCCAGGAGCAGCAGCAGCAGATGGCCGGTAAGGGTGGCGTCTCGGTGGCACCGTGTTCCTGGTGGGGCCCAGGGTGCAGGGTACAGGGTCTGTACACCGTCCCAGCCCCACTGCCAGGGCCAGAACCCCATAGGCTAGTCCTGTTAGAGTGAGGGCAGTGCAGGTCCCTGACTCTGCCCCTCAGAAAGTCGAACAGGCAAGGATTGTGTCGGGTCAGGAGACCGCTGGAGGCACAGTCAGGCTGGCAGGCGACTGTCCACTGAGCGCAGGATGCTGGGGTGGAGCCTGTGGGGGTGCAGCTTAGTGCACAGCCTGCAAGGGCTGGGGCTGGGTCCTGTCTCTCTGCCCATGGAGACATGTGGCTGTGGATGAACTCACGTGGTCTGAGGCCTTAGCTGGTCTTCTCACGTGGTGTCTGTTCTGGGCCTTTCTGCTCTCCCAGCTCATTCACCCTACGAGTCCAAGCTGGGTTTGGAAGGTGGGGCCTGTGGCCGCCCTGTGCTCCACAGTCGATGGTGGAGAGGAGGGTGGCGAGGGCGGGGCCTAGAGAGTCCCTGGAGAAAGGGGCAGACCGTGCTGGTGAGAGCTCCACGGTCCCTGCCTCCCCAGTATGTCTGAGTGACTGCCATGGGTGCCGGGCTCAGTAGGAGCATAGCACAGGGCCACCCACAATGACAGGGTCACACAGTGGTGCCCTCTGCAGGGACTTAAGTCAGGGCAGGGTTGGCACACTGTTTCTGTGAAGGGGTGGATGGCGTCTGGCTTCATGGGCCAGGGGGCGGTCTCTGTCACAACCAGTCATCTCCCACAGTGAGCAAAAGTGCCCATAGACACCAGGGAAAGAAACAGGCCTGGCTGTGTTTGAATAAAGCTTCATTTATAAAAATGGGTGTGGGGAGGCTCGGGGCCCAGCTCGCGTGCTCCAGGCGTGCCTTTAGGTTGGGTGGTCGCAGAAGGGGGCCAGGGCAGGCCCTATGAAGGCCCATAGGGCAGGCCCTATGAAGAAAGTCACACCCTGGTGTGGCTTTTGAGGACCACCGAAAGGTTGGGGAGAGGGGGGACCCAGCCAGAGGGGTGGGGGAGGCATGGCCAGTGGGGGCCACATAGTCACTTTCTAAAGAATTTCTGGTCCCCGCTAATACGAACTTGAGTCCATTTCCAGCATTTATCTTTTTCTCACGAGTGGTCTGAGGTATTTCATTCTACCCTGATGGTCCTCAAGAGCGACACCAGGGTGTCACTTTCTTCAGCAGCTAGTAAGAGGCCCCCGTGGTCAGAAGTATGTCTTAAGACCCCCAGGCACACAGAGGAGGCAGGGGAGGGAGCCGTTGGCGTCCCATGTGTCCCAAGGGGGCAGCTGTCAGGGCACTGACCCCAGGCCTTTCCCAGCGGCTGACGCTGTCTCGTTCCCTTGCCCCGCCACAGAGCTGCACAGCAAGTTACAGTCCTCTGAAGCAGAGGTGAGGAGCAAATGTGAGGAGCTGAGTGGTCTCCACGGGCAGCTCACGGAGGCCAGGGTGGAAAACTCCCAGCTCATGGAGAGAATCCGATCCATCGAGGCCCTGCTGGAGGCGGGCCAGGCCCGGGACGCCCAGGTCAGCCTCCTCCCCGGGCAGCAGGAGGGGAGGGGAAGGCCATCGGGCAGGTGGCTCCCACCCGGGCTGGTCGCTGCTCAGGTGAGTCTCGTGGAGACCAAGGAGCTTTCTGTCTCATTTCAGGCCAGCCGAGAGGAGGCCGACCTGCAGCAGACCCGGTAAGCTAGCAAGGCAGGGGACAGCCCAGGACGCTGGGGGCCGCGACTTTGAGTGGGGTACTTAGGTTTCCTCTGGAAGAGCCCCTTTCAGAGGCCAGTGACTTAGAGGACAGGGGACAGGCCTGGGCAGGAAAGAAGGCAGACTTGCAGAGAGCTCCGTGCCCACTCTTGAGGAGCAAAGTTCATTGTGTGGGGAGTGGCAAGTGCCCAGCAGGGGTGGGCGTACCTCCTGCCGCTTGCTGTCCCTCCATCCTTCCGTCTCTGTAAGGGGAAGGGCTGGCGGTTGCCTCCAGTGTCCACAGTTCTCTCTGTGTCTACAAACGAGGGTTTCAGGGACTGAGATCCAGAAATCTCACAGGAAAATGGTTGCACAACCCAGAGTGGAGAGCCCAGGTTGTCATCCAGGCTTTTTGTTGGACCACGGTTTTGGGACGTTGGTGTAGCTTAGAGCTGACAACAGTGCAGTTGTTTTCCCTTGTCCATGAGGTGACTTCACTGCTGGCCAGACCTTGTTTTCCTTCAGTGTCAGCAGCACCAGCGCCAGGCCACACTTGGGGACTGTTTGTTTGCTGTTGCTAAGGCCGGAGCCAACACCTGGTGGGGTGGCTCGAGTCAGGGGCCCAAGTCCTTGTGACTATCAGCCCTGGGCCGTGCATCCCTGAGCACATGCCGACAGTCTTGGGAGCTCAGCCGGGAAGGTTCCCTCACCCTGGCTGTCGTTGCCAAACAGTCGTCTCCCTGTGTGTTGCGGAGCAGACGTGGCTCACCAGGCCACAGCCCACACTCCCTGGCACTGGGCTCTGTGGCTTGGTGACTGGGCAAGGAACAGCCACGCAAAGGCCCACAGTGCCTCATGGAAGACCCCCCCAACCAAAACCTCTCCACTTTCCTTTCCTGGAAAACATGGGCTTGCTTTGTTTCTCATGATGGTTTGTTGGAGTAGAGAAGGTCATGTTTGTTCAGGTTTTTGCTCTTGTATTTTAAGAGCAGACTCTTGGACCACACAGTAAGCTCCTAGGCTGATTAACTAGTGTTGCCAATAGGATCAATTTTAATTTTTTGCGTCATGCAGATGTGTCTAGCAGAAATTTTTTTTTTTTAATTTCCTTCTCAAAACTTTGATCTAAAAGTTTTGTCTGAGTTGGTCCATCTTACTCTGGAATAGAGAGGAGTGATTCAGTCCCAAACGTTCTGGAACTCGGGCAGTGGCCACCAAGCGGGCGATTGTCAGTGTGTCCTTGCCACCGGCCTGCTGACTCTCGTCCCTCGGGGTCTTGTTCCTGTGGGGCCGCTCCTGGGGTGGTCGCTGGAGGAGGCTGTTGGGTCTGCAGGGATTGTAGGAAGAGGCTGTGGGCCCAGCAGGGTTCTGTGAGCCTGAGCCTCACACCCAGGAAGCCAATAGCGGTTTTCAAGATGAGGTGCAAACTGTATTTAAGATTGAAAAAATGAGGCTGTGTCATAGCCAGCGTCCATTAACCAGACAGGGTAGTTGGGACAACCAGCCTGCTTGGCCTGTGCTGAAATTGTTCAGTGTTAGTGTGCCTTTGACTGGTGTTTTTCAAAAAGCTTTCGGTCAGAGCCAACAATAAGAAATAGAAATACTTATGTGCCTTCCCCAGGCTGGTGACAGACCACCCCCTGTGTGGGGGTGTCTTCCCATAGCTTAGGAGTGGCTTGAGTTGCTGTGATTCAGGTCCCTGCTGACCACTCTGGAGTCTCTGGTTCATATGTCCCAGGAGCCTTCCCCGTCTGTTCTAAATCTTCATGCAGAAGGTGGCATATTAAAGTGTCTGTGTGGCGCTTGTTCAGAGCCGCTAGTACAGTTCTCTAGCAGCATCAGCCCCTCACTTCTGCATGATGGGGGTGGACAGAGCCTGCTGGGTCCTTGCAGCTGGAAAACAGTGTGGGAAAGATGGGGACCAGCATCTCGCCAATCACACGGCATCTGTGGGTCGTCTCGGGCTGACGCCTCAGCTCCCAGGGCACAGACTGAGGAAGGAGCCCCTGGGCTCAGGAGAGTTAGGGTTTGGACAAAGGACAGTCCACTGCACTGCAGGGGAGTCGTGGCTATTATGATCTGCTGTGAGCAGCGTGCCCAGTCTCCGGGACTGTCACACCGTGTGAGTCTGGAGCTCGGGCATCTCATGAGGAGGCCCAGCCCAGGTCTGCTGCGAGCTAGGTGTGGCCATGAGCAGGGCCATGTGGCATGTTGTGTGGGGACAGGGCAGGACTGGGTCTATCAGGAAGAAAGAACATCCTAGAAAGCCTGCTGTCCGGGGCCCACCCATGCTGGCCACCGTGGCCGCTCTGAGGTCGAGGCTCTGGAGGAGGGAGGAGGGGCCAGGGCCGCTGCCTGGCTTCCCTGAGAGCCTGCGCCCTGTCAGGTGGAGGGGGATGGGGGGAGCCAGTTGGAGGGGACCATCCCCGGCCAAATGGCTCAGCCCTGGGGGTGTTCCTCACCAGGGTGGGGCCTCAGGCCAGGCGCTCTGGGCAGAGGAAAGGGGCCCTTCCGAGATAGGACCTGTGGGGGCTGTGGTGCCTTGGAGTCTGGGCAGTGACCTCGCTGTGTCCCCTCAGCCTCAAGGACCTGGAGTCCCAGGTGTCGTGTTTGGAGAAGGAGGCCACTGAGCTCAGGGAGGCTGTGGAGCAGCAGAAAGTGAAGAACAACGTGAGTGGGGAGGGATGGGCAAGCCGGGCTGGGAAGAACAGGCCAGGGCAGTGTGTGGCCGGCCGGGAGTGGTTCCTCCATGACAGCCTGAAGACACCTGCCGCGTGGCCCCTGCCCAGATTAGTCAGGGGAGGGCTGAGCTCTGCTCTGCACTGCGTTGTGCTGGGGTCAGTGGCTGAAGGCCTGCCTTCCTCTGGGGGTGTCGGGTGTGCAGGGGTCTTCTGGCCACCCTCAGTTCCACCAGAAGACACAGAGCTGACTGCCCTTGGATCAGCTTGCATCACATGCCCCAGAGTGCAGCCAGTCCCCATGATGGGGACACAGTGCTAGTGGGCCTAGCCTGGGTCATTGTGCTCACCCCAAGTGGGGAGGCTGGTGCCAGGAGGAGCGGATGTGGAGGAAGCCGGGCAGGTGACAGGCCCACTGTACCGTCTCCTCTACAGAGACTGTGGGGCCTCGGCCACATCCTCCCCGTGCTCGGCTCTGCCAGAGCCAGTCAGGCCAGTGCTGGCTGTTTGGTGGCAGAAACAGGCTGGCCCTCCCCCTTCCCTCATACTAGTAGTGTCTTCCTCTAAAGGGCACCTGCCTCTTCGCCCCTGTGCCACGACCACCCACATCAAGCTGTGGCACCCTGGCCTTGAGTTAAGTGCTGCCAGGGAGAGGCCACGTGGGTGTGGGCCAAGTAAAGGGCATTTTGTCCCTTTGCCAGTCTCCTGTGGGGTCTGGGGTAGATTGGGGAGGTTCTCCAGGCCTGGCCCTGCCCTGCCCAAGACTGGCTTAAGGCGGCTCATGGGGCACATGTCAGCGACTGACCCTGCGTGGGCCCTTGACTCTTCCCTCACGTCCCCTCCAGGACCTCCGAGAGAAGAACTGGAAGGCAATGGAGGCGCTGGCCACGGCTGAGAGGGCCTGCGAGGAGAAGCTGCACTCCCTGACCCAGGCCAAGGTCAGCACCTGCCGTCCGGACTGCGCGCAGAGCAGCCTGGGCCCAGAGCCCACACCAGACCCTGGGCTCCCACAGCTCCTCCTCTCTCCCTCCCCGCCTTTCTTTCCCTCCCCTCCCTGCCTTGCTGTCCTCTTCCTTAAAATGAGGGGACAAAGATGTGTGTCCTTGGTTGACTTTCCCTGGTGGGCCCTCTGTCGTGAGGGTGCAGGGCTGAGCACAGCCACTGGGTGGGACTGAGCCCCATGTTGTACAGCCTTCATGGACTTCCATGTTGCTTTTGTTGTGTGGCGTTTTGTGTGAATAATCCTTCTTTCTCGGGCCCTCTGAGCTCATGGCCCAGTAGGTTCCATGAGTAATCTTTACCGTAAGTCATGGAGGAGCAGCGAGCTTAGCAGCGCACACTCAGGAAGTGAAATGTGCATTAGCCCACGCTCCCCGAACTCCCTGCCCCCAGCTCAGGTGAAAGCTGGCGTCTCTCAGTGTCTAGGACCCCCATGTCACCTCTGGGGCCCTGGGCCAGTCAGGAGCCAGCACAGAGGCTCTGGCCAGTGACAGCGGCAACTAAACCTCACCCCTCTTATTGGTGACGTATTTCTCTCCCAGCCTCACTCACAGTCTGTCCCAATAGTGCGAGCTTTGCAGTGACTCCGTGACTCTCCCAGGGAACCTGTGAGTCATCTCAGATGAGGACCCCAAGACGGGGCAGGGGTGAAGGCTGGCCTCAGGCCATGCTGTTAGAGCTGTAATTAGACTCTTAGAATCTTGGACTTTTAGCCCCAGAAGTGACCTCAGAGACCATCTGGCCACCTTGTGGCAAATGCAGAAACTGTGACCAGAGATGCCATGTGACTTGCTCGTGGTCACACAGCCAGATAATGACAGAAGGTGGCTCCCAGGTCCTCTGGCTTGCCTTAGACTCACATGACGACAAGGCCTGATTGGGGGTCCATGCAGGCCTCCCGCACTGTGTGGGTAGCTGGGGAGCCCCGTAGGGTCAGCTTCTTAGGCACACAGCAGACCAGAGTGTGCTGTGGCCAGGCTGGGCACCCCTGGTAGCCGTCCTCCATGCACATTATGGGATGCCACTGGGTCTCAGGCCATGCCCAGGTGGTCTTGGGGCCGGTGGCAGGTGCAGCCTGCTGGGGACAGGTTATATCAGATAAAACTTTCTTTTAGGCAGAAACCCCCAGCAGTCACCCACAGCATACAGAAAGAGGTCCCATCCTCTGTCCCCAGGGGACACCCTGGTCCTAGGCTTTGCTTTATGGCTACTTAGTTCCTTTGGTTCCTTTTCCTTTTTTGTGCTTTGAATGGGAGCTGCTGGCTCTTCCTTGAGGACTAGTCGGGGCTCCAGGCCCAGCACAGCATGGGGTGTAGAATCACACTTCAGGAGGGACATGACCAGCGACGGGGTGGGCCAAGTGCCCTGTCTTCTCTGAGTGGGCTCTGCCTCCGCAGAGTGGAAACGTTGGGCCCACTGTCCGTGCTGGCTGCTGGGAGTCGTGCTGCTTCTCTTCCTCCATACGCCACCCCGTCGTAGCTCCTGCCTTCAAGACACCGAGTGTACCCCAGCTGCCTCTTCCCATCCTGGCCCCACATCAGTTTGTACCCCTTTCCCTCCCCACATGTGGAGAGCTGATGGAACCTGCACACCTGCTGGGGGGCGCCTGCCAGCCGCGGCAGCGCAGTCCTCTCCTCCATTAGAGCTTCGTCTGTTTAACGTTGACCAGCATGGGCTGGGGCGAGTCTCCGTCTTCAGGCAGCCCACAGAGCCACTTGGCTTCTCCTTTGTTTCTTGTCCCTCCCTGGACAACTGAGGACCTGTCCTTTCTGGGGTGGTGACCCAGGCATGTCAGTAAATACCCTGAGGGGTGCCCTGCGCCTCTAGCTGATGCCCTTGTCCCCTGCCAACCCTCTAGGAGGAGTCGGAGAAGCAGCTCCGCCTGACTGAGACGCAGACCAGGGAGGCCCTCCTGGCTCTGCTCCCTGAACTCTCTGTCTCGGTACACCAGGTAGGAAGGGTGGGTGTCTCCTGGGGACCCCACTGCTCCCAGGGAACATCCCTGGGCCTCACCATGCACATTTTGTTGCAGAATTATGCTGAGTGGCTGCAGGAGCTCAAAGAGAAAGGCGCTGAGCTGCTGAAGCAGCCGCCAGCCACCACAGAGCCCTCCTCGGTAAGTGGGGCTGCCAGTGTCCCCACGCTCTCCCCTGTCCCTGGGACGGGAGGATGCCTGGCCTCATTTTAGTGGCACCATGAAAAAAACCACTGTGCTTGGCTAACTGGCACCTGTTCTCCCCTTTGCCATCAGGACCTGGCCTCCAAGTTAAGGGAGGCTGAGGAGACGCAGAGCACCCTGCAGGCCGAGTGTGACCAGTACCGCACCATCCTGGGCGAGACGGTGAGCGAGACTGGACCCAGTGAATGTTGTGGGTTGGGGGGTCCCTCCCGCCCCTTGAGGGGCTGCCAGGAAGGAGAGCTTCAGGACTTACAGGGAGGGAGGCAGGTGGTGTTTCGGAGAGGCCGACTGGCTCTTTGTGGCCTTAGGCAAGTCACTTCCCTGCTCTGGGCCCCGTTTCTTTGGCTGAATGGTAAAGGGCTGAGTAAGGCTCTGAGGTCATCACTGCTCTGCACTGAAGAGAGGGCTGAGCTGCAGGCTTGGGGCTGGCCTCTCGGGGGAGGAGAGGATGATCAGGCAGACAGCCATGGGGAAGGGCGAGGTAAGTGGCTGACTGTGGGTTGAACCCGTCTCCTGGTGACTCCAAGCTTGATGCTAGGTCCGTGCCTCCGTTCTGGCCAACCTGTCCTGTGCTCCTGGTCCTTGGCCCCTAACAAGGGTAGCTCTGGTGGTGAAGCCCAACAGTGAGGAGAGTCCTGAGGACCCTTTCCAGGTTGCAGACCTCATTTCCCTGTGAGGCCCTGCAGCCACTGTTGGCACTGGCCAGAGGCCCTCCCTCCCAGAACAGCAGCCACGTTCCCTCCCCACGCTGTGCGGACTGTGGCAAAGTCACAGCAGGGGAAGCACTGGCAGGTTGTCACAGGGCCTGAGGGCAGAAGAGGCAGTTGTATCCATGTGGGGTGGGGCCCGGGAGGGAACGGCCACCTCAGTGTGCTGTCCCCGCAGGAGGGCATGCTCAAAGACCTGCAGAAGAGCGTGGAAGAGGAGGAGCAGGTGTGGAAGGCCAGAGTGGGCGCCGCAGAGGAGGAGCTGCAGAAGGTACCAGTGGGCCCCGCACACCTCCTGGGGCTCGGGAAGCCAGACATGGCCTGCCGAGACACGGCTGGACCGGAAATCTGTGACGTCCAGGGGGCTAGTTGACAGGGTCCTCTCTCTCACTTATGAGACTTGTGTGTCTCGGTTGGTGGTTTTCGGTGATGCCCTGTAAAGCGCAATTATGGGATGGCAGCCGAGCTCCTGTCTCCAGGAGGCCCCCATCCCCAGGCCCACCCCCAGGAACACGCTGCTGGAGGGCGCCAGAGCGACTGGCTGGCCTTGGAGGGGTGGGTGCGGCCCGGTTTCTTGAGCGGGACTGGTCCTGCCCGGGTCCCAGGATGGCCTCGGTCAGGAGACGTCCCCCACATCCTCGTCTGATGGGACCTTTCCCTTGCTTTGTAGTCACAGGCCACAGTGAAACATCTTGAAGAGATTGTAGAGAAGCTAAAAGGAGAACTTGAGAGTTCAGATCAGGTATGTGGGGCTGTGCCCAGAGCCCTTTCTCCTGTCCCGTGAGCCTCTTAGAAAGTGACGTAGAGACCACTCTAGTTGTTTTTCCCTCATGGACCATGTGCCCTAAGAGAGGCTATCATCTCCCAAGCCGAGGGATCTTGTCTGTCTTGTTTTTCCTTGACGAGAGACGTTACACCCTAGAATGGCCTGTGTGGATTGCTCGGCCCTGGTTAACAGTGGCTTCTGTCACGGCCTTCAGAATCAAGGTGGCCTCACTGCTCTCTTCAGACACCACAGTGAGTCCAGGCCTTAGAGAAGGTACCTTGTCCCCTGCCTTTGCAAGTGAATCTCAGAGCTGTCCTCTAGCAACGCCTGAGGTCTGAGAGCCTGTCAGGAGCCAGGTGTACGGAGTTCAGGGCAGCATTTCCTGGAAGGGTTCTCCTGTCACTGCTGGTTTCTTGTGGGCCTTGGAGGTCTCCTGACAGCCTTTGCTTATCCAGGGCCAGCCTGTGCCCTGTGCTTAGTGCCCTCCTGCGGCCGGCTCGAGGCTGCTGACGTGTGCCTGTGCGTGTCCGTGCAGGTGAGGGAGCACACTTCGCATCTGGAGGCGGAGCTGGAGAAGCACATGGCAGCCGCCAGCGCTGAGTGCCAGAACTATGCCAAGGAGGTGGCAGGGGTGAGTCCGGCTCCCCCAGGACCGCAGCCCTGCCCAGCAGAGTCTGGTGCTCCCTGGAGCTGCTGCTCCTCAGCTTCTGGGAGCAGCTCTCACGTGAGCCTTCAAGTCTGGGTTTTCAGCTTTTGCCTGACTCCCAAGGACTCCTCGTGGGGCTTTCGGGCCTGAGGCATGTCTCGGGCAAGTTTCAGAAAGGCAGCCGCCCCCGCTGACGGAGACCTGGCGTTCTAGGTCAGCCCCTGGGACTCCCAGCAAGGGAGTTCTCTGCCTGGCTCGCTGACATCATTTCCAGTGGGGACGGATTGCAATCTGATACTGTTTTCTGACTGTTTTGAAGCAGAGAGCACAAACCTGGCGCCCCCAAGTCTGGTTTAATCTCAAACTTTTGGCCTTTTTTGCAAGAAATAATCCATAGACATTTGCGATGGGCTGAGCCAGGCAGGCAGTGAATGCCATCCTTCCTAAGTCTGCGGGAAGCCTCCGGAGCCCAGCGCCCTGCTCCTCGAGGGTTTTGGTTGATGCCTGGATTAGGTTTCGTGTTCAAGTGCAAACTCACAGGAGCCGGTTTTCTCTTCTCTCTTCTTTCCCATCACTGGGCGGTTTCTCCCCAAGTTGAGGCAACTGTTATTAGAATCTCAATCTCAGCTGGATGCAGCCAAGAGTGAAGCCCAGAAACAAAGTGATGAGCTTGCCCTGGTAGGTGGACTTGGTGTCCCTGGGGTGGGAAGTGTGACCTGGGAGTTGTGCGTGTGCAGTTAATTTGCCAGTCACGTGTTTACATCCACTCAAAAGTAACAAAGCTTAGCAGAGGGGACCATGTCTCCAGTTTAGCTGTGTGGGGCAGGCTTCACGGGCCCTTCTTGTACATTTGCCTGAAACTCTGTGCCGGGCCTGTGGCTGTGGGGACCAGAGTGTTCACGCTCCCTTTCCCGTCCCCTGGCCGCCTGCTCCAGGCCGTGGGAGCTCTGGGGGTCTGCACTCCCTGTGAGCCCATTGTGTCCCCTGGGGGCATCAGGGACACTGTGACCCTTGGCAACACAAGAGCAGGAGGCCTGGGAGCCCCTCCTGGCCTGGCTACCCGTCACCCCGTGGCTCTCAACAAGCTCCTAGCCTTCTGCGGGTTTTTCTCACCTCAGCGATGGCTCAGACCTGTTCAGTCAAACCCGCAGCCTTGCAGGGAGGACGGCTCCGTGCCTGGCCCAGTACCGAGTGCTGGCTGCAGAAAAAGACAAGCCCCACTGCTAGACGGGAGGAGCGCCCACCGCATAGCAGCCTCGGAGGGGCCCAAGTCCCAGCTCCTTGGCACGTTTGGCCCATGGGGCCTCGCTGGACCCGGTACCAGCGCGGGGCAGCAGCTATAAGGCCACAGATACGTTGCGTTTGGTCTGTACGGTCTTTTAAAATCTTGAATTGGTTGGCAACACTTAGAAATTGGGAGATTTTGAATAAAAATGTGCAGCTCTGGCTTTCTAAGGAGGGACAGAAGGTCTGGTCCCTGGAGCTGGCATTGGCTGCAGCATCCAGTGAGTGTGGCACATGCTCCCAACTCCCTGGGTGGCCCCTGGTCATTGGAGTCTTAACCTGGGCCACACACCAGAGGGTGGGTACTGCCCAGACCGAATCTCCCAAGTCTGGGGCCACTCATCGAGGTCTTCAGCTAAGCCAGGTCTGGGTGACAGGCCAGGGGTATAGCCCAGGCTTGGGGTGCATGAGGGAAAACCCCTCAGAGTTTCTTGTCATCTTTCAACTGTGCACTTTAGCTTCTGCCTTTGGGGGCTGGAGCGGGAGAGGGAAAACAGTGTGGGGGCAGCCCTGCACGTGGGCTTGCTCCTCGGAGCAGGGCCTCTTGGATGGGGCCCGAGGCCACCCATATCCCCTGGGGAGCTCCTGCCAAGGGCCCTAGCCAGGCCTCCTGATTGGAACCTTCTCAGGTGACACCACTGCCCTTCAAATTGGAGGCCCAGTGGTCTGGGGCCTCATGGAACAACAGATGTGTCACCCCCAGCGATGGAGCTCAGAGGTGGAGGACCTTGTTTGGCAAAAACATCATCCCATAATCTTTCCTAGACCCCAGAAGAGGCTCTGAGGAGTAAACTGCATTCTTGGAGAAGAAACGCGGGGGGTAGACAGTGTTGTGGGAGCCTTCTGTTCCATTTGGATTCATTAGCTCTGTGTGCCCTCCGGGAGGGCTCCCTGCCCATTGGCCTTGGAGCAGAACACACAGGTCTCATCCGTCCAGAGGCTTGTTGGTCTCAAGGCCTCTATGTAGCTCAGGTCAGGGGTTGTGACCTTGGCCCCTGCCCCAGCAAACCTTTATGGGGGTGGGGACTCAGACTCAGGTCACAGTTACCAAACCAGGTCCCTGAAGGGGCTTTAACTGTTGCGAGCAGCCTTGGTCCTCCAAGGGAGATCCGAGTGTGTGAGTGTTTGCAGGGCGGGCGTGCGACCAGCCGTGTATTTGCACAAACCCACCCTCCCTGTTTCAGGTCAGGCAGCAGTTGAGTGAGATGAAGAGCCACGTAGAGGATGGTGACATAGCTGGGTCCCCGGCTGCCTCCCCAGAGGCACCCCCAGCCGAGCAGGACCCTGTCGAGGTTAGGGCGGTGAGCTGGCCCCAGACACGTCACTAACCCCAGGTGGAGCGCAGGCTCCACGGCCTGTTGTGACTAAACGCGTGCGGCTACTGCTAGCCTCCACCCCGCCCTCCGCTCCCCTTGCCCTGATGAGGGCCACCAGCCTCCGAATGACACAGGGAAGGTGGTGGGGTGGAGGGGCCAGGGAGCGGGGAGGGGGACTCTTGGTCCTAACAGCTTGTGAGGGAGGGGCTCAAGGAGGGTACCTGCGACTCGGGGTCTGCGCCCGCAGGGCTGGGGGAGCAGCCCTGGGCAGGGTCTTCAGCCACAGAAGGGGACTTGGCCCCATGGTAGCCCTTGCTGGGACATCACTAGAGGATGTTTGCTCTCCAGGGTTTTGATCTAAGTGATAGCTGCTGAGAGCCCTCGCCAGGAGGCAGGGGCCTGTCACCAGGGTGGCTGTGGTGTGGCTGCTGGGGCAGTTACCACTGTGGGACTGGGATTCTGAAGCATCTTTCTTGTCCTGTGGGTCTCATTAATGGCACCTGAGGTTGCAGAGGTCCCATCAGCCTCTCTTCAAACACACCATCTTCCACGCCAGGGGCTGGGGCACCATCTCCCCAAGGGGGGCATGTTGCAGATTCCTCGGTTGGGTGGGGAAGGCCAAGGAAGCGCTAGAAGCAGCTAGAAGGTGGGCCCACGGTCTCAGCCTGCCCCGGAGCCCTGTGTCCCCAAGAGGGTGCTTCGCCAGGTTCCCAAGCTATGCTTGCGATGTCTCCCCACAGCTGAAAACGCAGCTGGAGCGGACAGAGGCTGTCCTGGAGGACGAGCAGATGCAAAGGCACAAGCTCATGGCCGAGTTTGAGGAGGTCAGGCCCCGCCCCGGCTCTCAGCCCCCACTAGCTTTTGGCCTGAGTCTCCAGGGGGCACCAGGGGGTGGGCCCAGCCGGGTGGGCACCTTGGGGCCTGTGGGTGGTCTGTGTCTGTATCCTCAGGTCTTCTGAGGGGCTGGTGCTCTCGGGCAGTCTCCTGGCTCCTGGGACATGTGGTCCTGCCTGCTCACCCCAGCCAGAGGCTCGAGCTGTTCCCCATCAGGCTAGGGGTGCCCCTGGTCCCCAAGCTTGCTTGGTGGTGGTTGACGGCTCGACTATGTGTAAGGCGTCTCACCCAGACCCTGCTCCCCTCTCTGAGAAGGCTCAGACTGTGGCATGTCGGTTACAAGAAGAGCTGGAGAAGCTCCGCACGGCCGGGCCCCTGGAGTCTTCAGAATCAGAGGAGGCCGCACAGCTGAAGGTAGCGGGCGCCGGGCGCCGGGGTGGGAGTCGGACCTCTGGGATCTGCTGCAAGGCTGGGGAGACTGGGCCAGCCCTCAGCACCGGCTTTCCCTTGTCCCCACTTGGTGGGGAGCATCTTGAGGCCTCTCAAGCAGATCCAGGCTTATTTAGGGGAGGATCCTAACCCTGCAATGTCATGTGGTCACATGGCAGCCACTAGTTGGTGTGGCTGTTTAAATGAAGTCGGTTCCTCAGCCTTGTGCCAGGTGCGGCAGCCACGTGTCTCATGGCTGCTGCACTGACAGTGCAGAGCGACCGTTTCATCGCGGAAAGTTGTCCCAGCAGCTGGCAGACGACAGGATGCAGACCTAAGTGCCAACACAGGCTGTTTCCTCCCAGCCATCACTGTCTGTCCGGGTGACCAGGAGATGCCTTCCTTGTACCCCCAGAGGGCCCGGTCCCCAGGGCTTTAGGGCCTATGTTCACAGCTGTGGTGGCCCTCCTGCTGGTGTCATGTGAGGGCTGACCCCATCCAACCCTGTGACCCGCAGGAAAGACTAGAAAAAGAGAAAAAGTTAACAAGTGACCTGGGGCGTGCTGCCACCAAACTGCAGGAGCTTTTGAAGACAACCCAGGAGCAGCTGGCAAAGGAGAAAGACACAGTGAAAAAGTTGCAGGAACAGCTGGAAAAAACAGTGAGTGTGCCCTGTCCCTGCTGGGGCCACACTTGGGGCTCAGCCCGCACGGAGGGTAGGTGGGAGTCGGAGCTGCTGGGAGGTGGGCACAGTGCTGGGAGTCCCACGGAGGAGAAGTGGAACTCGACCAGTGGTGGGGACAGGGACTTTCTAACATGGGCATCAGCCCACCAGACCCAGCACCCACCCTTGCTTCCCTCGGTGGGAAGGGATGTCGGACCCCTTCTGCTGGCCCAGGTCCTCCCTTTGCAGCCCGCAGGGGCCCCTCGGCCAGTGCCCCTGCCACAGGCCCAGCCCCCCGGCTGCAGGAACACGGTTTCTCCCCCAGACTCGAGGCCCCGGCTCTCCTCTGCACCCTCAGTTGGGGCTGGCTCTGGGCTCCTGTCTGTGGACTCGCTGGGGGTACTGATCCAGGGAGAGGCCCAACTGTCCCTCACTCTGCCCTCTTTGTTCACAGGAGGACGGTAGCAGCTCAAAGGAGGGCACCTCTGTCTGAGTCTCCTCTGTGGAAAAAGAAGTTACTGTTCAACTTACCAAAATGCCTTACACATTCCTTACAAATAAATAAACCAACCAGTACAGCGTTATCCAGGCCCAACTTCCGGTAGCTCCAAGAGAAGCCATTAGAGACAAGAGTCTCTTAGAGCCACAGAAATAGATCTTCCAGACCCCCCGTTTGTAAAAGAACCTTTGTCACATTTGATAAACACTATTCCCCGGGAGCAGCCCAGGACCGCGCCGGGCAGACGCCAAAGCCCTCGTCAACTCTGCGACAGTCCCCGCGGGTGTGTGCCAGGAGGCCAATGCTCTGGGGATCTGTCCGTCAGTGCAATTGTCTTTTTTCAGGCAGGGCCGGGAGGTGGCCGGGACCAGGTGGTAAGTTCTCGAAGGCTGTGGGGCAGACTGGAGGGCCGCAGCCCAGCCCAGAGAGGCAGCAACCCCACACCCCTCAAAGTTGCCAACCAGAACTGACGTGTGACCTCCTGGATGTTAATGCCATTAAAACCAACGTTGTTGCCCGGCGCTGCAGTCTCTGGTCTTGTGCTGGGGCTCCCCCATCCGGCTGTTGGGCCCCGATGAGGAACCCCGAGGGGCTGCCCCTGGGGGAGAGCAGGTGTGGTCCTCGGCTCCGTGTGGAGTAGGGGTGAGGCTCGCTGCTGCCTAGCCCCCCAGCGCTTCTCTGTGTTGCCTCCCAGGTCCCAGTGCCAGCCGGGCAGGGTAGGGGACAGGGCCTGTGACACCTGGTAGCCAGGTGCACTGACTGCTGTCCCCTGCCCTTGAGGTCCTGAGGTTTCTGTGAGCAGGGCTGGTGGCCGGGGCTGCTGTGTGAAGTGTGCACAGTGGATGAACAGGGGCGGGCCTCTGTCCTGGCTGGGGCTGGGGCGAACGGCCACTTCGGCAGGGGTGGTCCATGCCGCAGCAGCCTGCTGCCTGCCCTCTGGAAGCCATCTCACTGGGGGACACCAGCTCAGACCTGTGACCCTCACACCTAGTGTCCTTGGTGGCCCATGGCCGTGTGGTTCAATAGAACCGAAGCCCCAAGAAGTGCATAGGGGCTCTTGGTAAGCAATAGGAACCTGGAACTTCGGCAAAAAAAATGGTATGTACAGGCTCAGAGTCACAGGGGGACCAGAACCAGGCCAGGAATGGAAAGTGGGTCTGAGCAGCTCCGGGGTCTTGGGGGCCAGCAGTACCCAGTCTTGTCAAGGAGCTTCCTCGACCCAGCGCTGTTCCACTCTGATCTCCCTGCCAAGCCTCAGAATTCTGGCAGAGGGTCTGATTGGCACAACTTGGTTGGGGGACAGCTGGGGCACCTGGATGACAGGTCCTACAAGAGCACGGGGAGAGGAGAGGGTGAGAGCCCGAGTCTCCACAGCCTGCCCTGGGATCTCTGCACCTGGTGGCCCCTTTAGGCGGTGGGTGCGATTCTAGGGGTGGTTGTCTGGAACCTCAAGGCCTCGGGAAGTATCTCTGCACGTTGTGTACGCTCTTGGAGCACCTGTCTGGGCCACCTAACCATGCGGTGGCACTTGTGTGTGAGTGGTTGTACAGGAAGCAGGTGCTGGAAATCCTGGGGAGGTTCCAGAAGAAGTGGCTTCGGCTAGAGCTCACGGGAGGAGGATGTGTTTGCGGGGGTGGGGTGGGAGGGGTCTCGGCCATGGGGACAGTGGTGCAGAGGCCAGGCTGTGAAAGGCAGGGAGGCCGAAAAGGCACATGGGGCCAGGTTATGAAGGCCAGGGGGACTGGACCGGCTAAGGCAGCAGAGCCGCTGAGGGTTTTCAGCTAGAGGAGTCAATCATACCTGTTCTAGAACTCTGTGGAGAGGGACCCCACAGGTCTTGGGACACTGACACCATGGTTTCTGGCAGGGAGACTAGGTAGAAGAGTTCACGTGCCTGGCTCTGTGCTTGGGTCTCGTGTGAGGTGAGCCTCACCTGGGGAAAGGCAGAGCAGGTTTCAAACCCACTCTGCTGCCTGGCAGTGCATGGCAGCCTGGGTGGGTCGGGGTTGGAGGGAAAGAGCTGGGTTTGGGAGCGTATGGACCCCAGGAGAAACTGCCAAGCAACCACTGACCCCCTCAGAACTGCACCTGTGTGCCTTTGCGTCTGGAGCAGGGGCTGAGGGTGAGGGAGGCAGATCTCTGCACGTGGGTGGGCTTAATGCAACGTCAGTTTGGGGCCCTGGCGAGTGGGGGGAGGAGCAGGCCAGACCTGTGCCTGGCACCAGGCTTCCTGCCCAATGGCCATCGTGGGCCCGGGAGCCTGCATTTCCCCATCACCTGTCTCACTGCAGAACTGCGAGCCCCCGTGCTGGGTAGAGGCCTTCTGGCACAGGAAGCGGGGTACTCAAGTTGAGCAGGGGAAAGGGGAGACTGAGGGTACCCAATCTGTGGTACCAATCTGTGAGGGTACCTGTGGGTTCTACGGTGCAATGGCTGCCCCTCAGCCCGCCTGGTGGGAGCCTGTGTCTACTGTGGGGAAGGAGGGAAGACAAAGGCAGGCATAGCGCAGGGTGTGGGCCACCTGGGGAGGTCAGGGAAATACCACTCCAGGCTGTAGTCCCCAGCCCCTGGGCTGCAGCCCGTCACCAGCCTGTGGCCTGTTAGTAAATGTGGGGTGCACTGCTGCCTGAGCTCTGCAGCCTCCCCCGCCCCACGACACCCATCCCCAGTCCGGGGAAAAATTGTCCTCCATGAAACTGGCCCCTGGTGCCAAAAAACGTTGGGGACCGCTGACTTAAGGGACCTAAGGCCCCTCCTGTCCCTGTGTACCCCAGCAGGGTCTGAGCAGCCCTTGGGCCCAGTAGAGGCCTCCGGGAGAGGCCAGCAGAGGGAGCCCGAGTTTGCCAGGCAGCCTTCTGGGCTGCCTTTCCTCAGCGGGCTGTGCCTGGGCAAGCTTCCACCATCTGGCTGGGGAGGAGGAGAGAGGCGCTCAGGAGTGTTACTTAAAGCAGCAGCCTTCAGCAGATTTCTTGCAAGAGGTTAATAACCCCACCGGCCTGGCCACACAGCTCTCTGTCCTGCAAATGCAGCAGTACTGGAGAAGTGGCTTTTGCGGGCCTGCTAACAGGAAGCACTGCTCTTCCCGGGCCTGGCTTCACAAGGCCATTGCCTGGGCTTGGCAGGGCTTCTGCATCTCACCTTGCCAATACTAGGGCCAGGAGAGTTCTGAGAACATCTTGCCCAAACCTTCCGCTTTAGAGTAAAGCTCCAGGGTCACGCTGAGCGTAACAGCACCTCCAGACCCAGAAGCCCCTCACACACACAGGCTCTTCTGATTAGCTTACTCTGGTCACCTCTGTGCGATACCCAGTGAAAGGCACAGGCACCAGGAGGTCTTGCCTGCAGGCCACACCTACACCACCTGGAGAAGGAAGCAGTGCAGTGAGAACAGGGAGAGCAGGGAAACCAGCGAAGCTTTGGTGGGCAGGATAGAGGGAAATGAGATTTTAGAAAGCAGTCTACACCCTCTACAAATGCCTTCTCGTTGTACTTCCTTCAGGTTTGAGTCTAACGGGAGCTCAGAGTGCAAGAAAAATGTATTGCTTTCCTTCTTGCCCCTTTCAAATCGCATCACTGACCAAGATCTAACCTCTGAATTCCAGATGTCAGAAATGAAGTGGAGGGCCAGGCTCAGTGGCTCACGCCTATAATCCTAGCACTTTCGGAGGCCAAGGCGGGAGGACTCCCCGAGCTGAGGAATTCGAGACCAGCCTGAGCAATAGCGAGACCCCCATCTCTACTAAAAATAGAAAAATTAGCCGGGGGCGGGCACACACCTGTGGTCTGAGGCAGGAGGACCACCTGGGCCCAAGAATTTGAAGTTGCAGTGAGCTATGATGACGCCACTGCACTCTAACCAGGGTGACAGAGCAAGACCCTGTCTCAAAAAAAAAAAAGTGGAACTCTCCAGAGGTGCAGTGGGAATAGCTCAGGAACAGAAAAGGAGATCCGAGTTTTTGTCCCAGTTCTGCCATTTACGAGTCAAGTGAGCTTAGGCAAGTTATTTCACCTCTCTGGGCTGGCTACTGAGGGGACTGTCAGAGGTTCTATCCCTTCCCAGCTGGCCTTCTGGGCCTGGGCAGAGCCCTCACCAGCCAGACACAACTTACTCGAGCCTTCCTCCCACTGGAAAACCCCGGCTCCTGGAACAGCCTCCTTCACTGCTGCCCCCCCCCCCCACCACAATGCAATTAATATCCCTTCCAGCTGCAGCCGGCTGGAACCCACTGTGGAGCCTGTTATATTTCAGAAATGGCCAAAATTATTAGACAGTAAGGTGTCCTTGGGCATAGTCTCTGACGGTCCAAAGGGCAATGAACATGTCAAGAAACAGAAATTACACTCCCTGTGTCTGCTGGACCAGCCAGCACTCTGGGCAGTAGTTCTGCAGAAAGGAAACCACTGGACTGAACCTAACTCTGTTATCTAAGTCACTGTGTTCACTGTTTTCTCGGAGATTAATATTCTCTGAAATAAACTTCAGTCAACCTCTGATGGAATTCTGTTTGCTTCTTTCGCAGGGCAAGAGTAGCCACTAGATGAACCTTAGGTCAGCTTTCCATACGTTTTTGTAGTGTATTAACACTCATGAAGATGTAAATGTATTTTCTGCACGCAGACTACACCTGCAGTTTTATTCTTGATCAAGCTGAGCTGAGGTCTAAATCCTAATTTTGTACCAGAATCACCTGGAGTGCTTGTTAGCATGGTTCCTGGGCCAACCTCAGGAATCCACTAAAACTTTCTCAAAGGTTTGTCTAGGTAGAGACATAACTAGTAGCATCTCCTCAATTTCTGGAATAAAAGTGGGGTGCTGGGACATGTTTACATTCCATTCCATCCCTGCATCCTGTGTGAAATCTTTCCCACAGCATGCATCTCTGTCTCATGCGCACATGTGCCTGCATGTAGCAGGGCGGCTGTTACTGAAGTCGTGCCATACTCCACAAGCTGAGACCACAGGACAGACTTTCTCCTTTTAACACTCCTTGACCAAATACCTGGCTTTACCTACAGGGCTGATTCTTGAGTAAGCCAGCCTTGGGCTGGCGACACTTCCCTGGAGGCCCATTAATATACAGTCACTAAAGGCACTGCTGTGCCGTAGAGAAAACAAATTCAGGGTAACAGGAGGACAAGCAGCCAGCATTATTTTCCAGACAACTTTGAAGGAAGTATTTTGATTTAAGCACGATAACCTCTTCTGCCTCCCAAAAGCCTAGCATTTGGATAAACATTTGGAATAAGAAAAAGGTGTGCACTTACACAGACAGGCATAGCCTGTCCACAGCTCGGCTATATGGTATAGCCTGTTGCTCTGAGGTTGCAAACCTGTTCAGCATGTCACTACCCGACCACCATATGTGCAATATGCCATTGACCAAAATGTTATGCAGCACATGATTGTGTATCAAAATGCTAACCATGTTATGGCATATAGCAGGACAATATATAATTCTCCCTTTTTTCTATTTTCTAAAATTTAAACGTGATTTTATTAACCTTTATAATCTAGAAAAGTTTAACAAACATTGAAGTAAATTAAAAAAGAAAAAGGTTCCCAATGGTTACACCAACCTTCTTACTCAGTCAGAGGAGGCAGCTGTGACCATAACTCTGTCAGAAATACCAAAACCTCAATGACATATCCCGTATGGAAAGCAAAATCCTTTATTCCCAGTTCATACATGAATAATTACACAAGAGATAAGTTTAAAATGCTTCCTTTATTACATAAAGCCATTACTGCTACTTCTAAGTTCAACTATTTGTGCATCTCTATACTGTTCAGTGTTATGCCTGTGATGCTGACAACAGTCATGTCCAAGTGTCATGAACAGTGGCTCCCTGCACGTGTCAGCCTGGTACCTGCTCCCACTTTATACAGTCCACAAGCTGCCCTAGAAAACTAAGTTCTCCCAGGCCCCAAAGTAAATATATACTCAATGTTCTTGCACACTTTATTGTATCAGAAGCAGCATAGTTCTGAAGGAGACACAATTAAAGTGATCACAGGTGTCCTAGCTCATCAATATACCCTTTTATCATTTTCATTAACAAAGCAGATTACAATGGTGCCCTAATTTGCATTATAATTAGTTGTTACAAGACACTGCACATTCTCCTGAGGACACACCATGATTTCCAAGATGCAAGGTCACTCTCAGAACAGTCTCCCAACTAGTGAATGGCGAGCTCACCGAAGTTACAGGGGCTGCTTCCTGTATTCCAACGTCGCGCTTGAAACAGTGCTTTGCAAGATCAGCGTGGATTGTAGGTGGGCAATTTGGAGGCACTCTCCATTATACATTTGGTAGAACCGAAACACTGCCTGCCTTAACCATACTGTTGTTAGCGTATTAGTGTTTTTATATATTATAAGGATGTATTATATTCCATTCTGTTTAGCTCAAGGAAGAATAAAGAATTTGGGCCAAAATTATAACCAGATTAAGACCAATTCTCTAAGCAAAATAAAGTAACAGCTGAGGTTAACACAGATGTAATAATTCTCTTCACATGGCCTTGTACTGTTCTGTGAACTGCACTAAAAATCCCGAGCTTAACAAAAACCTTTATAAGTCAACTCATCAAAACAGGCATTTGGCCAAAAGAATTTAATTTCACACCAATAAAACTTTAGAATTTAGATTTATTTAGGGCTGTTTGCACGAGTTCATAGAATATTTAGTTTAAAAGATGACAAGACAGCTCCCCCTCAGTGAGACCCTGGCCTAAATATATTTTTTCTTTATTTATATAGCAAGAGGATAACATTAAACATGGAAGCTTTCAATTTGTGGCACTGAATGAGGATCTACACAGGGCATCCTTCAAAGGCTACGATTAAGGACCCACCTAACTTTTCAGCAATACAAGCCCGATTGAGGTCTTCTGGCCCATTTGCTTGACATTCATGTTTTATGCCTAGAGAGAAAAAACAGTAATTCTATTTAGAATTATGGCAGCAGCTTACTTCTTTCTCTAAGATATCAAACTGTTTTTAAAGACCACTTCTAATAAGGACAGATAAACTTCAGTATTTACGAACAATGGACTATTACACAGTAATGAGAATAATCTGTAACTACATGCATCAAAATGGATGACCTTCATAAACATAATGCTGACTGAAAGAAGCCGGATTAAAAAAGCACACATTCCGTATGATTCCATTCGTAGAAGCCAGGGTACTGGCTATCCTTGGAGAGGAAGGGGCAGAGGACAGTGGTATGAGTGGAAGACGGCACAAGAAAAGCTTCTGGGGTGCTGCTGGCCATTAGATCAAGAAACAACCATTATGTTCAGTCTGAAAATTCATCAAATTCCACAATAAATTGTAATGTATACTTTTCTATAGATATGTTGTATTTATCAATAAAAAATTAAAAAGCAGTTCTAGCAATAATTATTCTTGGTTTTTAAAATTTAAATAAAAATATGAATTAGATATTTTCTGATTGCGCAGTTGATTTAGTCAACTGTAGTGAAAAGTAAATAAAATGGCACCACTTTTGCTATAGAAAACAGCTAGCTCTCCAGTGGTATTACATCACACATTTTATTTATTTATTTTTATTTTTTTAGTGCTAACAAAAGTAGCATACATCACACATTTAAGAAAACTATCACAGCGAAAACTGTGAAATGTTACTGATTGCTTTCTTAGAAAAACTACATCACCATATTGCAGAATGAGCTCAATTATGAAATTATATACAGTAGCTTCTCCACAACCAGCTGCTATCTTTTAAATGGCTGCATTCTTATTCCATCATCTTAAAACCATTTGTCAAGCTGTGGAAAGCACAATAGGTCAGCTTTTGGACCACTCAGGACTGGTTTGAGAAAGCCAGTGGATGGTTTCAGTACAATAAAGGTGAGAATGTCACTGTCATTAAAAGACAGATCACCAGCCAGGCGCAGTGGCTCACAACTATAATCCCGACACCTTAGAAGACCAAGGGAGGAGGACTGCTTGAGGCCAGGAGTTCAAGACCAACCAGGGCAACATAGCAAGACCCTGTTTTTTTTTAAAAAAAATTTGTTTTAATTAGCCAGGCATGGTGGTAAGTGCCTGTAGCCCCAGCTACTCAGGAGGCTGAGGCGGGAGGATCGCTTGAGCCCAGGAGTTTGAGATTGCAGTGAGCTATGAACACACCACTGCACTCCCACCTGTGTGACACAGCAAGACCCTGTCTTTTTAGACAGATCACCAAATCAAGTTAAATAGTAATTCTCTTTACTAAAAGGCAATGCAGAATAAAGATGATGTGTTGAAGCTAAGGAATCATTTTAAAACATCAGTTAACAGACCAGTGAACATGCTTCTGGGGGATGCCCAACATCAAATCAAATGCATGAAAAACCTGACAAGGCAACGAACTATGCAGCAGCAAGGCTCGGGAAAGGAAGCAAGAATTTTGTTTTCCTGACTAAATAAAACAAGCCCGGGCAAACCTGTTTTACTATAAGAATATAAAAACCAGTCAGTCACAGTAAAACAAACAAAACAAAACCAACATTAGGCCAAGCCCTGTGACCCTGGCTCGCTCAGCTGTTCGGAGAGCCATGGCAGGAAGGTGACCGGGCAAACTCTTAGACTACAGCTCACACATGATCTAGACCAAGCCTCCCATTCTGTGGCTGACAGAATCAATGCCCATGGAAGTTAAGCGGTTTTGGCCAAGGTCACACAGCAGTTAGACATCAAGCTTAACCCTCTGGGCACTTGCCCCATGCTCTGTCCATCATACCAACATTTCCTCCTGGAGGAAGGAAGTCTGGCCAGGCCATCTCATCAGGATCCCAATCCCCCAGTGGCAAGTCAAATACGACTGGCCAGCTCAAGGAGTGACTGCACTTCCTTTGGACACAGATGCATCAATTACCTAAAATCATACCATTCAACAGTAAAACTAGAAATAAGAGCACCTTTCCCATTTATGAACATTTCCTTTTTGCAACTTTGTTGTAACTACTACATTCAAAGGCAATGGCAAATTTACTATTAAATTATGACCAATGTAAACCAATTAATCTTCACCTGCTACATTAGAATTTTGGGAGCCCCTCAAACTAGTTTAAAACCAGCCTGAACAAGTGATACACAATGTCGAAGGAACAGTTATTAAACACGGGCCACCCAGATTCAAAGTGACCAGCACAAGGCAGAAGACACAATGAAAAGCTGGGTTCAACCTTACGTTTTCTCAAAACAAGCATCTCTCCCCCCCCCACCCTTTTTTTTTTTTTTGCCCAAAGCTCTCAAAGAAAACAAGGTGCTTCTTAGAAAAATTGTAGCTCCCACTCCAGGGGCTCACCATACCTCCAAATATCCAGAAGTAAATTCAGACCATACCTTGAAATTTCTTTTTGATTGCATCCTTGGAGCTCGCATAGATCATTTTACTTTTCAGAGGTGCAAGTTCTGGTGCCCTAGATAGAAGGATGTCAGAAATGAAAAAACTTCTTTAGAGAAAGTATAACTTACATCTTGTTAAACATTTGCTTCAGTGACAGGGAGAGGGTCCTCAGACTCTCCAGAGAGTTTTTCTAACTACAAAATGTTTCTATCTCCCTGCCACCTCAGAGGGTGAATGTTATGGATGGGCATATGCAGAATCACTCAAGTTGACCAAGGTGAAAAAAAGTAAGAGAACCACTGACTAAAAGTAAGATTAATGTGTCCATAATAAAAGAATGAACATTGGGCACTTCATTGTATAACCCAGTTCTTTTTCTTTAAAATATTTTTTCATTTTTTATTAATAAAGGATTAAGGTCAGGCTAATAATCATATTTAAACAAGGTTTTTGACAGCTTTTCTAGTTGAAAAGTTTCAAAATACAAAAGAGTACAGAGAATAGTCTGTAAGTATCTGCCACCCAGAATTAAGAAATGCTAGTATTTGGGCATTTTTGCTTCAGAGATTGTTTTCTAGAAAAGAATAAATCACAAATAAAGTAAAAGTCTCCTTCTTTTTCCTCACCAGTCCCTTCATTTACATCATTCCAACAGTAGATTCTAACCACACAAGTACTTGTTTTCCATCCTAATCTAACATAATACATGTTGAAGTATCAAACTTGGAGTCAAAACCTGAGTTTCAATAATTTTCTTGAAAAAATAGTAAATCCACATGTATAATCTCATAATTCTCAATACAGCTTTCACAAAGATCTCTTTTTTAAGTTAAATGGCAACTCAGCAATAATTATATCTTAATTATCAGTATTACTATTATCTTGTATTTATAAAATGTTAGCATCTTGCTCCTCTTGAATGGAAACGTGCTAAAAACACAGCATATGGTTCAAATGCTGTTCAAAACACTTTCTTCACCAGCAATTTTGAAAAATAACAAACATTAATAATGGACAGAAAACCTCACACTGCTTATACATGAATGCCTTCTTTCCATCTATACCACCAAACCTCAGGCCTGCCTCTATACCACACTACCAATGTATCAAAGAGAAAATGGAGTTCAGTAAGGCCTCCCTTAACATCGTCAGAAAGTTCTTGGAAACTGACTTTAAGCAAAATGATGTATAACAAAACCATTTTTCCTCACCAATATGTGAATGAACTGATGTTACTGGAGGACCTGCTATACGCTGTTTCCTTACAGTGGCAGTTTCCAAGAACCCACTGACGATGTTAACTACTGTGTAGTTAAATACTTAATGACTGCATTTAGCTGCTATATACCCAGGACACTGAATGAACACCCATGAGCCCTGGCATGTGGATCTCAGCTAGTCTACACCCACCTTAGTGAGTAGAGATTCTATTCTTGGGAACCAGGAAGAAGGCAGTCTCTCTCTCAGAGGCTTATTCCTCCCACTTCTAAGGTCCAGTGAGGGAGGCAAAGCCATCACAACCTCAGGACTGGCAGATGTCTGAGCTACAAAGTATGTACTTTTCTCATGCAAATAGGTCAAGAACACGAAAAAGCCTTAGCTGTTCTGATTTTACTCTAACCAGATTGTTAAAATACTTTTTAAGAGTCACTCCCCAGGCCCTGGACAGAGCTTGTTATGGAAAATGCCTATAATAAGGATTTATTCTTTTCTTTAAAATAAGTAATAATGCAAAATAAACTACTGCACTAACAATTTCTTTTTCTTCTTTCTACTTTTATTTTCCAATGTTCTTTTATAAGAATGTATAGTTTTCATAGTGGAAAAAATACATTTAAAAAGTAGGAAAAACATTTCAAGTGAAGGAAATACTGACCAGTTTTTAAAAGCCTAAACCGTTAGCTGGCATATCTGCCACTCAGCTGTCAGTCCCGGCAGGGCAGAGACTGCATGTGTTTTATTCACAGATGTTTTCCAAGTCCTTAACACCATACCTGGCATGTAGTAGAAATACCAAATGCACCTTCGTTCAAATCAAAATTGTGCTAATTTTAAGTCTGATCAACTATGATCTTTATGTACCAGCCTCCATGAACAGTAAGCTGCCCCAAACACACACTCTGACCGCATATTTGCACTCCTCACAGCAACCTGGTTTGATCAAGTGCAATGAAGGCTTATGGACATGGAGCCGCAGTGTATGATCTAGAGTTATTTTCCTTTTAAACCTCACTTCTTTTCAACTCCTAGCCCCATGCCCCTTACACGCCAAGCTGTTGGTGGCACACGGCTAAGAGCTAAGTCCCTCCCTGCCTTACGAAGTATCAAAAGAAGCCTTCAACCACCTCCCCTTGGAAGCCAGAGAATATTCTATGTGGCTACCTGGCCATATCAAGGAATGTAGTATAATATAAATTAAATGAGGTATACAGGTACAACTTTTATCTAAAGCTCAATCTCATATATTGACTTACTTGAAAGACCAGAATAACTAATTTCAACAGCATTTCAAGAAAAAGGCCATGTAAAATCACTTTATAGCACTATCTGGAGCAATACTGTCCAAAAGATCTTTCTGTGATGGAAATGTGTATCTGTGCTACCTAATAAGGTGGCCGCTAATCACATGTGGCTACTGAGTATTTGAAATGTGGTCATTCATTCAACTAAGAAACTGAATTTTTAATGTTAATTTAAATTTAAATGGCCACATGCAGCTAGTGGCTATAATGTAGGGATAAGGCAGAAAAGGCAGATCAAGAGAGCCTGAGTGCAGCCATTTTGACTGATACCAGACCCTAACCACCCTGAAAAAGGAATTCGCCAGCAAGTTGCCAGCCCAGGACCACCCAAGGATGGATGAATTTACTAAGCTGGATGCCTCACAACCTGTGCTTACCTTTCTGTGACGACAGTTTATGATTAATTAACCTTTATGGCCTGACCTCAAGACAATGCTGGTCATGTACAGCTGTTTCCTAACAGAATTTCTGAACACATAACAATGTTACCGTTGCCTCATAAGGGGTCCTCCTCCCTCCTGCTCGGGAGAGGACCCCTCTCTGTCTGTGGAGTAGAATCTGCTGTCTTGTCTCCGTCTCAGTGAAACTTTCCTATAGCTAGTTGGCTTGCTCTCAAATTCATTCCCACAAAGCTAAGAACCCACTTGGTGAGCTCAGGGGGCTTTCCTCCCTTCACTGGAACAGCCCATGCATCAGCTACCCTACTGGACAGTGTCAAATGTAGAGCAAATCATAGTGGGGAAGGAATAGCACTAACTTCTTCAAAAGTAACAAACCATAGAGACACAAGTAAAGGGCATGTGTTTAAAACAGTGGGAGGCTGGCTCCTAGCACTGCATGTTGGAAATGTACAGTTTTGGCCTATAAGTAGGAAATTTAACAAAAGTAGGGAATTTTAGCTTATAAAAGCAGTAAATTCAGAGGATGCATAGAAACCTGCCTCTTGCCCTTCCCCCACCCAAAAAAATCCATTATTGAAAATCACATTCTTTCAAGTAGACAAAGAGCAGTCAATTTAGTTTTGGTCTCATGAATATCAATTCAGCTAAGATTATGAAACCTTGTGAACAAAAATTAAATGATGACGACTGCAAATAGCGTGAATATAAATTACTTTGGTCCCAGATCTGGTTCTCCAAGTGCTGACAATAAGAAAGTAACTCTCTTAATAAATTTCACAGCAGCTCAATATTCCTAACATTATCTTACCACAAAAAAAACATCAACTCTTCTTTTCTGGATTCCTTGGTTTCAAAGCTTGCATCATATAAAGCATAGCGACAATCTTTTTCAGGAAGCATTCCCACAAAATGCTTGAAAGGATCAGTTATGGTTACACCAACATCTCCAACCAAGATCTCTTTGCCTTCTTCTACAATGATGCACTTTTTGTCTGCACTGAGACAAAAAATGACAGCCTTCTTTCTTTTTTTGATTTCTTCTGGTGTGGAGCATTTCCTAACTTTCATGTCATAAAAAATGCGACATACTTCATCAGCAACTTGCACTCCTGAGGCCTATAATGAGAAAATAAATAAAAGGCTTATAATTTTTATTGTGCCAAATGTGAAACACTATTTAACTTATTATCAATGGCATATACTTAAATTTTTAAAGGTATATGCATTATCCAATTAGAAAACTAGAAAATCTAAGCTGTAATCACTACTAATTTCAGACATCAAACTTTTTTAAAGATCACATATATAAGTCATTCATCGCTATTATGTGGAGGTAAGGAACGATTCAGCTACAGCTGCCTCTCCTATCTTAAAATCTAGAAGGAAATGCTTCTTAAGGTACTGGATTATTTTCTTCTTATATAGGTTGCTGAGAGCCTTGACTATACACAGTTTGTATATTAATGATTCACAAAATTCCTTTCATAATTCACAGAAGACAGTCACAGCTGCTGGGTTGAGAAAATTCCATTCCTACAGCATCTGTTTCTCTAATAAAAGAAGAATTATGACAAGATTTTTGTTCTATTCACATTTCAAAATTATGTGATCAATATTTAATAACATTATTAGTCACTAGCCATTAAAATTTTGTTTCTAAAATCTGCAAGTTTTAAATTAAGATTAGAATATATAAGAAAATAATCACTGCTATAACAAAGAGGATAACTTATCCTTTTATCATATTATACTTGTTATTCTGGGATGAAGAACAGTTAAATAACATCTTGATGGGCCGGGCGCGGTGGCTCACGCCTGTAATCCTAGCACTCTGGGAGGCCGAGGCGGGCGGATCGCTCGAGGTCAGGAGTACGAGACCAGCCTGAACAAGAGTGAGACCCCCGTCTCTACTAAAAATAAAAAGAAATTATCTGGCCAACTAAAAATATAGAAAGAATTAGCCGGGTCTGGTGGCACATGCCTGTAGTCCCTGCTACTCGGCAGGCTGAGACAGGAGGATTGCTTAAGCCCAGGAGTTTGAGGTTGCTGTGAGCTAGGCTGACGCCACAGCACTCACTCTAGCCCGGGCAACAAAGCGAGACTCTGTCTCAAAAAAAAAAAAAAAAAAAAAAAAAACCATCTTGATGGAACAAGATCTTAAACCAACCTTTAATCTTTTCATCTTAAGGAATGTGCTATTAACATTACTACATCCATAATTTTTTTATGCTTCATTAACTACTTTGCATGTTAGCTTTTCTAAAGCAAGAATTAGAATATTAAACAATGCAAAATATTGATGATACCTAAAATTAATGTCAAATAATTTAAGAAATAAAAATGCATATAAGAGGGAAAGATAACCCCACAGAATAGGAGAAAATATTTGCAAATCCTATAAGAAACTTGTATTGAGACTATATAAAGAACTCTTACAACAATAAAAAAGACAACCCAATTAAAAAATGGCTAAAGGATTTGAATAGACATTTCTAGAAGGAGATACACAAATGGCTAGGGAAATGCAAAATTAAAACTATGAAATACCACTTTACACCCACTAGGATGGCTAAAATAAAAGAAATGGACAGTAACAAATGTTGATGAAGCTGTGGAAAATCTGGAATCCTCATATACTACTATAGAATTATAAAACGGTGCAGCTGCTTTGGCAAACAGTTTGGCAGTTCCTGGAAAAGTTAAACATGCAGTTAACATGACCTAGGAATTCCACTCCTAGGTATACACACAAGAGAAATGAAAACGTGTCCACACAACACCTGTACACAAATGTTCACAGCAGCATTATTCCTAATAGACCAAAAATAGAAACAACTCTAATGTCCATCAAATGATCGATAGGTTTTTAAAGTTAATATTTAAGAATTAAAAAATATCTCCACTCCTCTAACTCCCTAGTCCATGTTGGTTTATAAGTCACATTTGACCCAACAATTTTTAAAAGAAGGCAGCATCTGAAGCCTTACATGCAGCCAACCAATATCTGAGTATCTGTCAGTAAGTATCTCAAACAACATTCTAAATTCCAATTTGGAAATTAACCATGTACCATTAACTGAAAACAGAAAGTAAATGTGTATCTGCAATCATAATGCAGCTAAACCTCAGCTAACTTTGGCTACAACTTACCTTAAAAGCCTCATTAAGGAGGAGTTTGGGCTTTTTTCTACCAGAAATAAGGTATGTGGAGGCTTCTGATATCAGGAATACCATTAGACACTGGTGCTTGAGAAAATTAACACTGAAGACTGTGAAGGAGAAACTGGCACAGAGACGGAAAGCAGAACATGAATCTTTGAGACAATTACAAACACCCAGAGGAGAAAGCTCTGAACTACAGCAGTGAGACTGAAAACAAAAAAAACGCGAGGATATGTCAAAGTCAAACGAATATAGCTGAATGAGACATGAACGACTGGTATCAAAGAAGACCCAGGTAGTTACTAGACTGGTAACTAGACTGTGATGTACGAACTGAAGTGGGAATATGGCACAATATGACACATTAACTCTGAAGATTGTGCAAGACATTTAGGCGAAGATAGGATCAGTCAGCAGATGCAAACATAAGCATGGATCTCATAGGAAGACTTCACCTAATACATATTTTGGACTAGCCCTCACCATGGCGGCAACAACGTTAAGCAGCAAAAGAAAACCAATCAAGAAGACTAAGAAGAAATGATCAGAAAGCTAAGAAAAAGAAAGGGAGAAAACAACATCTTAGCAGCCAAGGGAGAGTATTTTGAGGAGGGAGGTATTTGAGAATGACAGAAAAGAGACCACCGGGCTTGGCAAGTGGGCCTGTGAGCATTTCAGCAGACTGGAGGAACAGGGTGTAAGTGCAGGGGAATGGGCTCAGGGCCCACAGGGAATTGAAGAGGTAAACACCAAAAACACAAGATGGTTAATGGTGAAGGGAAGACTGAATGCTAATAGGGAGATGTGTGTGACCATACTAGAAGTTTAAGAGCTTGAAGGAACAAAAGGAGAACAAAAACATTCAAAAACAAACAAAAAAACCTAACTAATATTGAGTACTTACTATTGCCAGACACTTCTAAATCACAACAATTCTATGAGGTAGCTTCTATTATGATTTGTAGCTTACAGATGGGGAAATTGAGGCATAGAAAAATTTGGTAATTTGTCCAGGGTTACACAGGAAATGACAGAACTAAGATTTGAATTTGGGCAATTTGGCTCCAGAGGATACTCTTAAACATTCTTACAATTAACAAAGTTAGAGATCTAAAAAGACTGATGAGATCCAGGTCACAAATGGGAGAGTTAGTCTAAGAAAAAGATACACATTTTCTTCTCTAAAATGGGGAAGAGGGGAAGGCAAAAACAGTGTGGAGGAGTAAGGAAGATATACTGCCAAAAATTGGGCCTGAAAGGCTCTATTTTCTCTGTAAAGTATAAGCCAGGAGGAATAGGGCCGGGGTTTGAGGGCACACTAGGTAAAGATTCAGAATAGCTATTGTGGGGAGTTCCAAAGGGAACCACCTAAGGACAACAAAAAGGGCTCTCAAGATTTCTTAAGGTTCAGCTGAGCTGGGGGAGGGAGTTAGAGGGGGAGGTGGTAGGGCAATGTGACAGAAAGCAGACACTGATGGCAGGGTAGGTGGAAGGACTCTGCATTTGCCCTAGAAAATTTTATCCAAGCTCAAGCTTTCAATCATCTACGAAAAATGACTCACATGTTGTTCAGACTTCTGCTCTTTGGAGCTCTCAGCCTTTATACCCAATTTCCTATCTACCATCTCCATCTGGATTATCTCAAAGGCATCTGATGCTCAGCATGTCTGAAATCAAAAACAAGCTGGTCTCCTCCTAACTAGTCTTCCCTGTTCAGTACCTATCACCATTCTCCTACTCACATAAGCCCCAAATCTAAACGACATTCTTAACTCCTTCTTCCTCACCTTACTTAGCTCTTTGGACTTCCATTTTTCTCCAAGACATTTCATGCCCCCTACCAATCCAAGACCAGCCTTTTACCTGGACTGCTACAATAACCTCCCAAGCAGTTGCAGAGGGGAGAGATTAGGTTATGTGTACACCACATTGTTTTCTCTTCCTAGGCAAACAGGAAGACTGCATTCTCCAGCCTTCCTTGCAAGTTCAGTTGGGGCCGGTCATATGTCTGACTTCTGCGCAGCCAAAGTGGGCACAGTGATGTAAACCACTCTCAGTTCTGGCCCTTTAAAAGTGATCTCTAAATATATTAAATATGTACAGCTTTTTATATGTGGATTTTACCTCCATAAAATGGTTTTTAAAATATAAAAAATTAAATTAAAAAATAAAAGTGATCTTAAGCTCTCTTCCCCTGCCAAGATGACTTTGGTGGACATATTTCATGATGGATGCTCAACCCCGCTGGACTCTGCATGATAGAGACAAATCTTCACTGTGTTAAACCACTAAGATTTTGGGTTTGTTATGAAGTTATTCTAATACTGTGGTCCCCAACTCCCAGGCCAAGCACAGCAGGTAAGCTGCGCAAGTGAATCTTCATCTGTATTTACAGCAGCTCCCCATCACCACATAAGCTCCACCTCCTGTCAGATTAGCAGTGGCATTAGATTCTCATACAAGCTCAAACCCTACTGTAAACCCTGCATGCAAGGAATCTAGGTTGTGTGCTTCTTATGAGAATCTAATGCCTGAAGATCTAAGGTGGAGCTGAGGTGGTGATGGAGTGGCTGCAAATACACATTATCATTAGCAGAGAGGTTTGACTGCACAATAAATGTAATGCGTTTGAATCATCCCAAAACCATCCCCAGTCCATGGAAAAATCATCTTCCATGAAACCGGTCCCTGGTGCCAAAAAGGTTGGGACCACTGTAATCTAATACGACAAGACTGCCTATGCCCACTGCCAATCACCTCCGCCCTCCAATTTATTCTCTACATTGTAGCCAGAGATGTGAAACATGAATCCAATCATCCTACTTAAGACATTTCAATGGCTTTCCATTGATCTGAGGGTAAAAACAGCAATGATATTTTAATATGCTACCCACCTCTCTGGCCTTATCTTACAGCACACACTCTCTCACTCTCTGTCTCGCACTACCCTGGCCTTCTTTTTCAATTGTTTGTATGTATCATGCTCCCTCCCACTTCAGGGCCTTTGCACATACTGTATACTCTGCCTGGATGTAGCACTTCTCTACATTCACTCTTTAGATCTCAGATCAATCTCAGTTTGCAGAAACATCGTCTGGGTCCAAACCACTACCACACACTCCCATGAGATCACATATCTCTACTCCATAGCACTTACCACAGATTCAATGCTCTCTCTTTAAAATTATTTAATTAATGTCTGTCTCCCTAAGAAGACTATAAGTTCCTTAAGATAGACTGTGTCTGTCTCATTCATTATTGTGTTCCCTTGAAAGAAATCAAAGACAAATGAGACCCCTAAGAAAGTTTGACTAATGGAGAACTTAATATATGTTAAATATATTAAGCATATATTAAATATATTAAATATAAAGCTTTAATACTTGGTAGAACATTCCTTATTCCCTGATAGACTCCAATGGAAGGGAATTTAAAGAAGTTAGAGCTTAAATGGAAGGAGCGTGGGGACAGAGGAACAGGCAGTCAGGGAGTTTTTCACTAGGAAGCATGGAGGTGACTTGAAGCACTCCACAACAAGGGCCCTGAAAGGATGAAAAGATAGTTCCTGACAAAGAGAACCCAGCAAATACAATATGAGAGGAAGATAAGGGAGAAGCCATTTGGACATTTGGACTGAGTTTCGGTGGAAAAGGCCTCCAATGGCAGGCTCAGGAGTCTGGAGATACTGGGTATTTTTAAAAAGAAAATGTAAGATGACCACAGTTGTGCTTTTGGAAAACATATCAAGCCATGCATAAGAGAACAAGAAGAGAACTGTAACAGGGAAACCAGCTAAAAGGCTAGTTCAGCAAGCAAGACAAGAGGTGATAAAGGCCCTCACTAGGTTAGTGACAACAGTACTAAGGAGAGGACAGGATGAGTGCTGACACTACATAGGTACAATCAATTGTCCTTGACAATCACTGAACTAGGAGAGGGAGGGTGGAAAGGAAGGACTCAGTTTGGTAATTAGGAGACTGATTAATGTTGCCAAATGCTTACTTCCTAATCTTTCCACCTTGGTGGCTTTAGAGACTTTGATATTAGAGCAATATGGTTCTTGACGCCTAGTAACATTATAATAAATTCTGCCTGTGCAAATAAACAACCACAAGGAAAAGTGTATGTTACAGTCAATGAATATACTTAAGTTCGTTATAGCTTGGTTTACTTAGTATATCCTAGAAATAGCACTGACATGGAAGAAATGGACATTGAACAACTGGTCCCTACATTCTTGATAATGATTTTTATATAGTAAAACTAAAACCATGAGAGCTCACTAAGGAAGGAAATAAACATTGCCCAGAGCTCCTCCCTTCCTCTAAACTTGATTCTCCCAGTGACAGCACATCTATTCTTAACAAGCTGGTGGCTCTTTTATACCTTTGACTGTAGTGGGTGAATTGGAAATCTGGGGTACAGATTAGTGGGATGGAAAGAAGATAAAATAATCCTGAAGAAACTGCAGTTTATTAATATCTTGGAGATCGGCCGGGCACAGTGGCTTATACCTATAAGCCTACCACTCTGGGAGGCCGAGGTAGGAGGACTGCTTGAGCTCAGGAACTCAAGACCAGCCTGAGCAAGAGCAAGACTCGGTCTCTACTAAAAATAGAAAAATTAGCTGGGCACAGTGGTATGCACCTGTAGTCCCAGCTACTCAGGAGGCTGAAGCAAGAGGATTCTTTGGGCCCAGGAGTTTCAGGTTGCAGTGAGCTATGATGATGCCACTACACCCTAGCTGGGGAGACAGAGCCAGACTTTTGTCTCAAAAAAAAAAAAAAAAAAAAAGAATTCCTGTATTAATTTTGATGGATTTGTTATCACAAAGCAACATCATGGTGAATCTTAAAACAAAACAAAAATGGTTGTAACAACAATATACAGAACCATTTGTTCTTTATCTTTACATTGTGCTTTCACCTAATAGAAAAAGGTCCTCTCCCATCAGTCCCATTTTTTAAATATTTGTCTAAAACATTAGATTATTAAGACTAACTTGTTCAGCTGTTGAGAAATCTAAAGTGTATTCTAAAAAGCAAAATCTAATCCAGTTTCTATTTTAAATTTATTTTTTAAAAGTTATTGATATTCAAAAACACAGTTTTAACAATAAAGACCATTAAAGGATAGTCTGACATAGCACCAAAATTTGCTGCACAGTTGGGAGGAAAAATCTTAAGAGCAAAAATAGATTGCTATCATAACAAGAGCTCTGTGATTACCTTAAAAAGATATGCTATCCACAACTTCAGTTTCTGTGTTCTGGTGTTCTCTACCAGTGACCACTGGAGAATAACAGCTGCTCTTAGAGCTCCACCCCCATGTCAAAATAGTAGCTGTTAAACAAATACTTCACTGCACTTTATCTTACTTGACTACCAGTTTTTAACTTGTTCATTAAGTATAATAGATCCCAAACCTACACGAGTCTCCTTTGGCAGAGCTTGTATGAAATATTGACAGTATAAAAAAGAAATTAAAAAGAACATAATCCCAAGAAATATGGAGATTCAAATTAGGAAGAATGAGTGAAATTTATTTGAGAAGCACTTAGACCCCTACATCCCCCGTCCGGAACTCCACTCTGCCACCCCCCACCCCCCTTACCCCTAGACTTCTGTAGTTTATTCTTTGGAGAGGGTAAACAGCAGTTCTTTCTGGCCTGATCATCATACTGAAAAGAGGATATAGGTGATTACACATAAATGAATGTTAAGACCTCCCCAACACCACCATGAAGCCTGACCATGAATTACTAAATCCTTAGTTGGATTGTTCTAGAGAGCCATGCTGTCCAATAGAACCTTCTGCAATGATGCAAATGTTCCTTTTCTGCACTAACATAGTAGCCACTACCATGAGTGGCTACTGAGCACATAATAAAACTGAGGAACTAAATTTTTAATTTTATTTTAAATAATTTAACACACAAAATTACCTCTCTTAATACCAGAATAGTATGTTTTGGGTAAACAAATTCATAAAACTACATTTCCTGCCTTGGAAAACAATACATTACTTAGCTTTATTGATTACTCCTGTCATCAAGAACCTCAGTTATCACACTATGCAATGACAGAATATTGCCTCCAAAGGTGAGGATTTCAACTCTATTTTACTATAATTATGGTTGACTGTTTCTGAGAGAAAGGAAGAAATTTGGAGGAAATTCAGATACACTTTTTGTTTTTGTTTAAAGTACATATTCTGAGTGTTAATTTGGAAGTGTCAAAACAACCAAAATGAAGAATGATCATAAAGTTTCATAGAAGAAGGCTTGACTTTAAGCAAAGACTTTACTTCTTACAGAGGGCATAACAAAAGTTCTCTGATTCCTTGAGGGAAAAAACCCTGGCTACTGAGGAAGAGCTGAAATAATGGATTTAATACTTTTCAATAATTTAATAATGGTTTATATAATAGCAATAAAGGTAACTTCATTTTATATAATATTACACATACGGCTATTTCAGATAAATTTTAAAATTAACTGGGAATATGTTTTTTAAATAAATTAAGGAAGTCAGACACTGAATTTTTTTTAAGAAACTATGTTCTCCTCCTTATAAACAGAATTTGGAACATATTTAACCTTAGAAGACCTTTTTAACCAGAGCAGAAAGCATACCACAGGGTTGAATCAGACTTACGAAAATCATATAACCTGAGCAAGTTAGCTAACTTCTCTAAGCCTCAACTTCATCACTTGTAAAATGTAAATTATGGTATTGCTAACACAAGGAAATTGAAAAGACAACACACACAGGGTTACCTAAAGTACAGTGTCTGGCAATGGAACCATTCAGTAAGCAAAGATTCTCATTATTAACCAGAAAATCTGGTTAGAGCTTCTTCAACTCTTTCTGGTTATCCACGTGGCCAATTCTTATTAAAACCTTTGGATAATGGAATGCTATGGATAAAGAAATCCAGACAACTCAAAACTGATACTGGAAACAGTAATTTCTATTTATTCTCAGATGACCAGAACTATGAATTAACAACAAACCTGACATTTGATATGTAGTTCTTCTTTCTTTCCATGACTATTAAATGCTTAAATAGCAGAGACATGCAACAGCAAAACAGAACGATAACAGTCCTCTTAACACTGCAAGATTCAATTACACTACCTCCTACCGTTCTACGCACAGCTATCATCTGCAGCCATAAATCAAAATCCACAATGATGAAAACTGGGGCCTATGAGGTGAGCCAATAGGTTTTGTCTTAAAATCCGTCCCTTCCCAGTATAGACAAGCATATCTTGGAAATATTTTGGGTTCAGTTCCACACCATAGCAATAAAGCAAATACCGCAATAAAGCAAGTCACACATTGTTTGGTTTTCCAGTGCATATAAAGTTATAACCACATTATTCTGTAGTCTGTTAAGTGTGCAATAGCATTATATCTAAAAAAAAAATACAATGTACGGGCAGGGCGAGGTGGCTCACGCCTGTAATCCTAGCACTTTGGGAGGCCAAGGTGGGGGGACTGCCTGAGGCCAGGAGTTAGAGACCAGCCTGAGCAAGAGTGAGACCCCGTCTCTCAAAAAAAAAATAGAAAAATTAGCCACGCCTGTAGTCCTAGCTACTCAGGAGGTTAAGGCAGGAGGATCGCTTGAGCCCAGGACTTTGAGGCTGCAATGAGCTATGATGACGCCACTGCGCTCTAGTCAGGTTGACAGAGTGAGACCCTAACTCAAAAAAAAAATAAAAAAATAAAAAAAAAAACAATGTACATACCTTAATTAAAAACACTTTATCGCTTAAAATTGCTGATAAAGAGATACAAATGAGCACGTGCTTTTGGAAAAATGGTGCCAACAGACTTCCTCGATACAGGGTTGCCACAAACCTTCAATTTGTAAAAAATGGAATATTTATAAAGCACAAAACAATAAAGCAAAGTGCAATAAAACAAGGTATGCCTGTATTAGTCAAGCAAGCATACAGCAAAGCCCCAATCTCTTGATAAGTTCAAAATGTGTAGAGCTGTTGCCTACAATCTTTTAGATTGTGCCTTGCTTAAGGGTGCCTAGCCTAAGGGGCAAGACAGAAATGAATTCAAGTGCATGTTCCACTAGCCAAACTCTACTCCTGCAGAACTGCAACTATTTGGAGGAGTGCCACCTGCTTGTCTCCTGGGGCTGCATCACCCAGCAGGAACACCATTTTCTAATTTGCACAGCCATTAGTAGGCTATCAGTGATCCAGAAAATGTTCCAAGTTAATGCTCTGCCTTAATACACTAGTTCATCCTCCCCACCCAAAACAAGGTAAATATGTTAAATTTACCACCAATTTCCAATTATAGAAATCCTATTTCACCTACAGCAAAGTACAGACAATGTCCTTGAGGCTGATAGCCTATGCAGACCAAATAGCAATTCTATTTGCTATATATTAATGTTTAAAGAGTTCCACCAAAACATTTTCATGGTTAAACCTTACTTAGTTGGCAAAAGTAAGGTTCACTTAATAACCTAAACTCCATAAACCAACCTCCCCACCCCACCAACAAGAAGGAAAAAACCTTCAAACAAGTCAGAAAAATCATCTCAACAGCCAAAGTAGATTAGATATAAAAAAAAAAAAGCCTGGTTACTAAAAATAATCTATCTCACTCACATTGTATGCAATCTTTTTTGTAGACAATCCTAACAAGGTTAACAGGTTTCCTACTCAAATTGAGAGACAGAAATCAGAAAGGGAAAGTAGGAACAATAAGAAGTTTTATAAACTCGATGGAGAAAAGAATATTCCCCAGTTTTCCCCACCTAGTGCCACCCCCCTCGTACAAAAACAAACAAACAAACAAACAAAAACAAACCTAGATTTAAAAAATGGAGTGGAGGAGGGAAAAGCAATCCAGGGATGATAGGCAAATAGTCCTATGCCATTACTGTTTTCTTTCAATGGTTTGTCAAGCCTTTTATGCCCTATCTCTAGCCTCCTTTCACACTTCTTCCTGACATGTACCCCTTGATTCCAGTCATGTACAACTCTTTACAATTCCCTGAATACACCATGCTCTCTTGTGATGCTTTACCTTCCTCCTCTTCACTTGGTTATTCAAGTCCTCCATGGTCAGCTCCAACATAACCTCCTCTGGGAAAGCAACTCCCTACTTGGCCCCAATCACCATCTCTAATCTAAATTACATGATCCTTTCATGTACAAACACATTTATTTCTATCACAGTATGATCTAGTACTGTGATTAACTGTCTGTTGGTTGAATCCTTCACCAGACTGTGCTTAAGAACTCTTAGTATCTTTATCAATCCCCCTGCCCAACACACACACACACACACACACACACACACACATACACACACACAATCCCCCATCTACTCAGAATTGTGAAGCTAACTAAATGGTTACTTAATCAATAAAGGTTATATACTTTAGTATTTCTGTTTTAAAACTTGTGGATATGTACTTTTTATTTTTAAAAATGTCTAGTATTAAGCATCACTTAATTTCAAGATGAATGCTACATGAAAGGCATTAATGCATATGTTAATCAACATGCAAAAAGCATGACCTTTATGTAGTCAATATCCTATAAAACAGTGGTTCCCAACCTTTTTGGCACCAAGGACCAGTTTCACCGAAGACAATTTTTTCCAAAAACCAGGATGATTCAAGCGGATTACTTTTATTGTGCATTCAAGCCTCTCTGCTAATTATCTGTATTTGCAACCTCACCCGAGCGCTAACATCACTGCCTCAGCCCCACCTCAGATCATCCATCAGACATTAGATTCTCATAAGGAGCACACAACCTAGATCCCTCGTATGCACACTTCACAGTTGGGTTTGAGCTCCTATGAGAATCTAATGCCGCTGCTGATCTGACAGGAGGAGGAGCTCAGGTGGTGATGCAAGTGACAGGGAGCGGCTGTAAATACAGATAAAGCTGCTCTTGCTGGCCTGCCCACCGCTCACCTCCTGCTGTGCGGCTGGCTTCCTAACAGGCCACTGGCCCAGGGACTGGGGACTGCAGCTATAAAACACATTTACACATTTCAAAATTTTTGCAGTCACCAGCCTTGTTAGACATTTGAGTCTGCAGTTGAAATAATTTTCAAAAAGCACTACATACTTAATTAGATGTATCTATTAGAAGTTTTATACAAGGTAGAGAAAATGACTATTTAAGGATTTATCAATATTAGAAAAAAAAAATCTTCACAACATTCTGCCTCATCCTTCACTAAGATAGGAAACAATTAAAATATACCCCTCCATTGGGGAATGGAATAAAACTCAGCAACAAAAAGGAACTGGTGATGAACAAATGCCTTATGCTAAGTGAAATGAAGCCAGACTGAAAGCATATGACTGTATGATTCCATTTATATGGCATTCTTGCAAAGGTAAAACTATAGGGATAAAAAAACAGATCAGTGGTTGTTGGAGATGAGAGAATGGATTAATAGGAGAAATTTTTTGGAGTGAAGGAATTATTCTATATTTTGATTGTGGTAGTATTTACACAATTGTATACATTTGCCAAAACTTGAAGAACTTACACTAAAAAGGTTGAATTTCACTCTATGTAAATGATCCTGAATAGAAAAAAAATATACATACATCTACTCTTTATTTCAAGTTTAAGAATATAAAAAATATTCTACTCCTCTTTGAGAAAGAGCATATTAAGCAAATAATAAGGTAAAGGTGAAAGATTTCTCTTGATTTAACAATCTTAGTTCTCTCTGGATAGTTAGCTAGCATGTCAATGAATATCAAACAAATCTGATGTTGCTGGTTAACTGACCTACTTCTGTTTCCCCATCACACCGTTTCTAAGCCCTACCAATTCCTCCTTAAATGTGTATTTCACATCTGTTCCCACTCATCTATTCGCAAGATCTCATATCATCCCCAAGATTAAAAATCTTTAATAATGCCCAAAAACCTTCAAAATGAAGTCCATATTCATTAACAGAACATAAAAAGCCCTTTATTGTCTGAACCAACCTACTTTTCCAGATTCATCTTCCACCATAGGCAATCCTATTTAATACTCACTAATACCTTTCAGAAATCAATTTGGCCATTTATATAAAGAGCCTTAAAATAATCCATACCCTTTGACCCAGTAATCCCACGTCTAGGAATTTATTCTGGATAAATAACCTACATAATGATAAAAAGCAGACAGCAACCCAGATATCACCACTATACAATTCATCTTTGTAACCAAAAACCACTTGTACCCCCTAAATCTACCAAAAGAAAAAAAAAAGTAAAATTTTAAAATGAAAACCCAGAAGAAAAAAGAAACCCAGACAGCCCTAACAGATAAAAAGAGGAAAACTGCAAAGTAAATTATAGTATATCCACAGGATAGTTTCTGATGTTGCTATTAAAATCATGTTTAAGAATTTTTTCATTGACTTATTGGCCATTTGCACATCTTTAGAGAAATGTCTATTCAAATCCTTTGGCCAAATGATTGGGGTGTCTTTTTATTGTTCAACTGTAAGAGTCCTTTGTATATTCTATATACAAGTTCCTTGCTAGATATATGATTTGCAAATATTTTCTCCTATTCTGTGAGTTGTCTTTTTCACTTTCTTAATGTTCTCTGATGCACAAAGGTTTTTAATTCTAGTGAAGTCCAACTTATCTATTTTTTCTCTTGTCACTCTGTGCTTTTGGTGTCACTGCCTAGAAATGCTAAGAAAACTACCAACAAAAATGCCTAATGCAAGTTCATAAAGATTTATGCCTATGTTTTCTTCTAGGAGTTTTACAGCTTTAGCTCTTACACTTAGATCTATGATCCATTTTGAGTTGAATTTTACATACAGGATGAAGCAGGGATCCAAATTCACTCTTTGCATGTGCACATACAGTTGTTCCAGCGCCATGTGTTGAAAACAGTATTTTCCCCCTACTGAATTAACTTGGCACTCTTATCACACTAGGAAATAAAGTTATATACTTTACAGATGAACTCAACTGTGTGAGAAAAATCTATATTAGCAGTCTCCAGATAATCCCTCTCTCATGCCCTTATTTGCATTACAGTATGTATTAAAATCTGTAATTATTTTATTCATTTTTTACTTATGTCGTAAATACTTCCCCCATTAGAATGTATACTTTGTAGGGACAGGGACTTTGTCGTGAATATTGTTGAATCTCCAGAGGCCTATGACAGTACTCGGTTCCTAGAAGGCATCTAATAATTATTTGTTGGAAGAATGAGTGTGAATGTGTGTGTATGTATATATGTATGTGTATTTATTTATTTATTTAGAATGGCTTGAAAGAAAATGCCCCAAATGTTAATACTTTGTTTGAAATTGCTATTAAAACTAAGTTTTTCCTAATGTTCTCGAATGAACATACATTACTCTTATCAGCTCCAAAATTAAGGTATTTTAAAGATTTGTAATACTCTGGATCAATTTTTTATTCCTCAAAGTTCTAAGAACCTCAGTTTTTGCCGAACTATTTTGGCTTCTTTTACAGGTTCCCCAAGCACAATGACACCATCAAATATCTAGTAGCTGAGATCTAAATCTTAGGAGTCATCCTTTATAATCTTTCTTTCCCTTATGCCACACATCCAAATTATTAGTAAGTCCTTCCAGCTCTTTGGATGTGGGGGTACCAAAATATGTATCGAATCTAACCACCTCTTACTATCTCCACTATTAACAAATTTTACTCGAAGCTACCACCATCTATTGTCTGAATAATAGCAATAATTTTTTAATTGGTTTTTGCCCCATTTGTAAATCCCCACACATCAGCCATAGGGATAAATCACATCTTGTATTACTACTTAACACCTCCCTACCACCACACACCCAATGGCTTCCTGATGTCATCAGCATAAAATTCAAATTCCTCACCTTTGGCCTAATGACACTTCCTGGTCTAGTTCTTGCCTACAATCCACTTCCTACTTATTTCCCCCTTGTTAACTGAATTGTTGCCACACAAGCCTTTTCTGTCCCTGGCTATGTCAAGCTCATTCTCTTCTCAAGGGCTTTCTACTTAGAGTTCCTTCTGCCCTAAATGTTCTTTACAGAGCTAGCCCTCTCTTGCTATGCAAGCCTTATCTCCAAAGTCAACCTATAAGAGGTCCCCCCTAACAATCCTAACTAAAGTAGCCAACTCTTCTAGTACTCTCTATTGACTACCATATTTTCTTCATACCACTTACCACTATCTGACATGACCTTGTCTTTTTTGCCTTCTTCCTCCATATTAGAATGTAACTTCCATGTGGAAAGAACTTTGTTTTTCTGCACTATATCCTGGTGCATGGACCCTATTTTTAGCATGTAATAACAGTTACATGCTAGTTTGGGGCATTTAACAATACCTCAAATATTTGTTGAATAAATGATTGCTGTTATAAACGTTGAGGACAATGCAGAGCTGTGTGTGATTCTTCACTAATTACTTCAGAAAAAATATAACTAAGAGTGGAAGACAAGATATTTTTACATCAAGAATCAAGTTTCCTGAAAAATCAAATTAATAGGAACTTGGAACTATTCTAAAGATATATCGAATTAGGTAGAGATAACATGGAATACTATATGATTAATGCTACACCACCAGCAAGATCTCCATGCCTTGACAGCCCAGGAAATGAGTGATTCTGCAAGATGAGAGGTGACTGTAGAAGTTGTCATGTCAGGGAGGTCTTCCCAGAGTTGACCCTTCAAGGATAACCTGCCCTTTGAACAGCTAGGCAAAAATCCCTTTTTAAAGACTTAAATAAGTGATTTTGGCTTTTTCCATTCAGATAGCAAGCAATAAAAAAGGACTATTACTCTAATTAGATCTAAGGTTGCCACTATTTAATATTATTATTTTAGCCAACATTGATAAAAACTTTACTATGTGCCAGGCACTACTTTAAACTAGTTATATGCATCACTCATATTGTTGCGATGGTAGGTACAATTATCATTCCCACTTGGAAGAATGATGAAATTGAGGCACAGAATAGTAAGTTACCTCAGGTCATAGACTTAGTAACTGGCAGAGCCAAGATTCAAAAAGCACAGAAGCCAGACTCTGAGCCTGTGCTTTTAACCACTTGTCAGTATAGTTTAACAGAAAGGATAATAATATCTACCTCATTCGGTTGCTATAAGGATGGAATGAGGAAGGTAACACAATGCCTGTCATAATGGGAAATACTTACAAATTACCTAAGACAGGATTCCTTCCTATTTTTTCATTTGTTATGCCCTCATGTACTTTTCTGTGATTCAGATGCCTCAATGAGCATCAAATTCTACTCAGTTTCATTTTTAAGGAAAGGAAGGGAATGGACATTATTGAGGGGTTTCTGTATGCCAGAATCATTTTAAAGGTATTACTCTACTAATAACTGCCTTATCTATCTTGAAGGATTTCACTTGTAAGACTCAAATTAAATTGTAATGCAGTATACAAAGAAGAGGTATTATTCAATTAGTTCAGTACTTAAAACTCAATTTCCACTGCATTAAAAAAAGGTATACAGGAATAGAAGGTATAAAAATTAAAATAATCCATCTCCATAGAAACCTGTCCTTTGTCATAATTAAGAATGCCCTCTTGTTCTTTGAGTAACATCTGTGTGGGCCTGCTAAGAGGTATCTTGCTATTGAAATGTACAAACCCTGCCAGGCATGGTGGCATGTACCTGTAGTCCCAGCTACTTGGGAGACTGAGGCAGGAGGATAGCTTGAATCCAGGAGTTTTGGGTTGTAGTGCCCGAGGCCAATCAGGTGACTGCACTAAGTTTGGTATCAACGTGGTGACCTCCCATGAGGAGGGGGACCACCAGTTGCCTAAGGAGGGGTGAACAGGCCCAGGTCAGAAATGGAACAGATCAAAACGCCTGTGCTGAAATGTATAAACCCCATCTTAAAAGCACTCAACAGTCTAGTTTCACAAAACATCCTAATAAGTGCTATAAAATAAATTCATATGCTAGCTTAAACGTGCAGAAATGCAAAGAATTAGGTTAGCTGGTACCCATACTAATTTCCCACTACAAACTAAATAGGCCACTCCACAAAGTCTAAGCCTGGTCCAATAAAGTGGCCACTAACCACATGTAGTTTATAAAGTGAGTCCTTTAAATGTGGCTTGCGGGACTGAGGAACTGTATTTTTAACTTTATTTCATTTTAATTAACTTAAATTTAAAAATTGATTCCTAACACCATTAATAAAAAACTTATATCTGAAGCAACTTGGGTAGATGAATCTACTTTTTCAATTATAAATTTTATGGTATCTAAATACAGATCAAATATTTCCAATGAAAATGTGGCATCTGAATTGTGCTTTCAGTGCAAAACATACATACACTGGATTTCAATTTTTATGAAAAAAGAATGTAAAATTTCTCATTAATTTTTATAATCATTAAATGTTGGTATAATATTTTGGATATATTAGTTTAAATAAATTTCACCTTTTTAAATTTTTTTTAATGGGGCCACTAGTAAATATAAAAGTACACACATAGCTCACATTTTATTTCTATTCGACAACATTGGTCTAAAGAGTAAACATTCCTATAACTAGAGTGTTGTTCTGAAGAGTCTTATGATGATTTGAAAATTCCTCAAAGTTCCTGAGCTTAATAACTGACTTCCAGAACAAGTTGGAAGAGTCTTACCTGTATTTGCCTGTGCTTTAGCACAGCAGTTAACTTAACTCTATTACTACCGGTTAAGTACCCCTTACCCAAAATGCTTGGGGCCAGAAGTGTTTCAAATTTTGGACATTTTCAAATTTTGGAATATATGCATATACACAATGAGATACCTTGGGGATGGAACCCAATTATAAACACAAAATTCATTTGTGTTTCATATATACCTTATACCCATAGCTTGAAGGTAACTTCATACAATATTTTTAATAATTTTGTACATGAAACAATTTTGACTGCAACTATCTCATGAGGTCAGATGTGGAAATTTCCACTTCTGGTGTCATGATACTCAAAAAGTTTTGGATTTCTGGATTAGGGATGCTCAATATATCCAAGAAAATACCAACAAAAAGTGTGAACCAATTAAAAATAAATGCTAATTACATTTATAAGCTACTTTCTGAAAGTAAATCAAGATAGGAATATGGGTAGGAAATTCATTTTTGCTTTTCTGTGATAAGGCAAACAGAAGTAAAAACCTATAAAGTAATGTAAAAATGTTGAAAGGACTAAATAGACTTCCTTTAATGTGATCCAAAAGCACAAACACAAGGACAAATGACCTTCCATCTATAGTATGAACTTAAGTTTCTATCTTTCAAGTGCTCATCTATGCCTTGCTGTAACAGAACAAGTTCTCAGCCTTTTCACACCTTTAACTAGAGATTAAATTGTTCATTTTAAAACTTTAATTGCATTTTTTACCAAAAATCAATTGCTTTTTAAAAATCTACATACAAATTGGTTCTTCAATTTTAACTTAAAGCAAATTACGGAGCAGAGTAAGCAGCATGTAAGCATTACAATGGCAGGTACTATAAAACTAATCTTAGAGCTAAGAAGCACTCTAGACCAAAAACTATTCAACTCAACAGGGGTCCTTGCACAGAAATTTTCATGATGAATATAACAAATATGTTCAAAGTACTACTGAGATGCATGAACCTTATGTTTATTTTTTAAGTCTATACCTCTCCGAATGGAAAATATCAAGAAAAACAAATAGGAGATAGCTCAGAAGTACAATTCCAAGTGAAAACTTCTCACTTCTAACATCAGTGCACAGGGATAGCAGAAAAGCTGTGGCTGAAATATTTCTGAAGCAGTAGGTGTATGCCTTTCATAGATAGTCTAGAGAGGAATATTATGCTATAAGGGAAGTAAGCTCAAGATAATTTAACAATCTTCTACTTACTTCTCTTTTTTTTGGAGACAGAGTCTCACTCTTTTGCCCTGGCTAGAGTGCCGTGGCGTCAGCCTAGCTCACAGCAACCTCAAACTCCTGGGCTCAAGCAATCCTCCTGCCTCAGCCTCCCGGGTAGCTGGGACTACAGGCATGCGCCACCATGCCCGGCTAATTTTATATATATATATATATATATATATATATATATATATATTTAGCTGTCCAAATCATTTCTTTCTATTTTTAGTAGAGACGGGGGGTGGGGGGGGTCTCACTCTTGCTCAGGCTGGTCTCTAACTCCTGACCTCGAGCGAGCCGCCCGCCTCGGCCTCCCAGAGTGCTAGGATTACAGGCGTGAGCCACCGCGCCCGGCCTATTTCTTTATATGGTGTGTGGTTTACACATGCAAACAGCAGTGCAATAAAGAGACTAGATCTAGTTACTCAGACTATAGTGTTGCTTTGTTAAATTCAGTTTTTCAAGAGTTGCAAGATTTTTTCAAATTTCAAGTGTGGTATGCTTCATCTCAAAATATTACTGAAAAAAATACATCATAAAGTTACATTAACATAAAAACACAAATAAAAAACAGTCATGGTTATTTGTTTTGTATGTTTGGTTTTTAGACTTTTTTAAGAGAAGTCTTCGGTTGGCAGCAAATTTGAGTGGACAGTACAACAGAGTTCCCATGTATACCCTGTGTGTTTGGTTTTAATGTTTTGGCTAGATGAACTGCCTAGGAAAGAGAAAGGAATAAGTATAAACTGGAGGATGTTAATCTCCATGGCGCTTGGCAAAGAAGGAACTTTATCCTTAATCACTTTACATTCTACCGCTACCAGGAGCCTAAAAACAGCAGGTGGCTAGAATCCACAGAGTATTGAACTTCTGTTATTCAGCAGCTTAAGAGGCCTAGAAAAAAACTTATGTAGCAGAGGAGAGGAATATTATTAGTCTTCAGTATGAAGTTCCGGCATTGTGACAATCATGTTCTTGTTGATTTTTTTAAATGCTGGACTTACTTTATGGCTCCACAAATAAGCTTAGATAAAGACATAATGAGTATTTACACAATGTCAGGTTTACAGAATGCAGCATTCAAAAACATAACATGAAATAAACATATGAAATGCTCAACTCATTCCTAATCAGAAAAATGCAAATTAAAATAATAAGAAACCATTTCACACCCATCACATTGGCAAAAGTTTTATGGTATTTTTCATAACACCAAGTGGTGAAAGGAAATGGAGAAACAGGCTGTAGATGATGGGGTGCAAACTGGAAAAAACTAACAGTAGAAAATATGTATGTATGTCCTCCAACCCAGGGCTTTCACTTCTAGATATATACCAAGGAGAGATACACACCGGGGGGCAAAAAGTAATACAATGTAAGATATAGCATGGCAATCACCTATCATAAAAACAGTTTGTAAGTAGACCAAAATTAAATTTAAAAAAGCAAAAAATTGGGGAAATTTCCAAACATCTGTCAATAGGTGAATGGATAAACCTGTATAGCCATACAATGGAATATTATTCAGCAGTTAAAGAACCAATTTAAAAAATTAGCCAGGTGTGGTAGTGACACACGCCTGGGAGGCTGAAGCAGGAGGATCCCTTGAGCCCAGGAGTTTGAGGTTGCAGTGAGCTATGATAACGACACTGCACTCCAGCCCAGGCAACAGGGCAAGATCCTGTCTCAAAATAAATAAATAAAGAACTAAAGCTACAGCTAAAACCAAAAAATCACCTCCTCAAAAAACCCACAAAGTTTAATTTTTTTTCAAAGAGCTACAAAAGAATACATGAAGGATAACATTTATATAAAATTTTAAAAACACATCAAGGCAATACACGTTATTAAGGATACATTATCTATAGCTGAAAGTATGGGAAAATCAGTGAAAATAAAATATATTAATTTCAGGTGACTGTTTAATTTTACCTGACTCCTGTGAACCTGGAAAGCAGTGATGGTTAAGAAATCCACCCCCATCATTTTGTGCTCTGGGAAACAGGTAGCTGAAAAGGACTGGCCTGTTGCATATTCCCAGAAAAGAAATTAGAAATGTTCTCCTAATTGCAATAGCCGTCTTCTTAATTGGCATATTATGTCTTTGACACAAGAGTGGTTATCTCTGGGGAGGGAAGGGAATGGGATGAGGAAGAAGATGTATATTTAGCTGTTACGGTAACATAAAAATCTGAAATAAGGCAAAAAGTTAACTTTTTATTTGGTAGAAAGAGATCTGTTATTCTGTATACTTTTCTCCTTAAAATGTTTCAAAATCAATGTTTAAGTTATTTTAAAGCTTGATATGGAGTCAGAAAAAGTGATTTCTCACAAGTCAATTAATCCTTTACAATCTGTTTTTTTATATGTTAAATAGGTACATGAACACATGCCCAGCCTACTTCACTGGTTGTTATAACTGAAAGAAAGTATTTTTGCTAATCACGTGGTAGAATACATTTGTAATTCCTAAGCCAATTAACTCAGTTTGTTGGAGCAAAGTTCAGATGAAAGTAAAGGTAAGGGTTTATCATGCAGACCTTTTAATTCTATTTCCGGGGCAAGATTACACTCCTACTTTCCAGACAGCCATATAGTTAAGCTGAAAATGCACACTTTGGTTACAAAAGGAGGCAGGCAAGTCTGCATGTGATATCTCAATCCATACCCAATAGAACTACTGAGCAAATAACCCTAGGAACTTGATGGTGGGCTGGTCAATAATCTTTGTACTAGGAGGCTGGCACACCCAGTACACACACACAAAAGTTTTGTTTGATGTGTGTAAATGTAGTTCAAGGAGGTAGACTTTTTTTTTTTTTTTTTTTTTTGGCAACACCAAATCTCACCCTAAAGTGCCCAGGATGATGATTTTTTGAGTTGGTTTCACATTGCTTTATTTCAAGTGCTTCTAGAAGACTTGATGAGTATCAGGAAGTGATTCTGCTAATTTAAAACAAATCCATCAGCGGTTAAAATTTAATATTAAAAAGAATAAAAAGAATCTTGGAACCAAGCATCTAACCTAGGATAAGAACCATAGTATTATTCTCTAATTGCTGGACTGAACTAAGATGCTCCTGTGCTCATAAAGCTAAATACAAAACTAATCTTTAAAAATGGTCATCTATATTCTGAATTCTCATTCTAAACAGGTATCTAAACAAGAGTAGTTTGTAAGGTCTTCCTGACCTTAAGGCCAACAAGTTTAAAATGTATTTGGAATCTGCTCAGCTTTATTTCTCTCCCCGCCAAAACCAGAAAATATAACACACTCTTCCTTTATTTGAATGTACAGAATTACAGAAGTTAAGCTTTAACTGAAACTAATCATTTAACTGAAGTTAAAATGTTTGGTCCTATTTTCAAATAGAAAAATAAAGTGTATTAGCAACTCAAAAAAACCAGAATGTCAAATCAGAAGACCCAAGAGCAGGCTCCAGTCCACTTTAAAGCACTTTCACAGAGTGGATGGACTTAAACTTATCAGAACTCAAAGCCCTTAGATTAAATGTCTTTCAGTATAAAGTAGTACATCTAAAATCTTAAAGAGGTTAAAAAGACTTAAGTTGCTGAGCCTTTGTAGCTTATAGCGTTAAACTAAACAAGAACCAAAAACTGAAAAATGTCAAATCCCTATTACATATCTTCAGTCATCTGTTAATCTTTTTCTTTCCCTAAAAAGCCAGCCTACATCTTCATGAAAGTGGCAATACCTCAAGAAAACCAAAATTGTAATTCAGTGAAGTCTGTATGCAGATAAGCTATTACCAACTGCTTCCAGGCAGACAGATGCACTAACAGTGTAATATTTCTAGCAAAGTCTGGTAAGGCTTTGCCTGCAAATCATTGACCAAAAATGGTAACAGTCTGTGCAGACTACAGAAAATCACAAAATGTTCTACCTGATCTGATCCCCTGGTTGAGAATACTGTTTTACAGCAGATTAGAGTGACAGTTTGGAGAGGGAAAAGCATGTAAATTAAGCACAATGTGAAAATACTGAGCAGAATCTATTTACTTTTTAGTGACCTCGGTAAATTAACTGACTTTTTAAAAGCTCTTAAATTTGCTTGTATTAGCATACCAGCATCATGCCCACACCCTGCACACTAAGTTCTGGTAGAACCAAACTGTTTACAGGTAAAATAAAATTTCTAACCATACATGGACCAATTGGACAGGAGAGGGTTAAAAGGGACACTGCCAAGCTTGACAAGCACAATGAGAGTGCTGCTGAAAGCTGATTGCCAGATTAAAAAAAAGAAAAAGAAACAAAGCGGCTGCAAGGCCACCCTGTTCTACATCATGCCAGGGTCATGCTCGTTAGCGATCATTCCGCCCTCTAGGATCGTTCAATAAAGGCCTTATTTTCCTTATTGAGATGGACAGACCTCAACGACCGAAACGCGCCCGAGTCACTGGCCGCTTCAGCGCCAGCTTTCCGGAAACCCGCGCCAGCAAGACTGTCGCCGGATTCCGACGCCCTCCCGCCCGCGAGTCTGCAGACCCCGGGATCATTCCACGGTGGGGGTGCTCCACCCGGGCCACTCGTGCGGAGTCACCGCGGAGGCCACGCTCCGGGGCACCGGCCTCGCAGCAACTGGGAGCGACGCAGCGGCGGGGGATCCGCCCCAGGGTTCTGGGGCCCAGCCGAGCCGGCCGAAGCCCGAGACCATGCTCCGCCCGGAGACTGCAGCCGGGCCCGGATCCCTGCCTCGGCCGGGTGCGGCTCGCCCTCCTCAACCCCGACTCCGCGGCGTCCCGGAGATACGCCCCCTGGCCGCCTCAGCCCGCGAGTCGGGCTCCCTCCAACTCACCATCTTCACCGCAGTGGTCGCAGGGACGCAGGGGAAGGAGCCGGCGGGCGCGGAGACTGCAGAGCGTCCTCCTCACTGCTGCGGGCCGAGAGACCGAGCGCGGAGCTGACGCGGCGGCGCAAGTCTAAGAGGGGCGGGCGCGCCTCGGGCGAAGCGCGGCTGCGCACGTCACGCACCGCCCGCCGTTGCTACGCAACCGGTCGGCCTGGCAACGCCCCGTCCCGGCGGCCGTCCCGACTCCGGGCGCGCGGGGGCCTCCCTCACCTGCTAGAGGCTTGCGGGGTGGGGTCCCCCTCACCAGCTCCGGTGTTTGGAGGTGGGGGCCAGTCCTCCCTCGTCTGCTGGGGGCGCGGAAGCGGGTTGGACTGGCGTCTACTGACGAGGAGCGGACAAAAAATGACGGGCATATGTGTGTTGGGGGGGTCCTTCTTCCCCTCCTCGGGCGGGGCCATGTGACGCCCCGCCCACTGCGCCCCCCGATGCCCTTACATAGAAGTAGTCACCTGGCCAGGTGTGCGGCGCCGCGGGGGGCGGGGCCGAGGCTGGGGAGCAGAGGGGTGGGCGGGGCCCGCAGAGGATGGGGTCACGCGGTAGGAGCGGCTGGAGCAGAGCCGCGGGCCGCGGCCCGGGGGACGCATCCCGCATTTTTTACCTACTTTGGTGCGATTCCCGCCACCCTCCCCTGATTGGCCGAGCCCGGTACTTCGAGCCCTCGCGTGAGGGGAAAAATCTGCACATTTTTCCTCCTTCCCGAGGCGACCGTGGCCGTTCAGAGTGTTCTGTGAGTCACCGCTAATTTCAGGTCTGGAAAAACAAGGAGTGATTTATTTATCTTTGGGAACAGCCGCGGGAAGGAGGCCTGGCGGCCCGCAGGGGTGTGGCTGGGAAACGGCAGCGTTGTCTTAGGACGATGGCGCCAGCCCCGCTGCTCTGCTTTTTTGGGTTTTTAATTTGGGATTATGTTTTTTCTAAGGGCGGTTGCATCAGAAACACAGTTTCCAGAGGGCTAGAAGGCATCCCAACGTTTTTCCTGAGGGTGTTGTTGTGGGAAATAAAGGGAACAGAAAGAATTTACAACTGGGATGATTATTTAATTTATTTTTACTTAAAAAAAAAGTTTTACTTAATTTAGGCTACTGAGAACATCGTGGCCTCTTCCAAAACTATTTTAATTCTACAAATATGGGGCTTTTGGACAAGATGGTCGGTATGTTTTTTGCTTTTTTCTGGGCACTATATAAAATCTAGGTTGTATGTGGCTTTTGTTCTGCCCACTCAACATAGAAATCCATTTTACATTACTCTTTTTTTGTTAGGACAGTAAGCAAGTTTTAGCAATTTTAAGACTCTACCACCTGCTACAAGATTTTTGGCCGACGAGAGCAGTGGTTCTCAATTTTAGCATGCAGCAGAATCACCTGGAGAAGTTGTTCAAAGGCAGATTTTGTGCCCCAACCCCAGGGTTTCTGACTCTGTACTTCTAAGGTAATAATTTGCATTTTTATCAATTCCCAGGTGGTGTTAATGATGCTGGTTGAAGACAACACCCTGGGCTGATGAGAAAGAACCCACCTGTATCCAACTGCAGCTGGAATTGTATTTTTCTGTCTACCTAGGACTCCCCCCTCCACCTCTAAGTATCAGGCTTCCTTTCTAGTCCAAAAATGAATAGCGCTCATTTAAGGACACATGTCTGCCAGCTCCAGCCTCTCACTTCTGCATTTCATCCTCCACTCTGCCACGAGAATTGTGTCCAAACCTAAGGTTCTGGTCCTGTTACTTTCCTGCTTAAAATTTTCTCCCCCCTGCCCCCTTGCTTAAAAGTTTCAGTGGCTTCCTCCAGAATCCTTAGCAGGTCAGTGGCCTTTCTGCCTCTGGCCTAAGCCTACATTTTCTGCCCTATCTCCCACATCTTCCAGAGTGGCCACTGGTCTTCCCGGACTAAACTTCTCATTCCAAAACACTTGCACTTCCTAACTGCCATGATGATGGGCCTGCTCATTTCTCATCCTGGAATATTCCTGTCACCTCTCCCCTCTGAAGACTTCACTGACCACATCCCAAGGGATGGATCCTGGTTCCTCCTTCTATAATCCTGCAATTCATCACTTCTCAAATTGTAATAAGTATCAGTTGAAAAGAACCCAAACTCTGTCAAATAATTTAAAGAGGTTTATTCTGAGCCAAATTTGTGAGAAATTACACATAAAGTCGTAAATCAGTACATGGAAGGTACACATTGGTTTGACCCGAAAAGGCAGGACATCTCAAAGCAGGGGATTACAGGTTAGAGGTGGGTTTAAAGATTCTTTGATTTGTGATGGGTTAAGGAAATGAATCTTTGTCTAAAGGCTTAGAATGTTTTAGGATCAGAAAGTCTACTCGGAAGGCTGAGGCAGGAGGATCGCTTGAACCCAGGAGCTCGAGGCTGCAGTGAGCTATGAACCTGCCACTGTACTTCAGCCTGGGCAATAGAATGAGACCCTGTCTCTTTAAAAAAAGAAAAGGAAGTATGTTAACCAGAGACAAGCCATCCATGTATGGACAAATACCCAGACTCAAGTGATAAGTAAATTGACCAGCAGGTGTGATTTAAGCTTTGCCTTATATAGCCTAAAGCCTGTTAATGAGTTACAATGTATATCTCTAAGAAGGGAGAGGAGCATGGTGTGGCTTGTCTGAGCTCCCTTCTCATGGCCAGCAACTCAGCTTTAGGGTATTTCTGGGGTCTCCTTGGCCAGGAGGCGGGGTCCATTCAGTCAGCTGAGGGGCTTAAGATTTTTAGTTCATGTAAGCATCCAGATCAACTGGGGATCTTTTAACATGTGGACTCAGGAATTTAGAGGTGGGGTTTTAGATGTCTTCATTGATGCAGATGCTGCTGGTCTTCAGACCACAACTTTGTGTATGAAGGTTTTACAGATTTTCCCTACTGTTAATGTGGCTCCATAATTATTTGTTTGCCACTGCTGCCAGATTAGACGGGGAGTTCCTCGAGGTCAAGGGATATTTAGGATACATTAGTATGAATTGGCATAGCCTATGATACATATAGGTGTTTAATAAATGTTTGTTAAGTGAACCAATATCTGAAGATGTTTTATGATTTATCAGGCAGACTTCCATATTAGTTTATTGTAGCCTAATATGAGCCCTCATTTGTAAGGTCTCATTGAACTTTAGCCTCTGCATTTACACCCATTTAGTTTTCTAGATATTTTCATTCCTCCTCACCTACAGAGGGAAAACTTAAACATAATGCCATAGACTGAATGTTTATGCCTTCCCAAAGTTCAAATGTTGAAACATAATCCCCAATATGATGGTAGTTGGAAATGGGCCTTTCAGGGGTGGTTACGTCATAAAGGCAGAGCCCCCCTGAATGGGATTAGTGCCCTTATAAAAGAGGTCCCAGAGAGCTGCCTTGCCTTGCCCCTTTCACGATTGTGAGAACACAGAAGGTACCATCTGTGAATCAGAAAGTTGGCCCTCACCAGATACTGAATCTGCTGGTGCCTTGATCTTGGACTTCCCAGCCTCCAGAACAATGAGAAATAAATTTCTGTTGTTTCTAAGCCACCCAATCTATGGTGTTCTAATAGCCCAAATGGACTAAAACACATAAAGTTTCTCCTTAAATATGAGATCAGTGTATTCCATTTCTCATTTAGAAAACATTTTGCATACTTAACAATCTATGAGTATATCATCACTTTCATTTAAAGCCATTAATATGAGTGGCAGGGAAGAATAAATTATACATTAACAAGGAGCTTAAAGAGAGATGTGTATTAATAGATAGTCTGGGGACTGGGCCCGGTGGCTCACGCCTGTAATCCCAATGCTTTGGGAGGCTGAGGGAGGCCAATCAGTTGAGGCTAGGAGTTCCAGACCAGCCTGGACAACATAGCAAGACCCATCTCTTTAAAAAAGTCTGGGAAAAGCTCCTTTGCCAGGCAACATAATCCTGTCAGTATATAGCATACAAAAAACTATTTTTAGTCTCTCCCCTACCTCCCCACAAATTAATCTATTCCCTATCCTCTGCCCTTATTTATGTCTGTAGTCTTTTTTAAAAATAATTTTAACCCTGTAAGTAAGACGTGAATATAGTCTCATTATAAAAGATTCAAAGGGCACAATAAAGGGAAGCCCTTGAGCACCTATTCTCCTTTCCTGTAATCTCAGTCTCTTCCTCAGAGGTAATCACTGTTGTCAATTTAGTGTATGGCCTTACAGAGAAATACACCTTGCACATATATTTTGTGTAATGGTTTTGTACTGGTTGTGTAGTTGTAGTGTGCTTTTGTGCACTTAATAATTATCTTGGCAATCTTGCCAAGTCAATAAATCATGTCATTGCTGCAAAGCATGACTGTACATTATTTAACTTTCCCCTGCTGTTGACCATTAGGTTATTTCCTGTTCTTACCTATCACAAACAATGCTTCAGTGAACGACCTTGTGACTGGCCGTTTTGCATACTTGGGCTAGTATACTTCTTAGAAAATTCCTCTCATTCAAATTACTAGGTGAAAAGGAATGTGCATATATTTTTATTTTTATAATTACATATTGCCAGACTGCCTTCTAAAAAGGCTATCCCAATTTGTAATCCCTCCCACAGTATTTGAAAATATTTGTTTATTCTCCATTGACTTTTTATTAAAAATTTGAGGCATTTTGGAACAGGCAAAACTAAACTATGGTAAAAAAAAATCAGAATAGGTGTTAACTGGGGTGGGAATGTAGAGTATTGACTGGGGAGAGGCCTGTGGGAACTTTTAGGAGTGAGGGTAATGTTTTTTTACTTCATTAGGGGTTTAGGTTACGTATGTACATTTGCCAAAACTCATCTTAAGACTTGTTTATTTCACCATATGTAAATCTTACCTGGAAAAGAAAAAAGAACCCTTGCCTAAACAAATACTGAACTCTAGTTAATAATACACGTGCTGAAATGTTTAGAGGTCAAGTGTACTGAAATCCACAACTTACTTTAAAATGTATCCCCAAAAATAAGATGGACTGCTATATTGATAGGTAGATAGACCTGTGATAACAATAGCTTATTAATGTTAATTGTAGAATCTAGGTGGAGCATTCAGGTGTTCACTGTATAATTCTTTCAACTTTTCTGTATGTTTGAAAATTTGGAAGGGGCAGTTTGAGGGGAAAGAAAACATTAATTTAGCATGTAATATTAATATATGTCAGGCACTATTCCAAGAATGGCATGGACATCATTTTGTTACTTCCCAAACAGAAGGTTTCATTTGCTTGGTGGGTAGCAAGTCAATAGACACAGCCAAGTTGGTTATAGCAAGTGGGTTTATTACTTGACGCAAGTAATGAACACACCAGGGATAGTTCCCAAAATAGTGTGTCCCTGAACAAGGGGGTTGGGCTGGTTTTGTAGTCAGAGGATAATGATGTGCGATCTGACAGAATCTTTCAATGGGGTGATGCCAGGGCTCAAACTGATTGGATCCTGGATCCTCCCATGCAGTGTCCACTTCTTAATTCCGTCCCCACTCTTTGCTGCAAGCACTTAGGTTCCCACCGTGGTTGCATGCTTGGCTCATCTCGGTGTGCTCGGGTTACAAGACCTTCAGCCTGGGCATTGTTGGCAACTGAAAAACAACTCACAACTTTGTTACTAAAAGTTGAGCCTGAGCTGGATTGATTTTATGGGGTTACAATCTCAGTTAGTTGTCCCAGTAACTCTTTGAAGCTTCCAGGCTATTGCTCTGATCTCCCTCCCTTGCCCACTTTATCCCAGTCACCTGGGCTTCCTTTATTCTTCAGATGCCCAGGACATGCTCCTACCTCAAGACTTTTGCATTTATAGCGTCTCTACATAGAATACTCCTTCCCCAAATATTCACAAGCTTTGCTCCTTCACTTTCTTTAGGATCCTGAAGAAACATTATGTTCTCATGAGGCCTTGTCTACCTGCCTATGTAAAATGGAAACTACCATCCCAAGCACCCTCTGTCTCCCCCTTTCTGTTTTATTCCTGTCATTATATTTATTATTATCTAACACATTATACACTTTGCTTATTGTCCATCTCCCTTACTAAAAAGTAACTCAAGGCTGGGGGTTTTCTCTGTTTTGTTCATTGCCTTGTCCCAAATGCTTAGAACAGGGATTGTCACAGGGTGCATATTCAATAAATATTTATTAAATGAATAAAAATAGTATTTTAGTAAGGATTGTATTTAGTTGTAAGTAACAAAAACTTACAAAATAGTGGCCTAAGCCACTATTAGATTTTTTGTGTGTGTGATGTTTACTTTGTGTATAAAAGAAATGCAGAGGCAAGCAATTTAGATTCATTATATTAACTTGGTGGTGTCCAAAACCCAGTTTCTATACTGTTGCCTTGCTGTACAACACTTTCCTAAGGTCACTTCATGGTCCAATATAGCTGCTAGAGCACCATCCATTACTTCCGCATTCTAGGCAGAAAGAAAGAAAAAAAGATAAAAAGGCACCCCCTTTTTTGTGGAAACTTCCCATGTAGAGTTTCTGCTTTTGCCTCATTGACCGGAACTTAGTCATATCGCTGCAAGGGAGGCTGGGAAATGTGGTCTGTTCTTTAACTAACAGAGTGCTCAGCTAAGACATCGGAGTCCCTCTACTAAGGAAGAAGGCGGAAATGGATATTGGGAGATAACCAGCTGTGACTGCCATAGGTAGATATTATTACTGGTCTCATTCTACAGACGAGGTAAGGTGAAGAGACGTTCCGTGGGAGCCTAGGGGAATAAGCGATCTGACCCCAAGCCCTTTGCCACTGGGCCACATGACACATCACTTGGGGGTGAGGCTGAACAAGAGAACTGCGGCATTTCTTGTTGCTTCCTCAATACCCTCTGAGGGGGTGCAAACCACAGAGGGCAAAATGAAACAAATGGAAGCTGTAGAAAATACATTCTGGACATTCCTTACTGCCCATAGCCTGGTGGACAAGGCAGCCCCAAGGGCCCTGGCATCTATTTTAGGAAAAGGCTAAATATATTTAAGCATATTCATGGGAATAATACAGTGCCGCTTTGTAACATTATTGATTCCTTTTTTAGTCCTTATGATAGAGTAAAAGTCATATACCACTATTTTGTAATGTTAAAGACTGACCAATTATATGTGTTTTTCAGATAATAGTGTGCCGCTTGAGTTAAACCATGAGAAAATGGAGTAGGAAGTGGCACAACAAGCTTGACCAATGGTTCTTAACCCCTCTTGGGCCATATGTGCCCTTTGAGATTCTTACGAATAGTATAAAACCTCTCTCTAGAAAGATAGATGTTTGCTCCTACTCACAAAGCTTGGCCTGTAATCTCAAGGAGCTCATGGACTGCCCTGAAGCCCATCTATTAAGCCAGATGTTTCAGGAAAGTTTTTGGGAAATGTTCTAAAAAGGAAACACAATGTAGGGATAAATGAACAGTCTCACAATTCCTCATACACGCACCCAGATCAGAGTAGATATCACAGTGTTTATCAGTTTAACACGGAACCTTCCGGACTTTACAATACAGAGCATTTTAAAGAATACAAGTAGTCTCAACGGTACATATAGGACTGCAACTTGTTTTTATTCATTCATTCAGCAGTTTCTCTTGGGGGTTTATCCATGTTGTCCCATTTTTCATAAGTATGGTACAGTCTTTCTACAATTCTAATCTGATTGTTGCACTTCTGGAGAAAGAAAAATGAGCTGCCAAAGATTCAGAAAGGGGCAAATGAGGGAATCAAGGTGTTTTGTTTTGTTTTTTTTAAGAATAGACTAAATGAATTCCAACTCTTCAGGAGGTAAAGAAGCCCAAGGGTTGAGTGTAATTACAAGTCATAAAATCATGACAGGAGGAAAGTAACTAGAAAATTTGTAGCAAATTTTAACGTATAAAAATGAGAGCTTTTCTGAAAGCTCAGAAGAAGTCATTTTAGGAAAAATAGGAGGACTATTTTACATGGGTAAGAATGGGAGGAAAATGACATTTGGAGAAGAAAAGCATGTCACAGACAGCAACAGGCTGGTAGTGACAGGCTTTCTGGTTGGGACCCATTTTTGCTTACCCTGTCCCATTATTCTCTGCAGACTTCTGCCTCTCCCACAGCTACTGTAGGACGTGAAAACCTCAGAACTGGCAAAGTGCCCACGCCAGAAGCTGCCAGGTAATCTCAATGCACTGCCGGCACCCTGCTGGGGCTGGGGAGGTAATACCAACACTTGCAAATGGACTGCCCAGGCTGGATGGAGCTTTCCTTCCCCTCCCCTAGCTCTGAAGAGGAAATATTTATATCCTAGAATAGAGAGGGGTGGGGAACGGGAAATCATTTGTAAGGGACAGGGCCTCCTGGCTGAGGTGTGAGATTGAGCCCAGGTTACAACATCAGCGATTGCTCAGCCCGGTGCGTCCCTACCTGTCTCTCCATAAACTCTCCAGGAGCAGCACCAGTTCTCACTCTTCCCCCAGGTATCCTCTGCAAGCCCAGGTAGATGGAAATCCTAAGGACATATGTATGAGTCTGCAGATAAAGATAGAGGTAAAGAATGAGACATAAGAGGAATCCAAGAAAGAAAGACAGCAAGCTGAATCCACACAAGCAGAAGAAACAGCACAAGAAATTAAAATGAGCACAGTATTCTCAGAGAGGTAAGGAGAGATATTGGGAAGCCAATAACAGAAACTAGCAGTTATGGAAAAATTGGAGACATTAGGAATAAAAGATTCAGTGGATGGGGTGGGAAACAAACTGGATATATGCAAAAAACAAAAACGTGAATCCAAAGATGAGGTCAAGAAATAACTCAGAAGGTATCAAGGAGAGATAAAGAAATGCAAAGAATAAGAGAAAAGTGTGAAGCAAGGAAGATAGAGGGAAAAGGGCCCATGTTGCATAAAGGAATTCCAGGATAGTGAAATTAGTAAAACAAGAGAAAGAGAAAGAAATATTTGCAGAAATAATGACTGCAACTTTGATTCTACTACTTTTTAAAAATAAATTACTGAATCCGTTGTTTCAACATTTATTTTGTGTCTATGATGTGCCTGCTCTGTTCAGAGCTATGAATAAGGCTGACAAGGTTCCTGCTGTCCTGGAGCTTAAATTCCAGTCTGCCAGAGGCCAACAAACAGCTAAACAAAAAAGTCCCGGGTTGTGAGTGATAGGTTCTTTGGTGACAAACAGACTGATGATATGACTGAGGTTAATTGGGGGTGAGGAGGGTGCTATTTAAATTGGTACTCAGAGAAGTCTTCTCTGAGGAGGTGGGATTTAAGCTGAGGCTTAAATGCCAAGAAGGACCCAGCCATGTGAAGATCTGGAGGGAGAGCATCCCAGGTGGAGGGATGAGTGTGGCGTTCTTCTTCAAAGAACAGAAGGAAGGGGGCTGGCAAGCCAGAAAGGTGGACCCAGATGAGGCTGAAGGGTAACCAGCAATCTGATCATGTAGGGCCATAGAGACCATGGTGGGAGATCAGGGTGGATTTGTGAAAAAACTGAATTATAGCCTCAGTATTGAGCGATGTATTTATAGTCATATTATTTTCTATTACATGAGCTTGAACAGTTTCCTGCTGATAATATTCAACTGTCTTTGACCTACAAAAACAGGAATTTCTTATGGTTCAATCTAATGCATGCTAACCAAGTAGGAGTCTGAGCTGCCTGGACTTTTCAAAGAATTGTTCACATAATCTCATCATCAATTATTACCTCCTGATTTTCTCATATGAAAGAGAGGAGCTAAGTGTTAAAAAATAAAAGTTTGCATTCAAGTATCTTGTTTACATTCACGATGGGATGCCACTTTGAAATTTTTCGGTTAGATTTGACAGATGTTCACTGAGGTCCCACTGTGTGCCAGCTGTGGCCATGTTAACTGCCAGGAATATGAAGATAAACAAGGAGATCACAAGTGAAAACAGATAAATACCAAGATATACTTGGCCTAGCTTCCCCTGGAAATTCTCAGATACTGACTGGTGGGGCAGATCACGCCAGGAGATGTTACCAAATCTGATGGATGAGACACTCACTGAGGAAGGAAGTGTTTGTCAATGACATGGCTTCTCACGTATGTTGGTGAATCTGAGTACAGAAGAGATGGCTGCAGGGGTTACTTAGAGTTTGATGTTTGGAGGAAGAGAACACCTAAAGTTCTTACCAAAAAATTAGACTCCATGGTTCATGGTCCAAGATACATAAGATAGATGTCAATATTAATGGCATTTTTTGTATGTTTATTTGTTTGTTTGGTTTTTTACAGATGGGGTCTTGCTATGTTGCCTAGACTGGACTTGAACTCTTGGGCTCAAGTGATTCTCCCTCCTCAACCTCCTGAGTAGCTGGGACTACAGGCGAGTGCCACCACTCCTAGCCATGAATGGGACTTTTTGGGTTTTTTGTTTTCCTTCGGGGACTGCTCTGGCTTAAACTTCCTAGTTTTCCCTTCTTCTGGGTGTGGGAGGAAGGATGTCAAATGATGGTTCAGCCAAAGAAACCCAGTTCTTCCGGAGGAGGGAACTCAAAGTTATATTCAAGGACAACTCCGCCAGAAACAGCCGAAGGGCAATTATCAGGATGTGAAATTAGTGTCTTTTAGTATAACTGTCTAATTTTTGTCACTAAGACTCCAGTGTTTTTATCCTCCAATGAGGTATTTGATTCTGGTTGACACGAGCTCTAATCTCCCCTGGCCCTACTGTTGACTGGCCAGGTGACCTCTGCAAGGGGCACCTCTTTGAGCCTCCTTGTCTTCACCTGTAAACTGAAGGTGTTAATGAGTTTGACCCCTTTAAACTCAAAAATGTGATGCCTGTGCTCTACAGATTTATCGAGCACAGACTTAGCAATTTTTGGAATATCCTAGTAAAGCTAAGGCAGGCCCTTGAATTTTGATTTATAAACTCTAGGCGTTGGGCTCTAGACTCAGGGTCTGTTTTTTATAGCAAGAGCAATGAATTGCTATAGTTGTCCAGACTACAAATGCAACGGGTTCTCCCAGCTATCCATGTCTGGGGAAAGGGAGCTGACTGGCGCAAAGGGAGCAAACAGCATTAGCTTCACACATCCTTACACGTAAATGAGTCAAATATGTCACATCTTGCAATCAGTCCTGTTCTATTTTTCTTTTTGGGGGGTGGGGGGCGGTGAGTGACCAGTAAATTCAGTCCCAGTTGTTAAGAGTTTGTCCTCTAGTAAAATTTTCCAAGGTGGAAGGAATCACTTGCTCATTTTTATTCTTGATCCTGTGGAAAGACTTCCCTCCCACCCCTTGAGCTAGTGAGTCACTTCCTCCCTGCAAACTTCTAAAGCTTCCTTTCTTCTTCAACCCAGACCCGGCCCTCTGGAAAGAGGTCTGGGCTGCTGGGTGAGCAGCGTGCTTCAGGCAGCACACCTTGGATGTGTGCTGAAGGACTTTTGAAATGTTAGAGAAGGAGTCTCCACCCAGGAGAAAGTATGCATGTGTCCTGATAAATACCAACTGTTGGATTCTAGGTTCAGCATTTTTTTCCTTTTATTTTAAATAACTCTAGGGAAAAAACGCCCATACAAGGTACAGCGGCTTGCGGGTTTATTTTATGACTCATGGAAATTTCTAAAATGATAAATATTGGCTCAGCAGTAGCCTGACATAAGAAACACTCAACTAAAGCACCATGGTTACAAGAAACAAAAAGAGCACATTCAACAAATAAACTGTGACTCCACTTCCAAGCTTTCAGAGAAAAAAAAGTAGAAAGCAAGGCCTGGAGTCTGTGTTTCCCTTTCTAAATGGCCAAGGTTCCGTTTGTCTTTCCTGAGGTCAGAAATTTCCCTGAGATGGTTGCAATATCTTCTTGGCCAGGAAGACATTTCAAATGGCTTTGGTTCTACACTTTATTTATTCCAGACTCTTTTTGGCTAACATAATGAAAAAACATTACCAACCATAAAAATTAATGAGGATGAAAATGAAAATATTTTCTCCTCAAAAAAAAAAGAAAAAGGAAAATAAGTATTTTCCTTGCTGAGTAAAAATTCTTCTATTTCTGCGTATATGACACTGGGCATCTTGGAGAGACAGGAATCTGGAATATCAACTTGTTCCAGAGAAAATGTAGAGAGCATGAGCCACATATGATGGTTGAGGTCCTCCTGAGTTGAGTTTTTATTTCTTATGAAACAAAGTCAGCATTACTTTAACTTCCCATCAGCCAATTTTGTTTTCTACAGAAAATGTAATATACTAATAAACATACTCAATGAAAAGGCTAGTGTAACCACTTACTGAAAACTAGTAATGACTAGCTTGAATCTGCCTTTCAGCCGGTTTATCCTGTATAACTGAGGTTTGTTAACAGAGCAGCATTGCGTATTAGCCATGTTCTTTAGAATCGACACCCCACACGTACACACACAATACAGTCCGGAATCACAATAAACACGTGGTAAAGAGGATTAATCACAAAATAAACCAAGCAAAGACTCAGGCTACTATTCTGTGCTTCAAATAAAATAGCTAATGGGACTGTTAAACGTGGGAAGGTCCCAGGCAAGGGACCCAGAAGGTGGCACCAAAGGTGTGTCATAAATCTGCCAGGTCATGCCATGGACACACAGACTTCCCTAGAGCAAGTGGGAAGCTGAGTGGGGCAGATGTTGGGCCCAGGACTGAGACTCTAGAATCCCTCATTGGGAACTTGGGAGGCAGAGACAGCTAAAGCCATTCCAGAAGCTCCTGCAGAGAGGCCAGCTTGAGGTTGGGGAGAGATGAAGTGCCTGGCATGGTCTGGAACCCCAGGGCAGGTGGCAAGGGAAGTACAATGGGACACTGCATCTGACTGCCCTCTGACCCAGCTGCTGAGAAACTTAGCTCAAGTTTCTCCAGAGAGAGAAACTGGGAGAGCCAGATTAATCAGAGAGATGTGACGTGGGTCCCGGTGTTCGGTGCTGGGAAACAGGGCTTCTCCTTTGGAAGGCTTGGCCCTCTGTACTTTGCCTCCCTTTGCTTCTCTGCGCTCATCTCATATTAATCACCATTGCAACCTGATGGGGAGGGAGCTCTCCCCACTGGCACGGCAGTGGCAGGAGTGTCTCTGCAGGTAGCCAAGGTGACACTGGCAGGCACAGTTGGGATGGCTCAGACAAGAACACCTCACTTCACTGTCTGCCAAGGGACAGGGCCTGGGCCCGGAGCCAGGACACAGATAGGGCTAGGATGTTCTGCTGGTTGAGCCAAAGAGCATGAAAGATAATTTCAGAATAGAAATCACCTTAGTGCATTTTTTCTGGTTATTAAAAAATACAGGTTTATTGGGGGAAAAATGTGAACGTGTATAGGAAAGAAAATAAATGTCCCCTATTAATTGTCCCATCACCTTTTTATCTAATAATAAAAATGTGGGTTTTTAAAACAAAATTAATTATGCAAATTATCTGGAAATATCTTCTTTTTATTAAGGAAAAAAACCCACTTCTATATAGAAAAACTTCGCCTTCACTCCCCTGCACTCTGTCACCCAGACTGGAGTACAGTGGCACGATCATAGCTCACTGCAGCCTTGACCACCTGGGCTCAAGTGATCCTCCAGCCTCAGCCTGCTGAGTCGCTTGGATTATAGGCGTGAGCCACCATGCCGGGTTCTCAATCTTTTCCTTAGCAAGCTCTGAGGCAGTTATTTATTTATTTATTTTAGAAATGGTAGCCACATATATGGGCTCTTCCCTTTTCACGTGAAAAGAACACAAAATGATCAGATTATGTAAAATTTATTTCTCAGTTTAAAGGAATGGAATTTATAGGTGTTAATTATCAGTTTAGTATATTTGAACCTTTGTTCAGATGCAAGCGAATTTCGTAAAATGTTATTTGTCCTAAAAACATGAGTGGTTTTAATGACTGGGGAAGCTTATTGTTGCATCTGCTAAAAGCTTGAAGACTTTTGGAAAAAGAGGGATGTTTTACTTTTATTCATGAAGGCTTGGCTATTCCACAGCACTGTGAAAAATATTAGATACATCCCCAGCTTCAGGCAGAGGAATTAGGGTTTAAACTCCATATATTATTTTCAGCTCTATTCTTTTGATGGGAACTCACATACAAATTTTTAAACGTTATATAATTGATCTCTTGGCTTAGTACCTCCATTAAAACCAGTATAGAATGAACACAGGTTTTTTTTGTTTTTTTACACTATTATCTCTAGGGACTTGATTTATTAAAATAAATATCCCGGCCTGCGTGGTGGCACACGCCTGTAATCCCAGTTTCTGGGAGGATGGCTTGAGCCCAGCAGTTGTTGACCAGCCTGGGCAACATGGTGAGACTCTGTCTAGAGGAACTTCGCTAATTTCATGATATGTGCTGCCCCTCCCACATGCCCTCGGCACTCACCTCTGCATGCCCAGGGCTGCAGAACTCCCTGCCATGTTCTGTCCCAGAAGTGTCACGCCCTAGCGAGCAGCCCTCAACCAATGACAGACAGGGAATTGGTGGATAAGGACCCAGCGTCAGCACCCCTTGCCTGGGATATCTCTGTGGTGTGTTGAGGCTGTCTCCCAGAGCCCTCAGCTGCATTGAGCGCCAGTTGCCCCCTGTGGTCACTGAGGTCACACTCCCATCATTGGCTGTCTTCCCTTCCTGGCCTCACTTCCCCATTCTTCTACTGGTGTTTGGGATCACATCCCAGATACACTACTTGTACTCAAATCCTTGCCTCAGGGTCTGCTTTTGGGGGACTGTCAGACAAATGCTTAAAATAAATCGGGCCATATGCAAAAAATAATGGCTACTCCTTATTTAGTACTTGCCATGTGCCAGACACCATTCTAAGCACATCATTTAACGCTCACAACAACTCTTTTGGGAGCTCCTATCACCTCTAGTTTACTGATGGAGCATGGGAGGCTTACAGAGGGTCAGTGTCTTGTCTAAGGTCATGTAGCTAATGGGCCATGAAGGATTTAAACCTAGATTATTTAACTCAAGTGGCCATGGTTTTAATCACCATATGTCCTGTGACATAGCATATCAAGTTCTTCAGACATCTTCACTGGTACATATTTAATAGGCTTTTGAGGGCATTGTGCCGATGGATTTTGTTGATAGCTATTTTTATAATGTATCAGCAATAATAATGTTGCATAACTTGGATTGTCTGCACTTGTCCAACTGAAATCCAAGTCACATGCAAGAAGCTTTTCTTTTTTCCAACCACATCAAGAAGTTCCAGTGTTTTCTTTTCTCCAGACTCTTCTAAAATTAAAATCTGCTTTTGCAGCTAACCACTGTTGCTGCTGATTTTGTTAAAACCAGCTGCCCGGCTTAAAATTTGTTGTATGATAAATAAAGGTCACCATTTGTGCTCTAATAGCAAGCTGAATGGATCCAGGGTTTTAGCTGGTTGTGACATTGTGTGAGGCATGCTCATTACTGATTTGAAAGGCAACATTTCATGGGCTTTGGATGACCCTTATTTGAACTGAAATATTCTTCTAGCTGCTGACCTTATCAAGTTTTTTCTTTGTTACAAGGCAAAATATTATGCTCTCTGCTCTCCGCCACTGTTGATCTTCAGAAAGAGTAAAACAAATGTTTTGTGGTTCCTAGAAAATGTTATAAATTTGTTTCCCAAGTTAGGTCATTGCAGTTGCAAAATTTTTCTTTCGCTAGAAGACTTGGCCAAAAACAACAGAGCCAATCTTCAGCCATTATTTCAGGGAACAACAACAAAAAAAATCTCAAGATTAGCTAGGAGTTGCTGTCTCCCTTTCCACTGAAATAGAGACAAATTCCTCTAGCTGGGCCTAAACTATTTTGAGATAAATCTCTTTCTCTCTTTATAGAGATACACTTAGTTTACTGGCTGACTTCCCTGGTTTTTGAAATTGCCCTATAACATTTTGGAAGACATTTTAACTTTATAAGGCAATTTATCATAAATTAATTTTCAGAAACTTCTTGAGTCAACTGGAAATAAAAACAAACCACATTCTCAGGCTATATACTCTAATTCTAGTCTAATTTTTTTAACTGGGCATTTAAATTTAGGCTTCCATTTTAAATAATCTATTGGGGGAGACTGATTCTTTCCTTTGAACTTTCAGAGACTAGGGAAACGACATTGGAAGTTTCTCTCCAGAAATATCAGCCATCAGAGAGGTGGTATTACTTCATAGGTAGTGTGATGTTAGTAAATGTTTAACAACTGACTTTCTAGGAGGGAAATATGCTAATTTGTAATGTTTGTCAACCCCTGTGGTGTAGACATTCTCGCCTTGGCTAATTTGGAGCTACTGATAAGGTGTTAACTAGCTTGAAAAATTCCTGAAAATTTAACAATTTGTTCTCATGAGTTCCTAAGAGGCAGCTCCAGAACAACACTGCAGGCAACCTAGCCAAAGAGTGCCCCAGTTGCAGGCTTGGGAACATTATTTGTTGGCTCTGCCATGCCCTGCAATTGATCTTAGAGATTACTAGAACATTCGTTATGTAGCAAACCCTCTCAGAGTGTGTATGTTGCCCAAAAACTCAGGGTACCTTAAAAAAAAAGTACCCTGGGAGAATTCGATCCAAAATATACTCCTTAATTGTTGTTCTTGCCAAGTCATTGAGGTCATTGAGGTCAGTCCAGGGGCATTTTAGAGAGAAAGAAGGACCACTCTCAGCTCTGTGGCTCTGGTTTAGACTGCTATGTTCAGCAAAACCTGACCACAGGGCAAAATAAGCAACCAGAATCCAACTTGGATGCTACCCTTTGTAATGGGTTTTGTTTTAGGTTTACATCTGAAAAGCTGCAGCCTTTGAGAATGCCTGGGAAGTGTCTTCATTATGTATCACTTAAGGACATCTCTTTTTTTTTTTCCATCTTCTTAAAATAGAAAGCTCTTTTCCAAGGAATTAATTTTTCCTTTTCATGTGTCTTGTAACAACAGTCATTCTGCTGACTGGTGCACTGTTTTCTTTCTTAATGAACGTATTTTTGTTCAGTCCCTGTATAGTTCCTCTAATGATGAAAGACAATGTAAACCTAGCCATCATAGTGGAGAGCAAAGTAAATCTCAACTTGGGGCGGCTGCTACCAAATTTGACCATGCCCTCTGGAACAGCCCCCTCAGCAAAAATGGGGTGAGAAGGCCATGGGCTGCTGAGAGCCCTTGCAATGCTTCATCTCCGGCCAAGCAATATCCGGCCTCCCCATTTAAAAGTTTCAAGATGAACCTCGCAAAAACTTTATCTTTCATTTCAAGTTTCTATGTAATATTCACTTTCACTTTTTTTTTTTGGAGACAGAGTCACACTATGGCCCAGGCCACAGCTTATAGCCCAGATCATAGCTCACTGCAGCCTCGAACTCCTGGGCTCAAGGTGATCCTCTCACCTCAGCCTCCTGTGTAGCTGGGACTGCAGGTGGGTGACACCACTCCTGGCTCTGATATTCACTTATTCTTTAATTCATTTTATTGGGCACCTACTTTGTGTTAGAAGCTTTGCTAGCTGATAAATGAGATATTGTATCTCTTGGGGTTCTGAGGTTTCTAATGGGAAATAAATGGCATAAACAAAGGGCTTAACTGAAGAGAATTTAATGATGGGACAATTTCCAGAGTAGTGGACAACATCAAAGGAATGGACAAAGCATGGTGAAATGCCCATGGTGTAGTAGCAATAGCAGGAAGCCATTACTACCTCCAGGCCTAAAGGGGCAAGAGGAAAGCACCTTGAAAGGGAGATTATGCTCAGAGGGAGAGGGAAGCAGGAAGGGAGTCTTTCTAATCTCCAAGTGATTCCCATTTGCCAAACCCTACGTGGGAAGCCGGAGGATGTGGGAGCAGGTGATGCAATCTGGGAGGACTAACCTAGGGTTTAGAGAGGCATGAATAGGATGCAGGATGGATCTCTGGGGGGATCCGCAGGTAGAAGATGGCCATCGGGGAGTGACCAGCAATGCTATCAGCCCTGCCCTCAAAGAGCTGCAGTCTAGTAAGAATAACCACATGGCAGGTCTGCCAGGGTAGCAGAGGGGACAGCCTTAGCCAGAAGGGTGTCTTGGCCTGTGGGGGACTTGAGTATGTAGAACTAAAGAGCACTCTAGACATGTATTAATATTTGTGTACATCAATATGCTTCATGGGTTGGGTGGGAGGTGCGAAGGAGTAAGGAAGATGAGGGTGACAGGCAAACGGGGAAAGGATAGTGTCTGCTGGCTGGGAGGTAAAGCCTGAGGACACAAATTTTAAATAAACAAAGGGATGGGAGTCAGTAGGAGTCAATCATGAGCAGGTAGGTGGAAGACTTTGGAATAGCAGGATAATATTATATTTATATCACTTGTGGCCCCTTTCCCAATGAACTAATGAGTCAGAGGGTTGGAATAGGTATTCTTTGAATTTTGGCCAGACCCTGCCAAATGATGGCAGTCTTCTGTAAACTGGCTATTGTTAGAAATTTTGTTAGAAAACTTCACATGGAGTTTAGATCTGAGAGTTGAAGGTTAGGGTTTAAAATGTACAGTCTCAGTGTGCCTTACTGTACTTTCAAACTGTGTACAATCTGAAAATGGCTGATAAAATAGCCTGTGATATCGTCCCTCCTAATTGCAGGTCAAAGCTGGGAAGCTGGTAAACTTTGGAAGACAGAACAAATTCTCTTGTGAAATAGTTCAATGAGTCCCTGTTGATACCAATAGGAAACTAGACTTGGACCTATAAAAACAATGGATATCCCAAATGTATATTTAAATCCATAAATGTATATTTCTTTTTCTTTACAAGTTTATCCAACCTAGAGATGAATGTATATTTCTATCAGAAATGTATTCATGGATGTGTATGCCCGATTCCTTGGGATCCATCTCCTAATTGATACAAAGCATGGTTTGGAACATCTGCTTTTTAAAGGCAGAGTGAGCATGCCAGTTGGCCAACTGTGGCTTGATAATATATCAAACCACTTGACAATCTAGTCCCAGAAGAAAAGGGACTGTGGTTCAGATATAGGCTGACCCAACGTGAGAGTGGTGGTAGGTCTGTGTAATGATATCTTAGAGAGAAGTACAGAGCAGAAATATGAATACCATGACTAGACTTATATCCACAGAAATTACAACTGTGAAAGCGACTTCTCCAGACTTGATCCTCAGGATGGCGCCTGCTGGGACAATGACTCATTTCTGCATCCCTGAGGTCATGAGTATGGCACCTTTCATGCATAACCAGAATGATGATGAATTGGTGTGACAATGTCTCAGTGACATTCTAAGGCTGTGCCCCACTGTCTGGTGTGCAGGGAAGGCAAATCCAGATGTATCTCAAAATTCTTACTGTCATCAACATCATTATGGTAGGTATTAAACTCCAACTATGGTAGGCCAAGGCCATGATACCAACTGGTGAATCAAAGGAGAGTTTGTGCATTTTTTTGCTATCATTAAGAAACATCTCTTCTCAGCATAATTTTCCTGGGGGTCTTGGGATTTGGGGGGATAACTTTTTCTTTTGTCATAATTTCAAACTTACAGAAAAGTTGCAGGAAGAGTACAAGGAATTCCTCTGTGCCCTGTGTCCAAATCCACCAATTAGGTACACTTTGCTCCATTTGCTTTATTATTCTATTTATTTATATATTTATATTAATATATTATATAAATGCATATATATTACTTATCTTCTGAACCATTGAGAGTAAGTTGGACAGTGTGACTCTTTGTCTCTTAACCAATGTGTATTTCCTAAGAACGTGGTCACTTCCTTACATGTCATCAAAATTGGGCATTTTAACTCTGTAATAGTATTATTATCTAATCCACATTCCCTATTTAGATTTCATCAATCATCATAAGAATGTCCTTTATAGCCTCCCCCCCCAGTTTAGAATCCAATTCAGGATCATGCATTACATTTAGTTGTCCTTGCTTTTGTTGGTGCCCATCAGTCAAAAAACCAGGAATGTGCCTGTCATCACACAAGTTTGGGTTTTTTGCTACTTGCTTCAGTTTCTATATTGGACTCTGAGAAAAGTGGGTTCGATGCTTAGTGTCCTCTTGTCTTTGATAGTGTTTGAATCTCAGGCTTCATTTTCCAGAAACAATTGAGAGTCAACCATGTGGATGCAGTTGGGGAGAGCCTTGCTTTTGAGTGTGTTTCTCCATACGTGGTAACTACCCTTCTTTTTTTTTTGAGATAGAGTCTCACTCTGTTGCCCCAGCTAGAGTGCAGTAGCATCATCGTAACTCATTGCAACCTCAAACTCCTGGGCTCAAGCGGTCCTTCTGCCTCAGTCTCTCAAGTAGCTGGGCAGGCCTAATTTTTTAATTTTTAGTAGAGACAGGGTGTTACTTTTGCTCAGACTGGTCTTGAACTCCCAGCCTCAAGTGATCCGTCCCCGTGGGCCTCCAGAGTGCTAGGGATACAGGTGTGAGCCACAACACCTGTCCTTTGTGACCCTTTATGCAGACTCATCACTTCCGGCAGCACTGAGCATACTTCACAGGGTGTCTCTAGAGCATGGGGCCTGATGGCTGCACAGAGCAGGGATCTGGGAACCAGGGCTCTGCCCTTTTGCTCCTGGGGTGGCGGCCACCTCACTCAAAATGAGACCTTCCATGGCTGACTTGATCCAGTGGAAGGGCTCCAAGCTGTGCACTTTGCGTCCCTCTGCCCCCCTGCTGCTTGCAGCCGCCCCCAGGGACCACATGGCAGGGCGTTCAAGTTTAGTGCGGCGTGGCCCTCTTGTGGCAGCCATCTGTTATGTTCTGGAAAAAGGGTGGATTGTAAAAGGTGCAGAATCAGAATGTTAGAGCCCTGTGTGAGTTAACTAGGGCTGCCAAAACCAAGTGCCACAGGCTGGGTGGCTTAAACAACAGAAGTTTATTTCTCATAGCCTGGAGGCTAGAAGTCTGAGATGGAGGTGTCAGCAGAGTTGGTTTCTTCCAGGCCTCTCTCCTTGGCGTGTAGATGGCTGTCTTCTCTCTGTGTCTTCACGTGGTCTTTTCTCTCTGTGTCTTGTGTCCCAATCTCTTCTTAAAAGAACACCAGTCTTACTGGATTAGGGTCCACCCCAGTGACCTCATTTTACCTTAATTACCTCTTTAAAGGCCCTATCTCTGAATATGGTCACATTCTGAGGGAGTTACGGCTTCAACATATGAATTTTGGGGGACCCACTTCAGCTGTTACCAAGCAGGAAGGAGATCTTAGAGATAGTTTAGCTCAAATCCATCATTTTAGAAAACAGATGAACTGACTTGTTCAAGGCCACACAACTAGTGGACAGCAGAGACCAAACGTGGACCTACATCTAAGGAACACGATTTTCTCCATTACCCTTTGTTTCTGTATAAAGCCCAAAGCAAACTCAGAAAGGGTTGGCTCAAAATGTATGGAATTGACTAAAAGGCAACCATCTATGCCTATTTTACTCAGACTTTTTTATATTTGTTCAGTGGAGAAAAATGTTATTAAAATTTTTAAAAAGTTTCTTCTACACTGAAACAACTTTAAATGGACAAAAAGCCAGGCACAGTGGCATGCACCTGGTAGTCAGTCCCAGCTCCTCGGGAGGCTGAGGTGGGAGGATCGAGGCTGTCGTGCACTATGACTGCTGCCCTCCAGACTGGGCTACAGACACAGGGAGACCTTGTCTCTATAAAAGAAAAAAGATGTGATGAGCATAAAGCCTGGTATATTTCACTACTTTCTGATTTATAGGTATATTTTTATATGGTTATAATCACCATGCACCTGGTATTTTGTTTTTCTGTTCCCCTTCATGTTTGTTATAGACATTTTCAATTATATCATAGTATATTCCACAAGATTAAAATTGTTTAAGGGTCATAGACCATTTTCTCCTGTTGGTATTGCACAGTTTGCTAAACCATTCTCCTTTCTGTGCCTCTCCCTCTCTTTGCTATACATATACACGGCTATAAAGTAAAGCAAGTAGTATTTATTAAATTCCTACGCTGCAAAGTGCTTAATGTATAAAGTAATCATGATTTTCACAAATGTTTTATTCCCTTTACCCAGATTCACCTCTTGTTAATATTTTGCCTGATTTCCTTTCTCTCTCTCCATACTTATTTATATTTATGTTTATATTTACACATGTCTTTTATTTTTCTTTCCTAGAGACAGAGTCTTACTATGTTGCCTAGGCTGATTTTGAACTGGTCTCAAGCGATCCTCCTTCCTCAGCCTCCTGAGTAGCTGGGACTACAGGCACACGCTATCTCACCTGGCTCATGTCACTTTTTTCAGAATCATTTGAAAATAAGTTGCATACATCATGGGGTTTTACCCCTAGATAGATCAGAGTATATTTTCTAAGAACAAGGATATTATTTTACATAACTATGGTATAGTTATAAACTTAACATTGGTATAATTTTTTTATTTAATCTACTGTCTGTATTCCAGTTTTATCAATGGACCTAGCAATGACCTTTATAGCATTTTTTTCTCCTCCAGTACAAGATCTGGTCTAGTATTCCTATTGCATTTAGATGTCATGCCTTTTTAGCCTCCTTTAATCTGGAACATTTCCACAACCGCTCTTTGTTTTTTATGATATCAACATTTTTATAGAAGACCATCCCCCTTCTTCTTTTATTAATAGAATGTTCCTTATTTGGTATTTATCTGGATGATTCCTTATGATTAGGTTCAGAGTATATATTCAGGTTCTGCAGGCCAGAATAAAGGACATTGTGTCTTTCTCAGACAAACCAAGATACTCTTGAGAGTGAAGGAGGGTGCTTCCTATGATTATGCTGAGAGTATCAATGTGTAAATGTGGACTGTCTCAGGCAAACTGGGCTGTATGGTGACCCTATTTATATAAGTGATTATTCCCATTTTCCTAATGCCATACTCGGACCAGATTGGTTAAATCACTTACCACAGTGAAGGGACCAGAACTTAAGCTCAGGTCTTTCTGATTCTAACACCATCAATTTCCCACCCCCGCCCCCAAACTAGTGCCATTGCATTTATCATAACTCTTCCACACCTGATCATTCATAAAGTCTTGTGGAATCTATCTCTGTAAACATGTCTTTAGAATTAAATTAATTCAGCAATGCTTTCTTCCTTATGCATATGATCCCTACTCCTACTGAATAAGCTCCCACCAGCAATGTAGTCTTTAGGGTTGTTGACAAATATGGCCACTCCTTCTAGGCACGTGGCAAGATTGAATTTCCCACTGTGCTTGAACTTGGGCAATACAATCACAGCATTTTACTAATATCTCTATTTTAGAATTTATTCCAGATTTTCTTGTGTTTTAGTTGAGTATGAATTTGTCTCCTGTACCCTGAGTGAAGGGCTTGACTTTGTTTAATATTTAACTCTCTGAGACTATGCTTTGTGAGTAGATGTTTTCTAAGTGTTTGTTCCACTGGATTAAATTGTTTTTTGGTTTTTTTTTTTTTTTTTTTTTTTGAGACAGAGTCTCGCTCTGTTGCCCGGGCTAGAGTGAGTGCCGTGGCATCAGCCTAGCTCACAGCAACCTCAAACTCCTGGACTTAAGCGATCCTCCTGCCTCAGCCTCCCGAGTAGCTGGGACTACAGGCATGCGCCACCATGCCTGGCTAATTTTTTTTTCTATATGTATTTTTAGCTGGCCAGATAATTTCTTTCTGTTTTTAGTAGAGACGGGGTCTCACTCCTGCTCAGGCTGGTCTCGAACTCCTGACCTCGAGCGATCCACCCGCCTTGGCCTCCCAGAGTGCTAGGATTACAGGCGTGAGCCACCGCGCCCAGCCTACTAAATTGTTTTTTAAATAAAAATTGTAAATACTTTTTTTTACTATTTCTTTTAATTATTTTTCTATTTTCTTTCAAGAAAACAGCAGCAGGTATCCACTGGATTAAATTGAAATGATATTTTTTCCTTTGTTTTATCTCTGGGATATATTTCTCTAAAATGGGGTGCAGTTGATTGAGTTGTTGGTCCCAATTTTTCACCCCAACTAGATAGGATTATACACCAAACCCTTGCCATGGCCTCAGGGTGAGCCACGCCTCTTCCCTGCCTCTTGCCTCTGTGGCCCTGTGATTTGCTTTAACCAATGAGATTCGCGTGGTCATGATGCAGAGGCCTGGGATGAGCTTGTGTGGCTGGACTTGCTCTTGTGCTTTTGTCATTGCTGGTGCAGGATGAGGGACATTTAGAGCAGAGCTACCCCAGCTGACCAGAAGACCTGCAGCTGGAAGGAGAGCCATGCAGCTGAGCTCCCAGTTGCAGACCTGGGAGGGTAGTGATAAATACTGCTTGTGGTTGTACGCCACTGAGTTCTGGGGACAGTTTATTCCGTAGCAATATCTGACTGATACAAGATACCAAAGGGAATGAATGATTGTATCACTCTTGTTGTATGTTGGTTTTGTTCTCTAGGAATCCTGAAATCAATTTACCATGCAATCAACATGATGGATGTGTACCTACAAAAAATATTCATGTGGCTGGGCATGGTGGGTTGAGTCTGTAGTCCCAGCTACTTTACTTGGGAGGCTGAGGTGGGAGGATTGCTTGAGTCCAGGGGTTCAAAGCTGCAGTGAGCTATGACTGGGCCACTGCACTCCAGCCTGGGCAACAGAGTGAGACTTTGCCTGTTAAAAAAAAAAAAAAAACTAAACAAAAAAAAAGCTAATGTGCCTCTCTCCAATTTCACTATAACACCTAATTTTAAATGGTTTAAAATAAGAAAATAGATCAGTAACCATGCCAGCACAGCTCAAGACCTTACATTGCTTTATTCCAGACAGAATCCATTATCTTACAGTAAGAATTTGGAGTAATAATAAACTCAACAGAGATCTGTGTAATTTTCTTTCTCTATCTTTGATAACTATGACTTTAATTTGTAGAATAATTATGTGCAATCCATCTAGTTGGTAATTATATGGTACTGCTAATCCTTATTTTAAGAAAACACTCCTTTTGATAATGATTTAAAAAATTGGAGACATGACAAAATATTTATATTCAGGAACAGTCTCATCAAATGGTATTAATTTCTTTCAGCACCCACAATTTACTATTAAATTGTCAAAGCCTGGCTTTTAATTACACACAAACACACACACACACATATATCTCGTCATCAAAATCCAACTGTTATTTCCATAATAAAAATTAAAATGAAACGTAGTGGCAAACAATCTTTTATTGTTCTCTAATTGAGAGTTGGCCAATTTATTAAATCTTTAGGCTGTATCATTTTTCCTTCATTCAAAGAACCTACTAGAGTAACGTCATGGGTGTAGTTCTACTTGTTTCGTCCACTCAAGAAAAGATGTCAAAATCCACGAGAGCAAGGGTGACATTATAATAACATAACCGTGCCTGTTTCGTAAGTTTTGTACGCAGTAGGTAGGTTCTTTGCAAAATGGACAAGTATTAGAAATTACTTGTAACATACCTCACTACTTACTGGGATACTCCATTTTATTTTGCATCCATGGTTAAGAACCTCTGCCGTGGACAGGGCTCCTAAATGCCACGTTATAATTATGAAAAAGAATTGCTTAACTAATCAGAAAAAAAATGGTATTGTTAAAAAGTTCTACAGCTGAGAGCTTGACTGTAAGAAAGAACAGAGCAATGGGCTCTTGGCTCTTGAGCTAGTAGTCCAAGTTGAACAAGCTCGCCTTGGGTTTCCTACGCGATCACAGTGGAACCAGTCAAAAGAACGTCATGCCAATCTTGTCCCCTGACCCTCCATTCAATCAAAAAGCAACAGGCCTTAACAATCATGGAACAAAAACCTCATTGCCCAGTGTAACCTTCCCACCCCGGAGCTGTATGGGCCGCTAATCCGGCTCACAAAACGGACTGCTGCTCTTTTATTTTCCCCGCCCGGGCCCAGCGTGGCGCCCAACTGCTGATCAGCTCTGGAACGTCCCAGCAGCGTGCCGGGGGCTTCCGATGTTTATTTAGCAGCTTGCTGGCTCGGCGGGGCGCCTCCTGGACAGCCAGCTCTGCAAGCGCCATGTACCGGCGCAGCTACGTTTTCCAGGCCCGCAAGGAGCAGTACCAGCGCGCAGACGAGGCGTCGCGCGCCACCGAGCCCGAGCGCCCGGCCGACGATGGCTGGGTCGGGACGGCGAGCCTGGCGGCGCTGCAGGGGCTCGGCGAGCGGGTGGCCGCCCACATCCAGCGGGCCCGCGCGCTTGAGCAGCGCCACGCCGGCCTCCGGCGGCAGCTGGACGCCTTCCAGCGTCTGGGCGAGCTGGCCGGCCCCGAGGACGCCCTAGCGCGCCACGTCGAGAGCAACCGCCAGCGCTCCCGGGAGCTGGCGGCCGAGCGCGCCCGCTTGGAGCGCCAGGGCACCGAGGCGCAGCGCGCGCTGGACGAGTTTCGCAGCAAGTAAGCGGCGGTGGTGGGGGGAAACAGAGGCAAGGCGAGGGGCGCACCGGCAGCGCGGGGCTGGGAGCACGCTGCCGCCCAGAGGTGGAGGGCCATCTCTGGTCCCCTGGTGACCGATGGCCTCATCCCTGCACCCTGCACGCGGGAGACACATTTCCTTAAAATGGGATTAGCATCCGTTTGGATGGCACTGCACAGTTTACACGAAATGTATCATTTACTTTTCATATATTTTTAAATTTGGGTATAACTTACATACAATAAAATGCACAGATTTTCAGTGCCTAGTTCAGTGAGTTTTGACCATCAAAACATATTTCCACTACCCCATAAAGTTCCCTCCTCCCCTTTCGTGGTCCATCCGCCTCTCCCCAGACCAGAGACACCCA
>CM052436.1:196743727-196782726 GCA_028533085.1 Varecia variegata | reverse complement strand
CAAGTGTCCATTGACGGATGAATGGATAAACAAAATGTGGTCTGTATATACAATAGAATATTATTCAGCCTTAAAAAGGAGGGAGATTCTGACATATGCTACAACATGGATGAACCTTGAGGACATTATGCTAAGTGAAACAGGCCGGTAACAAAAAGACAAAAACTGTATGATTCCACTTATATGAGGCAGTTAGAGCAGTCAGATTCATAGAGACAGAAAGAATGGTGGTTGCCAGGGGCTGGGCGAGGGGTGGATGGGGAGTTAGTGTTTAATGGGGACAGAGTTTCAGTTTTGCAAGATGAGGAGTTATGGAGATGGTTGGTGATGACAGTTTCACAACATTATGAATGAAAGGGAAAAGTGCCATTGGTTTATCCAAGATGGAAGTTGGTTTCTCTCTTGTGGATGGTCTGGGTGAGCAGTTTACTATGATGCTCTGCAGTATTTGAGACCCAGAAGGTTCTGCGTGGCCTTCACGAGGGCAGCATCCATGCTTCAGGCCACAAGACGGAGGAAGGGAAGCAGATGAAGGGGCAAAGGGCACCTGCACCATGGCTTACTGAAGATCTCTGAAAGCTGCCTGCCGCAGACTTATGCTTCCATCCCACTGGCCAGGACTTAGTCCCATGGCCAACTAGCTGCAAGGAAGGCTTGCAAATGTAGTTTCCCTTCTAGGCAGCCCTGTGCCCACCAAAGAGCAAAGACTGTAACTCCTGGAAGAAGGAATGCATATTGAGGGGTAGCTTACAGGGAACAGGGGGTGGAGTCATTCGGAAAGGGGTCTTCTCCCTTTCTGCAGGGGTTAGATTCCCCCACGGGGGAACCCTCACTGACCAGAATGATTTCTGGGGTCTCTCTGCTTATTCCATCCTCATTATTTTCTCTAGAAGTCCAGGAAGAAATTGACTAGGAAAAAAATACATCTGCTCCTAGTATCTGTTGCTTTATTAATCTTGTGGATGTTTAAACTGGGGCTTTCCCTGCTCTACCCAGGCAGTGTGGTGTGGTTATGTAAGCACAGTTTTTGGTGTCAGACTCAAATCTGAGTCCGGACTCCTCTCCTCTCTTAGTTGGGAGTCCTCCTGAAGCCAAGCCCGAGATAGGGATTTGAGGGCAAGTATCTTCTTTGGGGGGTGACCGCAGGGAGCGTCAGTAGGGGAGTGAGGAAGTGAGACAGGAAGGGAAGGCATTATCAAGCAAGTTACCGATGATTTTATCAAAGAAGTTACCATCATTGTCATCGTGGGCAACTGGAGCTCAACCTGCTGGGTGTAGAGCAGCCTCAGTTATCCCAGCAGAGGGGAAGGGAACTGAGGTATTTATGTACCAGGTCACCTCCCTCAGAGGTTGAGGGCAGCTGCCGGAGGCCCTGACTCTCTGGCACATCCAGCATACCCTGCCCACCAGCCCAGGAGAGGCCTTCGCTGTGCAGGGTTGATGCCACTAGGCTGAGGGCGGAGTGTGGTAGCATCTACCTGTGGCCTTGGGCAAGTTTCTAAGCCTCAATGTCCTCATCTTTCACACAGTAATAACAATAACTGCTCTCTTCCAGGGTGTTGTGAGGATTAAATGTCATAATCTAGAAAAATTGACATGATGCACATGTCAACAAAATAGTATAGGGGATCGCAATGAGGTCAGGTTAATGGTGTCTCTTGTCGATTGTGTAGGGTGGCCTCCCAGGCTCGGTGCTGCACTTGGGTTACATATCTGCCAAGACATAGTTCCCGCATCCTTGGGGTGGCAGGGCAGGAGGGGCTAGGGTGCGGGGTTGGAGCCTCCAGGCCAGGAGACTTGTGTTCCAATGACTGCTCCCTGTTGCACCACACTCCACCACGCACTGTGCAGATGTTCCCACTTCCTGTGTGAGCCACAGGGTGAAAAGGATTGGGAAGCAGTGGGCTAGGAAATGCAGCCTTAGCTACTACTTTAACATTAAGAACATCTCCTTAAAGCAGAGGGTGTAGTACTCAGATCGAATTTAGTGCTGATTGTGTGATCCACGCATATAAAATCATGGAAGCCGCCCAACTCTTGCTTATGTGTCCAATTTGCAGGTATGAAAATGAGTGTGAATGTCAACTGCTGCTAAAAGAAATGCTTGAACGGCTTAACAAGGTGAGCTGAGCACATCCTTGGGTTTATGTAGCTTGATTCAGTGTTGAACTGAATGGCAGAAGCGATTGTTTCACGTGCCTCCTCTGTTATTTGAGGATTCACTGACTTCTTTTGCAGTCACTCTTTCTTGATTCTTAATTTCGACTGAGTCTTTGTGCATCCACTCACACACCCCTACACACACTCCTCTACCCCAAGATACACAGTCTCAGAAGTGAAACGTAGATCATGGAGTTTGTCGGTCATGCTAGGCTAGCAAAACATGCCAACATTAAAATGACAAGCTGCTGGTTTACTGTTTTGCTTATTCCAAACAGCAAACTTAGGAAGGAACTTGCTTTGGGCAGTGGTTGTTTGGATGCAGTGATACCTCTATCCTGTTGGCCAAGAGTCTTGAGATTGCTACTCCATGGGAGAAGTCTCAGGAAAACAGGAAGTAATTTCCATTAGCCCTCAAGCTCCCTCTTCTCATAGCATGAAAAGTAGCCACATGGGGCATACCAGGGATTCTTAGCTTCTTTTTGGAGACCTTCCTGCAGGGGTTGGGTGGAGTTATTCTTTGCCGGGTGACTTCGCTCTTGGATTTCTCCATCCTCTTCCTAACTGACTGGATTTTCTGCTTTAGCCTCGAGAACTCCACTACCAAATAATCCTGTCCAGCAAGGGTTGGACAAAAACCAGGGATGGCAAATAGGTTCAAGCATTGCCCTTTTCTGATTATTTTGGAGCTCAAATGTCAGAGTGGAAGGAGCAGGGAGACTGTGTAGTTGAAGAATTGCTTACTGAGGGCACATGGGCTGCCATGCCGCCCTCTTCCATGCTTATAACCTCATCGTAGTCACTGATAAAGCAGCAAACTCTTCCCTGCTGTACCCAGATATGCCTTCGGATCCTTCTCCACATAGAACTCCAAGCAACCACTTTAGACGGGGTTAGTATGGCTTTGTCCAGCCTCTGTTGTCTAGGACTATTCTGCTAGTTGGTGGGAAAATCATACTAAAATCTAGGGAAATGGAATTTTGCTTTGTCTAAGTTACCTGTGTATGGAGTCCCTTCTCTGTGTGAGCATATAATGTGTTGTCTAAACTAGGACCCTTGGGTGAAAGGGGGTGCTGTCAGTAGTTGTGAGGGTTAGTTGCTGTAAACGGGGACTGTCTCAGGCCAACAAGGATGACCCATGAGCACCCCAGATATAAATACAAAGATGGTGGTTAGCATGTGTTGTAGGAAAGCCCTAAAGATGCAGGCTCCATGGTTCTCCTGGGAAGTGACAGCCCCAAGGCTGTTGGAAGTTGGGGCTGGGAGTTGGGCCTTATTCTCCCAACATCGCCCAGCTGTTCTGCTGACACCTGCAGCTCATCCCTGTTCTTCAGTTTGTTGGCAATCCCAGGCTGCCAGATGGGGCCACTGTCTTGTCCACAGACCGCTGTCTTCTGGGACACGAGTACCTAACACCCTTCACTTAGGTGCCAGTCCAGGCCCTCCCAAGCCCCCTTCCAGCATGAACACGTGTTGCTTTGTGAGTATTTGTCCTCACTGCAGGCAGGGCTTTCTCATGATGACTTACTTCTAAGGTTGTCATTCATGCAGTGCCATCTTGGGCATTCCTCCCAAAAATGGAGTCCTTCTTTTTACTCTTGATGGAAAATGACAGTGGATTTAAAAACAAGCCCAAACCTTCTGTCACTTTTTTTCTTATTACGAAAGCAATACATGTTCTCAGTAGAAAAATAAGGTAATGCGGATAATGAAAAATAAGGAAAAGCCATCTCACCACTTTACCACCCAGAGAACACAGATCTACCACCTTCATGCATATTGTGACACAGAGTGTGGACATTTGAAGTATCAGTTCCATAAGGATCAGTATTATGGGAAACTTCTGGGGAAAGATGCTACCAAGAACATGGGTGAGGCCAGCACAGGGAATTGGTGTGACTGTTCCCGGGGTCCAGGGTAAGACAGTTCTGCCCGCAAGTGAGCTGTGCGGTCCAAAAGTGGAGTGTGGCCTGTTAATAGGATCCTCACGCTGTCATTGAGTACCTGTGAGACTGTGCGTGAATTGCCTCATCTTGCTAAGCCTCAGCTTCTTCATCTGTGAAATGGGTACAATGGTAGTCCCCACCCATCGCAGTGGAAGTCTGTCTGTGCACCTAGTGAGAATTAAATGATGTAATAGTGTATATGACCTGCCTGTCACATGGTGGTGTTTGATTCATGGTCACAGAAATTATTTCAGAACACTTGATGTGACAGACCACATCAAGTGGTACCTCGAGTGCTCCGTCATACACCAGGCCAGTGTGGTTTTCTCCAGAGTGTAGGGTGCATAAGCCTGGCAGAATGGGAGATGATTTTAGCTGGTGCATGGAGAAGCAACATTTTGTAGTTATGAATTTTTTATGATTACCTTTTATTTATAGCAGGTGACATTAAAATTTCCTTCTCAAATCTAAGTAAAAATGAGTCAAATTAAAGAAAAATACGTAGTGAGTAAGAGCACAGGTGGCCCTTGGATGTAGCAGAAATCATAAGCCCAGCATGCAGATGCAGGAAGTTGGGGAGGGCCTTGCGCTGGCTTGTGGGAGGCTTGGAGCAGTCTCGTGGTTATTGGCAGAGCAGGTCTTAACCCTAGAAATGACCCAGCCCAACCCTTTCTCTTTGCCAGTGGAAACTCACCCTTGGTGAGGTTAAATGACTTCAGAGCCCCACAGCTCAGCCGTGGTTAGTGTAGACAGGAGTCAGTGTCTCTTGTGTTGGTGGCTCACTCTCTACCTGCTAAGAACTGTCAGGGACGCTGTGTGGCTTAGAGCACAGACACGAAGCCAGAGTGCTCTCAGTTAAAGCTGCCCCGGAGCCCTTGGTGTTGGTGCCCCATCCATATCCCTGGGCCATGCTGAATGCTCTGATGGCTTCCTGCGTCTCTCTGGCTGTGGGAACACGTGGACAGTCCCAAAACGCTGGGCGTTAACCCCCAGGAGCGACCCTTGGCTGCTGTAAGTTCCCCAGCTGCCCAGCCCTCACGGCAACAGTTCAGAGATGGGTTCCATACAGTCCCTCAGGGGGTCCCCAGCTCAGCAGGACAGAGCCCATTGTCCACAGTGGTAACCTCTCCTTAACACACCTTTATTGGCTTTGTTCCCTTGCCTGGGTCACTTCCCCTCCTCTACCTGTGGTTCCTGGGATCACCTCCCAAGTAAATGACAGGTAGCCAGTCTTTGCCGCGGGGTCCACTTGCGGGGAACGCAGACAGCCCCTCAAGGGGGTGGCCAGGTGAACATTGCACCTTTTTATTCTCTGTCTGTTGAGATCATCAGATGAGAAGAAAGAGGCTAAAGTCCACATCGTGTTGGCTGGTCAGGTCAGTGATTTTGGTCGACAAGTCTTTGGATGTCACAGATAAAGAAGGTTTTGGCTGTCAATTCAGTTTCAGTGTCCATTTACTTTGGTCTCACTTGTGCAAGGGATTCACCCCTCAGTGTAGCCATGGGAAATCAGTGACCTGGACTTTGAATCCTGCTTGGAAACTATCATAACGAACATGAAAGGGCTGATTGCTACTGCTTTCGCAAAGCTGCCATGCATGAATTCATGCTGCCCATGTAATTAAACCTCCAGAACAGAGCTCCTGTATTTTTATCACCAGTAAGCTAAAGCAAGCCACGTTTTGCTATGCACTTAGAAGTGAACTAAATTCCTCAACATACTGCTTACATACTGTGGCTAAAGTTATTCAAATTTCCAGCCTTTTGATGTAATAAGAATCCCAGATGACTTTTAAAGATTCGGGTTTGGCTAACCTCTAGAACTCATGGTCACTAAACATGTACTTATGAGATTATAGGTCCCCAATAATGCCTGACTTTGCTTATCTTAAGGAAACTATAAGGAGTAGACTTGAATGTTTAGCTCTCCTTTTTTCCTTAAAATCCCCCAAATTTTAAAATGATGTGGGTTCTAGTCAAATGCTTTCACTGAAAAACAATTAAAAAATATTTAAAGGCTGACATATGTCATTCATGTGTCTCCTGAACTCATCTGTAGAAAACAGCAAGAGGCCAGGGAGTTTAGGCATGAAAGCATGGGGACATGAAGCTTCCACCTTCAGGACTACGCCTTCATAAGCCCAGGAATTCCTCAGAGCCTGGAAATGAACTTCCAGAAAAGAGAAGGAGAGGAAATTGGGAAGGAAGAGTTTAGGAGGAGGCTGAGGGTGGAGAGGCTTGAGGAAAGAAAAAGAGCAGAGGAAGAGCAAGGAAGAATACAAAGGGAGGGAGAGTTGAGGAAACTGAGGCAGAGGAAAGAGAGAGGGTGGAGACACACAGAACTTGCCTGGTGGCCTCCTCCAGGCCAGTGTTAGCACCTGTAAGAAGAGTGACCTTAATGTGCTTGGAAAGGCTTTTGACATCCAGGGTTGAAGAAAAGTGTCTTTAATTAAATCCTAGCTAAGAAGAAATCTTTATGAACTTGAATATCCATTATTTCACAGTTGGGTTTTTAATGGAGTTTCTAGAATCCCTGTAAATAGGTTGGCAAGGCTGATTTTCAAGGGTGTGTTGAACTCCAGTCCTTTTCTTAAAAATGGCTGTCAATAGCTTAGACCTGTGGTCCTGAAACTTCAGTGTGTATCACTGTCACCTGGAGGGTGTGTTAAAACCCAGACTTCTGGGCCCCAGCCCTAGAAATTCTAATCCTGTGGGTCTGTGATGTGCTGGAGTATTTGCAACTCTAGTCATTTCCCAGGTGGTGTGGTCCGGGACCACACTTTGAGAATCACTGGTCTCGATCTAGAACATACACATTATCAGGGTTGGAATGTTTTCTAAAATTAGACTATTGACATAGAATCTCAATTCAGAAAAATCTACATGCTTCTGCTGGTGAAGCTTTTGAAAATTCAGCTGACAGCATCCAAAGCATAATAAAAATACAAGCGTCTACACATTTCTGAGTTCTGGTGCAAACAAAAGAAAACACTTTCAAAACAAATTTTCCTCAACGTATCAGCAACTGCACATTCCAGTGGCACCTACTCACCTTTGGGGGTTTAGGGGAAAGTTTATCAGGTGATGCTCTTCAAAGCAAGACAGTGTGTTTGCAGAAGCATCTGGTTAATCCCTATTTTAAGGACAGGTATTGACTGGCCTTTTAGTATGACCATGAGCACTTTTAAAGACTTGACTGATGGGACCCAGGGGTGGCGGTTTTGGCATGATCCTAAGAGGGGGTGGGGAAGAATGGCTGGCACCCCAAAGGATGGGACCAGGACTCAGCATTTAGCTTTTGACTGGTATAGAGGAGCCCATGACAGATTCTAATCCCATTATCTTCCACTAGCTTCCATCTACTCCATAAATGACCCGCTGGGTGAGTCTGGCCTCAGCCTCCCATCTGTAGAGTAGACTGTCTTTCAGCTGAAGAGCCCTCATGTTGCATGGAGTTGCTTGAAGGGGCTCTGAGGGAAGAGAGTTTCTGGATGGAGTGGAGTGCCCGTGGCCCCCGTTGGTCCTTCAAGAAGAGCATCTCTGCTTTGCTTCTATATATTGGCTTCTATGGGCTACCTTGTTTGAAGGATGGTACCTGTGGCTTAAAAAAGTCTGAGGGCTGGGTGCGGTGGCTCACACCTGTAATCCTCACAATTTAGGAGGCTGAAGTGGGAGGATCGCTTGAGGCCAGGAGTTTGAGACCAGCCTGAGCGAGACCCCGTCTCTACAAAAAATAGAAAAATTAGCCAAGTGTGGTGGTGTGCACCTGTAGTCCCAGCTACTGGGGAGGCTGAGGCAGGAGGATCACTTGAGCCCAGGAGTTTGAGGCTGCAGTGAGCTATGATGACGCCACTGCACTCTAGCCCCAAGCAACAGAGCAAGATCCTGTCTCAAAGAAAAAAAACCTTTGAGGACCAATGACCTCTAGTATCCCTTCTATTTCTAAAATTCTGTGTTCGATCCCTTTATAAGTAATAACACAAGGATCCTGGAAACCCTATTTCTGTCTCTTCAGCTTTGTGGACCAACTGTTGATGAATTTTTGGTAAAAATTAAGATGATTGAGAATTCTCCACCCCACCCATCCTTAGGAGTCTTAAGAGGGGCAGAGGGAAGGTAGAAAAACATCCAGAGGGACTGGCCCAAGGTCTTCCCCCAGCACTGCCTCACCTCTGGCCCAGATGCCTCCCAGAGCCATGCCTCCCTGAGCCGGTGGTCCCACCCCCAGGGCTGAGAATCAGTCCCCACAAACCACTGCCTCTGAAGGAGTGGGGATGCATCCCAGCACACTTTGATTTTCTTTCCCAGCATGTAGTCAGTCAAGATGATGGTCATGTGACCCATGCTGGCCAATCACTGTGCTCTCTCAGAGATGTGGTCATGTGAGCTGCCATGCACACCTGCCAATACCTGAGGCCTTGAGAAGTGACTTATTAATGACTTGTTAGTAAGCATGATGAATATTAGCCATGGGCTCTCATCAATAAAGGTGGGTACAGGCCAGGCACGGTGGCTCAGGCCTGTAATCCTAGCACTCTGGGAGGCCGAGGCGGGAGGATTGCTTGAACTCAGGAGGGTAATGCTCATCTGCAGTATCACACTGAACATGCTGAAGTATTTAAGTCAATCCCAGACATCACAGCACAATCTTATTAAGAGCATGAACAGTTCTTTTATATCTATTTGGTTTATCGAAACAAGATCAACAAGAAGAAAGTCAGTGAATTATCAGAAAGCTTGGTGAGAAAATCAATGTTTTGTGATAAATGTCATTTCCAACTTTAAAGGAAGAAATGCAATTCACAAGAGCAGTCTTTCTAAAAAAATGCATTCTTCTATTGAAGATACATCATCTCAAGGTAAATGTTAACAGTCCTTGGGAGAAAACTGTTAAAATACAGATTTCAGTATTAAGGGAAAATTATTCTTTGTTTTAGTCTTATTATAGAAACTCAACTCACTGATGATGAGATATAGAACAAATATAGATGTTATTTAAATGTTAAGGTTATTTGGTATGTAAATATACCCTAACTCTGATCTTTCTAGATTAAGGTTTCTCAACTCTGGTACTGTTGACTTTTTAGGCTAGAGAATTCTTTTTTGTGAGGGAGCTGTCTTGTGTATCGTAGGATAGTTAGCAGTGTCCCTGGCCTCTACCCACTAGTTGCCAGTGGAAGCACCCACCACTCAAGTGGTGTCAAAAATGTCTGCAGACATTGTCACGTGTTCCCTTGGGAGAACAATCACCCCCCCCCGTTGAGAACTACTGTTCTAGACCAGGTTCAAGAGGCTAACCCCTTCCCAGAACTACTGAACGATAATCTGCATTTTAGTAAGCCGCTGGGTTGTCCCCCATGCCGGGCTGACTTCGCCCTGTGCGTGCTGGGGATAGGTGACTCTTTCTCTTGCAGGAAGCTGACGAAGCCTTGCTGCATAACCTGCGCCTTCAGCTCGAAGCCCAGTTCCTGCAGGACGACATCAGTGCGGCAAAGGACAGGCACAAAAAGGTAGCCATGAGCCTTCCGAGTGCTTTCCCCGGAAAATCCAGTTTGGGTTTGGTCAGGCAAGTGCAGGACACTGTGGCTGAAGCCTGAGACTGCCAGGGTGGCCTGCTTTCATGTGCATTGTCTCTTGAACCAAACAAACAGGGGTGGGTCGGTCGCAGGACAGCACTCGATACGCCGGACACATGTAGAGAAATACGCAACGGTGGATGAGTTGGGGGTTGAGGTGTTGGGACCTGTATCCGTATTGTACAGTACAATTTACAAAGTGATTTTATATAGATTTGTCTTGATTAAGCTACAATCTATTTGCTGTTTAAGCTCCAGAAAATGCAGAGAGGCAGCAAATGCAAAAAGAAGCATTGTTTTTAGCTCTGCCTCTGAGCCAGTGAATTGAAGGAGTGCATTTATTCAGGAGCCTTCCCTCCTGAGTGCTCTGATCTCCCCCCACCCCACCAGCTTCTCTCAGGCCTGGCTTTGGTGTCCTAGAAAGTGTTAGGGTGGCGATGTTGGTGCATGCAGGTTTTGAGAAAGATTTCTCCAGGCAGAGATTAGGATAGACAGAAAGGTTTATTTACTTTTCCCTGGGGGAAGGAAAAAGGACCAGCACAGAGCTGGAAAGAGGAAGGATGTGTTGGCCCCAAAAACCAGCTCTTGGGGCTTTTTAAAGGGGCTTGTAAAAATGGCAGGTACAGTCGAGAAACTTCTGCATTCACTCCTTTCTTTCTCCTTGGTGGCAGGTAGATAACAAAACTGCAAGGATGTCAAAGGCCAACAGTTGTTTTCCTGCCTTTCCTTGGAGAAGAGATTATCACAGGAGATATGACTCTGTCCTCAAGATAGGGTTGGGGCTGTATCTCGTTTTTCTGCTGTTTACTCAGGAATCTGTAAAAGCAGACTCTCAAAAAACAATTTTGAAAGAGAGAGCTTTACATCTCTTTTCCGTTCATGCCGCTTTTTCAGAATTTGTGCAAAAGAGAACTCCTGCAGGGTCCCTGTTAGTGAGAGAACTCATAGGATTGATCTTTCACCATTACTGGAGAAACTGTAGGGTTAGGTATTTTCCTGTTATTTTTGCAAGGCCGCCCCTTTCAGAAAGATCAAATCCTGCAGCTGTGTAACCAGGGGTGAGTGGGCTAACTTCTCTGAGCTGCTTCTTCATCTTCAGAATGCTAATGCAGACTCCCCTTCCCAGTGCAGCTGTGTGGGTGAACTAGGGGAGCAGACATGTGGGCGCCTGGCCCTGGCCCTCAGGGCTTACCTCTCCAGGGCACTCCGGCCTCCCCCTGCTGCAAGTTTCTGCAACTTTGCCTGAGGACTTTCGTGGAGCAGCTGAAGGCTGTCCTGCCAGATAGGGAAGTGTTGGGAAACTGCTGCCCGCTGGGAGCCCCGTGATTTGACAAGAGTTGGTGTCGAAACACCCCAGCTCCCTCTTGCCGGTGTGGACCGACTCTGAGGCTTCTGTTCTCTGCTGGCCTCAGGATCTCCAGGTGCCCCCAGTGGTGATCTGTTGATAACATGCCCCTCATTAGCTGTCCCCCCTTCCCCACCTCCGTTCCGCACCCCACTGCCCTGCCAGTCACGCTTCCCGGCATCATCGCCCGGTATCAATCAACTGCTTGTACGCGCATCCTCCTCCCAGGTCTGCTTCTGGGGAAACCCAAACTAAGACAGTGTGGGAACATAGGCACAACCTGGAGCCTGGCCAGTGCTCTGCAAACCTTCAATTCTCCTCCTGCCTCAGTGTGTACCTGCGTCAGTAGGTGAGGCCTGTCCCCTCCTGTTGGGGTTCCACCAACTTTCCATCAGGCACAGCCATGTCCTCCTCCCCCCCTGCCTTCTTGCTTTTGCTCTACTTTATGGAATCCTGGGAGCAGTGCCCGGGGGGCCATTTTGAAGCAGCCCAATGCATTCTTCAAGGCCATTTAGAATAATGATGATGATGATGACGCTAGCTTGCACTGTGAGGCACACCCGCATTAAGTCATGGGACCCCAGCAACAGCGTTAGGAGATAGTGCTAGGTCGGGTTCCCTATGAGCACAGCCTGCCTCATCAGGTTGTGATTTTTGTGCTATTGCTGTCTTGGTGGAGGGCTCTGGGGAGAAGGGGAGGGAAGGAGCACAGCAAGGTGCTGTCTCAGCTGGAGTCCGGCCTGGCCCAATCTCACAGTCACAGGAAGCCCTGGAGTGTGAGTGAGAATCACATAGCCTGGTCCTGCCTTGAGCAGGAATGTTGGTCCTTGGTACTCCTGTGCCCATCATCCCTTGGCCTGGGTTGGGGATGGGACAGGGCCTGTGTATTCCCGGACAAGATGACCATCGGTTGGCCACAGGCCGCTCTCTGGAGAGGCAGGGACAGAGCTGGGGACAGGTGCACTGGCTGGTAAAAAGGATCTGCCTCCCTGTAGACAGTTATCCCTACTTTAGAGGAGAACTCGCATTTTCGGAGGTTTAAATAGCTTGCCTGAGACCACACACGGCCAGTAAGTCATTTAGTCCAGGCCTGACGGACCAAAGCCCGTTCTTTGAAGCACTGCCCTTTGCTGGTGTCAGAAAGCGTCCTCTGTACCCTCCAGGGCCTCTTTGTTCTCTTTTGCACGTGCAGGGCTCTGTGAAGGCAGCAGCAGTGCACCCACGTAACCGAAGGGAGATCGTGACAGTAACCAAGCCTCAGGCCATTCATCTGCCCTGTTGAAGGCGTCTCGAAGTGCCTCTGATGTGGTGGGCACGGGTGGGCGGGCCTGTCCATGGCAGCACCTTCGTCACTGTCTTCTTCACCCCTGACTCCATCACGGTCTGCCCTAGTTGTGATGGTGGAGCATGTGAAGTGTTCATTTCCAGGCTCGCCTGGTGCTAGTGGGAAAAACTCAGGCAGCCCAACTTGTAATGAGAATTCTTTCCCTCCCCCAACAGAATCTTCTGGAAATTCAGACCTACATCGGCATCCTGCAGCAGATCATTCACACCTCTTCTCCTCGGGCGTCCACTGTGAGCGGGATGAGGGAGGTAAGATACCGGAGCTGCGGCTGCAGGACAGGTAGAGCCGTCCTGGAGGAAGCCCTGTCTGCAGACTGTTCTCACACCCCGTGGTCCTCGTGAACTTGGGCAGAGACCCGGGGGAGAGCGTCGGGCCAGACTGTGAGCACGGCCTCTGCCCTGCTCCTGCTTTGTGTTTGCATTTGAAGTTTGCCCTTCCCAGTTTTTACTCATACTCTAAATACCAATATTTGGACATCTGAGGACGTTAACTGTGTCTCTTGAGAGTTATAGGCTGTTCTTCCTTGTATACTGCATAAGAAACTGCCTGTTTCCCAAAGTGCTGTGCCATTCTTGCATCCTACCAGCAATGCGTGAGAGTTTCTGTTGCCCCACGTCCTTGCCAACACGTGGTATGTCAGCTTTTTATTTGTTGCTCTTCTAGTAGCCATGTTGTGTATCTCGTTGTGGTTTTAATTTGCATCACCTAATGACTAACGATGTTGAGCATCTTTTCATGTAGTCGTTTGCCATCTGTATATCTTCTTTGTTGATGGATCTGCTCAAATCTTTTGCCCATTTTTTAGTGGAGTTGTTTGTTTTCTTATTCTCCTTATCAATCTGATTATAAATTTCAAATACAGAAAACCTCAATTAGTGAATGTATTTTAAAGACCAGGCTCTTGTGCCATGAGTTTGTGGCATGAAAACTACTGAGATGGGCTAGATATTATTGCAGCTGGTTTGTAAAAATTGGGGATTTGGATGTGAAACATTATTCCCAGTGTAACTCTCCAAATTCCTTCTTCATTTAGCTCTTTCGCTGCTCAACAGGATATTGACATACTTGTCCCTAATGTGGTTTATGGAAGTTTGTGATGCATAATATGATACGTACAAAAATAAACTGAAAAGGATACAAATTCAAATACAAATGTTGCCAGGCCCCTTCTCCAGAGGTTGTGGTAGGCTGGTACAGGCTTTGGTGGACTGGTGAACTGATAAGGTTCTGGATTATTTTGCAAGGATGACCTAGGACAGTGGTTCTCAATCCTGGTGACACTTGCCATTGCCTGGACGTGTGCTCAGGCCTCACACAAGACAATGAATGGGCCACTGGGGAGGTGGGGCCTGCCCCGGGCCAGGGGCAGACAAACTGCTGTAGAACCCGAGGACTAGGGTGGCTGCTGCTTATATCAAAGCTAAAGAAGTCCCCAAATTTGCTTTAGAAGGCACATTTGAACCCTGTAAAGTATCATCTAAGAGGCAGGCAGGAAAGGTACTGTTTTTGGTCTTCATGAGGATATATTTGTCCAAATTGCCCACCAATTATCATTTCAGGATTCTGTTCTCCTCAGTTGATGTAACGGCAGTTTCTACAAAGGTCTAAAGAAGCTTTCCTTAAAGCCTTAATTTTCTTTGTCAGAGATTCCTTTCCAGAGACATTTTTATTTTTCCAACTCATTTTTGTTCTCTAGTTCAAAGATGTTTTACATCTGAGCACACTTTTTGGATCATATCATCTGTTCCCTTGTAACAGAATCTTTCTAAGTTGTGAGAATGCAGAGACCACCTGGACTTATGTTGATGTCAGCAAATCCGCATCCCCGGGAGCTTGTGTGACAGGATGTCCAGCCCCAACTGAAACCCACTGAGTCTGAGTCTGCATCTGAGCACGGTCCCCAGGGATACATGTGCACATTTGCATAAAGTCACGGTTGCATAAATGAGGGTGTAACGAGTGTTGTTCCTTAGGAATGCAGGTCTTCGGTTTGATGTGTCAGAAAAGCATGTCAGGTCCACTAGCCAGGGTTGCTCGGGAGCCCTGGGGAGAGACGTGGTGTGGGATCTGGGCTGTGCCAGGTGATTCTGGGGGACAGGGAGGTAAGCAGGGTCTGGTCTGGGCTGGGTGCCCTCAGAATGGGGGTAGTCCCACGACCGAGTATCTCTATCATCGTATCAAGGACCCAGGGGAAGTGCGTGTGGCTGGAGCTGCACTTGGCAATGAAGCAGCATCACTCTTGTTGGTGGGGAGAGCAGTCATGGTCACTTTTCTGGTTGCCCAGGGGTCTTTTGGTCTGTGCTCTTGTTTTTGTCTTGTTCCTGCATGGTCCTAGAGTGACATTTTCAGATGCCGTGTGGCATTGTATATAAGTAGAGAGCACCCTGGCCTCCCTGTCAGTGCCAGCTGTGGGGCTGTCCTTCCTCTTCAGTGAGTATTTGGGGACCCACCCCATGTGAGTCACCCTGTGGGTGGGACCCTGTAGGGGTTGGGCAGGGGTGTGAAGGGGAGCAGTGAGGCAGTGAGGAGAGGAGGCCATCCTGAGCTGCGCCGTGTCTCCTGCCATCCTGAGGCTGCGGCTCTCATTTGTACAGGCTAGCATATTTGCAAATCTGCCATATACCGGTTGCCAGGGATGTGAGTCCCCTTCTGCTCCCGGCCACGCCCTTCTCTGGTTTTTTAAGGCAGGGAGGTGGGGACCGAGACACAGAGAAACAAAGAAAACAGAGTCAGAGAGACAGACTGAGAGTCACAGCGGAGAGACAGAGAAAGAGAGAGAGAGAAATGTATGCCTCCACGCCCCGAGAAACACAGGAATAACAGACGCAGCTGAGGAGCCATCTGCAGTGCATCTCGAGCCCGGCTTCTCTGTGCGGTCGGGCCACGGGGCTGACCCACGCTTCCTCCCAGCACGTTGTCTTGCTCCAGCTTCCTGTGTGTCCGTGTCGTTGCTCCAGCCACTGTGCCAGGTGTTTGCAAGCAGGGGGGAGAACACGGGAGCACGTGGCACAGCTTTGGCTTCTGATTTGCATGGCTTTGAGTCGGGGCGCGGCATCAGAAGGCGCTGCTTGAGCACTCAGGCTTTGGGAAGCAATGTGAATATTTTTGAATAGACAGTGGAAAGGCAGGTCAGGAGTGGGCAGCTGCGTGGCAGAGTGTGTCGAGGTCCAAGGAGGATTTCCTTCCAGGCTATTCCAGAGACTGTCGATAGGACGGCGCAGCAGCCTCACCAGGGCCCCCCGCTCCCCTTTCAGCCCCTGGGGCCCCGTGGCTCCCACTTCCCACAGCAACACCCTCGCACGGTGGATGGCTCAGAGCTCAGGCTGAGCTTCATTTTCACAGGCACAGAAAATAGAGCCCAGCGAGACTCTGCGTTCTGGGTTTTCCTTTTCACCGAAGGGAAAGCGGAGGCTTTGGGCGTCAAATGCCTCTTCCAGAGTCTCCTGGTGAGTTCATGGCACAACCAGGTCTGAGCTCAGGTCTCCTGAGACTCTCTCTGTGCTTTGCACTCACTAGGTGGTTCAGACTCTGAAGACAAAGCCAAAAGCAGGGGCTGCTGTGGGCCTGTCGCAGTCTGCTCGGGCTTCTGTAATGGAGCACCATAGACAGGGGCTTCCGTGACAGATATTTATTTTTCACAGTCCTGGAGGCTGGAAGTCCAGGATCAAGGTGCCTGCAGATTGGCATCTGGGGAGGGCTCTCTTCCTGGCTTGCAGACAGTCACCTGCTCTGCATCACACGTGGTAGAGACAGAGAACTCCGGTGACTCTTCCTCTTCTTATAAGGGCACTGATCCCACCCTCATGACGTCATCTAACCCTGATCACCTCCCAAAGGTCTCACCTCCTAGTACCAGCACCTAGGGGGTCAGGGCTTCAACACATGACCTCTGGGGGACACGAACATTCAGTCCAAAACAGGCCCCACCTTCTTTGCCCTTTGTCTCTTTGCATTTCCTCACGTGCATGAGTGTGACTCTGGCCTTCTTTGTGCAGGAGAAGCTCCTGACAGAGCGGGAAGTGGGTGTCCTGCGGAGCCAGCTGGAGGAGGGCCGGGAGGTGCTTTCCCACCTGCAGGCACAGAGAGTGGAGCTGCAGGCCCAGGTATGCTTGTGTCTGCCATGTGCAAATCAGGGCTTCATGCACATTTTATTGAGGTGTCACATGCATGCACAGTATCCAGCTGGAGGAGTTGTCACATGCCACACACACCTGTGTAACCTGGCAGCAATAGGACATTCTGAGTAGCTGACCAGGTGCCCTGCTTTGCCCTGGGCTGAGGGTTTCCAGGACATAGGACTAGCAGTGCCCAGACTGGGCAGGTCCCAGGCAAATGGAGACAGGGCCATGTTCACCCCCCAGTCCCTTGGGTTCCCTGCGAGACTCCTTTACCCCACAAAGGGTGAGGCTGTCCCAGCTTCTGCATCATAGATTCATCAAGCCCAGGTTAAACTGTGTAAAAATAAGAAGAAAGGAACACATACTGGGATTTTTATCCTATGCTTACTCAAATCTGTGCTCCCTGCCTGTGTTCTCATGATAAAATTTCTCCTTCAGGATTTGATTACAGACCTGGAAAGAGGTTGTGTGAGTATTGGCCTCTAGTTAGAAATTTGTTAGTGAGAAGCTCACATTTCTACTCCTACTCCTTTGTGGGTGAAGCTTAATTTGAAAACTATACTCAGCAGAACAGCTCAATCCCGTTTCTGTGGCCTTCCTTCTCAGTTAATGAGCTTCCTGGCACTCACTAGTGCCAATGCTAGTAGATTCACTAGCATCAGCTAGCATTAAAAAGGAAGTCAGCAACACTAAGCTAAAATAGACTAAAAAATAACAGAGTGCTCAGCAAGTAAAAAGGTAGGATTTATTTTGTGAAACCTTTGTTTCACGTATATATATCGGTTCTCACACACACACACACACACACACACACACACATTTGTCTGATGTGCAGGGCTGGCAGTCTGAAATGTGTTTTCTCCTGTGGCCATGGGGATAAAATTGAAAACCACTGCCCTAGATTCTGAGAAAGATGAAAGAGCCCAGCCGAGATGGTAAGTTTCAGTTCCAGCACAAAGCGATCTCTCTATGTACATGTATGTATTTGTTGAATATCAGAATAAGAAATTGCACAACGGATTAACCTAGTTTCTGAGAACATGGAATGAAACTGGCTGGCTGGCCACCTGTTCCTGCCTTTAGTTGCTGCAGCAAGACGTACTTGCTTTACTCTGATGTCGTCGTTGCTCTAAAGTAGGGTCTTAATCTCCTCTTTGGTGCCACCCCTCCCTGCCCCCACCCTTGGTAGTCTGGTGAAGCTCGTGGACTCCGTCTCAGAAAAATGATGATAAAGGTATAAAATAAAGCACAGATAATTAAAAGGAAACCAATTGTACTGAAACAGTTATCAATATATTAGAAAATCATTTCACATAAAATAGGATGTGTGCTTATATTAAGTAAAAAAATCTAGCAGTGGGTCTAATGAAACAGTTGTATTAGTTTTCTGTTGCTGCCTTGATTAATTACCACAAACCTGGGGCTTCAAACAGCACCCATTTATTAGCACACAGTTCTGAAGGTTAGAATTCTGGGAAATTTGGTTGGTTTCTCTGTTCTGGGTCTCACAAGGCTGAAATAAAGGTGTCGGCAGGCCTGGACGCTTGTCTGGGGGCTCTTAGGGGAGAATTTGCTCCCAGTCTCGTTCAAGTTGGCAGGGTTCAATTCTGTGTGCCTGTAGGACTGTGGGCCCGGTTTCTTTGCTGGCTCCTGGCCAGGAGTGGCTTAGAGGCTGCGCATGCTCCTTGGCTAAGGCCTCCCATCTTTAGAGCCAGCAACAGTGCATTGGCTCTTTCTCATGCATCTAATCAGTCTGACCTTCTACTTCTGCATTTCTCTGACTTCTACTTTTTTTGTTTTGGAGTCAGGGTCTTGCTCTGATGCACAGGCTAGAGTGCAGTGGTGTCATCATAGCTCACTGCAACCTCAAACTCTTAGGCTCAAGCGATCCTCCTGCCTCAGCCTCCCAAATAGCTGGGACTACAGGTATGCACTACCACACCTGGCTAATTTTTATTTTTTGTAGAGATGGGAATCTCTCCGTTGCCCAGGCTGGTCTCGAACTCCTGACCTAAATTGATCTTCCTGCCTTGGCCTCCCAAAGTGCTGTGATTACAGGTGTGAGCCACTGCACCTGGCCTGACTTCTGCTTTTAAGGACTGGTGTGATTAGGGATAACCTAGAATAATCTCCCTTTTTAAAAAGCTTAACTGATTAAGAACCTTAATTACATCTGCAAAATCCCTTTTGCCTTGTAACGTATTCATGGATGTAACACTAAGGGGCAAAGGCCATGGGGACCAAAATTCTGCCTAATTAGCTTTAATTAAAACTCGGACTTTGCTGGGCCCACCCAGGAGTTTCTGACTCAGTAGGTCTGGGGTGTGGCCTGAGAATGTGCATTTTCCTGTTTCCAGGTGATATTGATGCTGTGGGTTCAGGAACCACATTCTGAGAACCACTGGTGTGGGGCGGGTCCCAGGTTGAGTCAGAATGTTCTACACCTGGTCCCAGGCTTGCGCCCTCCACAGCCTCACCCAGAATGTTCATGGCTGGATTTGTTCTGGTTTTAAAAGGTTTCAGTGGCTTCCAAGGGAGATTTGGCCACACGCCTCTCAGCGAGGAAAGCACAGTGGTTGGGGATGTGGGGGGGTGCTGAGGAGGGAGGGCTTCTTGGGGTCTCAGGGCTCCAGCCTGGCTGGGCTATGGCAGCTGGTTCTGCCTATAGTTAAGGCCTCTGATGCTTCCAGAATCCTCCATAGCGGAGGTCCTCAGGGTGAGCTCCCTGTCCCAGCATTATCAGCATCACCTGGGAACCTGGCAGAAATGCAGATTCACGGCCACATCCCAGACCTGCTGAATCAGGAACCGTGAGGTGGGGCCGGCAACCTTTGTTTTAACAAGCCCTCGGGGTGACTCCGCAGGCTCAAGTTTGAGAGACACTGGGCCCAGCAGGGAAGCATTAGAGCTGGGGCTCCTCCTGCAAGTAAGCTGAGCACAGACACTAAAGGCCCCTGGAGAAGGCACTTCTCACAGGTGGAGGCCAAAAGACAGGCAGTTCTGTTTCTTTGAATTGTACTGACCAAGAGTTTCTGTGACAGGGAAGTGAAAAAAGTCATATTCATTGCAAAGTGGAGATGGGCGTGGTGGCTCATGCCTGTAATCCCAGCACTCTGGGAGGCCGAGGTGGGAGGATGGTTTGAGGCCAGGCGTTTCAGCCTAGCCTGGACAATATAGCAAGACTCCGTTTCTAAAAAAAAAAAAAAAAAAAAAAATTAGCCAGGCATGGTGGTGTGGGCTGTAGTCCCAGCTACTCAGGACCTGAGGTGGGAGGATCACTTGAGCCCAGGAGTTCACGGTTGCAGTGAGCTATGATTGTGCCTCGGCACTCCAGCCTGGGCGACAGAGTAAGACTCTGTCTCTGAAAAAAAAATTGCAACGCGGGAGCGTCCGGGGTCGCGTTTCTCACTAAAGTCACTCAGCACCATCTAGTGGTGAGACTTGGTAAGACAGCCTGGCGTCCTAAGGGGACCGAGGGAGGAGCTCACCCTCCAGAGGGGCTGCCGGTCAGGCTCCTGCCCGCGCCTGCCCACAGCCCTGCGGGAAGTCGGATATAAACCAGAAGATCTAATGGTCCAGGCAGAGACACAGTAGTCATCTCGCTCTGGATGGAGTTCAAGGTGCCACAGGGCGCACGCCCTCCCCCTGCCTCCCTCTCTTCCTCTCCTGACCCCTCCTGTGGTTTCTAGAACCTGCCTCTCTGCTCATCCTGTCTCTCCTTTCTGAAGTCCCTGTCCTTCCTCGATACCCAGGACTCCCCACCTCCTCCAGGAACCCTTTCTCCCGGAGCCCCGAGATGCCCGGGAGGGCTCTGTGACTGACTCCCCTGCTGGACCGTGAGCTTCTAGAACACAGTCCCTGTCCCGTCCTTTGACGGCCAGGGTGGCGCTGGTGGCACTGGATGCGATGCCTCTCAGGGCTGGAGAACCTGTGGCCTTCTGTATCCTTGAGTGCAGCCTTTTGACAGAATCCAAATTTTACACAACAAATCCTTTTACTAAAAGGAAGTTTGGATTCGGTGGAGGGGCCGCAATTGGGCATCTGGAGGGCCACATGTGGCCTTGTGGTTGCAGGTTCCCCACCCCTGGTTGAGCTATAAAAACCACATTGACGTAGACACCATTCCAGTCTTATAAACCAAGTCGTCCCTTCACTGGGTGCCGTGGGGTCTGGGTGGATCCAGCAGAATTGCACAGAGCATCAGCCTCCAGGGGGGCCCGTGCCTTGCAGTCCTGCCTGGCACCTCCCATGGGCAGGAGTTCCTCCCACGCACCCCAGCACAGGACTGCAAGCCTGTAAAACATGCCTCTTTCTTCAAACGGACACAGATACACACACAAATGAAAAAAAAAAACAACCCACCCGCCCACCAACCAATCACCACTACCACAACAAAAACTACAAATTATCAAACCATGAGATGAAATAAAAAAAGATTGCGCTTGACTGTAGGGTAGAAAGATTATACATGACTTTTCTAGTCTCGGATGTTTCAATTTATGACAACCCGTTGTTACTCTGTTTCCTGTGTAAAAGTGTGCTTAGTGAAAACCCTCAGGGAGGGGTCTCTGTGTGGGTCACCCTGGGTTTCCTGTGTCTTCAGTGGAAACAGGCGGTGGTGACTGCCTGTTGATTTGTGGGAAGGGGGAGCTTTCCAGGGCCCCTGGGCGTGTGTGTGTGTTTGTGTTTGCGAATGTGCTTGTGCACTTGTCTGCAGCTGGGAGGATGCTGAGATGGGGGGTCTATGGCTTCAGGAGATGCCTCAGACCCTGTACAGGGGGTTTGAATTCTCCTGTGGTATTTATGGGCACCACTTTGCCTGTGTGCCTCAGTTTCCTCATCTGTAAAGTGGGAATCATAACAGCCCCTCCCTCCCTGAAAAGGTTGTTGTAAGTTTGGTGAGCTGACCCCCGTTGGAACTCATGGGCATAGACCATTACTCCCTCTCTGGGATGGGGACTTCATACCCAAAGGGGACAACAGATTCTCTTCATATGTATTATAATATTTTCTTTTACTCTTTATTATGAAACATTTCAAACATAGAAAAGTGAGAGATAGTCCCCATCCACGACGTATGGCTCCTTTTATATCACCTACGGCCCCACACACTCCCCCCATGAAATTCCAACGCTTCTCTGAGATTCGGGCCTCAAAGGGGTCTTGTGAATCCCCTCATTTCTCGGAAGCATTTCCTAGAGTGTTTGAACACTCTGGTGTGGATAGCAAGGTGTGGCTGCCCCAGGAGTTAGTGGTTGTGACTTGGTGTTTACCATTACAGGTGACTGTCTGAACCGAGATTTTTTTATGAGGAACAGAAACCCGATCAAACTACTTGAAACAGGAAGGGCACTCTTGTTTTATTCTGAAATAATTTTAGACTTCTGAAAAGTTGCAAAAATAGCACTGAGGTTTCCAAGACACCCTTCCCCCAGCTTCCCCAGAGGTTAACATCTAATAACCACAGGACAATGACAAAAACCAGGAAATTAACAATGATGCTGTCCTATTCATAGACTAAAATCTCACCAGTTACCCCATTGATGGTTTTTCTGATCCTACCCACACTTAGGTGTCATGTCTCTTTTGTGTCTCCCAGTTTGGGACAGTGCCTCTGTCTGTCTTTGTCTTTCGTGACCTTGATGCTTTCAAAGGGTCCAGGCCAGTTATTTTGTGACATGTCTCTCCATCTGTGTTTCCCCAGTGTTTTCTCAGGGTTAGATGGAGGCTGTGCATTTTTGGCAAGAACCCCATGGAAGGGATGTTGTGTCCTCAGTGCTGCCAGGTTTCTCCACTGGAAATGTGCTACTTTTCTTTTCAAAGGGGCAGGGTTAAAAGGCAGTGTATGAAATCCGAGAGCAGGTGCAGCAGGACCCAGGACCCAGGATCTGAGGCAGCTGCTCAGTCTGTCTCCGTCCCCTCCTCTTCCTTCTCTTGCCGCGGGCTCTCTCTGATTCCTGCTTGTCTCTTCCCTATGGCTGCCTGTCTCTGCCTCCCTGAAGAATTGCCTTGCGCAGCTTCTCCATGCACTTGTGCAAGATCGCCACTCCAGAATGGCAGCCCCAGGCCCCAGCTTGTGTGTCCTGGTGGTCTAGAACCTGCCACCTACTTGCTGCTACTGCTCAGATCCCTTTCCAAATTTCCAGGAGAGAGAGCATAGGATAGGCCAGCCCAGGTCAGGTCCACCCCTGGTTCCATAGCTCTGGACAGGAGAATGGGGTCACATTGCTGCCAGGACCCTCCCTATGGTTGGAGGAGGACAGTCACTAGACAAAGGGATGCATGAGCCAGACAGAAGTCTTCCCAAAGTGTTTAGTATATGTACATTTTCTTCCCTCCTTCCGCTTTCCTTATGCAACAGATATATTCCTGAACATCTTTGTACGTTTTCACTTAGGGAACTTCACTATCCCAAGGCCAGACCTATACGAAGTGGAGAATTGGCTTGGGCTAGGAATGATGGTCCTCCAGGGTGTCCTATATGTACCTTTAGACCTCGATGTAGGGAATGCCTCATAGAGGACATACATGACGTTGCCTGCAGATACCTGTCTGGCCCCTTGTGACTCCGAATGTGGCCCGAGGATCAGCACCATGAACCCCACGCAGGAGCTGGTTAAAATTGCAGCATCTCCGGCCTCACCCCATCCCTGAGTCAGAATCCGAATCTTATGCTCAGGCGGTTCTAATGCACACTGCAGTTTGAGAAGTGCGGCTCTAGGTGGAAGTGGGGTTTTTTTGTTTGTTTTAGAGGACCATGCATGTCAAATTCTTTTCTCCTTGAGAATGAAATTGTAAAAGAGCCACAACTACAGAGATTAAGCTGGTAAATAAGTAAAGTGTCACTCAATAATGGGATACGGTCAGAAATGTGTCGTTAGGCAGTTTTGTTGTGTGAACGTCATGGAGTGACTTACACAGAGCTAGATGGCGTAGCCTACTACTCACCCGGGCTGTGTGGGGTGGCCTATTGTTCCTATACTACAAGCCTGTACAGCAGGTGACGGTACTGAATACTGCAGGCGATGGTAACACCGTGGTAAGTCTTTGTGTATCTAAGCATTTCTAAATATAAACATAGAAAAGGTGCAGTAAGAATACGGTAGAAAAGATAAAAAAGAAAAAAAAAAAGTGCACCTGTATAGGGCACTTTCCATGAATGGAGCTCGTAGGACTGGGAAGTCGCTCTGAGTGAGTCAGCGAGTGAGCGGCGAGTGAGTGTGGAGGCCTGGACATGACCTCACACCACTGCAGGCTGTGAACAATGCACCAAAGCTATGCTCAAGCTGTCAAAACATATTTTCCTTTCTTCAAGAATAAACTGACCTTAGCTTACTGTAACTTTTTTACTGTACAAACGTTTCCATTTTTAAAAACTTTTTGACTTCTTTGTGATAATACTTAAATCAAGCGCAAGAGAAAATGATGCAATCAAGAGATGCAGGGAAACAAGAGATGGACGAGGCTGCTGCGGTGTAACCCTGTTTTACAGTAAACTTTTTTTTTTATATGTAGAAGGAGTGCTCGATAAAATGACAATAGTCTAATATAGTAAACACATAAATAGTAACACAGTCATTTATTATCATTATCAAATATTATGTACTGTACATGATTATGGGTGCTAGACTTTTGTTTAGCTGGCAGCCCAGCAGGTTTGTTTACACCAGCATCACCAAAACGTGTGCGTAATGCATTGCTCTGTGACGTTACAATGGCTACAGTGTCACTAGGTGACAGGAATTTTTCAGCTCCATTATAATCTTACAGGGCTACTGTCGTCTATGCAGTCTGTTGCTGATTGAAATGTTATGCGGTGCACAACTGTACGTTTATGCACTGTCACAAGCTCTTAAAGTGAATATAAAACCACTTCTTTCTATTTTCCTGCCTTAAATTTTACTTGCTCTACATTAGTATATAAATAGTGTTTCCCTGACTTTATTTTATGTGCGTGCACGCGCACACACACACACACACACACACATGCACACATTTTAGCTACCAAAACATAAATGTAACTCTACTGATCAAAACTCAGGAAGGCTGAGCGTGGTGGCTCACGCCTGTAATCCTAGCACTCTGGGAGGCCGAGGCATGAGGATTGCTTGAGCTCAGGAGTTCGAGACCAGCAAGAGTGAGACACTGTCTATGAAAAATAGAAAAATTAGCCGGGCCTGGTGGCAGGCACCTGTAGTCCCAGCTACTCGGGAGGCTGAGGCAGGAGATCAATTGAGCCCAGGAGTTTAAGGTTGCAGTGAGCTATGATGATGCCACTGTACTCTAGCTGGGGTGACAGAACAAGACCCTGTCCCTCCCCCATCAAAAAAAAAAAAAAAAAAAAAAAAAAAACCTCAGGAGAAAATTAAAACACGATAGTGACTGAATGAGAACGAGAAAACTTTTCTCTCCCTTAATTATTTTACAAAAGTGGTATCTTATCTATTCAGTATGTGTTCATCTTTTTCATTATTTTTGGCTATTAGATCTATGCTAATTCATTAAAGTATGAAGAATGTACTTTTTAAAAATTATGCATATTATTCCACGATAGTAGGTTTCTTTTTATTTTCTGGGTTTGTCATCTTCAGATTGCCTTTGGGGTAGGCTCCCTTCCGGGCTTATCTCGGAGGGTGCTGATGTTAGTGCCAGGAGACAGGAGCTCAGTTTTCACCTTCCTCTTGGGCTTAAGGATTCCAAAGTGACTCATTGCTAGTCTCTAAGTGACAGGGAAACAAACAAAATAAAACTGTATACGCCAAGTCTAGGTTGTCCTGGCAAAGCCCGTGCCTTAGGGCAGAGGGTGGGAAGGATTTTCTTACAGTGTGTCTTTGCCCACAGACAACAGCCCTGGAACAAGCTATTAAAAATGCCCACGACTGTTACGACGACGAGATTCAGCTTTATAACGAGCAGATCGAAACCCTGCGCAAGGAGATCGAAGAGACAGAGCGGATCCTGGAGAAGTCCTCCTATGACTGCCGGCAGCTGGCAGTGGCCCAGCAAACCCTGAAGAACGAGCTGGACCGGTATCATCGGATCATCGAGATCGAAGGCAACAGGTGTGGTCAGGGACCTGTGCCCACAGGCCCGGGAGAGTGTGCCCATCTTCCCATCCTGGCCACTTCCTCCTTCTGCAAACCTTTGTTGACTTCCTACTGTGTGCCAGGCACAGTTCTAGGCAGTGGGGACATGGCAGGGAAGGAAACACAAAAATCCCCGACCTCGTGGAGCTTGAAAACTAGTGGGGGGAGACAGATGCTGCATGCATTTGTAACACAGGGAGCATGACCTGTGACAAGTGCCACGTAGGGAATTCTGGCAGGAGGAGGGCAGTGACAAGGGGAGGTGACGATGGGAATGCTTGAGATTTTAAGTAGGGTGGTCAGGAAAGGCCTCGCTGAGAAGTCTGCTTTTTGTCCAGAGGTTTCTGGGGACACAGTATCCTAGCAGGTGGGATGACAAGGAGTATTTAAGGAGATGCTGCAGGGGAGGTGCCTAGCACAGTACCTGGCACTGAGGAGTGTGCAAAGGTATTGGTGGTGTTGCTGCCACCACCATCATGACTCTTAGCACCTGTGGGTCAGTCCTGTAGCTGTCAGCACTGTGGCTGTCTGGTCTCCTGCATACTGGACCTGTGACTTGAACCCAACTCACGTTAAGACAGCTGGGAAATTCTCTCTCTTTAAGTGTATCTCTCTGTCTGTCTGTCTGTCTGTGGCTATGTCCATATGTCCATATCCACATCTATAGATAGCCTTCAGAGAATAGGTTGGAAATTAATTTGTGATTTTTCAATTCAGTCTTGCTAATTTTCTGGGTTTAGATTGAATCAAAAGAGAGCCCCTCCCCCTCCCACACCAAGTAGCCCACAAAGTTCTTGTATTACCTGGGTAGAGCTGGAACCCATTCTACTAAGTGAAGCATCCCAAGAATGGAAAAACAAGCACCACATGTGCTCACCATCAAATTGGTATTAACTGGTAAGCACTTAAGTGCACATATAGCAATAGCATTCATCGAGTGTCGGGCAGATGGGAGCAGGGAGGAGGGGATGGGTATATACACACCTAATGGGTACGGTGTGCACCGTCTGGGGGATGGACACACTTGAAGCTCTGACTCAGGTGGGGGAAGGGCAATATACGTAACCTAAACATTTGTACCCCCATGATATGCTGAAATAAAAAGTTAAAAAAGGAATATATTATTTACCTACAATAAATGAATAAATTCTGATTAAAAAAAAAGTTCTTTCCTTCATTCTGGGTGCTCTGTCTTGGCGGAGAGTGCTCGAATGTTTAGCAAGAAAAGCAAGATTTTCTTTTTCTTCTTCCAGTGATGGTGAATGTATTCGTGTCACAGTGACACTTGATGCGTGCATTGACAAGGATAAGCCTTGAACTGGCATTCAGATGTCCTTGTGAAAATGTTTGTTTTGGGGGCAGGGCTTCACAAAAAGGTGACTGGATATGCCTTTGTTTGTTTTTAAGTTCTAATTTTGATATAATTTTAAATTGATAGAAATGTGGCAAAATGGAGCAAGGGGCTCCTGTATACTCTTTATCCACATTCGCCAGTTGTTTACGTTTTGTCTCAATTGCTTCATCACTTTTTCTCTATTTATATGTGATGTATATCATTATTTTTTTACCATTGGAGATATCATACCTGGTTTACCCTAAATACTTCGGCCTGGGTTGGCCACTCGTTAACTAAAAAACAAACAAAAAACTGAAAAACTCTGTCCCACAGAGAAGTGATATTTTTAGATTATAAGCAATCCCCACTTTATCAAATTTTTATAGTTACGTTTCACAGTTTACCACTTGAGCCCAAAGAAACGATTATTTCCTTTACGTCCTCACCCCGTGCATAAATGTGTATGTGGTTATCTGTGTAAAATTATATATAATTCCTGAGCAGTTTGATCGAGAGAAAACCTCTTTCCCTTTTGCTCAACATGAGAGAGAGTCGCTGTCGGGCCTGACCGCCTGTGTGGCTTGTGTTTTCTGGTTCCTTCTGCCAGGCTGACCTCCGCCTTCATTGAGACTCCCATTGCCCTGCTCACCCCGAGCCATGGAGCCTCTGGCAGCTCTGCATCCGGCGGCAAAGGTACCACCCCCCAACCCTGGCTTCTGCTTTTTTCTGTGTTGAAAAAATGGAAAAAACCAAATGCCTTTCTCCCTGACTTTCACGTGCATGCTTCCTTCTGACCCAGCTGGTAGTGAAATGCTGTTGTGTGAGGGAGGTCTCCTTCTCTTCCTCTCTGATGTGCCCCCTCAGGTGCTAAGGGACCGAGCCAAGCAGTTTGCAAGGAAAACAAATCGCCTGGGGGAATAGGCCACCCTGGACATGCCGTCCCTGAACACCAGGCATTTAATCAGGGGAAAAACACAATTCGCTATACACTTCTTGCTGCTTCGCTTTGGCAAGAAGTGGGTATCGAATTGCATTTTCCCCTAAAATTTTATGAACTAATCTGCGCAAAGGTGCTTGATCCAGTGTCCGATGCGGTGTCGGAGGCTCAGTGGTGGTTCATTCTTTCTTCCCTTCCAAACTGAGCAGAAACAGCTTGGTTGGCAAAGGCGGCTTCCGCTTTCAGCGTCTGCTCTGTGAAATGTCACCTCACATCTGAACCTTCTGAGCACAGCCCAGTATTTTGGGAGAACAGAGAAGATGGTAATGCTGATGCTCATGCTTACAGGGCCTTCAAGTCCACGTTTCTTGGACAGCTCAGAGGGGTTCGTGGCACATCGATGGGAAGGCAGGCCTGCAGCCGGACACCCAGCGCTGGCTCCGCAGACGTGCGGCCCTGCCCGGGTCCCAGCTCAGCTTAATGCTCTGCTGTCCCTGTCCTGAGATTCTTAATAATTTTGAACAAGGGGTCTTGTGTGGTCCTCTGGCACTGAGATTCCGTGGTGGTCCTATAAGCGCTTTCTCCTCGAATCCTGGTTCCTGACAGTTTCCTGTGACCTGTCCCTCCCTCCATCCTCTGCCCGCTTATGGCTTTGTGACCCATTTCTGCTGTTTGCTCACGTGGCTCTCTTTTCACCTCGAGTCAACCCATGCTAGGTGCCGGTGCTTGGTCTGTCTTGACCTGTGGGAAGGGGTGGAGATGACCTTTGGGTTGAAAAAGTTCCAAAATCACGGTATGGGTGGAGCTGGGAAGCCTCATAGATTATACTGGGTGAGATTTTTGTATATTTCCTTCCACTTCTAGTTTGTCCTTTCTGCTGGTCTGAAGAAATGAGCAAAGCCTTGGGGATTCCCATCATTTCTGAATTTAATAGCACGGCTTCCCCTTCTGGCCCAGGAGGAAGGGGTGTTATCAAGGGCTGGTGGTATTGATTTAGCTTGAGATAAATGTGGGATGAGGGAGACTCGCTGTGAATGGGTTGTCCCCAAGCCTGAGGCCATCTGAATGTGTCAGAGGCCCGGACAACTGTGCTGTTTCTCCTCCGAGGAAGTCGGAGGAGGGGAGGACTTTGAGGAATGGGCTTCCGTTGTCTAGTCTGTGGATCTAAGTGTCTGCCGTGAGCTCAGCAGGGACTGCAGCCAGGGTGGGCATCATGTCTCAGTACGCTCTGCTCAGTGCAATGGTGAACCGCGAGTGTCAGGACAAGGAGCACCTTCCCTTCCTTTTCTGGAAGCCCAGAGGAATCCAGTGACTTGTTCAAAGTCGCACAGCTGGTTGGCAGAGCCGGGGCCTGAACATGGGCCGTAAAGCAACAGAGCCAGGGCTCTTTCCCCGTTGCTGCTGCTCCAGATGTAGGAAATCCCACCGTAGTGCTAGACATTTGTCTCCAATAGAGTTAGCCTATTTTTCGAACAATTCATTTTTTTATGCTTTCATTGACAATTGTACTTGACTTACTGCCTGTGTGTTTTCTTAGATCTCACTAGGGCTGTGCAGGATATAACAACAGCAAAACCAAGACAGAAAGGCCTCCCCAAGACTGTTCCAAGGAGAAAGGAGATTATGGCGAAAGACAAAGCAGATGGGCCTCTGGAAGACGTGCCGTTGAAAGGTCTGGAAGACACAAAGCTGGTGCAGGTGGTGCTTAAAGAGGAAGGTGAATCTAAGCTTGAGCCAGAGGGCAAAGAGGCAAGTCCCCTGACACAGGAAGGGGACCCAGAGGATGTGCCAGACGGAGGGCAGATAAGCAAAGCCTTTGGGAAACTGTCCAAGTTGGTCAAGGAGAAAGTGAAAAGCCCCAAGGAGCCCGAGCCGCCCGCTGACCTCTACACCAAAGGGCGGCACGTGCTGGTCACCGGGGATGCCAGTTATGTGGACCCTGATTTCTGTGTCTCTTCCATCCCGGCCAAAGGTGGGGTGGTGGTTTCCATCGAGGAAGAGTCTGTGCGTCCTGAGGACCATGTGGAGCCCTCTCCTGAGAAGCCTGAGCCCCCTCCGGAGAATGGGGAGGGGGTCCCCCAGGGGAGAGAAGGTGAACTCCCAAGCGTCCAGCCGACCCCAGAGAAGGAGGGTGAGATAAGCGCCGAAGAACCGAAAGGCCCGGAGGAGAAACAGGATGGCGAGAAGGAGGACGAGGGGTCCAGGAGACCCTGCCCCACAGTCATACCTGGTCCAGAGGAACTGCCTACACCCGAGGCTCAAAGGCCTGGGGCCATCCAGGAGGGACTGGAGGGGACCAGGAGAAGAAGTCTGCCAGAAAAGACCCCTCCCAAGCCTTTGGCATATCAGAAGGTGGAAGTGGTGGAATCCATCGAGAAGATTTCAACGGAGAGCATTCAGACGTACGAGGAAACCGCTGTCATTGTGGAGACCGTGGTTGGAAAGGCAAAAGCAAACAAGAAGAAATCGGGAGAGAAGGGCTCTTAAAATGCCCGGGCTTAATGGGAGAAAATGTCTTTGGGGCCACTGTAGGGGAAAGCTTTGATATTGTAGAACAGATGATAAAAGGGTGAGGGTTCCTGTTTGGAGTAGACCGTAGTTGACCTGTCTGGCATTGCCAATGAAACCTTCATTAAAACGTTTTCTTTGCTTGCACGTCCTTTGTCTAATTAACAGGGGCTTTGGGGTGTGGGTGGGTCAGCCCCTGCTCAAGACAGGGTGCTCGGTCACACGGCCACCAGACCATCCTTGTTTAGGAAAGAGACACGCTCTTCATCATGCTTCATTCAAAGACTCCTTAGAGACCCAGACAGTGTCTGGATTTCACACAGAGAAGTGCTAGTGGATGACACTAGCTCATTTTCATTCCATCTCAAGCACGAGTACATGCCTATGAGGATGAGTATTTTGTTAGAGATACAATGATTCAAGGGATCTGTCTTTGGGTTCCCACAGAAGCTGATCCTGAAGCAAAGATTTGCATGTGAAAAGTTTCATTGGAATATGGTCTCAGGAAGCGCCAGCAGGGGAGTGCAGAGGGGTGCAGGGAAGGCAAGGCAGATGATGAGAGACGTGTCACCAGATCACTTGGCACCGGGGACTGCCAGAGCCAGATCCACTGAGGAACTCTGGGAGCCAGCGTGGAACACGTGCCTGAGTGTCTGTCCTTTCGGGCTGTTAACTCTGGGGGCCAAGAGGCAAAGAAATACAGGTGCTGGCATTTGGAAGTCAGGCCTGGAAGTACATGCAAATAGTAAGGGTCAGGTGGTATAGGGAGGGCACAATGCCATCTGCCACTACATGTGTACTGAATGGATTTTTGTATGAGATACTTAAAATTTTCTCACTCAGAGATTGCAATCCTAGGGCAGGTTTCAAGAAGCAAACTGAAATGTCACTGCATATGCCCCTTGTTTAGAAGCTAGGTAATTAGTCCAACAAGCATTTATTGAGCATATACTATGTGCCAGATGGTATGCTGTGCTGATAAGGAGAGATTTTTTCAGACTTATTAATGATCTTAAATACCATAATATAGCCCAACACACATGAGTGTATGTGTTCTCGTGTGTCTACACATGCAAACACGTGCATACAGGTGCTTACTCTGTCAATGTCCTAAGAAATAGACATTACTCCAAACCAGAATCTTTGCAAAATTTTTACGTTGTCCTTAGGCATCTATTTTTTACTAACAGTCCAAAAATGAGTTTTTACTTAGGCCAGCTTAAAAATTACTCCTTCTGTATATAGATGCTGCAAAATACACTAAGGGCACACTGAGTGAATGCACTTAAATGGATTATTGCATTGGCCTAAAAAAAAAAAAAAGCATGTGGCAAGACAACTACACATTATTAGAGAAAATTGACAGTCACGAATTATACTCTTTTATTTCTTTCTTACAAATAATAGCATACTAAATGGAATCACCTTTTCTTTCCATTTAGGGCGTTAAACAATCTTTTTCTGAAAACATTTGAGGTTTTGATTTCAAGAAAGAAATAAGCTTTTGTTGTTCTTCCTAAAAGATGAATGGAGAACCCACTCCACTGCACAGTTTTGAAATATTTATGACTTAAAAGCTTAGGAGAGAATGATGGAAACCACCCATTAGCTGGAGCGCAGGGTGTACTCGGAATCTGGGCCTATGTGTATATTTTATTCAGCATTAACAGCCACTGCGAAGTCTGTCTTTTCCCCATCAAGTCTTTTTTATTTTTTGGACTATGTGTTCAGTTAATATTTTTATTTAAAAAGGCAGGGCGTATCATTTTGGAAAGAAAGCTCATTTTTATATTTTATTTAGTCAACCAAGAAAAATGGATTGGGATCTGTTCTGTGCTAGGCATAGTCTGGCACTCGGGAGACAGCTAGGGACAATCAGACATGGTCCTGCTCTCAGAGATGTGACTTTCTGGTGGGGGAGGCAGGAAATGCACAGGCAGGCAGATAATGAGGAGAAAATTAAATAGAGAAGATACTGTGAAAGAAATAAAATAGGGTGACGTCTACTTTGAATTGGGCGGTCAAGGGAAGACCCCGTGAAGGTGGTGACATGGGATCCGAGGACAACAGGGGCAGCACCTGTAGATCTGTGTATTTCCCCCAGATCTGCACATGATTGCAGTGGGATCTGCAAGTGCAAAGGCCCTGGGGCAGGAATGGACTTGGCTTGTTCAAGGAAGAGAAATAAACAGGTTTGGAGGGGGCCAGTGGAAGGAGGTGAAGTCATGGTCGGGTACAGGGACCAAATAAGTGCCATTTCATGGCAGGCTCACGTCAGCCTGAAATTTGGGCCCCTGGTGTGAAATATGGGGCTGGCTGCACTGGAGACTTTGAGACCTAGCCAGGCTCTTTGTCCCCCATCCCTGAGGGTCCCAGGGATTTGCCCCACTTGCTCATTTTCTTGATGGCTACTCTCCACTGTCCCTGCTCAGTTCTGCTTTCCTCTGGCAAGCTGTAGAATGGGTTCATTCCTGGCTTTTCCTCTCCCTGAGGTCTCTGAAAGCAAGCACAACAACTTTTGTTTTATAAAAAGTTTCTTGCTAGTGAACATGGGGGCTCAGAGCAGGCTTCCCAGTAGCACTGATGGCAGGGTCTCCATCCCTCTTCCCTGATGTAGCCTAGAGTCTAGTCCAGGAGCAAGACTTCCCCAAAGCTGCCTTCTCCATAGAGAGGTGGTATGGCAGCCTCCTGCCCCACTCATTTCCAAGCATGAGTCAGTGAACCATCCCTGCTGCTGTGTCAGCCGCCCAGGGCACTTCGCCCAGATACCCCGACTCTCGCTGTTCTGGCTCATGCCCACACTCCGAGGCTTCTTGCTGCAAGCACCTGCGACCCGCGGCCTTAAGGTCTGCTATGGCCACAGGAGCATGTTTGGTCCATACACTGGGCAGGTTGGGCGTCCCAGGGAGTTCATGCTTTCAGGAGCAGCCCTCAACCAAGGATGGACAGGACCTGGTGGATAAATACCCCAGCTCTCTCACCCCTCCATTGGGAGAAGTTTTAAGCATATTCTATGTAGTCGCTTGGAGGCCCCCAGTGGTTTTGAGCCTCAGATGCCCACGAAGAAACCCACTTATCAGTGTCCCCTGTATTGGTCTCCTCCCTTTCCTGTTTCACTTTCCTTCTCCCCTATACATGGGTGCTTCCTTTTAAATAAACAGCTTGCCTGGGACTCCTTATCTTGTGCGTGGCTTCTGGGAGGACCCAGTCTAAGACAGTGGGTTGGCCTCTGCTGCCCTCACCTGCCCTGGAATGAGATAGCGTCTTCACCGTGGCAGTGGCAGTGCCTTCTGTAGCAGTAGCTGAATCCAGTTTTTAGTGTTTTGAGCATTTGCAGAACCAGCCTCATTGCACTCTCCTTAGAGGTACCTGCAATAGCCCCTTGATGCTCCCTCCTCAAATGTCTGGGTCCCTGCCTGGTGGCCCCCCCCCACCCCAGGCTTCCAAGTTGTATTAATTGCAACCTTTCCCCTTAGGTGGGAGCTGGCTGCTTCCTGCAGTTCTGCTGACCGGAAGTGGCCCACTAGGCACTTGCATGCCATGACCAGCCCCACACCAGCCAGCCCCTTCTTACCCATTCAAAGTGTGAGAATAGGTTGAGATAATTTCAGCCCCAAGACCTCTAAGCATTGGTTTTACCAGAAAAGAACTGCATGGTTCATGTGATAGAGCAGCAATCCTGAGGGCAACCTTGGAGCCAACCAGCTGCTGGGGGGTTTCTTTAGTCTTTCGGACCCACGCCCCGTACCCGGGTCAGGTGACCAATCTGCGTGGCAGGACTGCTACAGACCTCCACCAGAGTTTGCCCTGGCTGTGCCCTGCCGGGCACAGCTCACCACATTTCAGGTCTCGACACACGCACTTGTGTTTCGCCTCCCCACAGGGCAGGAGGGACTGGCCTGGGTGCCTCCTCCGAGATCTGGGGTGCCTCGGGACCCCTCCTGGGCTGGGGGCACATCGACTGCACCTTCATTGCACTGCAGTAGCTTTCCTGTGAGCCCCCAACTCCCGCGTATGTTAGACTTCACGGTCCCTATTATACTTTAGTGTTTTCTTTTTTTTTTTTTTTATTTCAGCTTATTATGGGGGTACAAAAGTTCAGGTTATGTATATTGCCCATGCCCCGCCCCCCGTCCCCCACCCCCCCACCGAGTCAGAGCTTCAAACGTGCCCATCCCCCAGACAGTGTGCACCACACCTGTTAGGTGTGAATTTAAGAATATGTTTTAAGGAACATCAAGCACTTTTTGTGGCAGAGACTCTAGTGCTCACCAAGTATTCCGTTAGTTGCCCTACGTTTCCCGGTTGCTTTGCATTTAGACAAGGTCATTGGCCAGTACTGGCCAGTAGGCAGTGGGAGGAACTGGCGTGTGTGTCTCCTGTGGGGTGAACATAAAAGGGTGGATGAGAGGCCTCCATGGGTCCTCTTCTGCACGGTGATTGTAACAGCCTCATGTGATGACTACAAACCACAAGACTAAAGCAGCCTCGATTCCTGAGTCACTGCATGGAGGTCTGTGGCTTTGGGGAGTGACCTGAACCCTCATTGGAATTTGTGTGGATGATACATAAACCTGTGTCGTAGAAAAACCACTGAGATTTTGACACCGTTTGTTACTATAGTATAACTTAGTCTGGCCTGACTCATATATTCTAGGATAGTGTTTCTAAAGGATTTTTGACCATGACCACAATAAGAAATGTGTTTTACACTGTGAGCCAGTACACACACTCTGACACACACATGCACCTGAAACAAATATTTCGGTAAACAATACTTATCCTTGATATGCATGATCTATTCTATTCTACTCCATCCTAGTCTATTTTATTAAAAAATGACTTCTTACACTGATGTTACAACCCACTAATGGATGTAACCTGAATTTGAAAAATGCTACTGTAGATCATAATTTGTGTGTGATTTATATGCTAATTATAAATCTTTCATGCACATTTACTAAAGCAGGCTTTCTAGACCTCTCTTTGGCAAGTTTTTATTATCTGCCCCTAAAATGGATGGAAGTGTTTTCATGTAAGATACAGCACATCCCACATAATTTCTGGAAGGTAATGTTTTATTGTTGAGCCTCCTAATTTACAACATGTCTTTTGAAATTCACTTATAAAATTTTGTCACAGGGAGTAACAATCTTAACCTGATTAATTATTATTCACTTATTTTCATTTTTTAAAATAAATGACTATAAATAACTGTCTCTTGCATTAGGATCAGGGACATCATAAAAACATCACTAGCTGGACATATTTTGGTGTTAATACTGATGCAAAAAATGAAATAGAGACCAAATATTTATATATAGCACTATATATATTTTTATATACTGTATACTCATATCAAAACTGGCCATTTCTATTAAGAAGCTGATAATTTTTTTTTCTAATTTCATAAATTATACCACAACTGTGAAAATATGGACAACTATTTTATATTTTTGCTGCAATATAAGACATTTAATGTTTATACAGAGAGCTGCAAAATTACAGAAGTGACATAATGGGACTCGATGAATATTTTCACCTGAATTTCCACCGGCCTTTTTCTTCAGCCAGAATCATCTTGATGTCCTCTGAATATTCTTTTAGAGATGAATGTGGTGTCTGTTTCTTCAATAAATACACATACACACATTTTAGATATATGTGTGTATATACATTTATACAAGTGTATATATATATATACACATATATACACACATGTATATAGTCTACATATGTATATATATTTCTGTGTGCACTTATACACACATGCACACATAATGTCCTTTGGTTTATTTTCAGACCATTAATGTGACATGAATTTTCAATGATTTCCATGTATTTTTTTTCTTTAAATCTAGACTGGTTTAAAAAGACCTTTGCAACAAGTAATAAATTTCTTTTAAAAAATCATATTATTACACTTTAAAGCATGATATAGAGAAGGTCACAGGGTGTTAGAGAAGACAGAAATCCATGCCGATATGGGGGCAAAAAGAAAGAAAATGGGGTTTTCAGACTTCCCTCTGCACGTGGCCACCTTCAGGGAACAGAACCGAGCGCTCTCGTGTCGCTGGCTTAGTAAAGGAGCTCCAGGCGAAGCCACATGCTCCCATGGGAAGGGAGGGATTGAGCCAGGATTGGCTGAAAACAAATCATTTCTTGAAAATGGGGATGCTTTGAGATTGGGGAGGAGAAGCCAGTCCCTGGGTAGCTGAACAAAGTGACAATAGGTCACTTTAGTAATGTCTATTTGGGAATGAAATGGTGTCTTGGGGGCTGACAGGTATAACCTTTGGGTTGCATGGTAAATATTCTCATGGATTGCGTAAGTTGACGAGATGGTGACTATGTGCTTTCCTAACAGAGGTCTTTTCTTGACTCCTTCAGGCCTCCAGGTACTGTGGGATGAGCTGGCACGGCCCCCTCGGCAGAAGAGGCTCCATACGAATGAAGGTCCATACAAGGGTGGCCACTCCTATCTGCAAACATACTCCCTTCATCCTTCATACATGCCTCTTCCTGGACAGAGCCATTTCCCCAACACATCAATGGAATCACAATGTGAGGGAGTTAGATATTTCTCTTGAATTATATTTTTGGAAATCAAAGCCCAAGTATATGTGTGCCCAGCTGTCAAAAAAATGTACTTACCTCACCTCTCCCTTAGATCAGATTATAAAGCCCCAAAGTGACTTACGAAAAGGAACGTTCCTGTTTCAAAAACTAGTAAACTACTTTCACTAGACGTGTTGCGCGACTTGCCTTAATTTGTTTTTTCTTTTGCATAGCCATGTGAGGAGCCTCATCGAGGCTGGGGTGAACTCTATGCAAACTGAGAGAAATGTGGGCTGCTCTAGCAGATTGTTACCATAACTCAGAGCCGCAGCTGGTGAAAGGACAGCCATGTGACTTAGCTTTTATGTTTGTCACATGGCTGGGTAGGGAGAATTGTGATCTTGGTCTTGGGGGTATAATGTCCAGTGCTCACGGTTTTTGAATCTCTCTTCCCCAACAGTAGCTAGGGCTCTTGAGGGGTGGCATCTTTGGAATCACACCGCCTTAATCTACGTCCCTGACAAATCTTGCTAAATTCAAAACGTCTTTCCCCAAAGGACTCACAGCATCTCCTGTGCTTCGAGAGATGCACAGAGCTCACCCTCTGTCCCCAGCTTTGACTTCCTTGTTACGGGTAACAGCTTCTCAGTTGAGACCACGGACAAACGTTCTCGGAGTCACTGTTGTGTGGCTCTTTAAATGCATTCTTTTCTCAGAAATGGAAAAAAAAAAAACGGAGGGGAATGCTGTCCCAGTTTTGTTTGCAGTGTATCACCCATTTGAATGACAGAAAGAAAGACCTTAGAGTCACACACAGGACAGAGATGTTGGTGGGAACACTGTATTTGGGGCACAGAATTAAAAAGATTGCTTCCATTGTAATGAAAATAATCACTGACAGTGAGCGAAGCTTCAGATCGAGAAGACGGGAGCGCGTGTGTGGGCGACAGTAATTGCCAGGCGCCTGCCAGAAACGTGGAGGAGGACAGAGGCAGAGGCGGGGGAGGCGGGAGGCGGGGCGGCGGGTGTGCGGCGCTAGTTCTCGCGGAGGATGCTTTTCAGGCTTCTCTCCACGGCTTCGTCCAGCTCCTCCTCCAGCTCTTCCTTCTTGGACATGGCCAGCTTGGACTGGTAATCCCGCACCACCTGGTCGATGTAGGGGGCGCTCTGCGTGCCGTGCAGCATCAGGGTCCACTCCTTCAGCACCCCCTTCTGGGGAGCGCTGCCCACAAACCCCAGCTCCAGGGTCCAGGTTCCCCGGGCGTCTTCTCCCCAGGTGTGGGTGGTCATGAAAGGCCACTTGTCAAAGCCCACCTTGGAGTCGTCATCCCTCGGACGCCGGCTCAGCAAGATGGACTTGGTGCCCATGGGGGAAGTCATGTTGATGTTCAGGTCTCCCCTCCTGGTCGCGTTGACTGTGATGACGGCTTGGACATGCTCCAGGTAGCGGACGAAGTTTTCCTTGCCCTCGCATGCGTCCGTCGTGAGGGTCAGCACCAACTTGCCAGTGGGTGGTATTTTCCTGAGGGCAAAGGGAGGAGAAGGTAGAGTAAGGGATGGTGGACGCACCTGGCGAGGGGTTTTGCAGCCGCTTCAGGTCTTTGAGGCTGAGTCTCCTCTGAGTTCTCCTGCAGCTGCTGCCCCCACGCACCCCGACCGCCTCCCATCGCAGGCCCCAGCATCTCCCAGCTCTTGCCTGCGGCTGCCACCCACCCTCCCTGGGCACCGTGGGGGCTTGCTCAGCCTCTGCGCAGGGCAGCCCAAAGGTGCCAAGGATTTGACCTGTCAGGGGCAACCCGCCACCAATGATTGACAGGATGTGGTGGATAAGTACACCTGGCGTCCCTGTTCTTCAGTGGTACAATTCAGTGTCTGCGGCAGGACTGAGCCTAGCTGCCCACAGTGGCAACTTGCTCATTAATGTCTTCTTTATTGCTTTCCCGCCCTTCCCTGTCTCACACTACTCCCTCACTTGTATTTCCTGGGATCATCTCTCAAAAAACTGTCAGCACCCAAGTCCTGTCTCAAGGTGGACTTTTGGGGCAGGACCTCATAATGCCTTTTGTTTAAAGTACTAGGTATCT